>HG995369.1:0-638009 GCA_905333075.3 Atethmia centrago
GCACCCCAACCTAACCTAACCTTTTTTTTTTTTTTTTTTTTTTTTTTTTACGCTGAGAAATGCGTTACGCATGCCCGCTCGTGGGGGACGAGACGGGGTATGTGGGACTCCTGTTAGACATACAGTATACCCACTAAAACTCAGCGGTGTTCCCGCAACGCCGTGATGGGAGGGCATGGGAAACCGGCGCAGCCTTTACATCCAAACCCTCCCGGCGCATGCCCGCCTTGTTGGCAGGCCCCGCATGCTCCCCCGTTTACTGGGGGGGCTATGGGAATGACCGGGAACACCTGGTCATTCCCATCCGACACTGGTGGAGGCCTGTGCAATACAGGCAAGGGTGCCCCCGCACCCGTTGCCTGCTGGCCTCCATCTGGGAGGAGTCGAAGATGACTTTCGTACTGACGTCTTCTTCGACCCCTCCTCCGCCTGCGGAGCGGCGCTGCGAGAGGGTCGTCCTCCCGCGCTCGCTCCGCGTCCTCCTTCTGTGACATGACTTCCTCACAGAAGGAGGCGACTGTTGCCCAGGCCTCCTCGCTTTCCAGCATCGAGTTGACGACACTGGGAAGCGAGAGGTCCGGCCCGACTGCTGCGACCAGACTACGGCGCAGCTCGGACCAGGCTGGGCACACCTCTAGGGTGTGCTGTGCCGTGTCCTCCGCCGTGCCACAGTCGTGGCACGACGGGGTCTCCTCCCTTTGGATCCGGTGCAGGTGCGATCCGAAGCACCCATGGCCAGACAACACCTGCACCAGACGGAAAGAGAGAAAACCGTGGGACCGCTCGAGCCAATCCTTTAAGACTGGCCCGAGCGCGTCCAGCGTCCGGCGGCCGAAGGCGGCAGAGGCGAGGTCCTCCGTCCAGTGATGGACGATTGCTTCCTTCGCCTCCTGCCGCACGGCCTCCCGCTCTTCTGCGGCGGGGAGCTCCCCGAGCGCCTTTTGCCGCGCCGTCCACTCGTACACTCTGGTCAGCACCCATGCCTCGAGCTCCCAAGGAGGAGTGCCAGCCAGAGCGCATGCCGCCGAGAATCCCACCGACCGGTAAGCCCTCGCCACCCGCAGTGCAATGGCCCTTTGGGGCCTGCGGATGGCAGTGGCGTTCTCCCTCCGGTGGAGGGCGTCCGCCCAGATTGGGGCCCCGTAAAGGGCCATGCTTCTTAGGATGCCGGCATACAAGCGCCGGCATCGCGCCTTCGGACCCCCCAGGTTCGGGAGGAGCCATGACAGGGCATTCGCGGCCTTCAGCAGGCGCGTCGACAGCTCGCTAAAGTGTGGGCCGAAGCGCCACTTGCTGTCGAGTACAAGGCCCAGGTACTTCATTTGGCCCTTGACTCCAATCCGGACGCCCTCCACGTCAATGTGGCCGTCTGGGGGGATGCGCTGCCGAGGCCCGTGGAAATACACGGCCTCGGTTTTATGTAGCGCCACCTTCAACCCTAGGCGGCGAATCCTTCCTGCCACTAAGGATCCGCCAGCAGAGGCCAGACTGGCCGCCTCCCTGAAGTCCCTCCCCCGGGCAATGAGGAGGGTATCGTCTGCGTAGCAAATGATGCTCGTGCCACGGAGGAGGGTCCCCCGCAGGAGCCAGTCGAATCCAATGTTCCACAGCGGTGGTCCTAGGACCGACCCCTGTGGAACACCGGACTCTGCGCCGTATTGCCTAACTCTGGCCGTCTTGTCTGCAAGGAGGACCACCCGGTCCTCCAAGTAGCTGGCCAAGAGTTGGCGCAAGTACTGAGGCACTCCGTGGTACCGGAGCGCCTCCAAGATGGTCGAGTGGGGGACAGAGTTGAAGGCGTTGGCAATGTCGAATGACACCGCCAACACTCCGTCCCCCGCCTCCACGGCCTCCCTCACCTGGCCCTTCAGAAGGGCCAATGCGTCCACGGTAGAACGACCTCGTCGGAACCCGAATTGGGCGTCGGACAGGTCCGGCCCCACCGTCACCAGCAGGCTTTCTAGCCGGTTGGCGATTATCCCCTCGAACATCTTACCGACCTCATCGAGCAAAACGATGGGCCGGTAAGCCGAGGGGGAGTCCGCCGGGCGTCCCTCCTTCCAGAGGAGGCATAGCCGCCCCTCCTTCCAAGGTTTCGGGAACCTCCCAGTCGTGAAACACGCGCTAAAGAGGTCCCGAAGCCTCTCCTCCATCTGTGAGGCGGCTATGGCCACCACCCGTGCGGGAACGCCGTCCGGCCCTGGGGCCGTGTTCTTTGCGCGAAGGCGAAGAGTCCCTGCGCAAAGTTCCGACGCCGTCACCGGGGGGATCTCCTCATCCGGCGGAGCCGCCTCCCGCGGAGGGTCCATCACTGGTGGGGTGAAGTCGGTCCTGGACGGAAACAGGGACCGGACCACCCCATCCAGCAATGCCGGCTCGAGGGTCTCTGTCAGTGGAGGACCACAGGGGCGCAGTTTATTCCGCGCCGCCTTGTAAGGTCTTCCAAACGGGTCCCTATCGAGACCCTCCAGCATGTCGGCTCTCGCCGAGTCTTCGGCCGCGCACATCGCCAGCTTGAGGACCGTCTTTGCGTCGATGTACGACGCATAGAGGCCCCCCTCGCTGGCTGGGTCTCGGGGCCTGCGCCTTCGGCTCCGCGTGTAGGCCCTCCTGGCCGCTACGCAGGCGGTTCGGAGCTCCGCCAGTTCCTCCGACCACCAATAGACGGCGCGGCGGGGAGGTGGGTGGCGGGACCGGGGCATGCTGGAGTTGCACACCTCGGTCAAGGACCCCCTCAACTGGAACGCTGCAGCGTCCACGTCCAGGACGTCGACAGGAGGAGCGAGCCAGTCCTGGACGAACGCCGCCTCCTCCGCAGCCTCTCGGTCCAGGCGGGTGAGAGCCCACCGTGGGAACGCAGATTGGCCCGAGCGGGCCCCCAGGGGGCTCTGGGTGGAGATGTCGAAGCGTACATATCGGTGGTCCGAAAAGGTCTCCGCCATCTCCACCCGCCAGTTCACGACGCGGGCGGCTAGCACGGGGGTGGCAAACGAGACGTCGACCACCGATCCTCCCCGTTGCCGCACACACGTGTGGACAGCCCCTCTGTTAAGGAGGGACACACCGCACGACGCCGCCCAAAATTCTGCGGCGCGTCCCCGGACGTTGCAAGAGCGGGCCGGGTTGCCCCAGGCCGTCGCTTTGGCGTTCAGGTCACCCAATATGGCGACCTGTCGTGGCGCCGCCCTCCCGACCACTGCGGTGAGGATTTCGAGATAATTCTCGAAATCCGAGAGAGGGCGGTTTGGGGAGAAATATACGCCCACAAAGGCCAAGTCTCCCCACGCGGCGGCCACGTATCCCGGTCCCCTCTCTAAGAGCGAGAGGGGAGGGGAGTCCGTGGAAGACCGCGACACCAATGCCACCGAGCCGTCCCGATCACCCAGCCAACGGCCAGGCACCGAGTACGGCTCGGCAACCACCGCCACGTCCACCAACCACTCGGCCATTGTCTGCATCAGCAGATCCTGGGCCGCCCTGCAGTGGTTGGTGTTCGCCTGGAGGATACGATGCTTGACCTGACTATCCATTAATCAGACATCGCACCCCCCTCCACAGCCGCCAAAGTCCCAGCCTCAGGGACGGCGGCGGCAGCGACAGGCCGGATCGGCGCCTGCTCCTTGCCCTTCTTGGGGGGAGGATTGCACTTCCTCCCCAACATGACGTGGCCCGCCGGGCAGCCACTGGCGGCACACACCGCACAGTGCGGCGTGGCGGCCTCGCAGGAGGCGGACTTGTGCCCGTCCTTGCCGCAGCGGTAGCAGTTGCTCCCCCTGTCGACCTTGGACGGGCAAAGGGGCCGGGTGTGTCCGACTCCAAAACACTTGTAGCAGCGCAGAGGCTTGGCTGCAAGTGCCCGGACTACACCCGAGCTGAACCCGACTGCAAGTCGTCCTTTGGCGAGGACGGCTATGGCTGCGGCGACTGGGCAATCGAGGCGAATGGTGCCCATGCCGCTGCGACCGGTCCTGATGGCCCGACCTTGCACCTCTGTGACGCCACAGCCCCCCATCGCTGCGATCGCCGCCACCACCTCCTCCTTGGTGACCGAGTCGTCGAGGTCGGTCACCTCCAAGGCCACGGTTTTCACGGGCCTTGCGACATTGGCCGCGTCTGCGATGACCTCTTCCAACTTGGTTGCGAAGAGGTCGGCGTTGGCGCTGCCCTGAGCCCCCGGGAACTCGAAAATTCGAGCACCGGCCTGGGTCCGGCGGCACGAGACTGTGCCAATCCCCAGTTTTTGGGGATCAGCGTTGGTTCGCGCCCGCGTCATTATCGACGCGTACGTCTCCCCCCGCCCCGCAGCCTCAGCGGTGAGCGTCACCACTACGGCTGCGGTCTTGGGGGGAACCAACTTCCTCTTGTCGTTCCTGGCGGGGGCTCCATTGGCTGCAGTGGGAGCAGCGGTGGTGGGCCTGGGGGCCGACCTCTTCCCCTTCCCCTTTCCTTTTCCCTTTCCCTTGCCCGTTGTCTGGGACGGGCCGGGAGGGGTGGTGGTGGTGGCGGCAGGGCCAGCCTCCGTCCTCGACTTCTTCCTCTTCTTGCCCCCTCCCTTTTTGGCCACCTTCGTCCATCCTTGCTGGTTGGATGGGGTGGTGGACGGAAGACCGGCGTCTTCCACCTGGGATGGCACCTGCGACTCGCGTCGCCTGTTGTCCGCCGCGAGCGGCGGTCGGAGGCGCTTCTCAGGCAAGAGCCTGTCCTCTATGCCCGCAATACAGGCTCTCGTGAAGTTCCTCTCCTCCGTGACGACCTTGCGGATGATATCCTCAAGGTTAGAGGGGGGAACCTCAGCCGCCGGTCTCGGCTCGGCTTTGTTTGGCCGGGCCGTGGCTTCAGCCAGCTTCTGATGCAGCTGGCTGACCTCTGACTGCAGGCGATCGACTTTCGCCTGGAGTTGCCGCGTTTCGTCGGTCGCCGTGCGCTGCACCAGCTCCCCGACGATGCCGCGCATGCTCGCAGCCCTGCATTTAAGGGACTTTTGGAAAGTCCCTTTCAAATTGGAGGACTTAGAGGCGATTACCACTATCTCCTCTTCGTCCTCCTCAGCCATCAGCTGCAGCTCCGCCAGGGAGTGGTCCGCATACAGGACGCGGGACGCGCCGTACCCGGACTTGGCCCGGGCGACGCGCGTCCGTTGCTCCTTGGCCGCAACCCGCTCCTCCAGGTCTTGCTGCAGCTGCGCCCGCCTAATTAGGTCCAACTGGCATCTGGCCTCAGCTAGACCCACGTCGTGGGTATCAGACACCGGCTTCTGGGCCTTCGCGCGTGGTCTCCTCGAGTCCGAGGAACCCCCGGACCCATCTCTCTGACGGGCCCGCTTCCCCGGCTCCCGGCGACCAGTCATCGAACTAGCGTCCGACTCGAACAAAACGGACTCATTATCGGAGTCCGGCACCTCACAAAAGAAGCTGGCCGCAGACGGCGCGCGGCTAGCCTCCGACGCCGAAGCGCCCTCGGATTGGCCCTGAGAAGGGCCTTTTGGTTGGCCCTGAGAAGGGCCTTTTGGTTGGCCCTGAGAAGGGCCTTTTCTAAATCGTCCAGAGACGTCCCTCGGTTTAGGCATAGCCTCCTCAGGTGTCGCAGTTTCCCGCAATAAAATAAAATATGATAAAATCCAGTTAAAATATGCTACGACTGCACAGTGCACTTTAGCCGAGCCCGGTCTGCCACTCCGTTACGGTGGTCAGAACCGGGTCGTTGCCCAGGGGACGCGACGTGGACGCAAGCACTGTGGGGGGTCCCCCAACCTAACCTAACCTAACCTAACCTAACCTTTTTTTTTTTTTTTTTTTTGTTGCCGGGGTGGAAAATCCTCATGGATGTCCTCCGCCCTGGGGTGGGCGGAGGGGTCTGTCAGACTCTTACTGACTAAAAACCACCCCGGTGTTCCCTTCCCACACTTGCACCGGGGATCATGGGATCTAATGCGACTTCCACGATCCCCGGCTAGTGCCGGCCCGCCTCTGCGGGCCACCTCAAGTCTGCGGGGGGGTGAGGTGTTAGACCCCCCCGCGACGTCTCAAAGGTGCGCGCGTGGAACACTACGCGCCGCCACCTCGGGTCCAGTGTGATAGGGGGCGGCGGACGTCCCCGAGTCCGCCGCCCCTGGACCCATTTAGGGGGGCCGGAAGAGGGCATTATCTGCCCTCTGCCGACGCCCGGTGCGCCTGCTGCGGGCCGGGTGAGCGGACGAGATCTCCCGCTCCCTTTCCGCAGCCTCCTTCTGCGACACGACTGTTTCGCAGAAGGATACTACCGCGTCCCAGGACTCCTCGCTGCCGGCCATCGACTCGACCACGGCCGGCAGCGACAGGTCACTGCCTACTTCTGAGATGAGGGCACGGCGTGGCTCCTCCCAAGCGGCACACTCTGCCAGCGTATGCCGCGCCGTGTCCTCCCGGCAGTCGACGCAGTGGTGACACCGGGCGTCCGGCTCCCTGTTTATGCGACACAGGTACTTCCCGAAGCAACCATGCCCCGAGAGCACCTGCGTCACCCGAAACGACAGGGAGCCGTGCCTCCTCCCGAGCCAGGGCTCGAGTACCGGCCGGACCGCCTCGATGGTGGCGAGGCCAGCGGTAGGGCGTGAAAGCCTGTCCCGCCATTCCGCCACCAGGGCTGCGCGAAGCTGTGACCGACGCAGCTCCACATGTCGCTGCATCAGCCACTCGCCCCGCGCCCTCACTTCCTCGCGCCACCGATACAGTGACGCGAGTACTTTCGCCTCGAGGTCCCAGGGCGGGGATCCGGCCAGTACGCAAGCCGCCTCGTAGGAGATCGTGCGATATCCCCTGATGACTCTGACGGCCATCGCTCTCTGCGGCTTCCGCAGGACTGCGATGCTTCCGGCCGTCAGGTCAGCCGCCCAGATCGGGGCCCCGTAAAGGGCCATCGATCGCACGATCCCCACGTAGAGCCGCCTACAGGCGGCGCTCGGGCCCCCCAGATTGGGAAGCAGCGTTGACAACGCCCCAGCCGCGCCCAACAACTTGGGCGCCAGCCGCCGGAAATGGGGGCCAAAATCCCACCGGCTGTCGAGCACCAATCCTAGGTACTTCATGGTGGACTCGACAGCGATTTGAGCCCCCCCGACCACGATGTGTGATCCCGGCGGCGGCGCCCGCCGGGGGCCATGAAAGATCAAGGCCTCCGACTTGTTGAGGGCAACCTCCAGCCCTAGGCGACGTATGCGACTCACCACCTGTGAGACCGCAGCCGTCGCTAGCAACGCTGCCTCCCGGTACGAGCTCCCCCGGGCCGTGACCAGTGTGTCGTCCGCATAACACGTCAGGTCCACGCCCGGCTGGAGCTCGCCCCGCAGCACCCAGTCGTACCCGATGTTCCACAGGAGCGGTCCTACGACCGAGCCCTGTGGAACACCGCACGACATGCAGCGCTGGTTTCCGCCATCACGTCCCGTGTAGGTGACACACCTCTCCGCCAAATAAGCCCCGACGATGCGGCGGAGGTAGGAAGGCACCCGATGGTAACGCAGTGCCTCCCGAATACAGCTCCAGGGCAGGGTGTTGAAGGCGTTGGAGATGTCCAAGGACACCGCCAACATCACCCCGCCCCGGGACACCGCTTCCTCCGCCAGGACTCTCACCCGCGAAATCGCGTGGATGGTGGAGCGCCCGTGCCGAAAGCCGAACTGGCTCTCGGCCAGGTCAGGCCCCTCTCCGCACAAGTGGCCGACGAGGCGGGCAGCGATTATCCGCTCAAACATCTTACCCACCTCGTCTAGCAACACTATGGGCCTGTACCCGGACGGTGAGTCCGCAGGGCGCCCCGCCTTCCTGAGCAGGACCAGACGACCAGATTTCCACAAAGTAGGAAACTGGCCCTGCTCAAGGCACGCTGTGTAGAGTCCTCTCAAGTGGGGCTCTAGCTCCTTCAGAGCGAGGGCAAGCGCTTGGCCGTGGATCCCGTCGGGCCCCGGAGCCACGTTCTTGGCCCGGAGCCGCGTCACGGCTGCCCCCATCTCTGTTTGTGTCACCTCTGGGACGCTGATGGCGTTCTCTTCTTCTGCAGACTCTGCGGCTGTGGGCAAAGCCATCGGCGGCGGAGTATGCTCCGCTCTTGCCGGGAAGAGGGCTGCGACGACCTCCTCCAGCAGCTCAGGTTGGAGACTCTCCGTGAGTGGAGGCGCCGCGGCTCGAAGTTTCCCTCGAACCACACGATAAGGGCGCCCCCACGGATCTCCGTCTAGAGTCTCCAACATCTCCTCCCTGGCTCGCGTCCTCGCTTCGCCGATGGCCAGCCACAAGGCCTGCTTCGCCGCGCGGTACACCTCATACAGCGCGGCTTCTTCGTCAGGGACCCGACGACGTCTCCTCCGGTATCGGGTGTACCGGCGTCTAACCGCTACGCACTCGACACGTAATTGTGCGATCTCGGTAGACCACCAGTACACCTGGCGCTTTGCTGGATGTGAGTGGACGCGGGGCATGGACGCGTCGCAGATTTGTGTCATCGCCCCGCGGAACCACAGCGCCTCCTCTTCGACGTCGATGGGTCCGTTTGTTGCCGACTCCCGGATCCAGGCCTGAACAATAGCGGCCTCCTCGAGAACCTCCCTGTCGATGCGCTTACGCGTCCAGCGCGGACCGTCCCTTCGCGGGGCCGATGGACTACGGCCGCCGGTGGTCTGGGTGGAGACGTCGAATCGGATGTATCGGTGATCCGACAACGTCTCCACCTCCACGGCGACACGCCAGTCACGGACACGGCTCGCGACAGCAGGGCTAGCGAACGAGACGTCCACTACAGATCCGCCCCGCTGCCGCACGCACGTGTGGACCGAGCCCCGATTCAGGACGACCAGGCCAGTCGTGACCGCCCACTCCTCTAGCGCCTCACCCCTAGCATCGGTCACCGGAGATCCCCACGCCGCAGACTTGGCGTTGAGATCCCCGAGCAACAGCACCGGGTGAGGGTGGAGTCGGCCCACGACGGCACCCAACTCGACAAGGAAGTTCTCGAAGTCGGCGAGACTCTTGTTGGGCGAGAAATACGCCCCAACCGTGCCAATGCCGTCCGCGAGGGCGGCCACCCAGCCGTGTCCTCGGGACGGGTTGACGAGAGCCCCGCCAATGATGGCCACCAAACCGTCCAGGTCTCCCACCCAGTTATCCCTGGGGGGGACAAAGTACGGCTCGGCGACCACAGCCACGTCGATCGACCACTCTGCCATGCTCTGGAGCAAGAGATCCTGAGCTCTGGCAGCGTGGTTGATATTGCTCTGGAGGAAATGGTACAGCGCCATTAGACGCAGTCCATCCCCTCCGCACCATTCACAGGCCGGGAGTCGGCCGTAGGGCAGCCAGGCTGAGGGGGGGGTAAAGAGCCCCCGGCAGCCATGGCTCCCCTCTTCTTTTTTTGTGCTGGCGCACGACAGGCCTTGCCGCCAGCCCTGTGCCCCGCGGGCCTCCCTGCAGCTGTACAGAGGCTGCAGTTTGGTGCCGCGGAGCACTGGGCCGCCTTGTGGCCGGGCTGACCGCAGCGATAGCACTGCTCGCTGCGGTCTATTTCAGCGGTGCACCGTGCCCGGACATGCCCCATGTCCAGGCACCGGTAACACCGCAATGCCCTGGGTTGCAGCAGCTTGACTCTTGCTGCAACCCATCCCACCAACAGACGCCCACCGTTGGCGACCTTGTTTGCCGCCGCCACCGGGCACCGCACCCAAATCGTGCCAGGCCCGGAGGCGTCGGCGCGGATCTCACCCGTCCGCACGTCTTCCGGTGGACATCCACCGGCCTTGGCAACGGCCGCCACGACGTCAGCTGGGGTCGCCGAGTCATCCAGTCCGTCGACGCGCAGCTCAGCAGTCTTCATAGGCCTGGACACCCGGACGTCCTCCGGGTTGAGGACCCCTCTCAGTTTGGCGGCCAATGTGTCCGCCTTCTCAGCGCTGGAGGCACCCGACACCTCGAACAGCCGCGCTCCCGTAATGGCTTGCTTATAAATAAAGCCAGCTGGTGTGCCAAGGTCGGGGAACGCGATCTTGCTCCTCACATCAACCATTACCGCCTGATAGGAGAGGCCCCTCGCGATGGCTGCGGGCTGCAGTGTTACCACCACAGCCGCGGAGCGTGGGGCTCTCGTCCTAGGCGGCTTTTGGGTCCTCCTCGGCGCTGGTGCCGGTGCTTTAGCAGGTGCTGGCGGCGGCGCCGTCTTCTTCTTTTTTTTCGTCTTCTTGACGACCGTCGTCCAGGCCTCTGTGGTGGTTCCGGGCGCGGTTGCCGGGGGAGCAGCCATTCGGGAAGTGGGCACGGACTTTGCCTCCGCGGGCTTCTGGGTCCCCTTCGCGGGCTTTTTGGCCCCCTTCCCGGGCTGGTTCGGCTCAGCCACCGCCGCCGCTCTCGCCTCCGTCTCCTTCCTCCGCTTATCTGCCGCAAGCGGCGGTCGGATGATTTCAGCCGGGGGGAGTCGCGACTCTATGGCCTCCAAGCGGGCATCCAGTCGCGCATCCACCATGCCCCCACACTGCACCATGCAAATTCTGGCCACCCTCTCCATGTCGTGGTCCGACCAGGCAGGTGGTGGAACAGGTGCAGGGGCCGACGAAGGCGCGGCAGGAGTGGGGCCGGTGGCTGCGGGAGGTGCTTGCCGCTGCCAGTCTTTCCTCTGAGCAGCAAACTCCCGTTTGAGGTCCTCCAGCTCGGACCGGAGACGGCTATTCTCCTCCCACAACTTTGCCGTCTCCTCCGTGCTCGTGCGACTGAGGAGGACCTCAACTGCCTCCCTGATGTCATCAGCTGCCTCCTTCAGAGCACGGGTGAATGTGCCCTTCAGGTTGCCCGATTTGGTGGCAACCTTCAGGACGACATCCACGCCGTCCAGAGCTTGGCGACTGAGAGCCACCGCCGATGGGCTCTCCCCAGCAGTCATCCGGGCTGAGCGCCGCTCTCGCGCCTGACGGGCCAACTCGCTGATTTCATCAGCCGCCACCGCCTTGCGCTGCGCCCGCTTAGCGGCATTCGCCTCCGCCTTGTTAGACCCCAGCAAGATGCCCTCGCTAGGGTCCACGGTCGTGGGCCCGGGGTCACTCCCCACGCCCTCGGCCTCCACCGGGGCCGGCGTATCGGGTCGGGAAACCGACCTGAACCGACCCCGCACGCCGCGCTCCGGTAAGCGAGCGGGGGCTCCACTCGCCACTGCACGACCTCGCCCACTAGTGAGTGTTGGGACTTTAGCAACCGGCAGGCTCTCCTCACTAGAAGAGCCTGACCCCGCGCGCTTCTTCTTTCGCGTGGTTTTTTGCCAAAATCGGCCACCCACCTCTTCTTTAGTTTGCGAGCGCTTTGAGCTCACGCTCGCCACGCTCACCAAACTCATCTCGGATGCGGTGTCAGAATCTGACACCAACAGTCGGTCCTTTTCAGGACATGAGCCTCCTCGGCTGTTGTTGCCATCAACGACGGCAAGCGGCTTTGTTGCGTCGCACAGTCGCTCCAGGCTAACCCGGAGCTCCTTTTCTTGCGACGCAAGAGGTTGTTGACGAAGACCGGTGGTCTGCCGGCCTACGAGGCTATGGGTGCCCCCCCCAGATACGGTGGGGCTGCCTTCCATGGAAGGGCGGGATTGTGCCTCCTTATGGAGGTTGCCCGCCTGGGGAATGTTTCCATTAGCCTGCATTTTTCATTGTTTTCCTTTTAAGGGTGAGGTCCCTGTTCGCGCTAGCGACCGGATAACCCTCCGGCCATTCATCCCCTCGGCACGCTAGACCTTGGGATTGGGACTCCCCAGTGTACGCCAACTCAACTCCCCTCTGTAAGCAGAGGGGGAGTAGGCGTACGACCAACTCTAGCCCGGTTCCCTTCACCGACCATCGTGGATGATCGGTGATTGGAACCGTGACCCTTCCCCGTTTGTTGAGAATTCGCCGCCAGCACCAAGTGTCCACCAAAACCTGGTGGGCAGTTGGAGCCGACGTTGCCCAGGGTGCGCCACGAGGAGGCTTCTCAACATGCACCCCAACCTAACCTAACCTAACCTAACCTAACCCTTTAAGGAGTGGGTCCAGCAAGAGGTTCCAAAATATCGGTCCCCCAACCGACCCCTGGACGCAGCCTTTGCCTGTGGACCTCGTACACTCTTCCCCCGCGTATCTCACATGAACCTTCCTGGCGCTGAGATAGCTACCGACTACTCGTCTCAAATTCACAGGGCACTTTTCCTCAGCCAATCGTACCTTGATGGCAGGCCACCACGCACTGTCGAAGGCTCCCTCTATATCCAGTGACACGAGTGTGACAATTTTCTTTTCTGTGAGTTTCACTCGGATGTACTGCACTAGGGTATAGAGGGAGTCCTCTGTGCCCTTTTGGGGCATAAATCCGAATTGGCGAGTACTGATCCTGGGGAGTAAGTAGAATTTGAGACGAGCAACCAGCATCTTCTCGTACACCTTTCCTAGTACAGGCAAGAGCCCAATCGGCCTGTAGGACTTCGGTACGGTGTACGAGTCCTTGCCCGGCTTTCTCAGCACAACCACCGTTGCTTCCTTCCAAGCTTTCGGGAAATGGTGGTATGCCAGGCATTTGTTCAGCAGTTCCAGGAAGAACGCAGGGTCACAGTTTACGGCCTGGGAGCAGATGTCCGCTGTGAAGCCGTCGGCTCCCGGGGCCTTCTTTGGGTTAAAAGAATGCATGGACCTATCGAGCTCACTTTGGGTAAACGGTGGGTCATGCCGTTCATCATGACTCCACTCGTTTACCTTTGCTGCCAGTTCTCTCGTGTGGCGATGGTCCATGCTGTCATCTTCCTCACGATCCTCGGGGTAGAAGGTCTCAGCCAACAGCCTCACAGAGCCCTTCGCGTCCAGGGTCTCCCCTCCCCTTTGCAGCGGCAGATCTTCCTCCCTCTTAGCAATCCGTCCCATGACTCGGTAAATACCCTCCCAAACCCCTTCTCTGGTCTGTTTACCGCAAAAACCCTTCCAACTCTCCTCTATGGCTTTTTTGGCAGCTTCCTCATATTTTTCTTTCTCTTTCAGGTACAGACTGACGACCATCGCTCTTCGGACCGGCGCGGCGTTCCCGATTCGGCGTTTCCTGGTAGCGACCAGCCTCTTCATCTCAGCGAGTTCCTCGGACCACCACGGCAAAGTAAGTATTTCCTTTGTTTTCTTTAAAGGTATTGTATGTATGCATGTTTCTGTTATTACTTGTGTGTATGTATCTATTATTGTATCTAAATCATTGGTGTTTTTAGTTTTGGTAAGTTCTTCTATTGTTAATTTCTTTTCCAGCATAATTTGTGACAGTTTCACATGAAACTGTCTCCAATTAGCCTTCTTCGTGTTAAATTTTCTAGTGGTGCGTTCTATACTAATACCTTTAGATTTCTCCAGGCCAACACTGAAACTAATGCCGTTGTGGTCCGAGCTCGTGAGACCCACTTCTACTCGCCAGTCGTCTACCAGGTCCAGCATGTCCTCCGTACACGCCGTGACGTCCACGTGGCTGCTGTACCTGATTCCTCCTCTCACTGTGTCAAACGTCGGGGTGTCTCCGATATTGAGGACATGCAACCCCCACTCCCCCAATGCTCCGCACATCAGCTCCCCTCTAGCATCTTCACTGCTGCCTCCCCACCAAGTACTTTTTGCATTTGCATCTCCTCCAATAACCAACCTGCAAGGGCCAATCTCTCGTACTATGCGTTGCATATGCTCCAGGTA
This sequence comes from Atethmia centrago, assembly GCA_905333075.3. NCBI lineage: Eukaryota > Metazoa > Arthropoda > Insecta > Lepidoptera > Noctuidae > Atethmia > Atethmia centrago. The sequence continues at coordinate 13,691 of HG995369.1, forward strand.
AGGGTCCACGGGCTTGTCGGGCTCGAAGTAGAATGACAACAGTGTGATCTTCCAGGCTCTGGTTTGGACTCCCACCACACAGATGTTGTTTGTGGTGAGTTGCGGGTACTGAAGTATGTCCAAGTCGTGGTCTAGGACAACGATTGCTGCTTTTACAGTCCCTTCTCCTCCTTCAGAGCTCTGGAAGACCCTTACGCCCTGGTAGCCCTTCATTCTACTTATCCGACCCACGTAGGGCTCCTGGAGCAATGCTGCGGCCACTTTGCGCGATTGCGCTTCCAATAGGAGTTCGTTGGTGGCGAGTTGGCTTCGTTGCAGGTTTGCCTGGATCATTTTGTACTTGGGGGTAGCTGCAGGGCCCTTAGCAATACGCTACAGATGCTCGAGCTAATGAGTCCCATTTTCGGCGCACGGGGCACTCTGTGCTGAATGCACTGTGCCCAGTTTCACCAATTTTTGCTCTGGCGCAGTTTATACACTTCGCTGCCTCGCCGAGCTGTCGATCCGGGCAGTCCGCTCTGAGATGCAGACCGCCACAGTGGCTGCATAGGTCGGCTGGTTCCTTGCAGAACCGCTTTCCATGACCATATGCTAGGCAGCGTGTGCACTGCACCAAAGGCGTCTGGTCTTCGACGCGCACAATCTGGAGGTCTATACGCAGTCTCCCTCCTTCAATTGCCTTCCTCCAGATTGCGGGAGAAACACTGAGCACAATGTGGTTACAGTGGGGATTGCGTGTCCTCCTCCGGAACTTTACTTTCAGCCTCGACTCTTCGTCCTGGAGGCCGTGGAAGAGCTCCCGATTCTGATTTCTGAGGGCTTTCAAGATGTCGTCGTCGCTGTGTACAACCAGCACGTCCCTCAGAATCAGAAGAGGGTCACGGTTTGACACCTCTTCGACGATGAGATTCGCCCCGACTGTCTCAAGACGCTCTTTTATTTTTTTCCTTTCCTCCGTCGTTCGACACCCCATAATAATTCTCCTATCCTTCGCTTTCCTGACCCTCTCCACTTGCACCCAGCCCTCTTTCGCATCAACCGCCTTCCTGACTCGCTCCAGAACTTGGTCACCCGTATCCATTTCGCTTGTTGAGGAGACAACTACGGAGTGCAGCGTCGCTCGATCCGTTGCCTGAACCCCGGTCTGGCATCTGTGCGCCGCCGCAATTGACGCGTATGTTCTCTCCTCAGCAGCGAAATCTGTTTTTGTAATTAGTGCCTCTTTGAGGCCATCCATTTTTACCATATTTGCCTTGATTAGGGCACTGTTCTCTTCGAGTTTTAAAAGCAGTTCCTTCTCCGTGTCTTTGACCTCACTTGAGGTGGGCGGGCTTGACTGGTCGGCTGATGGAGTGGACGCAGGTATTGCCAAAGCTTTTCCCTTTTCCGACTCTTTGACTATCTCGAACAGTCGGTTTATGGCCCCAAGCACCTCCGTTTTTATCTCTGTTTTCAGGTTGCGAGAGATGCCCAAATGATGCTTGGCTTTATTCAGGCATGCTCTCGCTTCCGCTGTGAGATTGGGGTACTTCTGTTCGGGATTTTTTGTTGCTACGGCAGCATCCGTTGAGGCTCGACGCGCCCCCAGAGAAGTGGGTCCCTTTTTGGTGGTTGTGAGTGGTGGTGGTGGTGTGGCGACCGGTTTTGGGTTGGTCTGGGACTTAGCCTGGGGCTCTGCCCTCCCGGCCTCCCATTCTCCTATACTTCGTCTCACACTCATAAGCGACGACCCAGCCTTCTCTGCAGACCGCGGCGAGTCCCCGGAGCCCTGCAAGCTCGCATTCTTTTTGGCAGGCGTGCGGAACATGTCTATTGTCCGTAGGAGTTAAACGGAAGTCAGAGGACAACTATAGTGAATCAAACTGATTCCCTGTAAAGGGGGGACCAGTGAATAATCAGATATTGTATAAAATTATGATAAATATGGTATATATAAATGTCAAAGTGAGTGGCTAACGTTTAAGTCAGTCCTTTGTACTTAAAATTAATGAAAGACAGCAACCGAAGTACTTTAGTTGAATAAACTAATTTTGTCACCCGAAGTTAGGTCCTGAACTCGTTTTTCTGGTATTAGTTGAGCACCAAAGTAAGATTACGAGTCGTAACTGGCCCTAATATAGCCTCGATAGAGGTCTAGTTATATTATATTAGTACACTGTTTTCTTATTCTAAGTAGCTCAATAAAGCTATAATCAATATTTTAAATTTTAAATTTAACTAAAACTGGGTCCCGGACCCTTAGTCTAAATAACCTAATAAACCTAACTTAATTTACCACTTCGAAAGAAGGGGGCGTTATTCTTCAATTCTTTCTGAGCCAAAGGAGAGGTCTTTTCCTCCCGGTCTATGACCCTTGGTTCCAAAGTTAGCTCGGGGGGGGAGGTTACCCCGAAACGTCAGCGGGGGGGGGGGGGGGATTTTAAAAGGGAAATTATAAACATATATGTAAATACACTACTACTTAATATTTGGGGGTCAAAAATAGGGGTCAAAAAAGGGGGGTCTAAGGGGCTTATGGGAAATTTAGTCAGAATTTTGATATCTCCCACCGTTCCCGAGATATTTGAATTTTTAATAAAAATAAATGTGAATAAATACTAGGTAAATATTTATACTGATAATGGAATTTAGATAATTATATAATGAGTGATAACGTGAATAATGTGTTGTGTGATAACTTATATTCGCTAAAATGTTGTTGAATTACGGTTATGAATATTTGTAGGTGGAGGAGAGGTCGATTAAATAAAAATAAATAATTTAAACAAAAAAGGGGGGCAAATTAAGGAGGGTGGCCTGAGGGGCGCTGCAGCATATACTATACTACTACGTAGTAGAGTATATGCAGGGTGGTGTTAAAAAAGGGGTAACTCACCCCGTTCCCGAGCTACGGGCGTTTTTATGATTTTTGTAGTCCCGAGTTCGGTTCTCGGTTGGTGAACAGTATAGTTTACAAACTTGTCTTTACAATTCACCACAAGTGCTTATTTCCCTCCAGGGGATGTAGCCTGTCTCCTATTTATGGCGCGTGGGTTTTGTTGGTACAGGCTGAAAGAAGGAGAGTTGCTTTTTCTTCCCCCTTGATTCCTAGATTTTTCGGACAGGGGGTTTTGCGTGTGGGGTTGCTGCAAGGATGGGGGTTGCAGTTTCACAAACGCAAAGTAAGTGGTTTTTAATGTTCCCCTGCCCCGAAAAATCCAAAATCCGGCGGTGGCGTAGGTCTGGAAGACTCCTATGTTCTCCCAAAATTTGGAAGCGTACAATTCCCCCCTTCAACCCTTAATTGCTCAAAGAGTTCACACAATTATTGTTTTAAAACAGTTATTCCTATTCTATACGTTAAAAACTTAATTTAAAATTTGATTTGTGTGCGGTGTTTTAAAAACCATAAACTGCCCCAGTATATTTTGATTTTTAAAAAGATATTTATTTACCTATTTTGTCCCTGGGGAGGTTTATAGTTTTTTTTCAGCCGCGGTATTTTGCTTTATTTGTATTGTATTTCTGTAACTATGCTTTTCGGGAGGATTTTATTTAAAAAGTTAGATAGAGGACATATTTCCCCATCCAGTGATACTAATTTTAGAATTTTAACTTAACCCTGAAGGGGTGTATTTGTGTTTTTTAGTTAGGTATAGGTTGGATCGAAATTTTTTTAAAAGCTATTATTTGGCATAAATTTTAAATGTAAAAGTAACAATTTATACTAATCCATGGTAAGGCACAAAATACATATAGCGAAGTGTTTTTCACTTTTTTAGGGTTAAAAACAAGGACCCCCCGATTTTTTAAAACTTTTAAAACTATTTTACTTAAAAACTATTTGTCTAACAAATCTCAAACTTAACATACCTAGAGAAATATGCCAGTCGAATTTTTACATCCCTTATAATTAGGTGTATTCTCCCTGGTGTCCCGGGAATTAAATGTTAAGATTTTTTAAAAGTTTTAACCTTAGTTTGTAGGTTTCTGTGGTGGATTTCTTCAATTTTAGATCGACACCCGGCTCCTCGTCTGTGCAGTCTTCGGGATTATTTGGAATATCCCGTCGAAACCCTCGGGATCTCCGTCCACGTTGCACGTGGTTTGTGGTTTTTCGTTTGTATCTCCGGAACCTTAAATCGGAAAAATCCAAATTTGGTGTCCAGAGATAGGTCTTCACAGGCCGCACCTTGCTGCAGTAGCCGATTTTGAAGTTCTCGAGCCAAATCGAGCAGCGTCGAGCCGCAAAACTTTTTCGAAGTGGTTTTTCACCAATAACTCGCACACTTTTCCACTTTTCACAATATAAATTTCACTTTCGCATGCGTCTCAGCAGCGCGCTTTCAACGATGTATAACACTTGTTATTTTACGCGAAAAAACCTTTTTTCCGGAATTTTTGACTGCGGAGCGACTTAAAACTGATCTGCTCGCGGCGGGGGGTGCCGTGCGACTCCGTTCCGCGTACTTGAGTCCTGTTCGGTAGCCGTAATTTCATTTTTTTGCATATTTTTCAGTCGAAAAACACGTTTTTTGACCAAAACTCAAAATTTTTGTTCCGCATAAATTTCATTCGCTCCGTACGTCGCTGGCCCGCGCGGAGACGCGTCTTTTGACACCTCGCACGTGCGCCTAGCGAATATAGAACTGCAAAAAATTTCATATAAATTATATTCACAAACCTTCGAAATCCACCTTAGAGAAACAGTAATTACGTCAAATCGTTATAACTTTGCATCCAGGTGACGCATTTTGAAGCTGTTTTCAGCAATTTTGATTGATTTTAGGCTCCGTCCTACGTTTTGACTAATAAAAATTGACATAGACGCGAAAAAATTTTTTCGTTCATACATTGCTTCACGAATACTATAATATTACAAGCAAAATTTTTTATCTCTAAATTTTGACTGCAAATTTTCTTTATATTAGTTTCAGTAGTTACTTACCTGCCTTACCCGTATTCTGATGTGCGTTCCGCGTACTTGAGTCCTGTTCGGTAGCCGTAATTTCATTTTTTTGCATATTTTTCAGTCGAAAAACACGTTTTTTGACCAAAACTCAAAATTTTTGTTCCGCATAAATTTCATTCGCTCCGTACGTCGCTGGCCCGCGCGGAGACGCGTCTTTTGACACCTCGCACGTGCGCCTAGCGAATATAGAACTGCAAAAAATTTCATATAAATTATATTCACAAATCTTCGAAATCCACCTTAGAGAAACAGTAATTACGTCAAATCGTTATAACTTTGCATCCAGGTGACGCATTTTGAAGCTGTTTTCAGCAATTTTGATTGATTTTAGGCTCCGTCCTACGTTTTGACTAATAAAAATTGACATAGACGCGAAAAAATTTTTTCGTTCATACATTGCTTCACGAATACTATAATATTACAAGCAAAATTTTTTATCTCTAAATTTTGACTGCAAATTTTCTTTATATTAGTTTCAGTAGTTACTTACCTGCCTTACCCGTATTCTGGTGCGCGTTCCGCGTACTTGAGTCCTGTTCGGTAGCCGTAATTTCAGTTTTTTGCATATTTTTCAGTCGAAAAACACGTTTTTTGACCAAAACTCAAAATTTTTGTTCCGCATAAATTTCATTCGCTCCGTACGTCGCTGGCCCGCGCGGAGACGCGTCTTTTGACACCTCGCACGTGCGCCTAGCGAATATAGAACTGCAAAAAATTTCATATAAATTATATTCACAAACCTTCGAAATCCACCTTAGAGAAACAGTAATTACGTCAAATCGTTATAACTTTGCATCCAGGTGACGCATTTTGAAGCTGTTTTCAGCAATTTTGATTGATTTTAGGCTCCGTCCTACGTTTTGACTAATAAAAATTGACATAGACGCGAAAAAATTTTTTCGTTCATACATTGCTTCACGAATACTATAATATTACAAGCAAAATTTTTTATCTCTAAATTTTGACTGCAAATTTTCTTTATATTAGTTTCAGTAGTTACTTACCTGCCTTACCCGTATTCTGATGTGCGTTCCGCGTACTTGAGTCCTGTTCGGTAGCCGTAATTTCATTTTTTTGCATATTTTTCAGTCGAAAAACACGTTTTTTGACCAAAACTCAAAATTTTTGTTCCGCATAAATTTCATTCGCTCCGTACGTCGCTGGCCCGCGCGGAGACGCGTCTTTTGACACCTCGCACGTGCGCCTAGCGAATATAGAACTGCAAAAAATTTCATATAAATTATATTCACAAACCTTCGAAATCCACCTTAGAGAAACAGTAATTACGTCAAATCGTTATAACTTTGCATCCAGGTGACGCATTTTGAAGCTGTTTTCAGCAATTTTGATTGATTTTAGGCTCCGTCCTACGTTTTGACTAATAAAAATTGACATAGACGCGAAAAAATTTTTTCGTTCATACATTGCTTCACGAATACTATAATATTACAAGCAAAATTTTTTATCTCTAAATTTTGACTGCAAATTTTCTTTATATTAGTTTCAGTAGTTACTTACCTGCCTTACCCGTATTCTGATGTGCGTTCCGCGTACTTGAGTCCTGTTCGGTAGCCGTAATTTCATTTTTTTGCATATTTTTCAGTCGAAAAACACGTTTTTTGACCAAAACTCAAAATTTTTGTTCCGCATAAATTTCATTCGCTCCGTACGTCGCTGGCCCGCGCGGAGACGCGTCTTTTGACACCTCGCACGTGCGCCTAGCGAATATAGAACTGCAAAAAATTTCATATAAATTATATTCACAAACCTTCGAAATCCACCTTAGAGAAACAGTAATTACGTCAAATCGTTATAACTTTGCATCCAGGTGACGCATTTTGAAGCTGTTTTCAGCAATTTTGATTGATTTTAGGCTCCGTCCTACGTTTTGACTAATAAAAATTGACATAGACGCGAAAAAATTTTTTCGTTCATACATTGCTTCACGAATACTATAATATTACAAGCAAAATTTTTTATCTCTAAATTTTGACTGCAAATTTTCTTTATATTAGTTTCAGTAGTTACTTACCTGCCTTACCCGTATTCTGATGTGCGTTCCGCGTACTTGAGTCCTGTTCGGTAGCCGTAATTTCATTTTTTTGCATATTTTTCAGTCGAAAAACACGTTTTTTGACCAAAACTCAAAATTTTTGTTCCGCATAAATTTCATTCGCTCCGTACGTCGCTGGCCCGCGCGGAGACGCGTCTTTTGACACCTCGCACGTGCGCCTAGCGAATATAGAACTGCAAAAAATTTCATATAAATTATATTCACAAATCTTCGAAATCCACCTTAGAGAAACAGTAATTACGTCAAATCGTTATAACTTTGCATCCAGGTGACGCATTTTGAAGCTGTTTTCAGCAATTTTGATTGATTTTAGGCTCCGTCCTACGTTTTGACTAATAAAAATTGACATAGACGCGAAAAAATTTTTTCGTTCATACATTGCTTCACGAATACTATAATATTACAAGCAAAATTTTTTATCTCTAAATTTTGACTGCAAATTTTCTTTATATTAGTTTCAGTAGTTACTTACCTGCCTTACCCGTATTCTGGTGCGCGTTCCGCGTACTTGAGTCCTGTTCGGTAGCCGTAATTTCAGTTTTTTGCATATTTTTCAGTCGAAAAACACGTTTTTTGACCAAAACTCAAAATTTTTGTTCCGCATAAATTTCATTCGCTCCGTACGTCGCTGGCCCGCGCGGAGACGCGTCTTTTGACACCTCGCACGTGCGCCTAGCGAATATAGAACTGCAAAAAATTTCATATAAATTATATTCACAAACCTTCGAAATCCACCTTAGAGAAACAGTAATTACGTCAAATCGTTATAACTTTGCATCCAGGTGACGCATTTTGAAGCTGTTTTCAGCAATTTTGATTGATTTTAGGCTCCGTCCTACGTTTTGACTAATAAAAATTGACATAGACGCGAAAAAATTTTTTCGTTCATACATTGCTTCACGAATACTATAATATTACAAGCAAAATTTTTTATCTCTAAATTTTGACTGCAAATTTTCTTTATATTAGTTTCAGTAGTTACTTACCTGCCTTACCCGTATTCTGGTGTGCGTTCCGCGTACTTGAGTCCTGTTCGGTAGCCGTAATTTCATTTTTTTGCATATTTTTCAGTCGAAAAACACGTTTTTTGACCAAAACTCAAAATTTTTGTTCCGCATAAATTTCATTCGCTCCGTACGTCGCTGGCCCGCGCGGAGACGCGTCTTTTGACACCTCGCACGTGCGCCTAGCGAATATAGAACTGCAAAAAATTTCATATAAATTATATTCACAAACCTTCGAAATCCACCTTAGAGAAACAGTAATTACGTCAAATCGTTATAACTTTGCATCCAGGTGACGCATTTTGAAGCTGTTTTCAGCAATTTTGATTGATTTTAGGCTCCGTCCTACGTTTTGACTAATAAAAATTGACATAGACGCGAAAAAATTTTTTCGTTCATACATTGCTTCACGAATACTATAATATTACAAGCAAAATTTTTTATCTCTAAATTTTGACTGCAAATTTTCTTTATATTAGTTTCAGTAGTTACTTACCTGCCTTACCCGTATTCTGATGTGCGTTCCGCGTACTTGAGTCCTGTTCGGTAGCCGTAATTTCATTTTTTTGCATATTTTTCAGTCGAAAAACACGTTTTTTGACCAAAACTCAAAATTTTTGTTCCGCATAAATTTCATTCGCTCCGTACGTCGCTGGCCCGCGCGGAGACGCGTCTTTTGACACCTCGCACGTGCGCCTAGCGAATATAGAACTGCAAAAAATTTCATATAAATTATATTCACAAACCTTCGAAATCCACCTTAGAGAAACAGTAATTACGTCAAATCGTTATAACTTTGCATCCAGGTGACGCATTTTGAAGCTGTTTTCAGCAATTTTGATTGATTTTAGGCTCCGTCCTACGTTTTGACTAATAAAAATTGACATAGACGCGAAAAAATTTTTTCGTTCATACATTGCTTCACGAATACTATAATATTACAAGCAAAATTTTTTATCTCTCAATTTTGACTGCAAATTTTCTTTATATTAGTTTCAGTAGTTACTTACCTGCCTTACCCGTATTCTGATGTGCGTTCCGCGTACTTGAGTCCTGTTCGGTAGCCGTAATTTCATTTTTTTGCATATTTTTCAGTCGAAAAACACGTTTTTTGACCAAAACTCAAAATTTTTGTTCCGCATAAATTTCATTCGCTCCGTACGTCGCTGGCCCGCGCGGAGACGCGTCTTTTGACACCTCGCACGTGCGCCTAGCGAATATAGAACTGCAAAAAATTTCATATAAATTATATTCACAAACCTTCGAAATCCACCTTAGAGAAACAGTAATTACGTCAAATCGTTATAACTTTGCATCCAGGTGACGCATTTTGAAGCTGTTTTCAGCAATTTTGATTGATTTTAGGCTCCGTCCTACGTTTTGACTAATAAAAATTGACATAGACGCGAAAAAATTTTTTCGTTCATACATTGCTTCACGAATACTATAATATTACAAGCAAAATTTTTTATCTCTAAATTTTGACTGCAAATTTTCTTTATATTAGTTTCAGTAGTTACTTACCTGCCTTACCCGTATTCTGATGTGCGTTCCGCGTACTTGAGTCCTGTTCGGTAGCCGTAATTTCATTTTTTTGCATATTTTTCAGTCGATAAACACGTTTTTTGACCAAAACTCAAAATTTTTGTTCCGCATAAATTTCATTCGCTCCGTACGTCGCTGGCCCGCGCGGAGACGCGTCTTTTGACACCTCGCACGTGCGCCTAGCGAATATAGAACTGCAAAAAATTTCATATAAATTATATTCACAAACCTTCGAAATCCACCTTAGAGAAACAGTAATTACGTCAAATCGTTATAACTTTGCATCCAGGTGACGCATTTTGAAGCTGTTTTCAGCAATTTTGATTGATTTTAGGCTCCGTCCTACGTTTTGACTAATAAAAATTGACATAGACGCGAAAAAATTTTTTCGTTCATACATTGCTTCACGAATACTATAATATTACAAGCAAAATTTTTTATCTCTAAATTTTGACTGCAAATTTTCTTTATATTAGTTTCAGTAGTTACTTACCTGCCTTACCCGTATTCTGATGTGCGTTCCGCGTACTTGAGTCCTGTTCGGTAGCCGTAATTTCATTTTTTTGCATATTTTTCAGTCGAAAAACACGTTTTTTGACCAAAACTCAAAATTTTTGTTCCGCATAAATTTCATTCGCTCCGTACGTCGCTGGCCCGCGCGGAGACGCGTCTTTTGACACCTCGCACGTGCGCCTAGCGAATATAGAACTGCAAAAAATTTCATATAAATTATATTCACAAACCTTCGAAATCCACCTTAGAGAAACAGTAATTACGTCAAATCGTTATAACTTTGCATCCAGGTGACGCATTTTGAAGCTGTTTTCAGCAATTTTGATTGATTTTAGGCTCCGTCCTACGTTTTGACTAATAAAAATTGACATAGACGCGAAAAAATTTTTTCGTTCATACATTGCTTCACGAATACTATAATATTACAAGCAAAATTTTTTATCTCTAAATTTTGACTGCAAATTTTCTTTATATTAGTTTCAGTAGTTACTTACCTGCCTTACCCGTATTCTGATGTGCGTTCCGCGTACTTGAGTCCTGTTCGGTAGCCGTAATTTCATTTTTTTGCATATTTTTCAGTCGAAAAACACGTTTTTTGACCAAAACTCAAAATTTTTGTTCCGCATAAATTTCATTCGCTCCGTACGTCGCTGGCCCGCGCGGAGACGCGTCTTTTGACACCTCGCACGTGCGCCTAGCGAATATAGAACTGCAAAAAATTTCATATAAATTATATTCACAAACCTTCGAAATCCACCTTAGAGAAACAGTAATTACGTCAAATCGTTATAACTTTGCATCCAGGTGACGCATTTTGAAGCTGTTTTCAGCAATTTTGATTGATTTTAGGCTCCGTCCTACGTTTTGACTAATAAAAATTGACATAGACGCGAAAAAATTTTTTCGTTCATACATTGCTTCACGAATACTATAATATTACAAGCAAAATTTTTTATCTCTAAATTTTGACTGCAAATTTTCTTTATATTAGTTTCAGTAGTTACTTACCTGCCTTACCCGTATTCTGATGTGCGTTCCGCGTACTTGAGTCCTGTTCGGTAGCCGTAATTTCATTTTTTTGCATATTTTTCAGTCGAAAAACACGTTTTTTGACCAAAACTCAAAATTTTTGTTCCGCATAAATTTCATTCGCTCCGTACGTCGCTGGCCCGCGCGGAGACGCGTCTTTTGACACCTCGCACGTGCGCCTAGCGAATATAGAACTGCAAAAAATTTCATATAAATTATATTCACAAACCTTCGAAATCCACCTTAGAGAAACAGTAATTACGTCAAATCGTTATAACTTTGCATCCAGGTGACGCATTTTGAAGCTGTTTTCAGCAATTTTGATTGATTTTAGGCTCCGTCCTACGTTTTGACTAATAAAAATTGACATAGACGCGAAAAAATTTTTTCGTTCATACATTGCTTCACGAATACTATAATATTACAAGCAACATTTTTTATCTCTAAATTTTGACTGCAAATTTTCTTTATATTAGTTTCAGTAGTTACTTACCTGCCTTACCCGTATTCTGGTGCGCGTTCCGCGTACTTGAGTCCTGTTCGGTAGCCGTAATTTCAGTTTTTTGCATATTTTTCAGTCGAAAAACACGTTTTTTGACCAAAACTCAAAATTTTTGTTCCGCATAAATTTCATTCGCTCCGTACGTCGCTGGCCCGCGCGGAGACGCGTCTTTTGACACCTCGCACGTGCGCCTAGCGAATATAGAACTGCAAAAAATTTCATATAAATTATATTCACAAACCTTCGAAATCCACCTTAGAGAAACAGTAATTACGTCAAATCGTTATAACTTTGCATCCAGGTGACGCATTTTGAAGCTGTTTTCAGCAATTTTGATTGATTTTAGGCTCCGTCCTACGTTTTGACTAATAAAAATTGACATAGACGCGAAAAAATTTTTTCGTTCATACATTGCTTCACGAATACTATAATATTACAAGCAAAATTTTTTATCTCTAAATTTTGACTGCAAATTTTCTTTATATTAGTTTCAGTAGTTACTTACCTGCCTTACCCGTATTCTGATGTGCGTTCCGCGTACTTGAGTCCTGTTCGGTAGCCGTAATTTCATTTTTTTGCATATTTTTCAGTCGAAAAACACGTTTTTTGACCAAAACTCAAAATTTTTGTTCCGCATAAATTTCATTCGCTCCGTACGTCGCTGGCCCGCGCGGAGACGCGTCTTTTGACACCTCGCACGTGCGCCTAGCGAATATAGAACTGCAAAAAATTTCATATAAATTATATTCACAAACCTTCGAAATCCACCTTAGAGAAACAGTAATTACGTCAAATCGTTATAACTTTGCATCCAGGTGACGCATTTTGAAGCTGTTTTCAGCAATTTTGATTGATTTTAGGCTCCGTCCTACGTTTTGACTAATAAAAATTGACATAGACGCGAAAAAATTTTTTCGTTCATACATTGCTTCACGAATACTATAATATTACAAGCAAAATTTTTTATCTCTAAATTTTGACTGCAAATTTTCTTTATATTAGTTTCAGTAGTTACTTACCTGCCTTACCCGTATTCTGATGTGCGTTCCGCGTACTTGAGTCCTGTTCGGTAGCCGTAATTTCATTTTTTTGCATATTTTTCAGTCGAAAAACACGTTTTTTGACCAAAACTCAAAATTTTTGTTCCGCATAAATTTCATTCGCTCCGTACGTCGCTGGCCCGCGCGGAGACGCGTCTTTTGACACCTCGCACGTGCGCCTAGCGAATATAGAACTGCAAAAAATTTCATATAAATTATATTCACAAACCTTCGAAATCCACCTTAGAGAAACAGTAATTACGTCAAATCGTTATAACTTTGCATCCAGGTGACGCATTTTGAAGCTGTTTTCAGCAATTTTGATTGATTTTAGGCTCCGTCCTACGTTTTGACTAATAAAAATTGACATAGACGCGAAAAAATTTTTTCGTTCATACATTGCTTCACGAATACTATAATATTACAAGCAAAATTTTTTATCTCTCAATTTTGACTGCAAATTTTCTTTATATTAGTTTCAGTAGTTACTTACCTGCCTTACCCGTATTCTGATGTGCGTTCCGCGTACTTGAGTCCTGTTCGGTAGCCGTAATTTCATTTTTTTGCATATTTTTCAGTCGAAAAACACGTTTTTTGACCAAAACTCAAAATTTTTGTTCCGCATAAATTTCATTCGCTCCGTACGTCGCTGGCCCGCGCGGAGACGCGTCTTTTGACACCTCGCACGTGCGCCTAGCGAATATAGAACTGCAAAAAATTTCATATAAATTATATTCACAAACCTTCGAAATCCACCTTAGAGAAACAGTAATTACGTCAAATCGTTATAACTTTGCATCCAGGTGACGCATTTTGAAGCTGTTTTCAGCAATTTTGATTGATTTTAGGCTCCGTCCTACGTTTTGACTAATAAAAATTGACATAGACGCGAAAAAATTTTTTCGTTCATACATTGCTTCACGAATACTATAATATTACAAGCAAAATTTTTTATCTCTAAATTTTGACTGCAAATTTTCTTTATATTAGTTTCAGTAGTTACTTACCTGCCTTACCCGTATTCTGATGTGCGTTCCGCGTACTTGAGTCCTGTTCGGTAGCCGTAATTTCATTTTTTTGCATATTTTTCAGTCGATAAACACGTTTTTTGACCAAAACTCAAAATTTTTGTTCCGCATAAATTTCATTCGCTCCGTACGTCGCTGGCCCGCGCGGAGACGCGTCTTTTGACACCTCGCACGTGCGCCTAGCGAATATAGAACTGCAAAAAATTTCATATAAATTATATTCACAAACCTTCGAAATCCACCTTAGAGAAACAGTAATTACGTCAAATCGTTATAACTTTGCATCCAGGTGACGCATTTTGAAGCTGTTTTCAGCAATTTTGATTGATTTTAGGCTCCGTCCTACGTTTTGACTAATAAAAATTGACATAGACGCGAAAAAATTTTTTCGTTCATACATTGCTTCACGAATACTATAATATTACAAGCAAAATTTTTTATCTCTAAATTTTGACTGCAAATTTTCTTTATATTAGTTTCAGTAGTTACTTACCTGCCTTACCCGTATTCTGATGTGCGTTCCGCGTACTTGAGTCCTGTTCGGTAGCCGTAATTTCATTTTTTTGCATATTTTTCAGTCGAAAAACACGTTTTTTGACCAAAACTCAAAATTTTTGTTCCGCATAAATTTCATTCGCTCCGTACGTCGCTGGCCCGCGCGGAGACGCGTCTTTTGACACCTCGCACGTGCGCCTAGCGAATATAGAACTGCAAAAAATTTCATATAAATTATATTCACAAACCTTCGAAATCCACCTTAGAGAAACAGTAATTACGTCAAATCGTTATAACTTTGCATCCAGGTGACGCATTTTGAAGCTGTTTTCAGCAATTTTGATGATTTTAGGCTCCGTCCTACGTTTTGACTAATAAAAATTGACATAGACGCGAAAAAATTTTTTCGTTCATACATTGCTTCACGAATACTATAATATTACAAGCAAAATTTTTTATCTCTCAATTTTGACTGCAAATTTTCTTTATATTAGTTTCAGTAGTTTACTTACCTGCCTTACCCGTATCTGATGTGCGTTCCGCGTACTTGAGTCCTGTTCGGTAGCCGTAATTTCATTTTTTTGCATATTTTTCAGTCGAAAAACACGTTTTTTGACCAAAACTCAAAATTTTTGTTCCGCATAAATTTCATTCGCTCCGTACGTCGCTGGCCCGCGCGGAGACGCGTCTTTTGACACCTCGCACGTGCGCCTAGCGAATATAGAACTGCAAAAAATTTCATATAAATTTATATTCACAAACCTTCGAAATCCACCTTAGAGAAACAGTAATTACGTCAAATCGTTATAACTTTGCATCCAGGTGACGCATTTTTGAAGCTGTTTTCAGCAATTTTGATTGATTTTAGGCTCCGTCCTACGTTTTGACTAATAAAAATTGACATAGACGCGAAAAAATTTTTTCGTTCATACATTGCTTCACGAATACTATAATATTACAAGCAAAATTTTTTATCTCTAAATTTTGACTGCAAATTTTCTTTATATTAGTTTCAGTAGTTACTTACCTGCCTTACCCGTATTCTGATGTGCGTTCCGCGTACTTGAGTCCTGTTCGGTAGCCGTAATTTCATTTTTTTGCATATTTTTCAGTCGAAAAACACGTTTTTTGACCAAAACTCAAAATTTTTGTTCCGCATAAATTTCATTCGCTCCGTACGTCGCTGGCCCGCGCGGAGACGCGTCTTTTGACACCTCGCACGTGCGCCTAGCGAATATAGAACTGCAAAAAATTTCATATAAATTATATTCACAAACCTTCGAAATCCACCTTAGAGAAACAGTAATTACGTCAAATCGTTATAACTTTGCATCCAGGTGACGCATTTTGAAGCTGTTTTCAGCAATTTTGATTGATTTTAGGCTCCGTCCTACGTTTTGACTAATAAAAATTGACATAGACGCGAAAAAATTTTTTCGTTCATACATTGCTTCACGAATACTATAATATTACAAGCAAAATTTTTTTATCTCTAAATTTTGACTGCAAATTTTCTTTATATTAGTTTCAGTAGTTACTTACCTGCCTTACCCGTATTCTGATGTGCGTTCCGCGTACTTGAGTCCTGTTCGGTAGCCGTAATTTCATTTTTTTTTGCATATTTTTCAGTCGAAAAACACGTTTTTTGACCAAAACTCAAAATTTTTGTTCCGCATAAATTTCATTCGCTCCGTACGTCGCTGGCCCGCGCGGAGACGCGTCTTTTGACACCTCGCACGTGCGCCTAGCGAATATAGAACTGCAAAAAATTTCATATAAATTATATTCACAAACCTTCGAAATCCACCTTAGAGAAACAGTAATTACGTCAAATCGTTATAACTTTGCATCCAGTGACGCATTTTGAAGCTGTTTTCAGCAATTTTGATTGATTTTAGGCTCCGTCCTACGTTTTGACTAATAAAAATTGACATAGACGCGAAAAAATTTTTTCGTTCATACATTGCTTCACGAATACTATAATATTACAAGCAAAATTTTTTATCTCTAAATTTTGACTGCAAATTTTCTTTATATTAGTTTCAGTAGTTACTTACCTGCCTTACCCGTATTCTGATGTGCGTTCCGCGTACTTGAGTCCTGTTCGGTAGCCGTAATTTCATTTTTTTTTGCATATTTTTCAGTCGAAAAACACGTTTTTTTGACCAAAACTCAAAATTTTTGTTCCGCATAAATTTCATTCGCTCCGTACGTCGCTGGCCCGCGCGGAGACGCGTCTTTTGACACCTCGCACGTGCGCCTAGCGAATATAGAACTGCAAAAAATTTCATATAAATTATATTCACAAATCTTCGAAATCCACCTTAGAGAAACAGTAATTACGTCAAATCGTTATAACTTTGCATCCAGGTGACGCATTTTGAAGCTGTTTTCAGCAATTTTGATTGATTTTAGGCTCCGTCCTACGTTTTGACTAATAAAAATTGACATAGACGCGAAAAAATTTTTTTCGTTCATACATTGCTTCACGAATACTATAATATTACAAGCAAAATTTTTTATCTCTAAATTTTGACTGCAAATTTTCTTTATATTAGTTTCAGTAGTTACTTACCTGCCTTACCCGTATTCTGGTGCGCGTTCCGCGTACTTGAGTCCTGTTCGGTAGCCGTAATTTCAGTTTTTTTGCATATTTTTCAGTCGAAAAACACGTTTTTTGACCAAAACTCAAAATTTTTGTTCCGCATAAATTTCATTCGCTCCGTACGTCGCTGGCCCGCGCGGAGACGCGTCTTTTGACACCTCGCACGTGCGCCTAGCGAATATAGAACTGCAAAAAATTTCATATAAATTATATTCACAAACCTTCGAAATCCACCTTAGAGAAACAGTAATTACGTCAAATCGTTATAACTTTGCATCCAGGTGACGCATTTTGAAGCTGTTTTCAGCAATTTTGATTGTTTTTAGGCTCCGTCCTACGTTTTGACTAATAAAAATTGACATAGACGCGAAAAAATTTTTTCGTTCATACATTGCTTCACGAATACTATAATATTACAAGCAAAATTTTTTATCTCTAAATTTTGACTGCAAATTTTCTTTATATTAGTTTCAGTAGTTACTTACCTGCCTTACCCGTATTCTGATGTGCGTTCCGCGTACTTGAGTCCTGTTCGGTAGCCGTAATTTCATTTTTTTGCATATTTTTCAGTCGAAAAACACGTTTTTTGACCAAAACTCAAAATTTTTGTTCCGCATAAATTTCATTCGCTCCGTACGTCGCTGGCCCGCGCGGAGACGCGTCTTTTGACACCTCGCACGTGCGCCTAGCGAATATAGAACTGCAAAAAATTTCATATAAATTATATTCACAAACCTTCGAAATCCACCTTAGAGAAACAGTAATTACGTCAAATCGTTATAACTTTGCATCCAGGTGACGCATTTTGAAGCTGTTTTCAGCAATTTTGATTGATTTTAGGCTCCGTCCTACGTTTTGACTAATAAAAATTGACATAGACGCGAAAAAATTTTTTCGTTCATACATTGCTTCACGAATACTATAATATTACAAGCAAAATTTTTTATCTCTAAATTTTGACTGCAAATTTTCTTTATATTAGTTTCAGTAGTTACTTACCTGCCTTACCCGTATTCTGATGTGCGTTCCGCGTACTTGAGTCCTGTTCGGTAGCCGTAATTTCATTTTTTTGCATATTTTTCAGTCGAAAAACACGTTTTTTGACCAAAACTCAAAATTTTTGTTCCGCATAAATTTCATTCGCTCCGTACGTCGCTGGCCCGCGCGGAGACGCGTCTTTTGACACCTCGCACGTGCGCCTAGCGAATATAGAACTGCAAAAAATTTCATATAAATTATATTCACAAACCTTCGAAATCCACCTTAGAGAAACAGTAATTACGTCAAATCGTTATAACTTTGCATCCAGGTGACGCATTTTGAAGCTGTTTTCAGCAATTTTGATTGATTTTAGGCTCCGTCCTACGTTTTGACTAATAAAAATTGACATAGACGCGAAAAAATTTTTTCGTTCATACATTGCTTCACGAATACTATAATATTACAAGCAAAATTTTTTATCTCTAAATTTTGACTGCAAATTTTCTTTATATTAGTTTCAGTAGTTACTTACCTGCCTTACCCGTATTCTGATGTGCGTTCCGCGTACTTGAGTCCTGTTCGGTAGCCGTAATTTCATTTTTTTGCATATTTTTCAGTCGAAAAACACGTTTTTTGACCAAAACTCAAAATTTTTTTTCCGCATAAATTTCATTCGCTCCGTACGTCGCTGGCCCGCGCGGAGACGCGTCTTTTGACACCTCGCACGTGCGCCTAGCGAATATAGAACTGCAAAAAATTTCATATAAATTATATTCACAAACCTTCGAAATCCACCTTAGAGAAACAGTAATTACGTCAAATCGTTATAACTTTGCATCCAGGTGACGCATTTTGAAGCTGTTTTCAGCAATTTTGATTGATTTTAGGCTCCGTCCTACGTTTTGACTAATAAAAATTGACATAGACGCGAAAAAATTTTTTCGTTCATACATTGCTTCACGAATACTATAATATTACAAGCAAAATTTTTTATCTCTAAATTTTGACTGCAAATTTTCTTTATATTAGTTTCAGTAGTTACTTACCTGCCTTACCCGTATTCTGATGTGCGTTCCGCGTACTTGAGTCCTGTTCGGTAGCCGTAATTTCATTTTTTTGCATATTTTTCAGTCGAAAAACACGTTTTTTGACCAAAACTCAAAATTTTTGTTCCGCATAAATTTCATTCGCTCCGTACGTCGCTGGCCCGCGCGGAGACGCGTCTTTTGACACCTCGCACGTGCGCCTAGCGAATATAGAACTGCAAAAAATTTCATATAAATTATATTCACAAACCTTCGAAATCCACCTTAGAGAAACAGTAATTACGTCAAATCGTTATAACTTTGCATCCAGGTGACGCATTTTGAAGCTGTTTTCAGCAATTTTGATTGATTTTAGGCTCCGTCCTACGTTTTGACTAATAAAAATTGACATAGACGCGAAAAAATTTTTTCGTTCATACATTGCTTCACGAATACTATAATATTACAAGCAAAATTTTTTATCTCTAAATTTTGACTGCAAATTTTCTTTATATTAGTTTCAGTAGTTACTTACCTGCCTTACCCGTATTCTGATGTGCGTTCCGCGTACTTGAGTCCTGTTCGGTAGCCGTAATTTCATTTTTTTGCATATTTTTCAGTCGAAAAACACGTTTTTTGACCAAAACTCAAAATTTTTGTTCCGCATAAATTTCATTCGCTCCGTACGTCGCTGGCCCGCGCGGAGACGCGTCTTTTGACACCTCGCACGTGCGCCTAGCGAATATAGAACTGCAAAAAATTTCATATAAATTATATTCACAAACCTTCGAAATCCACCTTAGAGAAACAGTAATTACGTCAAATCGTTATAACTTTGCATCCAGGTGACGCATTTTGAAGCTGTTTTCAGCAATTTTGATTGATTTTAGGCTCCGTCCTACGTTTTGACTAATAAAAATTGACATAGACGCGAAAAAATTTTTTCGTTCATACATTGCTTCACGAATACTATAATATTACAAGCAAAATTTTTTATCTCTAAATTTTGACTGCAAATTTTCTTTATATTAGTTTCAGTAGTTACTTACCTGCCTTACCCGTATTCTGATGTGCGTTCCGCGTACTTGAGTCCTGTTCGGTAGCCGTAATTTCATTTTTTTGCATATTTTTCAGTCGAAAAACACGTTTTTTGACCAAAACTCAAAATTTTTGTTCCGCATAAATTTCATTCGCTCCGTACGTCGCTGGCCCGCGCGGAGACGCGTCTTTTGACACCTCGCACGTGCGCCTAGCGAATATAGAACTGCAAAAAATTTCATATAAATTATATTCACAAACCTTCGAAATCCACCTTAGAGAAACAGTAATTACGTCAAATCGTTATAACTTTGCATCCAGGTGACGCATTTTGAAGCTGTTTTCAGCAATTTTGATTGATTTTAGGCTCCGTCCTACGTTTTGACTAATAAAAATTGACATAGACGCGAAAAAATTTTTTCGTTCATACATTGCTTCACGAATACTATAATATTACAAGCAAAATTTTTTATCGCTAAATTTTGACTGCAAATTTTCTTTATATTAGTTTCAGTAGTTACTTACCTGCCTTACCCGTATTCTGATGTGCGTTCCGCGTACTTGAGTCCTGTTCGGTAGCCGTAATTTCATTTTTTTGCATATTTTTCAGTCGAAAAACACGTTTTTTGACCAAAACTCAAAATTTTTGTTCCGCATAAATTTCATTCGCTCCGTACGTCGCTGGCCCGCGCGGAGACGCGTCTTTTGACACCTCGCACGTGCGCCTAGCGAATATAGAACTGCAAAAAATTTCATATAAATTATATTCACAAACCTTCGAAATCCACCTTAGAGAAACAGTAGGTAATTACGTCAAATCGTTATAACTTTGCATCCAGGTGACGCATTTTGAAGCTGTTTTCAGCAATTTTGATTGATTTTAGGCTCCGTCCTACGTTTTGACTAATAAAAATTGACATAGACGCGAAAAAATTTTTTCGTTCATACATTGCTTCACGAATACTATAATATTACAAGCAAAATTTTTTATCTCTAAATTTTGACTGCAAATTTTCTTTATATTAGTTTCAGTAGTTACTTACCTGCCTTACCCGTATTCTGATGTGCGTTCCGCGTACTTGAGTCCTGTTCGGTAGCCGTAATTTCATTTTTTTGCATATTTTTCAGTCGAAAAACACGTTTTTTTGACCAAAACTCAAAATTTTTGTTCCGCATAAATTTCATTCGCTCCGTACGTCGCTGGCCCGCGCGGAGACGCGTCTTTTGACACCTCGCACGTGCGCCTAGCGAATATAGAACTGCAAAAAATTTCATATAAATTATATTCACAAACCTTCGAAATCCACCTTAGAGAAACAGTAATTACGTCAAATCGTTATAACTTTGCATCCAGGTGACGCATTTTGAAGCTGTTTTCAGCAATTTTGATTGATTTTAGGCTCCGTCCTACGTTTTGACTAATAAAAATTGACATAGACGCGAAAAAATTTTTTCGTTCATACATTGCTTCACGAATACTATAATATTACAAGCAAAATTTTTTATCTCTAAATTTTGACTGCAAATTTTCTTTATATTAGTTTCAGTAGTTACTTACCTGCCTTACCCGTATTCTGATGTGCGTTCCGCGTACTTGAGTCCTGTTCGGTAGCCGTAATTTCATTTTTTTGCATATTTTTCAGTCGAAAAACACGTTTTTTGACCAAAACTCAAAATTTTTGTTCCGCATAAATTTCATTCGCTCCGTACGTCGCTGGCCCGCGCGGAGACGCGTCTTTTGACACCTCGCACGTGCGCCTAGCGAATATAGAACTGCAAAAAATTTCATATAAATTATATTCACAAACCTTCGAAATCCACCTTAGAGAAACAGTAATTACGTCAAATCGTTATAACTTTGCATCCAGGTGACGCATTTTGAAGCTGTTTTCAGCAATTTTGATTGATTTTAGGCTCCGTCCTACGTTTTGACTAATAAAAATTGACATAGACGCGAAAAAATTTTTTCGTTCATACATTGCTTCACGAATACTATAATATTACAAGCAAAATTTTTTATCTCTAAATTTTGACTGCAAATTTTCTTTATATTAGTTTCAGTAGTTACTTACCTGCCTTACCCGTATTCTGATGTGCGTTCCGCGTACTTGAGTCCTGTTCGGTAGCCGTAATTTCATTTTTTTGCATATTTTTCAGTCGAAAAACACGTTTTTTGACCAAAACTCAAAATTTTTGTTCCGCATAAATTTCATTCGCTCCGTACGTCGCTGGCCCGCGCGGAGACGCGTCTTTTGACACCTCGCACGTGCGCCTAGCGAATATAGAACTGCAAAAAATTTCATATAAATTATATTCACAAACCTTCGAAATCCACCTTAGAGAAACAGTAATTACGTCAAATCGTTATAACTTTGCATCCAGGTGACGCATTTTGAAGCTGTTTTCAGCAATTTTGATTGATTTTAGGCTCCGTCCTACGTTTTGACTAATAAAAATTGACATAGACGCGAAAAAATTTTTTCGTTCATACATTGCTTCACGAATACTATAATATTACAAGCAAAATTTTTTATCTCTAAATTTTGACTGCAAATTTTCTTTATATTAGTTTCAGTAGTTACTTACCTGCCTTACCCGTATTCTGATGTGCGTTCCGCGTACTTGAGTCCTGTTCGGTAGCCGTAATTTCATTTTTTTGCATATTTTTCAGTCGAAAAACACGTTTTTTGACCAAAACTCAAAATTTTTGTTCCGCATAAATTTCATTCGCTCCGTACGTCGCTGGCCCGCGCGGAGACGCGTCTTTTGACACCTCGCACGTGCGCCTAGCGAATATAGAACTGCAAAAAATTTCATATAAATTATATTCACAAACCTTCGAAATCCACCTTAGAGAAACAGTAATTACGTCAAATCGTTATAACTTTGCATCCAGGTGACGCATTTTGAAGCTGTTTTCAGCAATTTTGATTGATTTTAGGCTCCGTCCTACGTTTTGACTAATAAAAATTGACATAGACGCGAAAAAATTTTTTCGTTCATACATTGCTTCACGAATACTATAATATTACAAGCAAAATTTTTTATCTCTAAATTTTGACTGCAAATTTTCTTTATATTAGTTTCAGTAGTTACTTACCTGCCTTACCCGTATTCTGATGTGCGTTCCGCGTACTTGAGTCCTGTTCGGTAGCCGTAATTTCATTTTTTTTGCATATTTTTCAGTCGAAAAACACGTTTTTTGACCAAAACTCAAAATTTTTGTTCC
Source organism: Atethmia centrago (assembly GCA_905333075.3). Lineage (NCBI taxonomy): Eukaryota > Metazoa > Arthropoda > Insecta > Lepidoptera > Noctuidae > Atethmia > Atethmia centrago. The sequence continues at coordinate 36,750 of HG995369.1, forward strand.
GCATAAATTTCATTCGCTCCGTACGTCGCTGGCCCGCGCGGAGACGCGTCTTTTGACACCTCGCACGTGCGCCTAGCGAATATAGAACTGCAAAAAATTTCATATAAATTATATTCACAAATCTTCGAAATCCACCTTAGAGAAACAGTAATTACGTCAAATCGTTATAACTTTGCATCCAGGTGACGCATTTTGAAGCTGTTTTCAGCAATTTTGATTGATTTTAGGCTCCGTCCTACGTTTTGACTAATAAAAATTGACATAGACGCGAAAAAATTTTTTCGTTCATACATTGCTTCACGAATACTATAATATTACAAGCAAAATTTTTTATCTCTAAATTTTGACTGCAAATTTTCTTTATATTAGTTTCAGTAGTTACTTACCTGCCTTACCCGTATTCTGGTGCGCGTTCCGCGTACTTGAGTCCTGTTCGGTAGCCGTAATTTCAGTTTTTTGCATATTTTTCAGTCGAAAAACACGTTTTTTGACCAAAACTCAAAATTTTTGTTCCGCATAAATTTCATTCGCTCCGTACGTCGCTGGCCCGCGCGGAGACGCGTCTTTTGACACCTCGCACGTGCGCCTAGCGAATATAGAACTGCAAAAAATTTCATATAAATTATATTCACAAACCTTCGAAATCCACCTTAGAGAAACAGTAATTACGTCAAATCGTTATAACTTTGCATCCAGGTGACGCATTTTGAAGCTGTTTTCAGCAATTTTGATTGATTTTAGGCTCCGTCCTACGTTTTGACTAATAAAAATTGACATAGACGCGAAAAAATTTTTTCGTTCATACATTGCTTCACGAATACTATAATATTACAAGCAAAATTTTTTATCTCTAAATTTTGACTGCAAATTTTCTTTATATTAGTTTCAGTAGTTACTTACCTGCCTTACCCGTATTCTGATGTGCGTTCCGCGTACTTGAGTCCTGTTCGGTAGCCGTAATTTCATTTTTTTGCATATTTTTCAGTCGAAAAACACGTTTTTTGACCAAAACTCAAAATTTTTGTTCCGCATAAATTTCATTCGCTCCGTACGTCGCTGGCCCGCGCGGAGACGCGTCTTTTGACACCTCGCACGTGCGCCTAGCGAATATAGAACTGCAAAAAATTTCATATAAATTATATTCACAAACCTTCGAAATCCACCTTAGAGAAACAGTAATTACGTCAAATCGTTATAACTTTGCATCCAGGTGACGCATTTTGAAGCTGTTTTCAGCAATTTTGATTGATTTTAGGCTCCGTCCTACGTTTTGACTAATAAAAATTGACATAGACGCGAAAAAATTTTTTCGTTCATACATTGCTTCACGAATACTATAATATTACAAGCAAAATTTTTTATCTCTAAATTTTGACTGCAAATTTTCTTTATATTAGTTTCAGTAGTTACTTACCTGCCTTACCCGTATTCTGATGTGCGTTCCGCGTACTTGAGTCCTGTTCGGTAGCCGTAATTTCATTTTTTTGCATATTTTTCAGTCGAAAAACACGTTTTTTGACCAAAACTCAAAATTTTTGTTCCGCATAAATTTCATTCGCTCCGTACGTCGCTGGCCCGCGCGGAGACGCGTCTTTTGACACCTCGCACGTGCGCCTAGCGAATATAGAACTGCAAAAAATTTCATATAAATTATATTCACAAACCTTCGAAATCCACCTTAGAGAAACAGTAATTACGTCAAATCGTTATAACTTTGCATCCAGGTGACGCATTTTGAAGCTGTTTTCAGCAATTTTGATTGATTTTAGGCTCCGTCCTACGTTTTGACTAATAAAAATTGACATAGACGCGAAAAAATTTTTTTGTTCATACATTGCTTCACGAATACTATAATATTACAAGCAAAATTTTTTATCTCTAAATTTTGACTGCAAATTTTCTTTATATTAGTTTCAGTAGTTACTTACCTGCCTTACCCGTATTCTGATGTGCGTTCCGCGTACTTGAGTCCTGTTCGGTAGCCGTAATTTCATTTTTTTGCATATTTTTCAGTCGAAAAACACGTTTTTTGACCAAAACTCAAAATTTTTGTTCCGCATAAATTTCATTCGCTCCGTACGTCGCTGGCCCGCGCGGAGACGCGTCTTTTGACACCTCGCACGTGCGCCTAGCGAATATAGAACTGCAAAAAATTTCATATAAATTATATTCACAAACCTTCGAAATCCACCTTAGAGAAACAGTAATTACGTCAAATCGTTATAACTTTGCATCCAGGTGACGCATTTTGAAGCTGTTTTCAGCAATTTTGATTGATTTTAGGCTCCGTCCTACGTTTTGACTAATAAAAATTGACATAGACGCGAAAAAATTTTTTCGTTCATACATTGCTTCACGAATACTATAATATTACAAGCAAAATTTTTTATCTCTAAATTTTGACTGCAAATTTTCTTTATATTAGTTTCAGTAGTTACTTACCTGCCTTACCCGTATTCTGATGTGCGTTCCGCGTACTTGAGTCCTGTTCGGTAGCCGTAATTTCATTTTTTTGCATATTTTTCAGTCGAAAAACACGTTTTTTGACCAAAACTCAAAATTTTTGTTCCGCATAAATTTCATTCGCTCCGTACGTCGCTGGCCCGCGCGGAGACGCGTCTTTTGACACCTCGCACGTGCGCCTAGCGAATATAGAACTGCAAAAAATTTCATATAAATTATATTCACAAACCTTCGAAATCCACCTTAGAGAAACAGTAATTACGTCAAATCGTTATAACTTTGCATCCAGGTGACGCATTTTGAAGCTGTTTTCAGCAATTTTGATTGATTTTAGGCTCCGTCCTACGTTTTGACTAATAAAAATTGACATAGACGCGAAAAAATTTTTTCGTTCATACATTGCTTCACGAATACTATAATATTACAAGCAAAATTTTTTATCTCTAAATTTTGACTGCAAATTTTCTTTATATTAGTTTCAGTAGTTACTTACCTGCCTTACCCGTATTCTGATGTGCGTTCCGCGTACTTGAGTCCTGTTCGGTAGCCGTAATTTCATTTTTTTGCATATTTTTCAGTCGAAAAACACGTTTTTTGACCAAAACTCAAAATTTTTGTTCCGCATAAATTTCATTCGCTCCGTACGTCGCTGGCCCGCGCGGAGACGCGTCTTTTGACACCTCGCACGTGCGCCTAGCGAATATAGAACTGCAAAAAATTTCATATAAATTATATTCACAAATCTTCGAAATCCACCTTAGAGAAACAGTAATTACGTCAAATCGTTATAACTTTGCATCCAGGTGACGCATTTTGAAGCTGTTTTCAGCAATTTTGATTGATTTTAGGCTCCGTCCTACGTTTTGACTAATAAAAATTGACATAGACGCGAAAAAATTTTTTCGTTCATACATTGCTTCACGAATACTATAATATTACAAGCAAAATTTTTTATCTCTAAATTTTGACTGCAAATTTTCTTTATATTAGTTTCAGTAGTTACTTACCTGCCTTACCCGTATTCTGGTGCGCGTTCCGCGTACTTGAGTCCTGTTCGGTAGCCGTAATTTCAGTTTTTTGCATATTTTTCAGTCGAAAAACACGTTTTTTGACCAAAACTCAAAATTTTTGTTCCGCATAAATTTCATTCGCTCCGTACGTCGCTGGCCCGCGCGGAGACGCGTCTTTTGACACCTCGCACGTGCGCCTAGCGAATATAGAACTGCAAAAAATTTCATATAAATTATATTCACAAACCTTCGAAATCCACCTTAGAGAAACAGTAATTACGTCAAATCGTTATAACTTTGCATCCAGGTGACGCATTTTGAAGCTGTTTTCAGCAATTTTGATTGATTTTAGGCTCCGTCCTACGTTTTGACTAATAAAAATTGACATAGACGCGAAAAAATTTTTTCGTTCATACATTGCTTCACGAATACTATAATATTACAAGCAAAATTTTTTATCTCTAAATTTTGACTGCAAATTTTCTTTATATTAGTTTCAGTAGTTACTTACCTGCCTTACCCGTATTCTGATGTGCGTTCCGCGTACTTGAGTCCTGTTCGGTAGCCGTAATTTCATTTTTTTGCATATTTTTCAGTCGAAAAACACGTTTTTTGACCAAAACTCAAAATTTTTGTTCCGCATAAATTTCATTCGCTCCGTACGTCGCTGGCCCGCGCGGAGACGCGTCTTTTGACACCTCGCACGTGCGCCTAGCGAATATAGAACTGCAAAAAATTTCATATAAATTATATTCACAAACCTTCGAAATCCACCTTAGAGAAACAGTAATTACGTCAAATCGTTATAACTTTGCATCCAGGTGACGCATTTTGAAGCTGTTTTCAGCAATTTTGATTGATTTTAGGCTCCGTCCTACGTTTTGACTAATAAAAATTGACATAGACGCGAAAAAATTTTTTCGTTCATACATTGCTTCACGAATACTATAATATTACAAGCAAAATTTTTTATCTCTAAATTTTGACTGCAAATTTTCTTTATATTAGTTTCAGTAGTTACTTACCTGCCTTACCCGTATTCTGATGTGCGTTCCGCGTACTTGAGTCCTGTTCGGTAGCCGTAATTTCATTTTTTTGCATATTTTTCAGTCGAAAAACACGTTTTTTGACCAAAACTCAAAATTTTTGTTCCGCATAAATTTCATTCGCTCCGTACGTCGCTGGCCCGCGCGGAGACGCGTCTTTTGACACCTCGCACGTGCGCCTAGCGAATATAGAACTGCAAAAAATTTCATATAAATTATATTCACAAACCTTCGAAATCCACCTTAGAGAAACAGTAATTACGTCAAATCGTTATAACTTTGCATCCAGGTGACGCATTTTGAAGCTGTTTTCAGCAATTTTGATTGATTTTAGGCTCCGTCCTACGTTTTGACTAATAAAAATTGACATAGACGCGAAAAAATTTTTTCGTTCATACATTGCTTCACGAATACTATAATATTACAAGCAAAATTTTTTATCTCTAAATTTTGACTGCAAATTTTCTTTATATTAGTTTCAGTAGTTACTTACCTGCCTTACCCGTATTCTGATGTGCGTTCCGCGTACTTGAGTCCTGTTCGGTAGCCGTAATTTCATTTTTTTGCATATTTTTCAGTCGAAAAACACGTTTTTTGACCAAAACTCAAAATTTTTGTTCCGCATAAATTTCATTCGCTCCGTACGTCGCTGGCCCGCGCGGAGACGCGTCTTTTGACACCTCGCACGTGCGCCTAGCGAATATAGAACTGCAAAAAATTTCATATAAATTATATTCACAAATCTTCGAAATCCACCTTAGAGAAACAGTAATTACGTCAAATCGTTATAACTTTGCATCCAGGTGACGCATTTTGAAGCTGTTTTCAGCAATTTTGATTGATTTTAGGCTCCGTCCTACGTTTTGACTAATAAAAATTGACATAGACGCGAAAAAATTTTTTCGTTCATACATTGCTTCACGAATACTATAATATTACAAGCAAAATTTTTTATCTCTAAATTTTGACTGCAAATTTTCTTTATATTAGTTTCAGTAGTTACTTACCTGCCTTACCCGTATTCTGGTGCGCGTTCCGCGTACTTGAGTCCTGTTCGGTAGCCGTAATTTCAGTTTTTTGCATATTTTTCAGTCGAAAAACACGTTTTTTGACCAAAACTCAAAATTTTTGTTCCGCATAAATTTCATTCGCTCCGTACGTCGCTGGCCCGCGCGGAGACGCGTCTTTTGACACCTCGCACGTGCGCCTAGCGAATATAGAACTGCAAAAAATTTCATATAAATTATATTCACAAACCTTCGAAATCCACCTTAGAGAAACAGTAATTACGTCAAATCGTTATAACTTTGCATCCAGGTGACGCATTTTGAAGCTGTTTTCAGCAATTTTGATTGATTTTAGGCTCCGTCCTACGTTTTGACTAATAAAAATTGACATAGACGCGAAAAAATTTTTTCGTTCATACATTGCTTCACGAATACTATAATATTACAAGCAAAATTTTTTATCTCTAAATTTTGACTGCAAATTTTCTTTATATTAGTTTCAGTAGTTACTTACCTGCCTTACCCGTATTCTGATGTGCGTTCCGCGTACTTGAGTCCTGTTCGGTAGCCGTAATTTCATTTTTTTGCATATTTTTCAGTCGAAAAACACGTTTTTTGACCAAAACTCAAAATTTTTGTTCCGCATAAATTTCATTCGCTCCGTACGTCGCTGGCCCGCGCGGAGACGCGTCTTTTGACACCTCGCACGTGCGCCTAGCGAATATAGAACTGCAAAAAATTTCATATAAATTATATTCACAAATCTTCGAAATCCACCTTAGAGAAACAGTAATTACGTCAAATCGTTATAACTTTGCATCCAGGTGACGCATTTTGAAGCTGTTTTCAGCAATTTTGATTGATTTTAGGCTCCGTCCTACGTTTTGACTAATAAAAATTGACATAGACGCGAAAAAATTTTTTCGTTCATACATTGCTTCACGAATACTATAATATTACAAGCAAAATTTTTTATCTCTAAATTTTGACTGCAAATTTTCTTTATATTAGTTTCAGTAGTTACTTACCTGCCTTACCCGTATTCTGGTGCGCGTTCCGCGTACTTGAGTCCTGTTCGGTAGCCGTAATTTCAGTTTTTTGCATATTTTTCAGTCGAAAAACACGTTTTTTGACCAAAACTCAAAATTTTTGTTCCGCATAAATTTCATTCGCTCCGTACGTCGCTGGCCCGCGCGGAGACGCGTCTTTTGACACCTCGCACGTGCGCCTAGCGAATATAGAACTGCAAAAAATTTCATATAAATTATATTCACAAACCTTCGAAATCCACCTTAGAGAAACAGTAATTACGTCAAATCGTTATAACTTTGCATCCAGGTGACGCATTTTGAAGCTGTTTTCAGCAATTTTGATTGATTTTAGGCTCCGTCCTACGTTTTGACTAATAAAAATTGACATAGACGCGAAAAAATTTTTTCGTTCATACATTGCTTCACGAATACTATAATATTACAAGCAAAATTTTTTATCTCTAAATTTTGACTGCAAATTTTCTTTATATTAGTTTCAGTAGTTACTTACCTGCCTTACCCGTATTCTGATGTGCGTTCCGCGTACTTGAGTCCTGTTCGGTAGCCGTAATTTCATTTTTTTGCATATTTTTCAGTCGAAAAACACGTTTTTTGACCAAAACTCAAAATTTTTGTTCCGCATAAATTTCATTCGCTCCGTACGTCGCTGGCCCGCGCGGAGACGCGTCTTTTGACACCTCGCACGTGCGCCTAGCGAATATAGAACTGCAAAAAATTTCATATAAATTATATTCACAAATCTTCGAAATCCACCTTAGAGAAACAGTAATTACGTCAAATCGTTATAACTTTGCATCCAGGTGACGCATTTTGAAGCTGTTTTCAGCAATTTTGATTGATTTTAGGCTCCGTCCTACGTTTTGACTAATAAAAATTGACATAGACGCGAAAAAATTTTTTCGTTCATACATTGCTTCACGAATACTATAATATTACAAGCAAAATTTTTTATCTCTAAATTTTGACTGCAAATTTTCTTTATATTAGTTTCAGTAGTTACTTACCTGCCTTACCCGTATTCTGATGTGCGTTCCGCGTACTTGAGTCCTGTTCGGTAGCCGTAATTTCATTTTTTTGCATATTTTTCAGTCGAAAAACACGTTTTTTGACCAAAACTCAAAATTTTTGTTCCGCATAAATTTCATTCGCTCCGTACGTCGCTGGCCCGCGCGGAGACGCGTCTTTTGACACCTCGCACGTGCGCCTAGCGAATATAGAACTGCAAAAAATTTCATATAAATTATATTCACAAACCTTCGAAATCCACCTTAGAGAAACAGTAATTACGTCAAATCGTTATAACTTTGCATCCAGGTGACGCATTTTGAAGCTGTTTTCAGCAATTTTGATTGATTTTAGGCTCCGTCCTACGTTTTGACTAATAAAAATTGACATAGACGCGAAAAAATTTTTTCGTTCATACATTGCTTCACGAATACTATAATATTACAAGCAAAATTTTTTATCTCTAAATTTTGACTGCAAATTTTCTTTATATTAGTTTCAGTAGTTACTTACCTGCCTTACCCGTATTCTGATGTGCGTTCCGCGTACTTGAGTCCTGTTCGGTAGCCGTAATTTCATTTTTTTTGCATATTTTTCAGTCGAAAAACACGTTTTTTGACCAAAACTCAAAATTTTTGTTCCGCATAAATTTCATTCGCTCCGTACGTCGCTGGCCCGCGCGGAGACGCGTCTTTTGACACCTCGCACGTGCGCCTAGCGAATATAGAACTGCAAAAAATTTCATATAAATTATATTCACAAACCTTCGAAATCCACCTTAGAGAAACAGTAATTACGTCAAATCGTTATAACTTTGCATCCAGGTGACGCATTTTGAAGCTGTTTTCAGCAATTTTGATTGATTTTAGGCTCCGTCCTACGTTTTGACTAATAAAAATTGACATAGACGCGAAAAAATTTTTTCGTTCATACATTGCTTCACGAATACTATAATATTACAAGCAAAATTTTTTATCTCTAAATTTTGACTGCAAATTTTCTTTATATTAGTTTCAGTAGTTACTTACCTGCCTTACCCGTATTCTGATGTGCGTTCCGCGTACTTGAGTCCTGTTCGGTAGCCGTAATTTCATTTTTTTGCATATTTTTCAGTCGAAAAACACGTTTTTTGACCAAAACTCAAAATTTTTGTTCCGCATAAATTTCATTCGCTCCGTACGTCGCTGGCCCGCGCGGAGACGCGTCTTTTGACACCTCGCACGTGCGCCTAGCGAATATAGAACTGCAAAAAATTTCATATAAATTATATTCACAAACCTTCGAAATCCACCTTAGAGAAACAGTAATTACGTCAAATCGTTATAACTTTGCATCCAGGTGACGCATTTTGAAGCTGTTTTCAGCAATTTTGATTGATTTTAGGCTCCGTCCTACGTTTTGACTAATAAAAATTGACATAGACGCGAAAAAATTTTTTCGTTCATACATTGCTTCACGAATACTATAATATTACAAGCAAAATTTTTTATCTCTAAATTTTGACTGCAAATTTTCTTTATATTAGTTTCAGTAGTTACTTACCTGCCTTACCCGTATTCTGATGTGCGTTCCGCGTACTTGAGTCCTGTTCGGTAGCCGTAATTTCATTTTTTTGCATATTTTTCAGTCGAAAAACACGTTTTTTGACCAAAACTCAAAATTTTTGTTCCGCATAAATTTCATTCGCTCCGTACGTCGCTGGCCCGCGCGGAGACGCGTCTTTTGACACCTCGCACGTGCGCCTAGCGAATATAGAACTGCAAAAAATTTCATATAAATTATATTCACAAACCTTCGAAATCCACCTTAGAGAAACAGTAATTACGTCAAATCGTTATAACTTTGCATCCAGGTGACGCATTTTGAAGCTGTTTTCAGCAATTTTGATTGATTTTAGGCTCCGTCCTACGTTTTGACTAATAAAAATTGACATAGACGCGAAAAAATTTTTTCGTTCATACATTGCTTCACGAATACTATAATATTACAAGCAAAATTTTTTATCTCTAAATTTTGACTGCAAATTTTCTTTATATTAGTTTCAGTAGTTACTTACCTGCCTTACCCGTATTCTGATGTGCGTTCCGCGTACTTGAGTCCTGTTCGGTAGCCGTAATTTCATTTTTTTTGCATATTTTTCAGTCGAAAAACACGTTTTTTGACCAAAACTCAAAATTTTTGTTCCGCATAAATTTCATTCGCTCCGTACGTCGCTGGCCCGCGCGGAGACGCGTCTTTTGACACCTCGCACGTGCGCCTAGCGAATATAGAACTGCAAAAAATTTCATATAAATTATATTCACAAACCTTCGAAATCCACCTTAGAGAAACAGTAATTACGTCAAATCGTTATAACTTTGCATCCAGGTGACGCATTTTGAAGCTGTTTTCAGCAATTTTGATTGATTTTAGGCTCCGTCCTACGTTTTGACTAATAAAAATTGACATAGACGCGAAAAAATTTTTTCGTTCATACATTGCTTCACGAATACTATAATATTACAAGCAAAATTTTTTATCTCTAAATTTTGACTGCAAATTTTCTTTATATTAGTTTCAGTAGTTACTTACCTGCCTTACCCGTATTCTGATGTGCGTTCCGCGTACTTGAGTCCTGTTCGGTAGCCGTAATTTCATTTTTTTGCATATTTTTCAGTCGAAAAACACGTTTTTTGACCAAAACTCAAAATTTTTGTTCCGCATAAATTTCATTCGCTCCGTACGTCGCTGGCCCGCGCGGAGACGCGTCTTTTGACACCTCGCACGTGCGCCTAGCGAATATAGAACTGCAAAAAATTTCATATAAATTATATTCACAAACCTTCGAAATCCACCTTAGAGAAACAGTAATTACGTCAAATCGTTATAACTTTGCATCCAGGTGACGCATTTTGAAGCTGTTTTCAGCAATTTTGATTGATTTTAGGCTCCGTCCTACGTTTTGACTAATAAAAATTGACATAGACGCGAAAAAATTTTTTCGTTCATACATTGCTTCACGAATACTATAATATTACAAGCAAAATTTTTTATCTCTAAATTTTGACTGCAAATTTTCTTTATATTAGTTTCAGTAGTTACTTACCTGCCTTACCCGTATTCTGATGTGCGTTCCGCGTACTTGAGTCCTGTTCGGTAGCCGTAATTTCATTTTTTTGCATATTTTTCAGTCGAAAAACACGTTTTTTGACCAAAACTCAAAATTTTTGTTCCGCATAAATTTCATTCGCTCCGTACGTCGCTGGCCCGCGCGGAGACGCGTCTTTTGACACCTCGCACGTGCGCCTAGCGAATATAGAACTGCAAAAAATTTCATATAAATTATATTCACAAATCTTCGAAATCCACCTTAGAGAAACAGTAATTACGTCAAATCGTTATAACTTTGCATCCAGGTGACGCATTTTGAAGCTGTTTTCAGCAATTTTGATTGATTTTAGGCTCCGTCCTACGTTTTGACTAATAAAAATTGACATAGACGCGAAAAAATTTTTTCGTTCATACATTGCTTCACGAATACTATAATATTACAAGCAAAATTTTTTATCTCTAAATTTTGACTGCAAATTTTCTTTATATTAGTTTCAGTAGTTACTTACCTGCCTTACCCGTATTCTGATGTGCGTTCCGCGTACTTGAGTCCTGTTCGGTAGCCGTAATTTCATTTTTTTGCATATTTTTCAGTCGAAAAACACGTTTTTTGACCAAAACTCAAAATTTTTGTTCCGCATAAATTTCATTCGCTCCGTACGTCGCTGGCCCGCGCGGAGACGCGTCTTTTGACACCTCGCACGTGCGCCTAGCGAATATAGAACTGCAAAAAATTTCATATAAATTATATTCACAAACCTTCGAAATCCACCTTAGAGAAACAGTAATTACGTCAAATCGTTATAACTTTGCATCCAGGTGACGCATTTTGAAGCTGTTTTCAGCAATTTTGATTGATTTTAGGCTCCGTCCTACGTTTTGACTAATAAAAATTGACATAGACGCGAAAAAATTTTTTCGTTCATACATTGCTTCACGAATACTATAATATTACAAGCAAAATTTTTTATCTCTAAATTTTGACTGCAAATTTTCTTTATATTAGTTTCAGTAGTTACTTACCTGCCTTACCCGTATTCTGATGTGCGTTCCGCGTACTTGAGTCCTGTTCGGTAGCCGTAATTTCATTTTTTTTGCATATTTTTCAGTCGAAAAACACGTTTTTTGACCAAAACTCAAAATTTTTGTTCCGCATAAATTTCATTCGCTCCGTACGTCGCTGGCCCGCGCGGAGACGCGTCTTTTGACACCTCGCACGTGCGCCTAGCGAATATAGAACTGCAAAAAATTTCATATAAATTATATTCACAAACCTTCGAAATCCACCTTAGAGAAACAGTAATTACGTCAAATCGTTATAACTTTGCATCCAGGTGACGCATTTTGAAGCTGTTTTCAGCAATTTTGATTGATTTTAGGCTCCGTCCTACGTTTTGACTAATAAAAATTGACATAGACGCGAAAAAATTTTTTCGTTCATACATTGCTTCACGAATACTATAATATTACAAGCAAAATTTTTTATCTCTAAATTTTGACTGCAAATTTTCTTTATATTAGTTTCAGTAGTTACTTACCTGCCTTACCCGTATTCTGATGTGCGTTCCGCGTACTTGAGTCCTGTTCGGTAGCCGTAATTTCATTTTTTTGCATATTTTTCAGTCGAAAAACACGTTTTTTGACCAAAACTCAAAATTTTTGTTCCGCATAAATTTCATTCGCTCCGTACGTCGCTGGCCCGCGCGGAGACGCGTCTTTTGACACCTCGCACGTGCGCCTAGCGAATATAGAACTGCAAAAAATTTCATATAAATTATATTCACAAACCTTCGAAATCCACCTTAGAGAAACAGTAATTACGTCAAATCGTTATAACTTTGCATCCAGGTGACGCATTTTGAAGCTGTTTTCAGCAATTTTGATTGATTTTAGGCTCCGTCCTACGTTTTGACTAATAAAAATTGACATAGACGCGAAAAAATTTTTTCGTTCATACATTGCTTCACGAATACTATAATATTACAAGCAAAATTTTTTATCTCTAAATTTTGACTGCAAATTTTCTTTATATTAGTTTCAGTAGTTACTTACCTGCCTTACCCGTATTCTGATGTGCGTTCCGCGTACTTGAGTCCTGTTCGGTAGCCGTAATTTCATTTTTTTGCATATTTTTCAGTCGAAAAACACGTTTTTTGACCAAAACTCAAAATTTTTGTTCCGCATAAATTTCATTCGCTCCGTACGTCGCTGGCCCGCGCGGAGACGCGTCTTTTGACACCTCGCACGTGCGCCTAGCGAATATAGAACTGCAAAAAATTTCATATAAATTATATTCACAAACCTTCGAAATCCACCTTAGAGAAACAGTAATTACGTCAAATCGTTATAACTTTGCATCCAGGTGACGCATTTTGAAGCTGTTTTCAGCAATTTTGATTGATTTTAGGCTCCGTCCTACGTTTTGACTAATAAAAATTGACATAGACGCGAAAAAATTTTTTCGTTCATACATTGCTTCACGAATACTATAATATTACAAGCAAAATTTTTTATCTCTAAATTTTGACTGCAAATTTTCTTTATATTAGTTTCAGTAGTTACTTACCTGCCTTACCCGTATTCTGATGTGCGTTCCGCGTACTTGAGTCCTGTTCGGTAGCCGTAATTTCATTTTTTTGCATATTTTTCAGTCGAAAAACACGTTTTTTGACCAAAACTCAAAATTTTTGTTCCGCATAAATTTCATTCGCTCCGTACGTCGCTGGCCCGCGCGGAGACGCGTCTTTTGACACCTCGCACGTGCGCCTAGCGAATATAGAACTGCAAAAAATTTCATATAAATTATATTCACAAACCTTCGAAATCCACCTTAGAGAAACAGTAATTACGTCAAATCGTTATAACTTTGCATCCAGGTGACGCATTTTGAAGCTGTTTTCAGCAATTTTGATTGATTTTAGGCTCCGTCCTACGTTTTGACTAATAAAAATTGACATAGACGCGAAAAAATTTTTTCGTTCATACATTGCTTCACGAATACTATAATATTACAAGCAAAATTTTTTATCTCTAAATTTTGACTGCAAATTTTCTTTATATTAGTTTCAGTAGTTACTTACCTGCCTTACCCGTATTCTGATGTGCGTTCCGCGTACTTGAGTCCTGTTCGGTAGCCGTAATTTCATTTTTTTGCATATTTTTCAGTCGAAAAACACGTTTTTTGACCAAAACTCAAAATTTTTGTTCCGCATAAATTTCATTCGCTCCGTACGTCGCTGGCCCGCGCGGAGACGCGTCTTTTGACACCTCGCACGTGCGCCTAGCGAATATAGAACTGCAAAAAATTTCATATAAATTATATTCACAAACCTTCGAAATCCACCTTAGAGAAACAGTAATTACGTCAAATCGTTATAACTTTGCATCCAGGTGACGCATTTTGAAGCTGTTTTCAGCAATTTTGATTGATTTTAGGCTCCGTCCTACGTTTTGACTAATAAAAATTGACATAGACGCGAAAAAATTTTTTCGTTCATACATTGCTTCACGAATACTATAATATTACAAGCAAAATTTTTTATCTCTAAATTTTGACTGCAAATTTTCTTTATATTAGTTTCAGTAGTTACTTACCTGCCTTACCCGTATTCTGATGTGCGTTCCGCGTACTTGAGTCCTGTTCGGTAGCCGTAATTTCATTTTTTTGCATATTTTTCAGTCGAAAAACACGTTTTTTGACCAAAACTCAAAATTTTTATTCCGCATAAATTTCATTCGCTCCGTACGTCGCTGGCCCGCGCGGAGACGCGTCTTTTGACACCTCGCACGTGCGCCTAGCGAATATAGAACTGCAAAAAATTTCATATAAATTATATTCACAAATCTTCGAAATCCACCTTAGAGAAACAGTAATTACGTCAAATCGTTATAACTTTGCATCCAGGTGACGCATTTTGAAGCTGTTTTCAGCAATTTTGATTGATTTTAGGCTCCGTCCTACGTTTTGACTAATAAAAATTGACATAGACGCGAAAAATTTTTTTCGTTCATACATTGCTTCACGAATACTATAATATTACAAGCAAAATTTTTTATCTCTAAATTTTGACTGCAAATTTTCTTTATATTAGTTTCAGTAGTTACTTACCTGCCTTACCCGTATTCTGGTGCGCGTTCCGCGTACTTGAGTCCTGTTCGGTAGCCGTAATTTCAGTTTTTTGCATATTTTTCAGTCGAAAAACACGTTTTTTGACCAAAACTCAAAATTTTTGTTCCGCATAAATTTTATTCGCTCCGTACGTCGCTGGCCCGCGCGGAGACGCGTCTTTTGACACCTCGCACGTGCGCCTAGCGAATATAGAACTGCAAAAAATTTCATATAAATTATATTCACAAACCTTCGAAATCCACCTTAGAGAAACAGTAATTACGTCAAATCGTTATAACTTTGCATCCAGGTGACGCATTTTGAAGCTGTTTTCAGCAATTTTGATTGATTTTAGGCTCCGTCCTACGTTTTGACTAATAAAAATTGACATAGACGCGAAAAAATTTTTTCGTTCATACATTGCTTCACGAATACTATAATATTACAAGCAAAATTTTTTATCTCTAAATTTTGACTGCAAATTTTCTTTATATTAGTTTCAGTAGTTACTTACCTGCCTTACCCGTATTCTGATGTGCGTTCCGCGTACTTGAGTCCTGTTCGGTAGCCGTAATTTCATTTTTTTGCATATTTTTCAGTCGAAAAACACGTTTTTTGACCAAAACTCAAAAATTTTGTTCCGCATAAATTTCATTCGCTCCGTACGTCGCTGGCCCGCGCGGAGACGCGTCTTTTGACACCTCGCACGTGCGCCTAGCGAATATAGAACTGCAAAAAATTTCATATAAATTATATTCACAAACCTTCGAAATCCACCTTAGAGAAACAGTAATTACGTCAAATCGTTATAACTTTGCATCCAGGTGACGCATTTTGAAGCTGTTTTCAGCAATTTTGATTGATTTTAGGCTCCGTCCTACGTTTTGACTAATAAAAATTGACATAGACGCGAAAAAATTTTTTCGTTCATACATTGCTTCACGAATACTATAATATTACAAGCAAAATTTTTTATCTCTAAATTTTGACTGCAAATTTTCTTTATATTAGTTTCAGTAGTTACTTACCTGCCTTACCCGTATTCTGATGTGCGTTCCGCGTACTTGAGTCCTGTTCGGTAGCCGTAATTTCATTTTTTTGCATATTTTTCAGTCGAAAAACACGTTTTTTGACCAAAACTCAAAATTTTTGTTCCGCATAAATTTCATTCGCTCCGTACGTCGCTGGCCCGCGCGGAGACGCGTCTTTTGACACCTCGCACGTGCGCCTAGCGAATATAGAACTGCAAAAAATTTCATATAAATTATATTCACAAACCTTCGAAATCCACCTTAGAGAAACAGTAATTACGTCAAATCGTTATAACTTTGCATCCAGGTGACGCATTTTGAAGCTGTTTTCAGCAATTTTGATTGATTTTAGGCTCCGTCCTACGTTTTGACTAATAAAAATTGACATAGACGCGAAAAAATTTTTTCGTTCATACATTGCTTCACGAATACTATAATATTACAAGCAAAATTTTTTATCTCTAAATTTTGACTGCAAATTTTCTTTATATTAGTTTCAGTAGTTACTTACCTGCCTTACCCGTATTCTGATGTGCGTTCCGCGTACTTGAGTCCTGTTCGGTAGCCGTAATTTCATTTTTTTGCATATTTTTCAGTCGAAAAACACGTTTTTTGACCAAAACTCAAAATTTTTGTTCCGCATAAATTTCATTCGCTCCGTACGTCGCTGGCCCGCGCGGAGACGCGTCTTTTGACACCTCGCACGTGCGCCTAGCGAATATAGAACTGCAAAAAATTTCATATAAATTATATTCACAAACCTTCGAAATCCACCTTAGAGAAACAGTAATTACGTCAAATCGTTATAACTTTGCATCCAGGTGACGCATTTTGAAGCTGTTTTCAGCAATTTTGATTGATTTTAGGCTCCGTCCTACGTTTTGACTAATAAAAATTGACATAGACGCGAAAAAATTTTTTCGTTCATACATTGCTTCACGAATACTATAATATTACAAGCAAAATTTTTTATCTCTAAATTTTGACTGCAAATTTTCTTTATATTAGTTTCAGTAGTTACTTACCTGCCTTACCCGTATTCTGATGTGCGTTCCGCGTACTTGAGTCCTGTTCGGTAGCCGTAATTTCATTTTTTTGCATATTTTTCAGTCGAAAAACACGTTTTTTGACCAAAACTCAAAATTTTTGTTCCGCATAAATTTCATTCGCTCCGTACGTCGCTGGCCCGCGCGGAGACGCGTCTTTTGACACCTCGCACGTGCGCCTAGCGAATATAGAACTGCAAAAAATTTCATATAAATTATATTCACAAATCTTCGAAATCCACCTTAGAGAAACAGTAATTACGTCAAATCGTTATAACTTTGCATCCAGGTGACGCATTTTGAAGCTGTTTTCAGCAATTTTGATTGATTTTAGGCTCCGTCCTACGTTTTGACTAATAAAAATTGACATAGACGCGAAAAAATTTTTTCGTTCATACATTGCTTCACGAATACTATAATATTACAAGCAAAATTTTTTATCTCTAAATTTTGACTGCAAATTTTCTTTATATTAGTTTCAGTAGTTACTTACCTGCCTTACCCGTATTCTGGTGCGCGTTCCGCGTACTTGAGTCCTGTTCGGTAGCCGTAATTTCAGTTTTTTGCATATTTTTCAGTCGAAAAACACGTTTTTTGACCAAAACTCAAAATTTTTGTTCCGCATAAATTTCATTCGCTCCGTACGTCGCTGGCCCGCGCGGAGACGCGTCTTTTGACACCTCGCACGTGCGCCTAGCGAATATAGAACTGCAAAAAATTTCATATAAATTATATTCACAAACCTTCGAAATCCACCTTAGAGAAACAGTAATTACGTCAAATCGTTATAACTTTGCATCCAGGTGACGCATTTTGAAGCTGTTTTCAGCAATTTTGATTGATTTTAGGCTCCGTCCTACGTTTTGACTAATAAAAATTGACATAGACGCGAAAAAATTTTTTCGTTCATACATTGCTTCACGAATACTATAATATTACAAGCAAAATTTTTTATCTGTAAATTTTGACTGCAAATTTTCTTTATATTAGTTTCAGTAGTTACTTACCTGCCTTACCCGTATTCTGATGTGCGTTCCGCGTACTTGAGTCCTGTTCGGTAGCCGTAATTTCATTTTTTTGCATATTTTTCAGTCGAAAAACACGTTTTTTGACCAAAACTCAAAATTTTTGTTCCGCATAAATTTCATTCGCTCCGTACGTCGCTGGCCCGCGCGGAGACGCGTCTTTTGACACCTCGCACGTGCGCCTAGCGAATATAGAACTGCAAAAAATTTCATATAAATTATATTCACAAACCTTCGAAATCCACCTTAGAGAAACAGTAATTACGTCAAATCGTTATAACTTTGCATCCAGGTGACGCATTTTGAAGCTGTTTTCAGCAATTTTGATTGATTTTAGGCTCCGTCCTACGTTTTGACTTATAAAAATTGACATAGACGCGAAAAAATTTTTTCGTTCATACATTGCTTCACGAATACTATAATATTACAAGCAAAATTTTTTATCTCTAAATTTTGACTGCAAATTTTCTTTATATTAGTTTCAGTAGTTACTTACCTGCCTTACCCGTATTCTGATGTGCGTTCCGCGTACTTGAGTCCTGTTCGGTAGCCGTAATTTCATTTTTTTGCATATTTTTCAGTCGAAAAACACGTTTTTTGACCAAAACTCAAAATTTTTGTTCCGCATAAATTTCATTCGCTCCGTACGTCGCTGGCCCGCGCGGAGACGCGTCTTTTGACACCTCGCACGTGCGCCTAGCGAATATAGAACTGCAAAAAATTGAGCTCCCACCCACCCTGACTACACTGGCCAGGTAAACTTTTTAATTTTGAATTGAAATTTTGTTAAGGTTTCTAGCTTTTCCAGCTTCATCTGTATACTTCGGTATTAGAAACCCAATAAATTAACAGTTTTCAGGACCGATTAGCGTCTTTCTGGAAGCATTATTCATCAACATATTATTATTATTGACCCGACAAAAGTCTTAGCTATAGGACTTCTATTGTACATTTTACTTTTACGCCTGTCTGATCCCCTCTTTACAGGGATTCAGTACAGACTCTAGTGCCCTCTGACAATTCAGTCGCTCCTCAGTCGCTAAGTTGTGAACCTACCACAATGTTTGGTATAAGGACACCGGTGAGTAAGCCAAAGGTCTCGGCGGAGAGTTCAGACACGGAGAGGCCTCGACTGGCACAGGCCGGCCCGTCGGTGAGGCGTAGTGTTGGGGAGTGGGAGGCTGATAGACCGAGGTCTGGACAGCCTCCCACTTTCAAAACTACAACACCTCCGAAGAAGGCCCCATTGACTACTCCCCCAAAAATTAAACCCAAAGCAACGCTCGCACACCAGAGTAAGCTTGATGGACCAAATCAGACTGAGGGGACTGAAGAGAGCTCGCCGCAGGTGGCGCGACCCGTGAGGTACCTGAACAGAACCACGGAGGCAAAGGCGTGTCTCTCAAAAGCCAAGATACAACTCTTAAGTTCCAGAAACCTTAAGAAAGAAATTAAAGACGAAATCACCAAAGCCGTTGAAAGGCTCTACCAGCTGGTGAAGGAGGCTGAATCTGAAAGAGAAGCAGAAACCGGCGAGGAAGGTAAATCGCAAACCCGAAAGGAGCCAAAGCCTACCACAGAGGAACCGTCAGAGCTGATGAAGAGCCTTGTAGAAGGGCTCCAACAGCACAAACAGGCGTTGCAAGAATGCCAACATCACACCCAGGCTCTGTCGGAATATCTCCAGCAGACCCCTCGCTATGTTGCAGGCCAGGGCCCGACTTTCGCGCAAATGGCCGCCGTCTCGAAGCAGCGCATCCAAGAACCTCTTCACTCGGTGGTCGTATCGTCAGTCAATGACCAGGACACCGGTGAAGAGGTTATTGAGAAGCTTAGGACGGCGGTCGATGCCAGAAATGAAGGCACGAGAGTTGAACGGCTGCGCAAGGCGAGGGACCAAAAGGTAGTAGTCGGTTTCAAGACCAAAGAGGAATTGACCAGGGTGACCGAACGGATACGGAAAGTTGGTAATCTGGTGGTGGAAGAGATGAAAAATAAGGACCCGTTTATTATCATCAAGGACGTCCTCTCCTGCCACTCAGATGTGGAAGTAACCCAAGCCCTGCAAAGGCAAAACACACACCTGATCGGGGACATACCTGCGGAGGATTTGAGGCTGAAGGTGAAGTACCGTCGAAGGACGAGGAACCCCCACATGTGCCACGTCATCCTGCAGGTGTCCCCTACCGTATGGCAAAGGTTGACTATGGCGGGTCGTGCGCACATTGACCTACAGCGAGTGCGAGTGCAGGATCAGTCCCCACTGGTGCAGTGCACTCGCTGTCTGCGTTTCGGCCACAGTCGTAAACTGTGCACGCAGCCCGCCGACCTCTGCATCCACTGTGGTGAGCCCCACATGCGGGCGGATTGTCCTTCACGGCTGGCAGAGGAGGCCCCAAAGTGCCACAATTGCCTGTCAGCCAAAATGGAGACAACGGACCACAACGCCTTTGACAGCGGGTGCCCTATGCGCGTGAAATGGGACGCCTTAGCACGCTTGTCGGTGGCGTATTGCTGAGGTGCATCCAGCGTTTATAATAAGTAAGAACCACAACGGTATTGATTTCAAAATTAATGTACAGAAACTCCAAATTACAAACTTCGCAAGAAACAATAAAATATTAATTTCAAAAATAGCGAATTGGAGTCAATTTCATGCGAAATTGGCCCAATTTAAAGCAGGTACTAAATTTAATTCATACAAAACTAGAGACAAACTTACCTTACCGTTGTGGTCAATCGAGCTTACTGATACGAAGAAGGAAGTCAACACCATGCAAACCCAGATTAAAAGCGCTGCACTAGTCCGAAGTGCGCAGGTCATCGAGCAGAACCTGAAAGCAAGAAGGAATTGCGAGTACGACACAGTGAAAGCAAAAGTCAAAAGCTTGTTTGTGTTTGTTTTGCTTGTGTTGTTTTTAGTTATAATAGCAGTAGTGAATTTTCCAACAAGTCTGGCAACAATTAAACAAGGTCAAACATATTGTATTAAATTAACAGAAAAAATATATAGAAAGCAGATAAAAATAACAAAATAGAAAAGAAATCATGTCTATATGATATATTATATATATATTAGCATAGCCATATTATGAAGAAAGTAAATATTAAGATATAGATTAAAAATATGATAGGTATTAGCATAGGTATATTCAGAAAACCCATTAGATAATAATTAGATACTGAAAAATTGTATGAAGTGAGGCAAAGCTTTCAGGAACTGTCCACTTCCTATTCAGGACCGACAAAAATTTAAAATAAAACCAATCGACTACAATCAGAACACTGAAAAACAAGGTCTCTGATCATGTCAGAGGGACATTGAGCAAAGGCAGGAGTGGGTTTTAGCCGGTAAGAGTCCGGCACTGCCCAGACTGGCTCACAAGTGAGGCAGTCTGGGCGTCCATGAGGATTTCCCACTCCTGCCAAAACAAAAAAAAAAAAAAAAAAAAAAACCTAACCTAACCTAACCGACATATCCGAAAGGGGTCGATTGATGAATGGAACAAAAGGTATAAAGAGGGTACCACAGCAGGGGTAACCAGAATGTTCTTTCCCGAAATTACCACCTCCCATAAAATAGTAAGACAAATGAACCCAACCAACATAATTACCCAAATACTGACAGGGCATGGTGGGTTCTCTGAGTACCTGAATCGATTCAGGTGCAAGGATAATCCATCGTGCATCTGCCACCCCGGAACTCCTGAAACGGTCGTACACATATTAACCGACTGCCCAATTTACGCCCTAAAGAGACTCGAAGTTGAGAATGAGCTGGAATGCAGAATAATAGATAGAAACTTCCCTGAGATTATGTCAACTAGAAGACTTAGGGAAAGATTCATGTTGTACTGTATTGATATCGCAAGGAAAGTTATAAATAGAAATAAATAGTATAATAAATTTATGCTATATATATATTAATGTAAATATATTGATTAGCATATAGAAATCAAGTGTGATAAAATAAGGTGTTAAAATTAAGTAGTACAATAAGCTAACCAGATAAGAAAAAAAAAATGTGTAACAATAAGTATATATAAGAAAACAAGAAATGTCAGCTGGAAATGGAAAGTAGTTAAGTAGAATAAGCAGCAAATATAAGAAAACCGTGTAAACCCCATCGGGATGAATAGAATTAATAGCCTAGAATAAGATTAAGTATATAATATGGAAAAGACATATATGTATAGAGATAAGCAAAGAATTGAGAATCAATAAAAATTGGAGAGAAATAAATAAAGAAAACCCGTAGATACATCCCATCTCACAGTACAATTAAGGACTCTAATTATGTTAGAGGTAGCTCGCGGGCCGGGCCTTGCGCCCGGACAGGATAAAAAAAAAAAAAAAAAAAAAAAAAAAACCTAACCTAACCTTTTTTTTTTTTTTTTTTTTACGCTGAGAAATGCGTTACGCATGCCCGCTCGTGGGGGACGAGACGGGGTATGTGGGACTCCTGTTAGACATACAGTATACCCACTAAAACTCAGCGGTGTTCCCGCAACGCCGTGATGGGAGGGCATGGGAAACCGGCGCAGCCTTTACATCCAAACCCTCCCGGCGCATGCCCGCCTTGTTGGCAGGCCCCGCATGCTCCCCCGTTTACTGGGGGGGCTATGGGAATGACCGGGAACACCTGGTCATTCCCATCCGACACTGGTGGAGGCCTGTGCAATACAGGCAAGGGTGCCCCCGCACCCGTTGCCTGCTGGCCTCCATCTGGGAGGAGTCGAAGATGACTTTCGTACTGACGTCTTCTTCGACCCCTCCTCCGCCTGCGGAGCGGCGCTGCGAGAGGGTCGTCCTCCCGCGCTCGCTCCGCGTCCTCCTTCTGTGACATGACTTCCTCACAGAAGGAGGCGACTGTTGCCCAGGCCTCCTCGCTTTCCAGCATCGAGTTGACGACACTGGGAAGCGAGAGGTCCGGCCCGACTGCTGCGACCAGACTACGGCGCAGCTCGGACCAGGCTGGGCACACCTCTAGGGTGTGCTGTGCCGTGTCCTCCGCCGCGCCACAGTCGTGGCACGACGGGGTCTCCTCCCTTTGGATCCGGTGCAGGTGCGATCCGAAGCACCCATGGCCAGACAACACCTGCACCAGACGGAAAGAGAGAAAACCGTGGGACCGCTCGAGCCAATCCTTTAAGACTGGCCCGAGCGCGTCCAGCGTCCGGCGGCCGAAGGCGGCAGAGGCGAGGTCCTCCGTCCAGTGATGGAAGATTGCTTCCTTCGCCTCCTGCCGCACGGCCTCCCGCTCTTCTGCGGCGGGGAGCTCCCCGAGCGCCTTTTGCCGCGCCGTCCACTCGTACACTCTGGTCAGCACCCATGCCTCGAGCTCCCAAGGAGGAGTGCCAGCCAGAGCGCACGCCGCCGAGAATCCCACCGACCGGTAAGCCCTCGCCACCCGCAGTGCAATGGCCCTTTGGGGCCTGCGGATGGCAGTGGCGTTCTCCCTCCGGTGGAGGGCGTCCGCCCAGATTGGGGCCCCGTAAACGGCCATGCTTCTTAGGATGCCGGCATACAAGCGCCGGCATCGCGCCTTCGGACCCCCCAGGTTCGGGAGGAGCCACGACAGGGCATTCGCGGCCTTCAGCAGGCGCGTCGACAGCTCGCTAAAGTGTGGGCCGAAGCGCCACTTGCTGTCGAGTACAAGGCCCAGGTACTTCATTTGGGCCTTGACTCCAATCCGGACGCCCTCCACGTCAATGTGGCCGTCTGGGGGGATGCGCTGCCGAGGCCCGTGGAAATACACGGCCTCGGTTTTATGTAGCGCCACCTTCAACCCTAGGCGGCGAATCCTTCCTGCCACTAAGGATCCGCCAGCAGAGGCCAGACTGGCCGCCTCCCTGAAGTCCCTCCCCCGGGCAATGAGGAGGGTATCGTCTGCGTAGCAAATGATGCTCGTGCCACGGAGGAGGGTCCCCCGCAGGAGCCAGTCGAATCCAATGTTCCACAGCGGTGGTCCTAGGACCGACCCCTGTGGAACACCGGACTCTGCGCCGTATTGCCTAACTCTGGCCGTCTTGTCTGCAAGGAGGACCACCCGGCCCTCCAAGTAGCTGGCCAAGAGTTGGCGCAAGTACTGAGGCACTCCGTGGTACCGGAGCGCCTCCAAGATGGTCGAGTGGGGGACAGAGTTGAAGGCGTTGGCAATGTCGAATGACACCGCCAACACTCCGTCCCCCGCCTCCACGGCCTCCCTCACCTGGCCCTTCAGAAGGGCCAATGCGTCCACGGTAGAACGACCTCGTCGGAATCCGAATTGGGCGTCGGACAGGTCCGGCCCCACCGTCACCAGCAGGCTTTCTAGCCGGTTGGCGATTATCCCCTCGAACATCTTACCGACCTCATCGAGCAAAACGATGGGCCGGTAAGCCGAGGGGGAGTCCGCCGGGCGTCCCTCCTTCCGGAGGAGGCATAGCCGCCCCTCCTTCCAAGGTTTCGGGAACCTCCCAGTCGTGAAACACGCGCTAAAGAGGTCCCGAAGCCTCTCCTCCATCTGTGAGGCGGCTATGGCCACCACCCGTGCGGGAACGCCGTCCGGCCCTGGGGCCGTGTTCTTTGCGCGAAGGCGAAGAGTCCCTGCGCAAAGTTCCGACGCCGTCACCGGGGGGATCTCCTCATCCGGCGAAGCCGCCTCCCGCGGAGGGTCCATCACTGGTGGGGTGAAGTCGGTCCTGGACGGAAACAGGGACCGGACCACCCCATCCAGCAATGCCGGCTCGAGGGTCTCTGTCAGTGGAGGACCACAGGGGCGCAGTTTATTCCGCGCCGCCTTGTAAGGTCTTCCAAACGGGTCCCTATCGAGACCCTCCAGCATGTCGGCTCTCGCCGAGTCTTCGGCCGCGCACATCGCCAGCTTGAGGACCGTCTTTGCGTCGATGTACGACGCATAGAGGCCCCCCTCGCTGGCTGGGTCTCGGGGCCTGCGCCTTCGGCTCCGCGTGTAGGCCCTCCTGGCCGCTACGCAGGCGGTTCGGAGCTCCGCCAGTTCCTCCGACCACCAATAGACGGCGCGGCGGGGAGGTGGGTGGCGGGACCGGGGCATGCTGGAGTTGCACACCTCGGTCAAGGACCCCCTCAACTGGAACGCTGCAGCGTCCACGTCCAGGACGTCGACAGGAGGAGCGAGCCAGTCCTGGACGAACGCCGCCTCCTCCGCAGCCTCTCGGTCCAGGCGGGTGAGAGCCCACCGTGGGAACGCAGATTGGCCCGAGCGGGCCCCCAGGGGGCTCTGGGTGGAGATGTCGAAGCGTACATATCGGTGGTCCGAAAAGGTCTCCGCCATCTCCACCCGCCAGTTCACGACGCGGGCGGCTAGCACGGGGGTGGCAAACGAGACGTCGACCACCGATCCTCCCCGTTGCCGCACACACGTGTGGACAGCCCCTCTGTTAAGGAGGGACACACCGCACGACGCCGCCCAAAATTCTGCGGCGCGTCCCCGGACGTTGCAAGAGCGGGCCGGGTTGCCCCAGGCCGTCGCTTTGGCGTTCAGGTCGCCCAATATGGCGACCTGTCGTGGCGCCGCCCTCCCGACCACTGCGGTGAGGATTTCGAGATAATTCTCGAAATCCGAGAGAGGGCGGTTTGGGGAGAAATATACGCCCACAAAGGCCAAGTCTCCCCACGCGGCGGCCACGTATCCCGGTCCCCTCTCTAAGAGCGAGAGGGGAGGGGAGTCCGTGGAAGACCGCGACACCAATGCCACCGAGCCGTCCCGATCACCCAGCCAACGGCCAGGCACCGAGTACGGCTCGGCAACCACCGCCACGTCCACCAACCACTCGGCCATTGTCTGCATCAGCAGATCCTGGGCCGCCCTGCAGTGGTTGGTGTTCGCCTGGAGGATACGATGCTTGACCTGACTATCCATTAATCAGACATCGCACCCCCCTCCACAGCCGCCAAAGTCCCAGCCTCAGGGACGGCGGTGGCAGCGACAGGCCGGATCGGCGCCTGCTCCTTGCCCTTCTTGGGGGGAGGATTGCACTTCCTCCCCAACATGACGTGGCCCGCCGGGCAGCCACTGGCGGCACACACCGCACAGTGCGGCGTGGCGGCCTCGCAGGAGGCGGACTTGTGCCCGTCCTTGCCACAGCGGTAGCAGTTGCTCCCCCTGTCGACCTTGGACGGGCAAAGGGGCCGGGTGTGTCCGACTCCAAAACACTTGTAGCAGCGCAGAGGCTTGGCTGCAAGTGCCCGGACTACACCCGAGCTGAACCCGACTGCAAGTCGTCCTTTGGCGAGGACGGCTATGGCTGCGGCGACTGGGCAATCGAGGCGAATTGTGCCCATGCCGCTGCGACCGGTCCTGATGGCCCGACCTTGCACCTCTGTGACGCCACAGCCCCCCATCGCTGCGATCGCCGCCACCACCTCCTCCTTGGTGACCGAGTCGTCGAGGTCGGTCACCTCCAAGGCCACGGTCTTCATAGGCCTAGCGACATTGGCCGCGTCTGCGATGACCTCTTCCAACTTGGTTGCGAAGAGGTCGGCGTTGGCGCTGCCCTGAGCCCCCGGGAACTCGAAAATTCGAGCCCCGGCCTGGGTCCGGCGGCACGAGACTGTGCCAATCCCCAGTTTTTGGGGATCAGCGTTGGTTCGCGCCCGCGTCATTATCGACGCGTACGTCTCCCCCCGCCCCGCAGCCTCAGCGGTGAGCGTCACCACTACGGCTGCGGTCTTGGGGGGAACCAACTTCCTCTTGTCATTCCTGGCGGGGGCTCCATTGGCTGCAGTGGGAGCAGCGGTGGTGGGCCTGGGGGCCGACCTCTTCCCCTTCCCCTTCCCCTTTCCTTTTCCCTTTCCCTTGCCCGTTGTCTGGGACGGGCCGGGAGGGGTGGTGGTGGTGGCGGCAGGGCCAGCCTCCGTCCTCGGCTTCTTCCTCTTCTTGCCCCCTCCCTTTTTGGCCACCTTCGTCCATCCTTGCTGGTTGGATGGGGTGGTGGACGGAAGACCGGCGTCTTCCACCTGGGATGGTACCTCCGACTCGCGTCGCCTGTTGTCCGCCGCGAGCGGCGGTCGGAGGCGCTTCTCAGGCAAGAGCCTGTCCTCTATGCCCGCAATACAGGCTCTCGTGAAGTTCCTCTCCTCCGTGACGACCTTGCGGATGATATCCTCAAGGTTGGAGGGGGGAACCTCAGCCGCCGGTCTCGGCTCGGCTTTGTTTGGCCGGGCCGTGGCTTCAGCCAGCTTCTGATGCAGCTGGCTGACCTCTGACTGCAGGCGATCAACTTTCGTCTGGAGTTGCCGCGTTTCGTCGGTCGCCGTGCGCTGCACCAGCTCCCCGACGATGCCGCGCATGCTCGCGGCCCTGCATTTAAGGGACTTTTGGAAAGTCCCTTTCAAATTGGAGGACTTAGAGGCGATTACCACTATCTCCTCTTCGTCCTCCTCAGCCATCAGCTGCAGCTCCGCCAGGGAGTGGTCCGCATACAGGACGCGGGACGCGCCGTACCCGGACTTGGCCCGGGCGACGCGCGTCCGTTGCTCCTTGGCCGCAACCCGCTCCTCTAGGTCTTGCTGTAGCTGCGCCCGCCTAGTTAGGTCCAACTGGCATCTGGCCTCAGCTAGACCCACGTCGTGGGTATCGGACACCGGCTTATTGGCCTTCGCGTGAGGTCTCCTCGAGTCCGAGGAACCCCCGGACCCATCTCTCTGACGGGCCCGCTTCCCCGGCTCCCGGCGACCAGTCATTGAACTAGCGTCCGACTCAAACAAAACGGACTCATCATCAGAGTCCGGCACCTCACAAAAGAAGCTGGCCGCAGACGGCGCGCGGCTAGCCTCCGACGCCGAAGCGCCCTCGGATTGGCCCTGAGAAGGGCCTTTTGGTTGGCCCTGAGAAGGGCCTTTTGGTTGGCCCTGAGAAGGGCCTTTTCTAAATCGTCCGGAGACGTTCCTCGTTGGTTTAGGCAACCTAACCTAACCTAACCTTTTTTTTTTTTTTTTGTTGCCGGGGTGGAAAATCCTCATGGATGTCCTCCGCCCTGGGGTGGGCGGAGGGGTCTGTCAGACTCTTACTGACTAAAAACCACCCCGGTGTTCCCTTCCCACACTTGCACCGGGGATCATGGGATCTAATGCGACTTCCACGATCCCCGGCTAGTGCCGGCCCGCCTCTGCGGGCCACCTCAAGTCTGCGGGGGGGTGAGGTGTTAGACCCCCCCGCGACGTCTCAAAGGTGCGCGCGTGGAACACTACGCGCCGCCACCTCGGGTCCAGTGTGATAGGGGGCGGCGGACGTCCCCGAGTCCGCCGCCCCTGGACCCATTTAGGGGGGCCGGAAGAGGGCATTATCTGCCCTCTGCCGACGCCCGGTGCGCCTGCTGCGGGCCGGGTGAGCGGACGAGATCTCCCGCTCCCTTTCCGCAGCCTCCTTCTGCGACACGACTGTTTCGCAGAAGGATACTACCGCGTCCCAGGACTCCTCGCTGCCGGCCATCGACTCGACCACGGCCGGCAGCGACAGGTCACTGCCTACTTCTGAGATGAGGGCACGGCGTGGCTCCTCCCAAGCGGCACACTCTGCCAGCGTATGCCGCGCCGTGTCCTCCCGGCAGTCGACGCAGTGGTGACACCGGGCGTCCGGCTCCCTGTTTATGCGACACAGGTACTTCCCGAAGCAACCATGCCCCGAGAGCACCTGCGTCACCCGAAACGACAGGGAGCCGTGCCTCCTCCCGAGCCAGGGCTCGAGTACCGGCCGGAAACCTAACCTAACCTAACCTAACCTTTTTTTTTTTTTTTTTTTTTTGACGCTGAGAAATGCGTTACGCATGCCCGCTCGTGGGGGGCGAGACGGGGTATGTGGGACTCCTGTTAGACATACAGTATACCCACTAAAACTCAGCGGTGTTCCCGCAACGCCGTGATGGGAGGGCATGGGAAACCGGCGCAGCCTTTACATCCAAACCCTCCCGGCGCATGCCCGCCTTTTTGGCGGGCCCCGCATGCCCCCCCGTTTACTGGGGGGGCTATGGGAATGACCGGGAACACCTGGTCATTCCCATCTGACACTGGTGGAGGCCTGTGCAATACAGGCAAGGGTGCCCCCGCACCCGTTGCCTGCTCGCCTCCATCTGGGAGGAGTCGAAGATGACTTTCATACTGACGTCTTCTTCGACCCCTCCTCCGCCTGCGGAGCGGCGCTGCGAGAGGGTCGTCCTCCCGCGCTCGCTCCGCGTCCTCCTTCTGTGACATGACTTCCTCACAGAAGGAGGCGACTGTTGCCCAGGCCTCCTCGCTTTCCAGCATCGAGTTGATGACACTGGGAAGCGAGAGGTCCGGCCCGACTGCTGTGACCAGACTACGGCGCAGCTCGGACCAGGCTGGGCACACCTCTAGGGTGTGCTGTGCCGTGTCCTCCGCCGCGCCGCAGTTGTGGCACGACGGGGTCTCCTCCCTTCGGATCCGGTGCAGGTGCGATCCGAAGCACCCATGGCCAGACAACACCTGCACCAGACGGAAAGAGAGGAAACCGTGGGACCGCTCGAGCCAATCCTTCAAGACTGGCCCGAGCGCGTCCAGCGTCCGGCGGCCGAAGGCGGCAGAGGCGAGGTCCTCCGTCCAGTGATGGACGATTGCCTCCTTCGCTTCCTGCCGCACGGCCTCCCGCTCTTCTGCGGCGGGGAGCTCCCCGAGCGCCTTCCGCCGCGCCGTCCACTCGTACACTCTGGTCAGCACCCATGCCTCGAGCTCCCAAGGAGGGGTGCCGGCCAGAGCGCACGCCGCCGAGAATCCCACCGACCGGTAAGCCCTCGCCACCCGCAGTGCAATGGCCCTTTGGGGCCTGCGGATGGAACCTAACCTAACCTAACCTTTTTTTTTTTTTTTTTTTTTTTTTAACGCTGAGAAATGCATTACGCATCCCCGCTCGTGGGGGACGAGTCGGGGTATGTGGGACTCCTGTCGATGATGACAGTATACCCACTAAAACTCAGCGGTGTTCCCACATCGCTGTGATGGGGGAGCCATGGGAAACCGGCTCAGCCTTTACATCCACAACCCTCCCGGCGCATGCCCGCCTAGCTGGCCGGCCCCTCATGCCCCCCAGGCTGGGGAGCTACGGGAATGGCAGGGAACACCTGGCCATTCCCGTTCGACACTGGTGGAGGCCTGTGCAATACAGGCAAGGGTGCCCCCGCACCCGTTGCCTGCTGGCCTCCAACTGGGAGGAGTCGGAGATGACTTTCAAACTGACGTCTTCTTCGACCCCTCCTCCGCCTGCGAAGCGGCGCCGCGTTAGGATCGTCCTCACGCGCGCGCTCCGCTGCCTCCTTCTGGGACATGACGTGTTCGCAGAAGGAGGCGACTGCCGCCCAAGACCTTTCATCCCTCAGCATGGCGTTAACTACGCCGGGGAGTGAGAGGTCCGGTCCGATCACCGCGATGAGATTGCTGCGCGGCTCAGACCACGTTGGGCACACTTCGAGGGTGTGCTGCGCCGCATCCTCCGCCGCGCCACAGTGGTGGCACAACGGCGTCTCCTCCCGTCCGATTCGGTGCAGGTACGATCCGAAACATCCATGTCCGGACAGCACCTGCACCAGACGGAAGGAGAGGAACCCATGCGACCGCTCGAGCCAGTCTCGCAGGACTGGCCCAATCGCATCGAGGGTTCGGCGGCCGAAGGCTGCAGTGGCGAGGTCCCCTGTCCAATGGACGACGATGGCGTCCCTCGCCTCCCGCCGGACGGCTGCCCGCTCTTCCGGGGCTGGGCGTTCTCCTCTTGCCCTCCGTCCTGCCGTCCATTCATACACTCTGGCGAGCACCCACGCCTCGAGTTCCCAAGGAGGGGTGCTGGCCAGGGCACATGCTGCTGCAAAGCCCACCGTGCGATGGGCCCGTGCCACCCGCTGGGCTATAGCCCTTTGGGGTGCCCGCAAGGCGGTGGCATTCTCCCTCCTGTGGAGTGAGTCCTCCCAGATAGGAGCCCCGTAGAGGGCCATACTCCTCAAGATGCCGGCGTAAAGTTGCCGGCATCGCGCGCTGGGCCCCCCCAAGTTGGGGAGCAGCCACGAGAGCGCACCCGCGGCCTTCAGCAGGCGTGACGACAACCCACTAAAATGCGGCCCGAAGCGCCACCTGCTGTCGAGTATAAGGCCCAGGTATTTCATCTGGGCCTTGACCTCAATTCTGACGCCCTCCACGAAGATGTGGGCGTCAGGTGGGGGGCGCTGCCGAGGGCCGTGGAAGAACACGGCCTCGGTCTTGTGCAGCGCCACCGATAACCCTAGGCGGCGGATCCTCCCTGCCACCAAGGATCCGCCCGCCGAGGCCAAATTGGCCGCCTCCCTGAAATTCCCCCCCCGGGCGGTGAGGAGAGTGTCATCCGCGTAGCAGACGACACTCGTGCCTCGGAGGAGATTTCCCCGCAGGAGCCAATCATAGCCGACGTTCCAGAGGAGAGGTCCTAAGACTGACCCCTGCGGAACGCCGGCCTCAACGGCGTACCGCCGGACTTGGCCAGTCCTATTTACCAGGAGGATCGCCCGTTCCTCCAGGTAGCTGGCCAGCAGCCTGTGCATGTATAGAGGCACTCCGTGGAATCGGAGCGCCTCTAGGATGGTGGAGTGGGGAACGGAGTTGAAGGCATTGGCTATGTCGAATGACACAGCCAACAATCCGTCCCCCGCTTCCATCGCCTCCTTCACCTGGCCCTTAAGGCAGGCCAGCGCGTCCACCGTGGAACGCTCAGCCCGAAAACCAAACTGAGCGTCCGACAAGTCCG
This sequence comes from Atethmia centrago, assembly GCA_905333075.3. NCBI lineage: Eukaryota > Metazoa > Arthropoda > Insecta > Lepidoptera > Noctuidae > Atethmia > Atethmia centrago. The sequence continues at coordinate 68,374 of HG995369.1, forward strand.
GCCCGATACTCCGCAGATGGCCCTTTAGGCGGGCAGCGATTATCCCCTCGAACATTTTGCCGACCTCATCGAGCAGAACGATGGGCCGGTATGCCGAGGGGGAGTCTGCGGGGCGGCCCTCCTTGCGAAGGAGGCACAACTGCCCCTCCTTCCATGGTTTCGGGAACCTCCCAGACGCAAGGCATGCGCTGAAGAGGTCCCGAAACCTTTCCTCCATTTGAGTGGCTGCGATCGCCACCACTCTTGCCGGAATACCGTCGGGGCCTGGAGCTGTCTTCTTGGCGCGGATATGGAGAATAGCCGCGTCAAGTTCCGACTCCGTGACAGGAGGGGCCTCCTCTTCCTCCTCAGCTGGCGGAGCTATCCCCCGCGGTGGGCCCATCTCTGGTGGAGTGAAGTTGTCCCTGGACGGGAACAGGGACTGAACCACCCCATCCAGAAATGAGGGCTCCAGGGTCTCGGCCACCGGGGGACCAAAGGGGCGCAGTTTGTTGCGCGCCGCCTTATATGGTCTCCCGTAAGGATCGTTGTCGAGACCCTCCAGCAACTCTGCTCTGGACGAGTCTCTGGCGGCGGTGATAGCCCTATCGAGGACCAATTTTGCCTCCATGTACACCTCATAGAGGTGGTCTTCGTCGGCCAGGTCCCGTATACGCCGCCGCCGGCTTCGCGTGTAGGCCCTCCTTGCCTCCACACAGGCTGCTCGAAGTCCCGCCAGCTCCACCGACCACCAGTACACGGCGCGTTTGGGTAGTGGTCGGTGAGACCGGGGCATGCTGGAGTTGCATACCTCGGTCAGAGTCTCCCTCAGGTGCCCCGCCACGGTGTCTACATCCAGGCCAGCGGAAGGCGGCGAAAGCCAGTCCTGGATAAACGCCGCCTCCGCCGCTGCCTCCCTGTCCAGGCGGGCGATAGCCCACCGCGGGAACGGTGATCGCGCCGAGAGGGGCCGCGTCTCTCCGGGGCCACTGTTGGAGATGTCGAACCGCACGTAGCGGTGGTCCGACATAGTCTCCGCCAGGTCCACCCGCCAGTTCAACACGCGTGCGGCCAACGCAGGGGTGGCGAAAGTGACGTCCACTATTGAGCCACCCTGCCGCCGCACGCATGTCTGGACGCTTCCTCTGTTCAAGAGGGAGAGGCCAGAGGAAGCTGCCCACATCTCCACTGCCCGCCCGCGTGCGCTGGTGGCTGGGTTGCCCCAGGTCACCGACTTGGCATTCAGGTCTCCCAGTACGGAGACCTGACGCGGCGCCGCCCTGCCGACCACGGCGGCCAGCACTCCGAGATAGTTCTCGAAGTCCTGAAGAGGGCGGTTTGGGGAGAAATAGACGCCCACAAGGGCTATGTCTCCCCACGCGGCGGCCACGTATCCCGGTCCCCTCTCTAACAGCGAGAGGGGAGGGGAGTCTGTGGAAGACCGCGCCGCTAGTGCCACCGAGTCGTCTTCGTCACCCAGCCAGCTGCCGGGGATCGAGTAAGGCTCGGCGACCACCGCTACGTTCACCAACCACTCGGCCATGACCTGCACCACCAGGTCCTGGGCCGCTCTGCAGTGGTTGGTGTTCGTCTGGAGGATGCGGTAGTTGGTAACCATTACTCCGACATCGAACCGGTCCCCTCAACTATTGCCGCTGGAGCTACAGCGGTGACGACGGCGGCGGCGGCGGTAGCAACAGGGCGAACCTGCGCCGGCACTACGCCCTTCCTCACGGGGGGCTTGCAGCTCCTGCCCGTCATCCTGTGGTCCGCAGGGCGGCCACTAGCGGCACACGCCACGCAGTGTGGCTTGGTGGCGGCAGCGTGGCAAGTGGTACTCCTGTGTCCCTCCTGCCCGCACTGGAAGCACGTGTCTCCCCAGTCGAACTTGGAGGGACACGTGGCTCGGGTGTGGCCAAACGCGAAGCACTTGAAGCAGCGAACGGGCTGGTCTTCAAGTGGCCGGACCACAGCCGAGCTGAACCCCACGAGCAGCCGTCCCTTGGTCGCAGCAAGGACGGCCCCAGCCGCGGCGACTGGGCACTCAACGCGTATGATGCCCATGCCACGGCGTCCGAGCCTGATGGCTCCACCCTTCACCGCGCCAGCGTCGCATCCTCCAGCCGCCGCAACGGCCGCCACCACATCCTCTTTGGTGACCGAATCATCCAGATCGGCCACCTCCAAGGCTGCGGTCTTAATAGGCCTTACGACCGTTGCCGCATCCGCGATGACCTCTTGCAACTTTGTTGCGAAGAGGTCCGCATTTGTGCCGCGCTCTTCCCCCGAGAACTCGAAAATTCGAGCCCCGGTTAGGGTTCGGCGGCACTTTATGTTTTTAATCCCCAGCCGGGAGGGATCGGCATTGGTACGAGCCCGTCTTAGGACGGACTCATACGTCTCACCCCGCCCCACGGCCTCCGGGGTGACGGTCACCACGACGGCTGTGGTTTTGGGAGCAACCAGCTTTCTCCTACCGGCTGGAGCCTTTTTTGCTGCAGGAGCACTCGCAGCGGGCTTGGGGGCCGAACTTTTCCCCTTTTTCCCTTTTCCTCTCCTGACCACTTCCGTCCACGACTGGTTGGACGGGGTGGTGGAGGGAAGAAGGGCGTCTTCCTCCTGCGAGTTCTGGGCGCCTGCCGCTGGAGTAGCAGACGACCCAGGCACTTCCTCCGCGCTTGTGGTGGGGTTATGAGGAGCCGCCTTGGTCCTCTTGCCCTTGCCCTTGCCCTTGCCCTTGGATACCGGGCCTGCTAGAGGCACAGGTTCCGGCTCCCTCAGCGGTGGACTCTTGTCTGCCGCAAGTGGCGGGCGGAGCCGCCTTTCCGGCAAGAGCCGGTCTTCGATGCCGGCGAAGCAGGCTCTTATAAAGGCCCTCTCCTCCATGACAACCCCACGAATTGTTGCCTCAAGGCTGGCAGGGGAGGAGGAGCAGCCTCCTACCACCGGACCTGGGGCAGATTGGGCAGGCCTGGCCGTGGCCTCAGCCAGCTTCTGGTGTAGCTGGCTTACCTCCGCCTGCAGACGATCCACCTTTGCCTGCAGCTGCCGTGTCTCGTCCGTGGCCGTCCGCTTCACTAGTTCCACCACGATGCCATGCATACTGGCGGCCCGGCATTTGAGGGCCTTCTGGAAGGTCCCCTTCAAATTCGAAGACTTTGAGGCGACCTCCAGAACCCCCTCTCTGTCCTCCTGCGCCATGCGCTCCAATTCCGCCAGGGAGTGGTCAGCATACAGTACATTGGATGCACCATAGCCAGCCCTCAACCTGGCAACTTGCGCCTGCTGCTCCTTGGCGGCGACCCTCTCTTCCAAGTCTTGTTGGAGTTGCGCCCTTTTCGCCAGATTTAGCTGACGCTCGGCGTCCACCAAGCCCACATCGTGGGTAGAAAGCGCAGTAGAAGTCGAAGCCTTTTTAGACTTCGACTTCTTCTTCGCCTTACCTCCGACTACCGTCGACTCCGAGGAGCCCTCGGACCTCTTCCGCTTGAAGCGGTCGCTTTCGGCCGCCGACGTGTCCATATTGGAGTCGTCGGAGTCCGACAACTCGTCTGGCCTAATGAAAAAGCTGGCCGCAGATGGTGCGCGGTCAGCTCCCGACGCTAAAGTGTCGCCAGCGTGGCCCTGAGAAGGGCCGTTGGATTGGCCCTGAGAAGGGCCGTTGGGTTGGCCCTGAGAAGGGCCGTTGGATTGGCCCTGAGAAGGGCCGTTGGGTTGGCCCTGAGAAGAGCCGTTTGAATCGCCCTGGGAGGAGCGATTCGAAATAAAACGCCCAGAGGCGTCACGCATTGGTTTGTCCATCTTATTCGTAGACGTCCGCATTAAAATCAACGAATCACAGCGCACTTTAGCCGCCGGTCTGCCACTCCGTTACGGTGGTCAGACACGGCGTTGCCCAGGGGATACTACGAGGAAGTATGCGCTGTGGGGGATCCCCCAACCTAACCTAACCTAACCTTTTTTTTTTTTTTTTTTTTTTGTTGCCGGGGTGGAAAATCCTCATGGATGTCCTCCGCCCTGGGGTAGGCGGAGGGGTCTGTCAGACTCTTACTGACTAAAAACCACCCCGGTGTTCCCGTCCCACACTTGCACCGAGGATCATGGGATCTAATGCGACTTCCACGATCCCCAGCTAGTGCCGGCCCGCCTCTGCGGGCCACCTCAAGTCTGGGGGGGGGGGTGAGGTGTTTAAACCCCCCCCGCGACGTCTGAAAGGGGCGCGCGTGGAACACTACGCGCCGCCACCTCGGGTCCAGTGTGATGGGGGGCGGCGGACGTCCCCAAGTCCGCCGTCCCTGGACCCATTTAGGGGGGCCGGAAGAGGGCGTTGTCTGCCCTCTGCCGACGCCCGGTGCGCCTGCTGCGGGCCGGGTGAGCGGAAGAGATCTCCCGCTCCCGTTCCGCAGCCTCCTTCTGCGACACGACTGTTTCGCAGAAGGATACCACCGCGTCCCAGGACTCGTCGCTGCCGACCATCGCCTCGACCACGGCCGGCAGCGACAGGTCACTGCCCACTCCTGAGATGAGGGCACGGCGTGGCTCCTCCCAAGCGGCACACTCTGCCAGCGTATGCCGCGCCGTGTCCTCCCGACAGTCGATGCAGTGGTGACACCGGGCGTCCGGCTCCCTGTTTATGCGACACAGGTACTTCCCGAAGCAACCATGCCCCGAGAGCACCTGCGTCACCCGAAACGACAGGGAGCCGTGCCTCCTCCCGAGCCAGGGCTCGAGCACTGGCCGGACCGCCTCGATGGTGGCGAGGCCGGCGGTAGGGCGTGAAAGCCTGTCCCGCCATTCCGCCACCAGGGCTGCGCGGAGCTGTGACCGACGCAGTTCCATATGTCGCTGCATAAGCCACTCGCCCCGCGCCCTCGCTTCCTCGCGCCACTGGTACAGCGACGCGAGTACTTTCGCCTCGAGGTCCCAGGGCGGGGATCCGGCCAGTACGCAAGCCGCCTCGAAGGAGATCGTGCGATATCCCCTGATGACTCTGACGGCCATCGCTCTCTGCGGCTTTCGCAGGACAGCGATGCTGCCGGCCGTCAGGTCAGCCGCCCAGATCGGGGCCCCATACAGGGCCATCGATCGCACGATCCCCACGTAGAGCCGCCTACAGGCGGCGCTCGGGCCCCCCAGATTGGGAAGCAGCGTTGACAACGCCCCAGCCGCGCCCAACAACTTGGGCGCCAGTCGCCGGAAGTGGGGGCCAAAATCCCACCGGCTGTCGAGCACCAATCCTAGGTACTTCATGGTAAACCTAACCTAACCTAACCTAACCTTTTTTTTTTTTTTTTTTTTTTGTCGCTGAGAAATGCATTACGCATCCCCGCTCGTGGGGGACGAGTCGGGGTATGTGGGACTCCTGTCGATGATGACAGTATACCCACTAAAACTCAGCGGTGTTCCCACATCGCCGTGATGGGGGGGCCATGGGAAACCGGCTCAGCCTTTACATCCACAACCCTCCCGGCGCATGCCCGCCTAGCTGGCCGGCCCCTCATGCCCCCCAGGGTGGGGAGCTACGAGAATGGCAGGGAACACCTGGCCATTCCCGTTCGACACTGGTGGAGGCCTGTGCAATACAGGCAAGGGTGCCCCCGCACCCGTTGCCTGCTGGCCTCCAACTGGGAGGAGTCGGAGATGACTTTCAAACTGACGCCTTCTTCGACCCCTCCTCCGCCTGCGAAGCGGCGCCGCGTTAGGATCGTCCTCACGCGCGCGCTCCGCTGCCTCCTTCTGGGACATGACGTGTTCGCAGAAGGAGGCGACTGCCGCCCAAGACCTCTCATCCCTCAGCATGGCGGTAACTACGCCGGGGAGTGAGAGGTCCGGTCCGATCACCGCGATGAGATTGTCGCGCGGCTCAGACCACGTTGGGCACACTTTGAGGGTGTGCTGCGCCGCGTCCTCCGCCGCGCCACAGTGGTGGCACAACGGCGTCTCCTCCCGTCCGATTCGGTGCAGGTACGATCCGAAACATCCATGTCCGGACAGCACCTGCACCAGACGGAAGGAGAGGAACCCATGCGACCGCTCGAGCCAGTCTCGCAGGACTGGCCCAATCGCATCGAGGGTTCGGCGGCCGAAAGCTGCAGTGGCGAGGTCCCCCGTCCAATGGACGACGATGGCGTCCCTCGCCTCCCGCCGGACGGCTGCCCGCTCTTCCGGGGCTGGGCCTTCTCCTCTTGCCCTCCGTCCTGCCGTCCATTCATACACTCTGGCGAGCACCCACGCCTCGAGTTCCCAGGGAGGGGTGCTGGCCAGAGCACATGCTGCTGCAAAGCCCACCGTGCGATGGGCCCGTGCCACCCGCTGGGCTATGGCCCTTTGGGGTGCCCTCAAGGCGGCGGCATTCTCCCTCCTGTGGAGTGATTCCTCCCAGATAGGAGCCCCGTAGAGGGCCATACTCCTCAAGATGCCAGCGTAAAGTTGCCGGCATCGCGCGCTGGGCCCCCCCAAGTTGGGGAGCAGCCACGAGAGTGCACCCGCGGCCTTCAGCAGGCGTGACGACAGCCCGCTAAAATGCGGCCCGAAGCGCCACCTGCTGTCGAGTACAAGGCCCAGGTATTTCATCTGGGCCTTGACCTCAATTCTGACGCCCTCCACGAACCTAACCTAACCTAACCTAACCTAACCAGTTCCCCCCCAGCCCTCGTGGTGGTCGGATCGTTTTTAGCGTCACTCCGCACATAAAAATTCTTTAAAGTGGTAAAAAGTGCTCGGATTTTAAAAAAAATTCAAGTGTCTGTGTGTGGAAGAAAGCTGCCCTCATACCCACAAGTTTAAATCACAAACCGGATTGCAGTGCTGTGCAGTGTATTAACTGAAAACCCTTCAAATTAGAGGTTAACTTCGTAAAAGTGAAACATTTTTACGTATTGCTGCGAAACGAGACTGATGATCCCGGGTTTTTCTTTCTAAAACACAGTGGGAATACTCCATCTTTGTTGTGGGCTGCCGTGAATATACCTCAGATTAAGACTTCCAGAGATATTCAGGAAAATCAAAAAAGCACGTGGTCTGAAAAACCTAAACAAGACACGACAGCTGCATGAAATTTTGCAGCACGCAAGAAACCCTTGGCGGAAGACGATTTTTGCAAGTACAAGAATTTTACGATTAGTACTTTTTATTTTATAACTATTTGAAAATTGAAACTTTCGACACCTGTAATTCTTGTTTTAATCAAAAACTCTCAAATCTTCAACTGCTATCTTTTGCGCGCTTAATAGAAAAGGACATCCTGAAAAAACCAGATTTTTAGCTTTATTAGTTTTAAGGTAGTAAATAAAAAACTGTAAAAATTGCATTTATATAAATTTTTGTAGGAAAAATTTTAAAAAGTATATTTTTTGTATTACTGTCTTATAGCTTGTTATTTGTTGATAATTTACACATTTTTTTCAAAATTTTCCGATTAGCGGTGCCAAAGTTATTAAATTTTTAGTTATTTTTTGACATAAAGTTGAAATAAATAGAATTATTAAAATTTTGACAACAGGATTGTCTTTTATATGTATATTGTGAACAGTTTGAGCCCAAAGTTGCACCCAATAACTTCTAGATTGACCGAAATAGCTTTTTCAGCCATTTTGGTTTTTATTGGTTGTTACATAAAACTGCAAACATCTCCGAAGTTATTGGACGTGGAAGACTCGGATTTGTACAGTTGTCAGTGGAATACTTGCGGGAATATTTTGACATAAGTTTCAGGCCTTTTTCAGGCCTGAAAGTTCTCAGCGCTGAAACCATTTTTTGTATACTAGGGAGGCTAGGCCAGGCACCAGGTTCGAAACCGCAGCTTTCTGGGACAAACGGTTGCGGGGCCACAGCCATTTAAAGTTGGCTTTTGACAGCTGGGCGGCCATATTGGAAAACTTTGACCCTACGTGACTCCGGACTGATTGGTCGTAGAGAGTTGCCGTTTTTAGATTTAGGTTCGGGGAGACAAACACTGTCTTGCAAAATAGTTTTCAGGCAATTTGGTGCTGAAAATTTTCAGGAACCTGGAAACTGCCTTGCACGAAGGGCCGGGTTGGGCCGAGCCAGAAAAGCCCAAACTCGGGTGTTCTGCGACTCTTCAAACTGTAGATATCACCTGCCAAAGATCGACTTTGACAGTTGTGCCGCCATCTTTGTGAATTTTAAAACGCCCATAATTCTGCAACGGAGGGTCGTAGAGCGACCGGATTTGCTTTACGGGGATCGGCTCATACTTGTTTTGCAGGTGGTGTAGCTTTCAGGCATTTTCAGGAGTAAAAAAATTTTTCAGCCTGAAAGTCATATCATTGCATAGACCTCGTCGAGCACTATAAGATAAGCCCAAGCACGGGATAATTCGGTCTGGCGGATGCGGAGCTGTGAGGTTTTAACCACATTCTGTCCGCCATCTTGGATAGCAACCAGAATTTTCGAACTCTGATTGCTCCGGAACCCTTAGGGCTAGGTGCCTCGAGTTTGGGTTTGTTGAAACGGGCTCGGCGGGCTCTATCCAGTGAAGGCATTGGATTGACTCTATGTAGAGTCACTCTAGTAAAAATTTATAAAAAATTGTTTTGACAGCCGGAATTGACTCCGCGATCTATAAAGAGCCTTAATAACTACCCAGAATCTTGCAAAACCTGGGTAGAGCGTATGTAGAGTTAGATTACAATTTTTTGTTGTAACTATACTATAGTTTTTAAGTTTGTTAGTCCTTATTGACGTTTTTACTTTGACGCACACCTCCCAACATGTTCGGCTATAGAACACCGGCAAAGGCGGCCGATGGCGAAAAGTCGCCGTCTAAACCTGGGGCAGTGGCCCCATTAAATGTTACACGCAGCATAGAGGAGTGGGAAGCCGCAAATAGTAGCCCCATCCCCTCTACTACTGAAAAGACGTCGCAGGCTGGCACTGCGAAAATTAAAATTAAGCCTACCTTGACGCAGGAAAGCAAAGCTGCGACTAAAATAAGGACGTCTGTCGACGTAAATTCACCGCCAAAAATTAAATATCCAGACCGAACAGCGGAGGCTAGAGCCTGCCTAACAAAGGCTAAACTGCACCTTAACAGCTCCAGAAACACCAAAACGGAGATAAAGAACGGTATAACCGAAGCTACGGAGCGACTTTACCAGCTTGTGAAGGAAGTCGAATCGGAATTGAAAGCGGTAAGACAGAAAGAAACCGGGGAAGGACCTGTAACGACAGAGCCAGCTGCAATAAAGTCAACTTCTCCGGAAAACTTTGACACAAGTAGCATCATGCACACAATAGGTCAACACACAAAGCTCCTAGTCGAAAGCAACAAAAAGATAGAGGAGCTAAAGGAAACTATTGACCAGCAGAGAGAATTTCTGGAGAAGCGTAACACCTATGCAAGTGTGGCCGCAGCTCAGGGTGTAGGGTCACTGCCAAAGTGCAGTACCCTGCATTCGGTTGTGGTCACATCGAAGGATGAAACGGAGACTGGCGACGAGGTCCTAAATAGAGTAAGGAAAGCAGTTAATGCCAAAGACGGTTGGATAAAGGTGGAAAAGGTGAGGAAAGCCAAGGACAGGAAAGTAATAATAGGATTGGAAACCAAGGAAGAAAGGACCAGGATCAAGGATCGACTTCAAAAAGAAGGAGTTGACCTCGTTGTCGAGGAAGTAAAAAACAAGGACCCGCTTCTGATTTTGAGGAACGTCCTAGTAGTAAATACTGACGAGGACGTCCTTAAAGCGTTAAGGAATCAGAACCAGGGTGTTTTTAACGGCCTCGACAATGGAGAAAACAGAGTAGAGGTAAAGTATAGGAGAAGGACTCGAAACCCTCATATTGGCCACGTCATCATCAGCGTTTCGCCCACCATCTGGCGTCGAGCAGTTGAAATCGGTACCGTACACATAGATCTCCAGCGGATCAGGGTTGAAGATCAGACCCCTTTGGTCCAATGCACACGCTGCCTAGGCTTCGGACACGGTAAGCGGTTCTGCAAAGAGCCTGCAGACCTTTGCAGTCACTGTGGCGGACCGCACATGAGACCAGAGTGCTCGGATTGGCTTTCAGGCTCACCACCCGCTTGCCGGAACTGTACGAAGGCAAAAATAGAGCACGGTACGCCACACAATGCGTTTAGCCATGATTGCCCAGTACGGAGAAAATGGGATGACGTGGCCAGATCAACCGTTGCGTACTGCTAAAGGCATCCAAATAAAAAATTCCCCGTACAGAATAGCTCAGGCGAACCTCCAACGCAAGAAGCTTGCGACCAATGAGCTTCTTACGGAAGCTACGAAGCGCGGAATAGCGGTAGCACTTCTTCAAGAACCGTATGTGGCCGGAGCTAAAGTAATGAGGAGTCACAGGGGCGTTCGGATCTTCCAGAACACTGGCACAGGAGATGGGACTGTCAAAGCAGCGATAGCTGTCTTTGACAGTGACTTCACAGTCAAACAGTACCCAAAACTCACCACAAATAACTTCACGGTGGTGGGAATCCAGACGAGTGCTTGGGAGATCACGCTTGTCTCCTTTTACTTTGAGCCAGACCAGCCAATCGAGCACTACTTAGAACAACTAAAACAAATAGAGCTCGTAGTCGGTTCGAAAAAACTAATCGTTGGAGGGGATGCCAATGCCAAAAGCATATGGTGGGGCAGCCCCAAGGCCGACCATAGAGGGGAAGAGATGGCAGGAACTCTCGGTGAGCTAAACCTAAACATATTAAACCGGGGGGAAATTCCGACCTTCGACACCATCCGAGGAGGGAAAAGATACAGCAGTCACGTGGACATTACTGCTTGTTCCAATGATATCTTGGATTTGGTAGACGACTGGAGGGTTGACGAAGGACTCACGAGCTCGGATCACAACGGCATTATTTTTAAAGTTCTCTTACAGAAATCCAAGGGCATCAAAGTTGAGAGAACAACTAGGAAATTTAGTACCAAAAAAGTCAACTGGTCCGAATTTCATGAGAAGTTCGGCCAATTGAAAATAGATAATAAATTCACAGCAGCCGAAATAGACCAAATTAAAGACATAGAACAGATTGACACATTAACAAATAATCTCACAAAAGCAATAGACGAAGCATGCAATCAAACAATACCGACCAGGAAAGACAAAGAAGAACTTACCTTGCCGTGGTGGTCCGAGAGACTCGCTGAGATGAAGAGGACCGTCGCTACTATGAAGCGCAGGATCCGCTGTGCTGCCCAAATCCGGAAGTCGAAGGTTATAGAAGAGTACCTAAAGCAGAAAGAGGAATATGAGTTAGAAGCGGCCAAAGCTCAGACCGAGAGTTGGAAGGAATTCTGTGGAAAACAGGATAGGGAGGGGGTTTGGGAGGGAATTTATAGAGTGATAGGTAGGACACAGCGTAGGGAGGAGGACCTGCCTTTGGAAAGGAATGGTGATGTGCTGGATGCGAAAGGCTCCGTGAAGTTTCTAGCGGAAACTTTTTACCCGGAAGACCGCTCAGAATGTGACAACGCTCATCACCGATCCTTACGAATTAAAGCCGAACGCGTAAACTGTGGCGAACAAAATGATCCTTGCGACCCACCGTTTACGATGGCAGAATTGAAGAATTCGATGGAGTCCTTCAACCCAAAGAAGGCACCGGGTTCAGACGGCTTCACCGCCGACATTTGTTGTCACGCCGTGGATAATGACCCTGAATTATTTTTAGTTTTTCTAAATAAATGCTTAGAATACCATTACTTCCCCACAGCGTGGAAAGAGGCAACAGTCGTAATACTAAGGAAGCCTGGAAAAGATAATTATTCCACTCCCAAATCTTACCGGCCGATTGGACTGTTGCCTATATTAGGTAAAATTTTTGAAAAAATGCTTGTGGCCCGCCTTAAGTTCCACCTCTTACCAAGGATGAGTACCCGACAGTACGGATTCATGCCACAGAGAAGCACCGAGGACTCCCTCTATGCTCTTATGCAGCATGTTCGCAATAAGCTAGCAATGAAAAAGATTGTAACGCTCGTATCTCTAGACATAGAGGGAGCATTTGACAGCGCCTGGTGGCCAGCGATAAGAGTCCGTCTGTCGGAGGAAAAGTGTCCAATCAACCTTAGGCGGGTCATAGACAGCTACCTTAGAAACCGAAAAGTCTCGATCAGGTACGGTGGGGAAGTACACAGCAAGGGCACAAATAAGGGCTGTGTCCAGGGCTCAATTGGGGGCCCAATCCTATGGAATTTACTGCTAGACCCCCTCCTAAAAGCTGCAGAGAACAGGGGAAACTATATCCAGGCGTTTGCGGATGATGTACTCCTAGTTTTTGACGGAGACACCGCACTGGAGGTGGAGGAATGTGCCAATGCCGCTCTCAGTCATGTTCTGGCGTGGGGTGTTGATAATAAACTCAAATTTGCACCACATAAGACAACCGCCATGGTGATCACAAGGAAATTAAAATATGACACACCGCGCCTGCGCATGGGTGGGATCGACATTGGCATGTCAAAAGAAATAAAGCTTCTGGGTGTAACCATCGATGAAAAACTGACTTTCAACACCCACGTGTCGCTTGTTTGCAGGAAGGCTGTTGCGATCTATAAACAGCTGTGTAGAGCCGCGAAAGTCAGTTGGGGGCTTCACCCAGAGGTTGTTCGGGTGATGTATGTTGCGACTATAGAGCCAATAATACTTTACGCTGCTAGCGTCTGGGCACCGGCTGCCCAAAAGAAGGGCATAATTAAACACCTTCGAACTGTCCAGCGTGGAATCGCTCAGAAAATATGCAAGGCATATCGGACGGTCTCCTTGAACTCAGCACTGGTGCTGTCTGGAATGCTCCCCCTTGACCTCCGAGTTCATGAGGCGGCTTCACTGTATGAAGCCAAGAGGGGAGTGCCCCTGGCGTCACTGGGGGACAGGGAGGTCGAGCGAATGACTGCTGCGATCGAGGGTCCACATCCTGCGGCACGCGACATCTTGCGTTTCGACAGCCTGATAAACCAAGAGCAACTGGACAACAACAGTAATTTTGACGTCCGCATCTTTACTGACGGGAGCAAGATCGGAGGAGGGGTTGGCGCTTCACTGTCCATATGGATGGGTGAGGCCGAGACCAGAGCCCTCAAACTTGTTCTATCAAATTACTGCACAGTTTACCAGGCTGAGCTTCTAGCAATAGCAAGGGCCACTAGGGAAATAAGTAAGTTCAAGGCATCTTCTTTTGGAGTTTTTAGCGACTCAATGGCAGCTCTCCAAACTGTAATAAATCCCGGTTCGCTACACCCTCTAGCTGTAGAGGCACGGGATAATATAAAATCTGCATCCCGCCAGAACAAAATGGTAAATTTGTTCTGGGTTAAAGCTCACGTGGGGCTAGTGGGGAACGAGAGAGCTGACCAGTTAGCAAAAGAGGCCGCTGAGAACTCCAAAAGAAAACCTGACTACGATCAGTGTCCGATTTCATTCGTCAGGCGAAACATACGTATGGCGACGCTTGACGAATGGAACCGTAGATACAAAACCAGTGACACCGCATCCGTTACTAAATTATTCTTCCCGGATGTACGGGTGGCTTACAGAGTAATTCGCAAGATAGGAATAAACAGCCTAAACACGCAAATAATGACGGGGCACGGTGGATTCTCCGAATACTTGAACCGCTTCAAGCGCAAGGAGAGTCCATCGTGCATCTGTGACCCAGACGTAAGAGAAACGGTCCCTCATATTTTATTCGACTGCCCACAGTTTTCAATACACCGATTTAGCGCTGAGAATGTATTAGGCCTGAAAATAACACCTGACAATGTAAAAGACATAATAAAAAGTAATACTGTAGAAATATTCCTAGACTACTGTAAATACATAGTGAAAAAAGTAATAGATCGTAATAAAACCGCATAAGTAAATATGCTGTCATAATATAGTGTATTATATTAGAGACTAGCATAGACATAAATATCTGCAAAATAGTTTAAGGTAAAATACAAAGATGACGTGAAATAGAAATAAGCCTAGTTTTTAAAGATTATGTAAGAGCTAATAAAATCCGCTCCCCGACTCTGTAAGACCAGAATAAGGATATAAATAAGAGACTGTATGTAATGTGTGTGTAAAATATTATAAAACTAGATTAAGAGATTTAATATGATTATGTAAAATAAATATAAACTTAGATTAAGTGTAAATGTATAGGTCACATATTAAAAATAGTCTTCCTGTCTTTTTTTTCTGTAAAACCCAAAAAGATGAAATAAATAAAGTAAAGAAATGACATAGTAGTAGTAGAAGATAGCCGGAAAGATGATAGTTGGGAATCCCACCCAAAATTGATAAAAATGACGATGAATGAAAGAAAGATACAGTATGTAGAATAAGAGTGCGAGAGGAAAAAATGCGAGAACTGGTATGATAGCTAGAAATAGGCTCCGATCATGTTGGAGGTAGAAGTACAAAAAAAAAAAAAAAAAAAAAAAAAAAAAAAAAAAAAAAAAAAAAAAAAAAAAAACCTAACCTAACCTTTTTTTTTTTTTTTTTGCCGGGGTGGAAAATCCTCATGGATGTCCTCCACACTTGCACCGGGGATCATGGGATCTAATGCGACTTCCACGATCCCCAGCTAGTGCCGAACGCCTCTGCGGGCCACCTCAAGTCTGGGGGGGGGTGAGGTGTTTAAACCCCCCCCGTGACGTCTGAAAGGGGCGCGCGTGGAACACTACGCGCCGCCACCTCGGGTCCAGTGTGATGGGGGGCGGCGGACGTCCCCAAGTCCGCCGTCCCTGGACCCATTTAGGGGGGCCGGAAGAGGGCGTTGTCTGCCCTCTGCCGACGCCCGGTGCGCCTGCTGCGGGCCGGGTGAGCGGAAGAGATCTCCCGCTCCCGTTCCGCAGCCTCCTTCTGCGACACGACTGTTTCGCAGAAGGATACCACCGCGTCCCAGGACTCCTCGCTGCCGACCATCGCCTCGACCACGGCCGGCAGCGACAGGTCACTGCCCACTCCTGAGATGAGGGCACGGCGTGGCTCCTCCCAAGCGGCACACTCTGCCAGCGTATGCCGCGCCGTGTCCTCCCGACAGTCTATGCAGTGGTGACACCGGGCGTCCGGCTCCCTGTTTATGCGACACAGGTACTTCCCGAAGCAACCATGCCCCGAGAGCACCTGCGTCACCCGAAACGACAGGGAGCCGTGCCTCCTCCCGAGCCAGGGCTCGAGCACTGGCCGGACCGCCTCGATGGTGGCGAGGCCGGCGGTAGGGCGTGAAAGCCTGTCCCGCCATTCCGCCACCAGGGCTGCGCGGAGCTGTGACCGACGCAGCTCCATATGTCGCTGCATAAGCCACTCGCCCCGCGCCCTCGCTTCCTCGCGCCACTGGTACAGTGACGCGAGTACTTTCGCCTCGAGGTCCCAGGGCGGGGATCCGGCCAGTACGCAAGCCGCCTCAAAGGAGATCGTGCGATATCCCCTGATGACTCTGACGGCCATCGCTCTCTGCGGCTTTCGCAGGACAGCGATGCTGCCGGCCGTCAGGTCAGCCGCCCAAATCGGGGCCCCATACAGGGCCATCGATCGCACGATCCCCACGTAGAGCCGCCTACAGGCGGCGCTCGGGCCCCCCAGATTGGGAAGCAGCGTTGACAACGCCCCAGCCGCGCCCAACAACTTGGGCGCCAGTCGCCGGAAGTGGGGGCCAAAATCCCACCGGCTGTCGAGCACCAATCCTAGGTACTTCATGGTGGACTCGACAGCGATTTGAGCCCCCCCGACCACGATGTGTGATCCCGGCGGCGGCGCCCGCCGGGGGCCATGAAAGATCATGGCCTCCGACTTGTTGAGGGCAACCTCCAGGCCCAGGCGCCGTATGCGGCTCACCACCTGTGAGACCGCAGCCGTCGCCAGCAACGCTGCCTCCCTGTACGAGCTCCCCCGGGCCGTGACCAGTGTGTCGTCTGCATAACACGTCAGGTCCACGCCCGGCTGGAGCTCGCCGCGCAGCACCCAGTCGTACCCGATGTTCCACAGGAGCGGGCCCACGACCGAGCCCTGTGGAACACCGCACGACATGCGGCGCTGGCTTCCGCCATCACGTCCCGTGTAGGTGACACACCTCTCCGCTAAATAAGCCCCAACTATGCGGCGGAGGTAGGAAGGCACCCGATGATAACGCAGTGCCTCCCTAATACAGCTCCAGGGCAGGGTGTTGAAGGCGTTGGAGATGTCCAAGGACACCGCCAACATCACCCCGCCCCGGGACACAGCTTCTTCCGCCAGGACTCTCACCCGCGATATAGCGTGGATGGTGGAGCGCCCGTGCCGAAAGCCGAACTGGCTCTCGGCCAGGTCAGGCCCCTCTCCGCACAAGTGGCTGACGAGGCGGGCAGCGATTATACGCTCAAACATCTTACCCACCTCGTCTAGCAGCACTATGGGCCTGTACGCGGACGGTGAGTCCGCAGGGCGCCCCGCCTTCCTGAGCAGGACCAAACGACCAGATTTCCACAAAGTGGGAAACTGGCCCTGCTCAAGGCACGCTGTGTAGAGTCCTGTCAAGTGGGGCTCTAGCTCCTTCAGAGCGAGGGCTAACGCTTGGCCGTGGATCCCGTCGGGCCCCGGAGCCACGTTCTTGGCCCGGAGCCGCACCACTGCTGCCCTCATCTCTGCTTGTGTCACCTCTGGGACGTTGATGGCGTTCTCATCTTCCTCTGCAGGCTCTGCGGCTGTGGGCCAAGCCATCGGCGGCGGAGTATGATCCGCTCTTGCCGGAAAGAGGGCTGCGACTACCTCCTCCAGCAGCTCAGGTTGGAGACTCTCCGTGAGTGGAGGCGCTGTGGCTCGAAGTTTCCCTCGAACCGCACGATAAGGGCGCCCCCACGGATTCGCGTCGAGAGTCTCCAACATCTCCTCCCTGGCTCGCGTTCTCGATTCACCGATGGCCAGCCACAGGGCCTGCTTCGCCGCGCGGTACACCTCATACAGCGCGGCTTCTTCGTCAGGGACCCGACGACGTCTCCTCCGGTATCGAGTGTACTGGCGTCTGACCGCTACGCAGTCGACACGTAATTGTGCGATCTCGGCAGACCACCAGTACACCTGGCGCCTTGCTGGGTGGTTGCTGACGCGGGGCATGGACGCGTCGCAGATTTGCGTCATCGCCCCGCGGAACCACAGCGCCTCCTCTTCAACGTCGACGGGTCCGTTCGTCGCCGACTCCCGAATCCAGGCCTGGATGATAGCGGCCTCCTCGAGAAGTTCCCTGTCGATGCGCTTACGCGCCCAGCGCGGACCATCCCTTCGTGGGGCCGATGGACTACGGCCGCCGGTGGTCTGGGCGGAGACGTCGAATCGGATGTATCGGTGATCCGACAAAGTCTCCACCTCCACGGCGACATGCCAGTCGTGGACACGGCTCGCGACAGCAGGGCTAGCGAACGAGACGTCCACTACAGACCCACCCCGCTGCCGCACACACGTGTAGACCGAGCCCCGATTGAGGATGGTCAAGCCTGTCGTGACTGCCCATTCCTCCAGCGCCTCACCCTTAGCATCGGTCACCGGAGATCCCCACGCCGCAGACTTGGCGTTGAGATCCCCGAGCAACAGCACCGGGCGAGGGTGGAACTGGCCCACGACGGCACCCAACTCGACAAGGAACCCCTCGAAATTGGCGAGACTCTTGTTGGGCGAGAAGTACGCCCCGACCGTGACAATTCCGTCCACGAGGGCGGCCACCCAGCCGTGTCCTCGGGAGGGATTGCCAAGAGTCCCGCCAATGATGGCCACCAAACCGTCTAGGTCCCCTGCCCAGTTATCACGGGGGGGGACAAAATACGGCTCAGCGACCACAGCCACATGGATCGACCACTCCGCCATGCTCTGGAGCAATAGATCCTGAGCTCTGGCAGAGTGGTTGATATTTGCCTGGAGGAAATGCGATTGTGCCATCACTGGCATTGCATTTCCTCGGCATCTCCTCCTTCCCTGGTTCGGGAGTCAGCTGCTGGGCTGCCAGGCAGTGGGAGAGGCACAGGTCCTCCGAAATCCCTGGTTCTCTTGGCAACTTTCTTGGGTGCCTTGCAGGCTTTCCCGCCAAGTCTGTGTTCCGCAGGCCTTCCTGCAGCTGCGCAAAGACTGCAGTTTGGTGCCGCGGAGCACTGGGCCGACTTGTGGCCGGGCTGACCGCAGCGATAACATAAATCACTGCGATCTATTTGTGCAGTGCACTGTGCCCGGACATGCCCCTTTTCCAGGCACCTGAAGCACTGCACAGCCCTTGGTGCCAAGAGTTTGACCTTGGCAGACACCCATCCCACTAGCAGCCGTCTGCAACCTTGTTTGCAGCAGCTATCGGGCACTGCACCCAAATCGTGCCAAGCCCGGCTGCGCTGCAGCGGATTTCTCCTGCCTTCACGGCTTCGGGCAGACACCCGCCGTATTTGGCGATGGCCGCCACTACTTCCTTCGGGGTCGCGGAGTCGTCCAGCCCTTCTATGCGCAGTTCAGCTGTTTTAGTGGGCCTGGACACGCGGGCATCCTCCGGGTTGAGGACTTCTCGGAGTTTGGCGGCCAGACTGTCTGCCCTCTCCTTCCTCAAAGCACCCGACAACTCAAACACCTTGGCACCCGTAGCTGACGTTCTAAAGCCGAAGCCAGCGGGGGTGCCAAGTTCGCTGAGTTTGAGCTTATCCTTCATTCCGTCCAGGACCGACTTGTATGTGACTCCCCTTTTTGAGGCTTCGGGCTGCAGCGTAATCACTACAGCCTCGGAGCGTGGAGTCATGGCCCTGGGCGGCTTCGTGCTCTTTTTCGTTGCCGGGCCTTTGGGAAGCGCTGGCAGCGTCTTCTTCTTGTGGCCCTTTTTGACCACTGTCGTCCAGGCCTCCTGGATGGGAGGCGCGGTCGCCGGCACGGTTGAGTGGGAAGATGGTGCGGCCGCACTCACCGCGGGCTTCTTGGACCTCTCCGTGGGCTTTTTGGCCCCCTCCGTAGGTTTCTTGGCCACCTGCACGGGCTTCGGCCTGGCGGCATCTTCCCTCCTCCGCTTATCTGCCGCAAGCGGCGGTCGGAGGATTTCGGCCGGGGGAAGTCGCGACTCTATGGCCTGCAATCGGGCATCCAATCGGGCATCCACCATGCCCCCACATTGCACCATGCATATTCTGGCCACCTTCTCTATTTCATGGTCCGCAAAAGGTGCAGGGGTCGACGAAGGCGCGACCGGAGTGGGGCCAGTGGCAGCGGGAGCTGCTCTCTGAGCGGCAAACTCCCGCTTGAGGTCCTCCAGCTCGGACCGGAGACGGCTGTTTTCCTCCCATAACTTCGACGTCTCCTCCGTGCTCGTGCGACTAAGGAGGACCTGCACTGCCTCCTTAATGTCGTCAGCCGCCTCCTTCAAGGCACGCGTGAATGTGCCCTTCAGGTTGCCCGATTTGGTGGCAACCTTCAGGACGACATCCACGCCGTCCAAAACTTGGCGACCGAGCGCCACCGCCGATGGCCTCTCCCCGGCAGTCATCCGGGCTGAGCGCCGCTCCCGCGCCTGGCGAGCCAGCTCGCTGATCTCGTCAGCCGCTACCACCTTGCGTTGCGCACGCTTAGCGGCATTCGCCTCCGCCTTATTAGATCCCAGCAAGATGCCCTCACTGGGGTCCACGATCGCGGGACTGGGATCGCTCCCCACGCTCTTGACGCCCTCCTCTAGAGCCGGCGTATCGGGTCGGGAAACCGACGAGAATCGACCCCGCACGTCGCGCTCCGGCAAGCGAGCAGGAGCTCCACTCACCACCGCACGACCTCGCCCGCATCTCCCTGTTCGCACTTTAGCGGCCGGCAGGCTCTCCTCACTAGAAGAGCCTGACAGCCCCGCGCGCTTCTTCTTCCGTGAGCTTCTTTTCCAGAATCGCCCACCCACCTCCTTTTCAGTTTGCAGGCGCTTTGAACCTAAGCTCGCCACGCTCGCCAAACTCGTCCTTCCGGACGCGGTGTCAGAATCTGACACCGCACCCATGTGCTCGATCAAAACGATCGGCACCTTCTCCGCCTGTTTTTTTTCAATATTTGTTTTTTTATTTTCCATATAGTACCCACGAGTAGATATAGGATTTGAAGTCCACCGGACAGAGCCTAGATGCCCGGTAAGCCTATATACTGCAGAGGGCGGCAGGTATCTGCAGGTGAAACGCTAACGACTGGACTCCCTCCAGCCATTCATCCTCTCGCCGCGCTTCAGAACTTAGGATTGGGTCCCTACTTAAACCTAACCTAATTATATATACATTTTTTTTTTTTTTATAATAGCTAGCCTAACCTATTCTTACCTAACCTACCCTGTTGGCCCCTCTACCGCGGACCGTTCGTCCGCCTCCCTACACTGCGCCCACTCGGCCTCCCTCTGTAAGCAGAGGGGGGAGTGGACGACCGTCGATCGGCCTCCAAAGACCCAAGAGCCATAGGCTCTCCCCCCCCGCAGAAATCCGCCGCAGTCAATACCCTCTCCGACATGGAGAGGATATTGGCCGCGCCCAGGGTGCACCGGCCCGACGACTGCTCTTTCCCCCGAACGTATTCGAAAGGAACGAGCAGCTGTCAGGCACACGAGGAGGTTTTCTGCACGCACCCCAACCTAACCTTTTTTTTTTTTTTTTTTTTTTTTTTTTTTTTTTTTTTTTTTTTTTTTTACGCTGAGAAATGCGTTACGCATGCCCGCTCGTACGGGGGACGAGACGGGGTATGTGGGACTCCTGTTAGACATACAGTATACCCACTAAAACTCAGCGGTGTTCCCGCAACGCCGTGATGGGAGGGCATGGGAAACCGGCGCAGCCTTTACATCCAAACCCTCCCGGCGCATGCCCGCCTTGATGGCAGGCCCCGCATGCTCCCCCGTTTACTGGGGGGTCTATGGGAATGACCGGGAACACCTGGTCATTCCCATCCGACACTGGTGGAGGCCTGTGCAATACAGGCAAGGGTGCCCCCGCACCCGTTGCCTGCTGGCCTCCATCTGGGAGGAGTCGAAGATGACTTTCGTACTGACGTCTTCTTCGACCCCTCCTCCGCCTGCGGAGCGGCGCTGCGAGAGGGTCGTCCTCCCGCGCTCGCTCCGCGTCCTCCTTCTGTGACATGACTTCCTCACAGAAGGAGGCGACTGTTGCCCAGGCCTCCTCGCTTTCCAGCATCGAGTTGACGACACTGGGAAGCGAGAGGTCCGGCCCGACTGCTGCGACCAGACTACGGCGCAGCTCGGACCAGGCTGGGCACACCTCTAGGGTGTGCTGTGCCGTGTCCTCCGCCGCGCCACAGTCGTGGCACGACGGGGTCTCCTCCCTTTGGATCCGGTGCAGGTGCGATCCGAAGCACCCATGGCCAGACAACACCTGCACCAGACGGAAAGAGAGAAAACCGTGGGACCGCTCGAGCCAATCCTTTAAGACTGGCCCGAGCGCGTCCAGCGTCCGGCGGCCGAAGGCGGCAGAGGCGAGGTCCTCCGTCCAGTGATGGACGATTGCTTCCTTCGCCTCCTGCCGCACGGCCTCCCGCTCTTCTGCGGCGGGGAGCTCCCCGAGCGCCTTTCGCCGCGCCGTCCACTCGTACACTCTGGTCAGCACCCATGCCTCGAGCTCCCAAGGAGGAGTGCCAGCCAGAGCGCACGCCGCCGAGAATCCCACCGACCGGTAAGCCCTCGCCACCCGCAGTGCAATGGCCCTTTGGGGCCTGCGGATGGCAGTGGCGTTCTCCCTCCAATGGAGGGCGTCCGCCCAGATTGGGGCCCCGTAAAGGGCCATGCTTCTTAGGATGCCGGCATACAAGCGCCGGCATCGCGCCTTCGGACCCCCCAGGTTCGGGAGGAGCCACGACAGGGCATTCGCGGCCTTCAGCAGGCGCGTCGACAGCTCGCTAAAGTGTGGGCCGAAGCGCCACCTGCTGTCAAGTACAAGGCCCAGGTACTTCATTTGGGCCTTGACTCCGATCCGGACGCCCTCTACGTCAATGTGGCCGTCTGGAGGGATGCGCTGCCGAGGCCCGTGGAAATACACGGCCTCGGTTTTATGTAGCGCCACCTTCAACCCTAGGCGGCGGATCCTTCCTGCCACTAAGGATCCGCCAGCAGAGGCCAGACTGGCCGACTCCCTGAAGTCCCTCCCCCGGGCAATGAGGAGAGTATCGTCTGCGTAGCAAATGATGCTCGTGCCACGGAGGAGGGTCCCCCGCAGGAGCCAGTCGAATCCAATGTTCCACAGCGGTGGTCCTAGGACCGACCCCTGTGGAACACCGGACTCTGCGCCGTATTGCCTAACTCTGGCCGTCTTGTCTGCAAGGAGGACCACCCGGTCCTCCAAGTAGCTGGCCAAGAGTTGGCGCAAGTACTGAGGCACTCCGTGGTACCGGAGCGCCTCCAAGATGGTCGAGTGGGGGACAGAGTTGAAGGCGTTGGCAATGTCGAATGACACCGCCAACACTCCGTCCCCCGCCTCCACGGCCTCCCTCACCTGGCCCTTCAGTAGGGCCAATGCGTCCACGGTAGAACGACCCCGTCGGAACCCGAATTGGGCGTCGGACAGGTCCGGCCCCACCGTCACCAGCAGGCTTTCTAGCCGGTTGGCGATTATCCCCTCGAACATCTTACCGACCTCATCGAGCAAAACGATGGGCCGGTAAGCCGAGGGGGAGTCCGCCGGGCGTCCCCCCTTCCGGAGGAGGCATAGCCGCCCCTCCTTCCAAGGTTTCGGGAACCTCCCAGTCGTGAAACATGCGCTAAAGAGGTCCCGAAGCCTCTCCTCCATCTGTGAGGCGGCTATGGCCACCACCCGTGCGGGAACGCCGTCCGGCCCTGGGGCCGTGTTCTTTGCGCGAAGGCGAAGAGTGCCTTCGCAAAGTTCCGACGCCGTCACCGGGGGGATCTCCTCATCCGGCGGAGCCACCTCCCGCGGAGGGTCCATCACTGGTGGGGTGAAGTCGGTCCTGGACGGAAACAGGGACCGGACCACCCCATCCAGCAATGCCGGCTCGAGGGTCTCCGTCAGTGGAGGACCACAGGGGCGCAGTTTATTCCGCGCCGCCTTGTAAGGTCTTCCAAACGGGTCCCTATCGAGACCCTCCAGCATGTCGGCTCTCGCCGAGTCTTCGGCCGCGCACATCGCCAGCTTTAGGACCTTCTTTGCGTTGATGTAGGACGCATAGAGGCCCCCCTCGCTGGCTGGGTCTCGGGGCCTGCGCCTTCGGCTCCGCGTGTAGGCCCTCCTGGCCGCTACGCAGGCGGTTCGGAGCTCCGCCAGTTCCTCCGACCACCAATAGACGGCGCGGCGGGGAGGTGGGTGGCGGGACCGGGGCATGCTGGAGTTGCACACCTCGGTCAAGGACCCCCTCAACTGGAGCGCTGCGGCGTCCACGTCCAGGACGTCGACAGGAGGAGCGAGCCAGTCCTGGACGAACGCCGCCTCCTCCGCAGCCTCTCGGTCCAGGCGGGTAAGAGCCCACCGTGGGAACGCAGATTGGCCCGAGCGGACCCCCAGGGGGCTCTGGGTGGAGATGTCGAAGCGTACATATCGGTGGTCCGAAAAGGTCTCCGCCATCTCCACCCGCCAGTTCACGACGCGGGCGGCTAGCACGGGGGTGGCAAACGAGACGTCGACCACCGATCCTCCCCGTTGCCGCACACACGTGTGGACAGCCCCTCTGTTTAGGAGGGACACACCGCACGACGCCGCCCAAAATTCTGCGGCGCGTCCCCGGACGTTGCAAGAGCGGGCCGGGTTGCCCCAGGCCGTCGCTTTGGCGTTCAGGTCGCCCAATATGGCGACCTGTCGTGGCGCCGCCCTCCCGACCACTGCGGTGAGGATTTCGAGATAATTCTCGAAATCCGAGAGAGGGCGGTTTGGGGAGAAATATACGCCCACAAAGGCCAGGTCTCCCCACGCGGCGGCCACGTATCCCGGTCCCCTCTCTAAGAGCGAGAGGGGAGGGGAGTCCGTGGAAGACCGCGACACCAATGCCACCGAGCCGTCCCGATCACCCAGCCAACGGCCAGGCACCGAGTACGGCTCGGCAACCACCGCCACGTCCACCAACCACTCGGCCATTGTCTGCATCAGCAGATCCTGGGCCGCCCTGCAGTGGTTGGTGTTCGCCTGGAGGATACGATGCTTGACCTGACTATCCATTAATCAGACATCGCACCCCCCTCCACAGCCGCCAAAGTCCCAGCCTCAGGGACGGCGGTGGCAGCGACAGGCCGGATCGGCGCCTGCTCCTTGCCCTTCTTGGGGGGAGGATTGCACTTCCTCCCCAACATGACGTGGCCCGCCGGGCAGCCACTGGCGGCACACACCGCACAGTGCGGCGTGGCGGCCTCGCAGGAGGCGGACTTGTGCCCGTCCTTGCCGCAGCGGTAGCAGTTGCTCCCCCTGTCGACCTTGGACGGGCAAAGGGGCCGGGTGTGTCCGACTCCAAAACACTTGTAGCAGCGCAGAGGCTTGGCTGCAAGTGCCCGGACTACACCCGAGCTGAACCCGACTGCAAGTCGTCCTTTGGCGAGGACGGCTATGGCTGCGGCGACTGGGCAATCGAGGCGAATGGTGCCCATGCCGCTGCGACCGGTCCTGATGGCCCGACCTTGCACCTCTGTGACGCCACAGCCCCCCATCGCTGCGATCGCCGCCACCACCTCCTCCTTGGTGACCGAGTCGTCGAGGTCGGTCACCTCCAAGGCCACGGTCTTCACGGGCCTAGCGACATTGGCCGCATCTGCGATGACCTCTTCCAACTTGGTTGCGAAGAGGTCGGCGTTGGCGCTGCCCTGAGCCCCCGGGAACTCGAAAATTCGAGCCCCGGCCTGGGTCCGGCGGCACGAGACTGTGCCAATCCCCAGTTTTTGGGGATCAGCGTTGGTTCGCGCCCGCGTCATTATCGACGCGTACGTCTCCCCCCGCCCCGCAGCCTCAGCGGTGAGCGTCACCACTATGGCTGCGGTCTTGGGGGGAACCAACTTCCTCTTTTCATTCCTGGCGGGGGCTCCATTGGCTGCAGTGGGAGCAGCGGTGGTGGGCCTGGGGGCCGACCTCTTCCCCTTCCCCTTTCCTTTTCCCTTTCCATTGCCCGTTGTCTGGGACGGGCCGGGAGGGGTGGTGGTGGTGGCGGCAGGGCCAGCCTCCGTCCTCGACTTCTTCCTCTTCTTGCCCCCTCCCTTTTTGGCCACCTTCGTCCATCCTTGCTGGTTGGATGGGGTGGTGGATGGAAGACCGGCGTCTTCCACCTGGAATGGCACCCCCGACTCGCGTCGCCTGTTGTCCGCCGCGAGCGGCGGTCGGAGGCGCTTCTCAGGCAAGAGCCTGTCCTCTATGCCCGCAATACAGGCTCTCGTGAAGTTCCTCTCCTCCGTGACGACCTTGCGGATGATATCCTCAAGGTTGGAGGGGGGAACCTCAGCCGCCGGTCTCGGCTCGGCTTTGTTTGGCCGGGCCGTGGCTTCAGCCAGCTTCTGATGCAGCTGGCTGACCTCTGACTGCAGGCGATCGACTTTCGCCTGGAGTTGCCGCGTTTCGTCGGTCGCTGTGCGCTGCACCAGCTCCCCGACGATGCCGCGCATGCTCGCGGCCCTGCATTTAAGGGACTTTTGGAAAGTCCCTTTCAAATTGGAGGACTTAGAGGCGATTACCACTATCTCCTCTTCGTCCTCCTCAGCCATCAGCTGTAGCTCCGCCAGGGAGTGGTCCGCATACAGGACGCGGGACGCGCCGTACCCGGACTTGGCCCGGGCGACGCGCGTCCGTTGCTCCTTGGCCGCAACCCGCTCCTCCAGGTCTTGCTGCAGCTGCGCCCGCCTAATTAGGTCCAACTGGCATCTGGCCTCAGCTAGACCCACGTCGTGGGTATCAGACACCGGCTTCTGGGCCTTCGCGTGTTGTCTCCTCGAGTCCGAGGAACCCCCGGACCGATCTCTCTGACGGGCCCGCTTCCCCGGCTCCCGGCGACCAGTCATCGAACTAGCGTCCGACTCAAACAAAACGGACTCATTATCGGAGTCCGGCACCTCACAAAAGAAGCTGGCCGCAGACGGCGCGCGGCTAGCCTCCGACGCCGAAGCGCCCTCGGATTGGCCCTGAGAAGGGCCTTTTGGTTGGCCCTGAGAAGGGCCTTTTGGTTGGCCCTGAGAAGGGCCTTTTCTAAATCGTCCGGAGACGTCCCTCGGTTTAGGCATAGCCTCCTCAGATGTCGCAGTTTCCCGCAATAAAATAAAATATAATAAAAATCCAGTTAAAATATGCTACGACTGCACAGTGCACTTTAGCCGAGCCCGGTCTGCCACTCCGTTACGGTGGTCAGAACCGGGTCGTTGCCCAGGGGACGCGACGTGGACGCAAGCACTGTGGGGGGTCCCCCACCCCAACCTAACCTAACCTTTTTTTTTTTTTTTTTTGTTCCCGGGGTGGAAAATCCTCATGGATGTCCTCCGCCCTGGGGTAGGCGGAGGGGTCTGTCAGACTCTTACTGACTAAAAACCACCCCGGTGTTCCCGTCCCACACTTGCACCGGGGATCATGGGATCTAATGCGACTTCCACGATCCCCGGCTAGTGCCGGCCCACCTCTGCGGGCCACCTCAAGTCTGGGGGGGGTGAGGTGTTTAAACCCCCCCGCGACGTCTGAAAGGGGCGCGCGTGGAACACTACGCGCCGCCACCTCGGGTCCAGTGTGATGGGGGGCGGCGGACGTCCCCAAGTCCGCCGTCCCTAGACCCATTTAGGGGGGCCGGAAGAGGGCGTTGTCTGAACCTAACCTAACCTAACCTAACCTAACCTTTTTTTTTTTTTTTGATGTCCTCCGCCCTGGGGTAGGCAGAGGGGTCTGTCAGACTCTTACTGACTAAAAAAAAAAAAAAAAAAAAACCACCCCGGTGTTCCCGTCCCACACTTGCACCGGGGATCATGGGATCTAATGCGACTTCCACGATCCCCAGCTAGTGCCGGCCCGCCTCTGCGGGCCACCTCAAGTCTGGGGGGGGTGAGGCGTTTAAACCCCCCCCACAACGTCTGAAAGGGGCGCGCGTGGAACACTACGCGCCGCCACCTCGGGTCCAGTGTGATGGGGGGCGGCGGACGTCCCCAAGTCCGCCGTCCCTGGACCCAACCTAACCTAACCTAACGTAACCTTTCCTTTTTTTTTTTTTTTTTTTTTTTTTTTTTTTTTTTTTTTTTTTTTTAACGCTGAGAAATGCATTACGCATCCCCGCTCGTGGGGGACGAGTCGGGGTATGTGGGACTCCTGTCGATGATGACAGTATACCCACTAAAACTCAGCGGTGTTCCCACATCGCCGTGATGGGGGGGCCATGGGAAACCGGCTCAGCCTTTACATCCACAACCCTCCCGGCGCATGCCCGCCTAGCTGGCCGGCCCCTCATGCCCCCCAGGCTGGGGAGCTACGGGAATGGCAGGGAACACCTGGCCATTCCCGTTCGACACTGGTGGAGGCCTGTGCAATACAGGCAAGGGTGCCCCCGCACCCGTTGCCTGCTGGCCTCCAACTGGGAGGAGTCGGAGATGACTTTCAAACTGACGTCTTCTTCGACCCCTCCTCCGCCTGCGAAGCGGCGCCGCGTTAGGATCGTCCTCACGCGCGCGCTCCGCTGCCTCCTTCTGGGACATGGCGTGTTCGCAGAAGGAGGCGACTGCCGCCCAAGACCTTTCATCCCTCAGCATGGCGTTAACTACGCCGGGGAGTGAGAGGTCCGGTCCGATCACCGCGATGAGATTGCCGCGCGGCTCAGACCACGTTGGGCACACTTCGAGGGTGTGCTGCGCCGCATCCTCCGCCGCGCCACAGTGGTGGCACAACGGCGTCTCCTCCCGTCCGATTCGGTGCAGGTACGATCCGAAACATCCATGTCCGGACAGCACCTGCACCAGACGGAAGGAGAGGAACCCATGCGACCGCTCGAGCCAGTCTCGCAGGACTGGCCCAATCGCATCGAGGGTTCGGCGGCCGAAGGCTGCAGTGGCGAGGTCCCCTGTCCAATGGACGACGATGGCGTCCCTCGCCTCCCGCCGGACGGCTGCCCGCTCTTCCGGGGCTGGGCGTTCTCCTCTTGCCCTCCGTCCTGCCGTCCATTCATACACTCTGGCGAGCACCCACGCCTCGAGTTCCCAAGGAGGGGTGCTGGCCAGGGCACATGCTGCTGCAAAGCCCACCGTGCGATGGGCCCGTGCCACCCGCTGGGCTATGGCCCTTTGGGGTGCCCGCAAGGCGGCGGCATTCTCCCTCCTGTGGAGTGAGTCCTCCCAGATAGGAGCCCCGTAGAGGGCCATACTCCTCAAGATGCCGGCGTAAAGTTGCCGGCATCGCGCGCTGGGCCCCCCCAAGTTGGGGAGCAGCCACGAGAGCGCACCCGCGGCCTTCAGCAGGCGTGACGACAACCCACTAAAATGCGGCCCGAAGCGCCACCTGCTGTCGAGTATAAGGCCCAGGTATTTCATCTGGGCCTTGACCTCAATTCTGACGCCCTCCACGAAGATGTGGGCGTCAGGTGGGGGGCGCTGCCGAGGGCCGTGGAAGAACACGGCCTCGGTCTTGTGCAGCGCCACCGATAACCCTAGGCGGCGGATCCTCCCTGCCACCAAGGATCCGCCCGCCGAGGCCAAATTGGCCGCCTCCCTGAAATTCCCCCCCCGGGCGGTGAGGAGAGTGTCATCCGCGTAGCAGACGACACTCGTGCCTCGGAGGAGATTTCCCCGCAGGAGCCAATCATAGCCGACGTTCCAGAGGAGAGGTCCTAAGACTGACCCCTGCGGAACGCCGGCCTCAACGGCGTACCGCCGGACTTGGCCAGTCCTATTTACCAGGAGGATCGCCCGTTCCTCCAGGTAGCTGGCCAGCAGCCTGTGCATGTATAGAGGCACTCCGTGGAATCGGAGCGCCTCTAGGATGGTGGAGTGGGGAACGGAGTTGAAGGCATTGGCTATGTCGAATGACACAGCCAACAATCCGTCCCCCGCTTCCATCGCCTCCTTCACCTGGCCCTTAAGGCAGGCCAGCGCGTCCACCGTGGAACGCTCAGCCCGAAAACCAAACTGAGCGTCCGACAAGTCCGGCCCGATACTCCGCAGATGGCCCTTTAGGCGGGCAGCGATTATCCCCTCGAACATTTTGCCGACCTCATCGAGCAGAACGATGGGCCGGTATGCCGAGGGGGAGTCTGCGGGGCGGCCCTCCTTGCGAAGGAGGCACAACTGCCCCTCCTTCCATGGTTTCGGGAACCTTCCAGACGCAAGGCATGCGCTGAAGAGGTCCCGAAACCTTTCCTCCATTTGAGTGGCTGCGATCGCCACCACTCTTGCCGGAACACCGTCGGGGCCTAGGGTGCCCTAGGGTCGAAGAAGAGGCCGGACTACGATCTGTGCCCCGTTTCATTCGTCAAGCGGCAGATCCGTATGGGGTCGCTCGACGAATGGAATGGGAGGTATAAATCGGGGGCAACAGCCTCCGGCACAAAACTATTCTTCCCTGACGCGATCGCGGCGTACAGTGTAGTAAGAAAAATGGAGCTCACAAGTGTGACAACCCAAATCCTCACAGGGCACGGTGGATTCTCTGCATACCTGAAACGTTTCAAGTGTAAAGAGAATGCATCGTGCGCCTGTGAGCCTGGAATCGATGAAACGGTTGCTCATGTTCTGTTCGAATGCCCAATCACAGCAAAAGCTCGATATGAGGCGGAGCAAAAACTGGGCACCAAACTAATAGCCGAAACCGTACCAAATTTAATGAGAAGCCGAAATAGAAACAAATTATTAGAATATTGTATAGAAATAGGAATAGCATTAATAAATAGAAATAAACTTGTTTAAGTAAGTAGGATACTTGATTATATAATAAGTATATAAGATAAGTACCTAAACATAGAGAAAAAAAAAAAAAAAAAAAAAAATCATAATAAAGAAAAGAAACAATATTAAAATGAAGCAGAAAAAAAAAAAAAAAATAAAAAACGAAAATAAAAAAAAAAAAAAAAAAAGAATATATTTAATAGAAGGTCCCCATAGAATATATTATTATAAGGTATGTATATGTGTAATTAGTATAGCATAGTACAGATAGGAAAAATATGACGATAGTTATGTTGATAAGTGTATTATTTGGTGTTTGTGTTGGTAGTCATGCCACACCACAGGAAAATCACTCTAAGAATGTATTTATAAAATTAAAATATCTACTTAAAAGGTCTCTGATCACGTCAGAGGGACACTGGGCCGGGCAGGAGTGTGGTTTTAGCCGGTAGGAGTCCGGCACTGCCCAGACAGGCTCACAAGCGAGGCAGTCTGGGCGTCCATGAGGATTTCCCACTCCTGCCAAAACAAAAAAAAAAAAAAAAAAAAAAAAAAAAAAAAGAAATTCCCCCCCCGGGCGGTGAGGAGAGTGTCATCCGCGTAGCAGACGACACTCGTGCCTCAGAGGAGATTTCCCCGCAGGAGCCAATCATAGCCGACGTTCCAGAGGAGAGGTCCTAAGACTGACCCCTGCGGAACGCCGGCCTCCACGGCATACCGCCGGACTTGGCCAGTCCTATTTACCAGGAGGATCGCCCGTTCCTCCAGGTAGCTGGCCAGCAGCCTGTGCATGTATAGAGGCACTCCGTGGAATCGGAGCGCCTCTAGGATGGTGGAGTGGGGAACGGAGTTGAAGGCATTGGCTATGTCGAATGACACAGCCAACAATCCGTCCCCCGCTTCCATCGCCTCCTTCACCTGGCCCTTAAGGCAGGCCAGCGCGTCCACCGTGGAACGCTCAGCCCGAAAACCAAACTGAGCGTCCGACAAGTCCGGCCCGATACTCCGCAGATGGCCCTTTAGGCGGGCAGCGATTATCCCCTCGAACATTTTGCCGACCTCATCGAGCAGAACGATGGGCCGGTATGCCGAGGGGGAGTCTGCGGGGCGGCCCTCCTTGCGAAGGAGGCACAACTGCCCCTCCTTCCATGGTTTCGGGAACCTTCCAGACGCAAGGCATGCGCTGAAGAGGTCCCGAAACCTTTCCTCCATTTGAGTGGCTGCGATCGCCACCACTCTTGCCGGAACACCGTCGGGGCCCGGAGCTGTCTTCTTGGCGCGGATATGGAGAATAGCCGCGTCAAGTTCCGACTCCGTGACAGGAGGGGCCTCCTCTTCCTCCTCAGCTGGCGGAGCTATCCCCCGCGGTGGGCCCATCTCTGGTGGAGTGAAGTTGTCCCTGGACGGGAACAGGGACTGAACCACCCCATCCAGAAATGAGGGCTCCAGGGTCTCGGCCACCGGGGGACCAAAGGGGCGCAGTTTGTTGCGCGCCGCCTTATATGGTCTCCCGTAAGGATCGTTGTCGAGACCCTCCAGCAACTCTGCTCTGGACGAGTCTCTGGCGGCGGTGATAGCCCTATCGAGGACCAATTTTGCCTCCATGTACACCTCATAGAGGTGGTCTTCGTCGGCCAGGTCCCGTATACGCCGCCGCCGGCTTCGCGTGTAGGCCCTCCTTGCCTCCACACAGGCTGCTCGAAGTCCCGCCAGCTCCACCGACCACCAGTACACGGCGCGTTTGGGTAGTGGTCGGTGAGACCGGGGCATGCTGGAGTTGCATACCTCGGTCAGAGACTCCCTCAGGTGCCCCGCCACGGTGTCTACATCCAGGCCAGCGGAAGGCGGCGAAAGCCAGTCCTGGATAAACGCCGCCTCCGCCGCTGCCTCCCTGTCCAGGCGGGCGATAGCCCACCGCGGGAACGGTGATCGCGCCGAGAGGGGCCGCGTCTCTCCGGGGCCACTGTTGGAGATGTCGAACCGCACGTAGCGGTGGTCTGACATAGTCTCCGCCAGGTCCACCCGCCAGTTCAACACGCGTGCGGCCAACGCAGGGGTGGCGAAAGTGACGTCCACTATTGAGCCACCCTGCCGCCGCACGCATGTCTGGACGCTTCCTCTGTTCAAGAGGGAGAGGCCAGAGGAAGCTGCCCACATCTCCACTGCCCGCCCGCGTGCGCTGGTGGCTGGGTTGCCCCAGGTCACCGACTTGGCATTCAGGTCTCCCAGTACGGAGACCTGACGCGGCGCCGCCCTGCCGACCACGGCGGCCAGCACTCCGAGATAGTTCTCGAAGTCCTGAAGAGGGCGGTTTGGGGAGAAATAGACGCCCACAAGGGCTATGTCTCCCCACGCGGCGGCCACGTATCCCGGTCCCCTCTCTAACAGCGAGAGGGGAGGGGAGTCTGTGGAAGACCGCGCCGCTAGTGCCACCGAGTCGTCTTCGTCACCCAGCCAGCTGCCGGGGATCGAGTAAGGCTCGGCGACCACCGCTACGTTCACCAACCACTCGGCCATGACCTGCACCACCAGGTCCTGGGCCGCTCTGCAGTGGTTGGTATTCGTCTGGAGGATGCGGTAGTTGGTAACCATTACTCCGACATCGAACCGGTCCCCTCAACTATTGCCGCTGGAGCTACAGCGGTGACGACGGCGGCGGCGGCGGTAGCAACAGGGCGAACCTGCGCCGGCACTACGCCCTTCCTCACGGGGGGCTTGCAGCTCCTGCCCGTCATCCTGTGGTCCGCAGGGCGGCCACTAGCGGCACACGCCACGCAGTGTGGCTTGGTGGCGGCAGCGTGGCAAGTGGTACTCCTGTGTCCCTCCTGCCCGCACTGGAAGCACGTGTCTCCCCAGTCGAACTTGGAGGGACACGTGGCTCGGGTGTGGCCAAACGCGAAGCACTTGAAGCAGCGAACGGGCTGGTCTTCAAGTGGCCGGACCACAGCCGAGCTGAACCCCACGAGCAGCCGTCCCTTGGTCGCAGCAAGGACGGCCCCAGCCGCGGCGACTGGGCACTCAACGCGTATGATGCCCATGCCACGGCGTCCGAGCCTGATGGCTCCACCCTTCACCGCGCCAGCGTCGCATCCTCCAGCTGCCGCAACGGCCGCCACCACATCCTCTTTGGTGACCGAATCATCCAGATCGGCCACCTCCAAGGCTGCGGTCTTAATAGGCCTTACGACCGTTGCCGCATCCGCGATGACCTCTTGCAACTTTGTTGCGAAGAGGTCCGCATTTGTGCCGCGCTCTTCCCCCGAGAACTCGAAAATTCGAGCCCCGGTTAGGGTTCGGCGGCACTTTATGTTTTTAATCCCCAGCCGGGAGGGATCGGCATTGGTACGAGCCCGTCTTAGGACGGACTCATACGTCTCACCCCGCCCCACGGCCTCCGGGGTGACGGTCACCACGACGGCTGTGGTTTTGGGAGCAACCAGCTTTCTCCTACCGGCTGGAGCCTTTTTTGCTGCAGGAGCACTCGCAGCGGGCTTGGGGGCCGAACTTTTCCCCTTTTTCCCTTTTCCTCTCCTGACCACTTCCGTCCACGACTGGTTGGACGGGGTGGTGGAGGGAAGAAGGGCGTCTTCCTCCTGCGAGTTCTGGGCGCCTGCCGCTGGAGTAGCAGACGACCCAGGCACTTCCTCCGCGCTTGTGGTGGGGTTATGAGGAGCCGCCTTGGTCCTCTTGCCCTTGCCCTTGCCCTTGGATACCGGGCCTGCTAGAGGCACAGGTTCCGGCTCCCTCAGCGGTGGACTCTTGTCTGCCGCAAGTGGCGGGCGGAGCCGCCTTTCCGGCAAGAGCCGGTCTTCGATGCCGGCGAAGCAGGCTCTTATAAAGGCCCTCTCCTCCATGACAACCCCACGAATTGTTGCCTCAAGGCTGGCAGGGGAGGAGGAGCAGCCTCCTACCACCGGACCTGGGGCAGATTGGGCAGGCCTGGCCGTGGCCTCAGCCAGCTTCTGGTGTAGCTGGCTTACCTCCGCCTGCAGACGATCCACCTTTGCCTGCAGCTGCCGTGTCTCGTCCGTGGCCGTCCGCTTCACTAGTTCCACCACGATGCCATGCATACTGGCGGCCCGGCATTTGAGGGCCTTCTGGAAGGTCCCCTTCAAATTCGAAGACTTTGAGGCGACCTCCAGAACCCCCTCTCTGTCCTCCTGCGCCATGCGCTCCAATTCCGCCAGGGAGTGGTCAGCATACAGTACATTGGATGCACCATAGCCAGCCCTCGACCTGGCAACTTGCGCCTGCTGCTCCTTGGCGGCGACCCTCTCTTCCAAGTCTTGTTGGAGTTGCGCCCTTTTCGCCAGATTTAGCTGACGCTCGGCGTCCACCAAGCCCACATCGTGGGTAGAAGGCGCAGTAGAAGTCGAAGCCTTTTTAGACTTCGACTTCTTCTTCGCCTTACCTCCGACTACCGTCGACTCCGAGGAGCCCTCGGACCTCTTCCGCTTGAAGCGGTCGCTTTCGGCCGCCGACGTGTCCATATTGGAGTCGTCGGAGTCCGACAACTCGTCTGGCCTAATGAAAAAGCTGGCCGCAGATGGTGCGCGGTCAGCTCCCGACGCTAAAGCGTCGCCAGCGTGGCCCTGAGAAGGGCCGTTGGATTGGCCCTGAGAAGGGCCGTTGGGTTGGCCCTGAGAAGGGCCGTTGGATTGGCCCTGAGAAGGGCCGTTGGGTTGGCCCTGAGAAGGGCCGTTTGAATCGCCCTGGGAGGAGCGATTCGAAATAAAACGCCCAGAGGCGTCACGCATTGGTTTGTCCATCTTATTCGTAGACGTCCGCATTAAAATCAACGAATCACAGCGCACTTTAGCCGCCGGTCTGCCACTCCGTTACGGTGGTCAGACACGGCGTTGCCCAGGGGATACTACGAGGAAGTATGCGCTGTGGGGGATCCCCCTAACCTAACCTAACCTTTTTTTTTTTTTTTTTTTTTTTTTACGCTGAGAAATGCGATACGCATGCCCGCTCGTGGGGGACGAGACGGGGTATGTGGGACTCCTGTTAGACATACAGTATACCCACTAAAACTCAGCGGTGTTCCCGCAACGCCGTGATGGGAGGGCATGGGAAACCGGCGCAGCCTTTACATCCAAACCCTCCTGGCGCATGCCCGCCTTCTTGGCAGGCCCCGCATGCCCCCCAGTTTACTGGAGGGGCTATGGGAATGACCGGGAACACCTGGTCATTCCCATCCGACACTGGTGGAGGCCTGTGCAATACAGGCAAGGGTGCCCCCGCACCCGTTGCCTGCTCGCCTCCACCTGGGAGGAGTCGAAGATGACTTTCGTACTGACGTCTTCTTCGACCCCTCCTCCGCCTGCGGAGCGGCGCTGCGAGAGGGTCGTCCTCCCGCGCTCGCTCCGCGTCCTCCTTCTGTGACATGACTTCCTCACAGAAGGAGGCGACTGTTGCCCAGGCCTCCTCGCTTTCCAGCATCGAGTTGACGACACTGGGAAGCGAGAGGTCCGGCCCGACTGCTGCGACCAGACTACGGCGCAGCTCGGACCAGGCTGGGCACACCTCTAGGGTGTGTTGTGCCGTGTCCTCCGCCGCGCCGCAGTCGTGGCACGACGGGGTCTCCTCCCTTTGGATCCGGTGCAGGTGCGATCCGAAGCACCCATGACCAGACAACACCTGCACCAGACGGAAAGAGAGGAAACCGTGGGACCGCTCGAGCCAATCCTTCAAGACTGGCCCGAGCGCGTCCAGCGTCCGGCGGCCGAAGGCGGCAGAGGCGAGGTCCTCCGTCCAGTGATGGACGATTGCCGCCTTCGCCTCCTGCCGCACGGCCTCCCGCTCTTCTGCGGCGGGGAGCTCCCCGAGCGCCTTCCGCCGCGCCGTCCACTCGTACACTCTGGTCAGCACCCATGCCTCGAGCTCCCAAGGAGGGGTGCCGGCCAGAGCGCACGCCGCCGAGAATCCCACCGACCGGTAAGCCCTCGCCACCCGCAGTGCAATGGCCCTTTGGGGCCTGCGGATTGCAGTGGCGTTCTCCCTCCGGTGGAGGGCGTCCGCCCAGATTGGGGCCCCGTAAAGGGCCATGCTTCTTAGGATGCCGGCATACAAGCGCCGGCATCGCGCCTTCGGACCCCCCAGGTTCGGGAGGAGCCACGACAGGGCATTCGCGGCCTTCAGCAGGCGCGTCGACAGCTCGCTAAAGTGTGGGCCGAAGCGCCACCTGCTGTCGAGTACAAGGCCCAGGTACCTCATTTGGGCCTTGACTCCAATCCGGACGCCCTCCACGTCAATGTGGCCGTCTGGGGGGATGCGCTGCCGAGGCCCGTGGAAATACACGGCCTCGGTTTTATGTAGCGCCACCTTCAACCCTAGGCGGCGAATCCTTCCTGCCACTAAGGATCCGCCAGCAGAGGCCAGACTGGCCGCCTCCCTGAAGTCCCTCCCCCGGGCAATGAGGAGAGTATCGTCTGCGTAGCAAATGATGCTCGTGCCACGGAGGAGGGTCCCCCGCAGGAGCCAGTCGAATCCAATGTTCCAGAGCGGTGGACCTAGAACCGACCCCTGTGGAACACCGGACTCTGCGCCATATTGCCCAACTCTGGCCATCTTGTCTGCAAGGAGGACCACCCGGTCCTCCAAGTAGCTGGCCAAGAGTTGACGCAAGTACTGAGGCACTCCATGGTACCGGAGCGCCTCCAAAATGGTCGAGTGGGGGACAGAGTTGAAGGCGTTGGCAATGTCGAATGACACCGCCAACACTCCGTCCCCCGCCTCCACGGCCTCCCTCACCTGGCCCTTCAGTAGGGCCAATGCGTCCACGGTGGAACGACCCCGTCGGAACCCGAATTGGGCGTCGGACAGGTCCGGCCCCACCGTCACCAGCAGGCTTTCTAGCCGGTTGGCGATTATCCCCTCGAACATCTTACCGACCTCATCGAGCAAAACGATGGGCCGGTAAGCCGAGGGGGAGTCCGCCGGGCGTCCCTCCTTCCGGAGGAGGCATAGCCGCCCCTCCTTCCAAGGTTTCGGGAACCTCCCAGTCGTGAAACACGCGCTAAAGAGGTCCCGAAGCCTCTCCTCCATCTGTGAGGCGGCTATGGCCACCACCCGTGCGGGAATGCCGTCCGGCCCTGGGGCCGTATTCTTTGCGCGAAGGCGAAGAGTCCCTGCGTAAAGTTCCGACGCCGTCACCGGGGGGATCTCCTCATCCGGCGGAGCCGCCTCCCGCGGCGGGTCCATCACTGGTGGGGTGAAGTCGGTCCTGGACGGAAACAGGGACCGGACCACCCCATCCAGCAATGCCGGCTCGAGGGTCTCCGTCAGTGGAGGACCACAGGGGCGCAGTTTATTCCGCGCCGCCTTGTAAGGTCTTCCAAACGGGTCCCTATCGAGACCCTCCAGCATGTCGGCTCTTGCCAAGTCTTCGGCCGCGCACATCGCCAGCTTCAGGACCGTCTTTGCGTTGATGTACGACGCATAGAGGCCCTCCTCGCTGGCTGGGTCTCGGGGCCTGCGCCTTCGGCTCCGCGTGTAGGCCCTCCTGGCCGCTACGCAGGTGGTTCGGAGCTCCGCCAGTTCCTCCGACCACCAATAGACGGCGCGGCGGGGAGGTGGGTGGCGGGACCGGGGCATGCTGGAGTTGCACACCTCGGTCAAGGACCCCCTCAACTGGAACGCTGCAGCGTCCACGTCCAGGACGTCGACAGGAGGAGCGAGCCAGTCCTGGACGAACGCCGCCTCCTCCGCAGCCTCTCGGTCCAGGCGGGTGAGAGCCCACCGTGGGAACGCAGATTGGCCCGAGCGGACCCCCAGGGGGCTCTGGGTGGAGATGTCGAAGCGTACATATCGTTGGTCCGAAAAGGTCTCCGCCATCTCCACCCGCCAGTTCACGACGCGGGCGGCTAGCACGGGGGTGGCAAACGAGACGTCGACCACCGATCCTCCCCGTTGCCGCACACACGTGTGGACAGCCCCTCTGTTTAGGAGGGACACACCGCACGACGCCGCCCAAAATTCTGCGGCGCGTCCCCGGACGTTGCAAGAGCGGGCCGGGTTGCCCCAGGCCGTCGACTTGGCGTTCAGGTCGCCCAATATGGCGACCTGCCGTGGCGCCGCCCTCCCGACCACTGCGGTAAGGATTTCGAGATAATTCTCGAAATCCGAGAGAGGGCGGTTTGGGGAGAAATATACGCCCACAAAGGCCAAGTCTCCCCACGCGGTGGCCACGTATCCCGGTCCCCTCTCTAAGAGCGAGAGGGGAGGGGAGTCCGTGGAAGACCGCGACACCAATGCCACCGAGCCGTCCCGATCACCCAGCCAACGGCCGGGCACCGAGTACGGCTCGGCAACCACCGCCACGTCCACCAACCACTCGGCCATTGTCTGCATCAGCAGATCCTGGGCCGCCCTGCAGTGGTTGGTGTTCGCCTGGAGGATACGATGCTTGACCTGACTATCCATTAATCAGACATCGCACCCCCCTCCACAGCCGCCAAAGTCCCAGCCTCAGGGACGGCGGTGGCAGCGACAGGCCGGATCGGCGCCTGCTCCTTGCCCTTCTTGGGGGGAGGATTGCACTTCCTCCCCAACATGACGTGGCCCGCCGGGCAGCCACTGGCGGCACACACCGCACAGTGCGGCGTGGCGGCCTCGCAGGAGGCGGACTTGTGCCCGTCCTTGCCGCAGCGGTAGCAATTGCTCCCCCTGTCGACCTTGGACGAGCAAAGGGGCCGGGTGTGTCCGACTCCAAAACACTTGTAGCAGCGCAGAGGCTTGGCTGCAAGTGCCCGGACTACACCCGAGCTGAACCCGACTGCAAGTCGTCCTTTGGCAAGGACGGCTATGGCTGCGGCGACTGGGCAATCGAGGCGAATGGTGCCCATGCCGCTGCGACCGGGCCTGATGGCCCGACCTTGCACCTCTGTGACGCCACAGCCCCCCATCGCTGCGATCGCCGCCACCACCTCCTCCTTGGTGACCGAGTCGTCGAGGTCGGTCACCTCCAAGGCCACGGTCTTCACGGGCCTAGCGACATTGGCCGCGTCTGCGATGACCTCTTCCAACTTGGTTGCGAAGAGGTCGGCGTTGGCGCTGCCCTGAGCCCCCGGGAACTCGAAAATTCGAGCCCCGGCCTGAGTCCGGCGGCACGAGACTGTGCCAATCCCCAGTTTTTGGGGATCAGCGTTGGTACGCGCCCGCGTCATTATCGACGCGTACGTCTCCCCCCGCCCCGCAGCCTCAGCGGTGAGCGTCACCACTACGGCTGCGGTCTTGGGGGGAACCAACTTCCTCTTGTCATTCCTGGCAGTTCCATTGGTTGCAGCTCCATTGGTTGCAGCGGGAGCAGCGGTGGTGGGCCTGGGGGCCGACCTCTTCCCCTTTCCCTTTCCTTTTCCCTTTCCCTTGCCCGTTGTCTGGGACGGGCCGGGAGGGGTGGTGGTGGTGGCGGCAGGGCCAGCCTCCGTCCTCGACTTCTTGTTCTTCTGGCCCTTTTTGGCCACCTTCGTCCATCCTTGCTGGTTGGATGGGGTAGTGGACGGAAGACCGGCGTCTTCCACCTGGGATGGCACCCCCGACTCGCGTCGCCTGTTGTCCACCGCGAGCGGCGGTCGGAGGCGCTTCTCAGGCAAGAGCCTATCCTCTATGCCCGCAATACAGGCTCTCGTGAAGTTCCTCTCCTCCGTGACGACCTTGCGGATGATATCCTCAAGGTTGGAGGGGGGAACCTCAGCCGCCGGTCTCGGCTCGGCTTTGTTTGGCCGGGCCGTGGCTTCAGCCAGCTTCTGATGCAGCTGGCTGACCTCTGACTGCAGGCGATCGACTTTCGCCTGGAGTTGCCGCGTTTCGTCGGTCGCCGTGCGCTGCACCAGCTCCCCGATGCCGCGCATGCTCGCGGCCCTGCATTTAAGGGACTTTTGGAAAGTCCCTTTCAAATTGGAGGACTTAGAGGCGATTACCACTATCTCCTCTTCGTCCTCCTCAGCCATCAGCTGTAGCTCCGCCAGGGAGTGGTCCGCATACAGGACGCGGGACGCGCCGTACCCGGACTTGGCCCGGGCGACGCGCGTCCGTTGCTCCTTGGCCGCAACCCGCTCCTCCAGGTCTTGCTGCAGCTGCGCCCGCCTAATTAGGTCCAACTGGCATCTGGCCTCAGCTAGACCCACGTCGTGGGTATCAGACACCGGCTTCTGGGCCTTCGCTTGTTGTCTCCTCGAGTCCGAGGAACCCCCGGACCCATCTCTCTGACGGGCCCGCTTCCCCGGCTCCCGGCGACCAGTCATCGAACTAGCGTCCGACTCAAACAAAACGGACTCATTATCGGAGTCCGGCACCTCACAAAAGAAGCTGGCCGCAGACGGCGCGCGGCTAGCCTCCGACGCCGAAGCGCCCTCGGATTGGCCCTGAGAAGGGCCTTTTGGTTGGCCCTGAGAAGGGCCTTTTGGTTGGCCCTGAGAAAGGCCTTTTCTAAATCGTCCGGAGACGTCCCTCGGTTTAGGCATAGCCTCCTCAGGTGTCGCAGTTTCCCGCAATAAAATAAAATATAATAAAATCGATTAAAATATGCTACGACTGCACAGTGCACTTTAGCCGAGCCCGGTCTGCCACTCCGTTACGGTGGTCAGAACCGGGTCGTTGCCTAGGGGACGCGACGTGGACGCAAGCACTGTGGGGGGTCCCCCAACCTAACCTTTGTTTTTTTTTTTTTTTTTGTCGCTGAGAAATGCATTACGCATCCCCGCTCGTGGGGGACGAGTCGGGGTATGTGGGACTCCTGTCGATGATGACAGTATACCCACTAAAACTCAGCGGTGTTCCCACATCGCCGTGATGGGGGGGCCATGGGAAACCGGCTCAGCCTTTACATCCACAACCCTCCCGGCGCATGCCCGCCTAGCTGGCCGGCCCCTCATGCCCCCCAGGCTGGGGAGCTACGGGAATGGCAGGGAACACCTGGCCATTCCCGTTCGACACTGGTGGAGGCCTGTGCAATACAGGCAAGGGTGCCCCCGCACCCGTTGCCTGCTGGCCTCCAACTGGGAGGAGTCGGAGATGACTTTCAAACTGACGTCTTCTTCGACCCCTCCTCCGCCTGCGAAGCGGCGCCGCGTTAGGATCGTCCTCACGCGCGCGCTCCGCTGCCTCCTTCTGGGACATGACGTGTTCGCAGAAGGAGGCGACTGCCGCCCAAGACCTTTCATCCCTCAGCATGGCGTTAACTACGCCGGGGAGTGAGAGGTCCGGTCCGATCACCGCGATGAGATTGCCACGCGGCTCAGACCACGTTGGGCACACTTCGAGGGTGTGCTGCGCCGCATCCTCCGCCGCGCCACAGTGGTGGCACAACGGCGTCTCCTCCCGTCCGATTCGGTGCAGGTACGATCCGAAACATCCATGTCCGGACAGCACCTGCACCAGACGGAAGGAGAGGAACCCATGCGACCGCTCGAGCCAGTCTCGCAGGACTGGCCCAATCGCATCGAGGGTTCGGCGGCCGAAGGCTGCAGTGGCGAGGTCCCCTGTCCAATGGACGACGATGGCGTCCCTCGCCTCCCGCCGGACGGCTGCCCGCTCTTCCGGGGCTGGGCGTTCTCCTCTTGCCCTCCGTCCTGCCGTCCATTCATACACTCTGGCGAGCACCCACGCCTCGAGTTCCCAAGGAGGGTCGAATGACATAGCCAACAATCCGTCCCCCGCTTCCATCGCCTCCTTCACCTGGCCCTTAAGGCAGGCCAGCGCGTCCACCGTGGAACGCTCAGCCCGAAAACCAAACTGAGCGTCCGACAAGTCCGGCCCGATACTCCGCAGATGGCCCTTTAGGCGGGCAGCGATTATCCCCTCGAACATTTTGCCGACCTCATCGAGCAGAACGATGGGCCGGTATGCCGAGGGGGAGTCTGCGGGGCGGCCCTCCTTGCGAAGGAGGCACAACTGCCCCTCCTTCCATGGTTTCGGGAACCTTCCAGACGCAAGGCATGCGCTGAAGAGGTCCCGAAACCTTTCCTCCATTTGAGTGGCTGCGATCGCCACCACTCTTGCCGGAACACCGTCGGGGCCCGGAGCTGTCTTCTTGGCGCGGATATGGAGAATAGCCGCGTCAAGTTCCGACTCCGTGACAGGAGGGGCCTCCTCTTCCTCCTCAGCTGGCGGAGCTATCCCCCGCGGTGGGCCCATCACTGGTGGAGTGAAGTTGTCCCTGGACGGGAACAGGGACTGAACCACCCCATCCAGAAATGAGGGCTCCAGGGTCTCGGCCACCGGGGGACCAAAGGGGCGCAGTTTGTTGCGCGCCGCCTTATATGGTCTCCCGTAAGGATCGTTGTCGAGACCCTCCAGCAACTCTGCTCTGGACGAGTCTCTGGCGGCGGTGATAGCCCTATCGAGGACCAATTTTGCCTCCATGTACACCTCATAGAGGTGGTCTTCGTCGGCCAGGTCCCGTATACGCCGCCGCCGGCTTCGCGTGTAGGCCCTCCTTGCCTCCACACAGGCTGCTCGAAGTCCCGCCAGCTCCACCGACCACCAGTACACGGCGCGTTTGGGTAGTGGTCGGTGAGACCGGGGCATGCTGGAGTTGCATACCTCGGTCAGAGACTCCCTCAGGTGCCTCGCCACGGTGTCTACATCCAGGCCAGCGGAAGGCGGCGAAAGCCAGTCCTGGATAAACGCCGCCTCCGCCGCTGCCTCCCTGTCCAGGCGGGCGATAGCCCACCGCGGGAACGGTGATCGCGCCGAGAGGGGCCGCGTCTCTCCGGGGCCACTGTTGGAGATGTCGAACCGCACGTAGCGGTGGTCTGACATAGTCTCCGCCAGGTCCACCCGCCAGTTCAACACGCGTGCGGCCAACGCAGGGGTGGCGAAAGTGACGTCCACTATTGAGCCACCCTGCCGCCGCACGCATGTCTGGACGCTTCCTCTGTTCAAGAGGGAGAGGCCAGAGGAAGCTGCCCACATCTCCACTGCCCGCCCGCGTGCGCTGTTGGCTGGGTTGCCCCAGGTCACCGACTTGGCATTCAGGTCTCCCAGTACGGAGACCTGACGCGGCGCCGCCCTGCCGACCACGGCGGCCAGCACTCCGAGATAGTTCTCGAAGTCCTGAAGAGGGCGGTTTGGGGAGAAATAGACGCCCACAAGGGCTATGTCTCCCCACGCGGCGGCCACGTATCCCGGTCCCCTCTCTAACAGCGAGAGGGGAGGGGAGTCTGTGGAAGACCGCGCCGCTAGTGCCACCGAGTCGTCTTCGTCACCCAGCCAGCTGCCGGGGATCGAGTAAGGCTCGGCGACCACCGCTACGTTCACCAACCACTCGGCCATGACCTGCACCACCAGGTCCTGGGCCGCTCTGCAGTGGTTGGTGTTCGTCTGGAGGATGCGGTAGTTGGTAACCATTACTCCGACATCGAACCGGTCCCCTCAACTATTGCCGCTGGAGCTACAGCGGTGACGACGGCGGCGGCGGCGGTAGCAACAGGGCGAACCTGCGCCGGCACTACGC
Source organism: Atethmia centrago (assembly GCA_905333075.3). Lineage (NCBI taxonomy): Eukaryota > Metazoa > Arthropoda > Insecta > Lepidoptera > Noctuidae > Atethmia > Atethmia centrago. Next base: position 111,570 of record HG995369.1, read on the forward strand.
CCTTCCTCACGGGGGGCTTGCAGCTCCTGCCCGTCATCCTGTGGTCCGCAGGGCGGCCACTAGCGGCACACGCCACGCAGTGTGGCTTGGTGGCGGCAGCGTGGCAAGTGGTACTCCTGTGTCCCTCCTGCCCGCACTGGAAGCACGTGTCTCCCCAGTCGAACTTGGAGGGACACGTGGCTCGGGTGTGGCCAAACGCGAAGCACTTGAAGCAGCGAACGGGCTGGTCTTCAAGTGGCCGGACCACAGCCGAGCTGAACCCCACGAGCAGCCGTCCCTTGGTCGCAGCAAGGACGGCCCCAGCCGCGGCGACTGGGCACTCAACGCGTATGATGCCCATGCCACGGCGTCCGAGCCTGATGGCTCCACCCTTCACCGCGCCAGCGTCGCATCCTCCAGCCGCCGCAACGGCCGCCACCACATCCTCTTTGGTGACCGAATCATCCAGATCGGCCACCTCCAAGGCTGCGGTCTTAATAGGCCTTACGACCGTTGCCGCATCCGCGATGACCTCTTGCAACTTTGTTGCGAAGAGGTCCGCATTTGTGCCGCGCTCTTCCCCCGAGAACTCGAAAATTCGAGCCCCGGTTAGGGTTCGGCGGCACTTTATGTTTTTAATCCCCAGCCGGGAGGGATCGGCATTGGTACGAGCCCGTCTTAGGACGGACTCATACGTCTCACCCCGCCCCACGGCCTCCGGGGTGACGGTCACCACGACGGCCGTGGTTTTGGGAGCAACCAGCTTTCTCCTACCGGCTGGAGCCTTTTTTGCTGCAGGAGCACTCGCAGCGGGCTTGGGGGCCGAACTTTTCCCCTTTTTCCCTTTTCCTCTCCTGACCACTTCCGTCCACGACTGGTTGGACGGGGTGGTGGAGGGAAGAAGGGCGTCTTCCTCCTGCGAGTTCTGGGCGCCTGCCGCTGGAGTAGCAGACGACCCAGGCACTTCCTCCGCGCTTGTGGTGGGGTTATGAGGAGCCGCCTTGGTCCTCTTGCCCTTGCCCTTGCCCTTGCCCTTGGATACCGGGCCTGCTAGAGGCACAGGTTCCGGCTCCCTCAGCGGTGGACTCTTGTCTGCCGCAAGTGGCGGGCGGAGCCGCCTTTCCGGCAAGAGCCGGTCTTCGATGCCGGCGAAGCAGGCTCTTATAAAGGCCCTCTCCTCCATGACAACCCCACGAATTGTTGCCTCAAGGCTGGCAGGGGAGGAGGAGCAGCCTCCTACCACCGGACCTGGGGCAGATTGGGCAGGCCTGGCCGTGGCCTCAGCCAGCTTCTGGTGTAGCTGGCTTACCTCCGCCTGCAGACGATCCACCTTTGCCTGCAGCTGCCGTGTCTCGTCCGTGGCCGTCCGCTTCACTAGTTCCACCACGAAGCCATGCATACTGGCGGCCCGGCATTTGAGGGCCTTCTGGAAGGTCCCCTTCAAATTCGAAGACTTTGAGGCGACCTCCAGAACCCCCTCTCTGTCCTCCTGCGCCATGCGCTCCAATTCCGCCAGGGAGTGGTCAGCATACAGTACATTGGATGCACCATAGCCAGCCTGGCAACTTGCGCCTGCTGCTCCTTGGCGGCGACCCTCTCTTCCAAGTCTTGTTGGAGTTGCGCCCTTTTCGCCAGATTTAGCTGACGCTCGGCGTCCACCAAGCCCACATCGTGGGTAGAAGGCGCAGTAGAAGTCGAAGCCTTTTTAGACTTCGACTTCTTCTTCGCCTTACCTCCGACTACCGTCGACTCCGAGGAGCCCTCGGACCTCTTCCACTTGAAGCGGTCGCTTTCGGCCGCCGACGTGTCCATATTGGAGTCGTCGGAGTCCGACAACTCGTCTGGCCTAATGAAAAAGCTGGCCGCAGATGGTGCGCGGTCAGCTCCCGACGCTAAAGCGTCGCCAGCGTGGCCCTGAGAAGGGCCGTTGGATTGGCCCTGAGAAGGGCCGTTGGGTTGGCCCTGAGAAGGGCCGTTGGATTGGCCCTGAGAAGGGCCGTTGGGTTGGCCCTGAGAAGGGCCGTTTGAATCGCCCTGGGAGGAGCGATTCGAAATAAAACGCCCAGAGGCGTCACGCATTGGTTTGTCCATCTTATTCGTAGACGTCCGCATTAAAATCAACGAATCACAGCGCACTTTAGCCGCCGGTCTGCCACTCCGTTACGGTGGTCAGACACGGCGTTGCCCAGGGGATACTACGAAACCTAACCTAACCTAACCTACCCTAACCATAACTTTGCATCCAGGTGACGCATTTTGAAGCTTTTTTCAGCAATTTTGATAGTTTTTAGGCTCCGTCCTACGTTTTGACTAATAAAAATTGACATAGACGCGAAAAATTTTTTTCGTTCATACATTTCTTCACGAACACTATACACGGTGACATTTGAATCACAGTTTTGCTAGAACAAAAGTTGTTCAGACCATGGTCTACGATCATTCTGTAGCAGCCAATAAAAAAAAAAAACGTCAATAGTTTTCGAAAAAAAGTCATAATTAAAAAAGTCGGGATTATCGTTACTCCCTACAACACAGACACTGCGCCGCTCGCGTCTCAAAGTAGTTGCGGCGCGCGGCTCACGCACGAGACATCGCATTGTCTACAGAGAAATGTACCTCCATAAACGAAATTTAGTAAGAACTTATTTTTGTAAGTCTTACTAGAAAATACCAAAGTTAAAAGTTAACTTCGGTAGTTATTTTATCACTGATAAGTGACTACTTTAAAACAGATTTTTATGGCAAGGCTATGCACGATTGCACGTCGCAACGCACCGTACCGACGGCGCGGCGAGGTGGCTGACCTCAAATGTTATCATTTCGTTCTAGGTGCAAACTTACGGACTTTCTTACACGATTTTAATTATTTCCTGTAGGTACGAGGTACGGGTACCTATTGTATCCAACGTGACATTATTAGGTATTATTTATTAATTGGGATATTACAGTAACAAGACAAAATCAAAACTTACCACAAAACCGGGTTAGCTCTGTGTTCACCAAGACAACATTAACTCCAATTTTTCCTTCATACTTATCGGGTTTAGGACCGTCAGAAATTCTAGCTGAAGTTAATTATTAATTTTGGTGAGTAAAGTAACTTTCTTACATCACAGTTCAGAATGTAGGTACCTACTAAATTGCCATTTACTAGACAGCGAGTATTTCAGGCGTATTTAAAAAATTAAAATCAGATTATTTACAACGATTAATTTAGAATCAACTAGGTATTTACACAATAAATAACATTATTTACACTTCTTCAGTGTATTGAAGTAATTGCTCAAAATGTTGTCCATTGACTTCAATACACAGACGGGCACGTTTTTGCTAGTTGTCTTTTAGTTTTCGCAAAATGTTTGTTTAAGCTTGTTTAAGCTGGTCCCTACTTGTGACTTCATCAGTGTAGACCAGCCTTTTTAACTCCGACCACAAATAAAAGTCTAGTGGAGTTAAATCGGGGCTTCTGGCTGGCCATGCCACAGGTCCACCTCTCCCGATCCACCTTTGACCAAATTCATTATTCAAGTACATGCGTACTTGAGTGAGTCGCATAGTGTGCGGGGCAGCCATCATGTTGGTAGTACAATGCCCGACGGTAAATTACGGGAACGTCTTCCATGAGGTTTGGTATCACACTTGTGAGCATGTCCAAGTAGGTACCACCATTTAAATTTCCGTCGATAAACACTGGCCCAATTAAAACGTCATTAATAATCCCGGCCCAGACATTGACACTGAACCGAATTTGGTGAGAGTGTTGTTTAATTGCGTGTGGATTTTTAAACGCCCAATAATGTTCATTATGGATATTAAACATTCCTACGCGCATGAAGGTAGACTCATCCGTCCACAGAATGTTCGCTTCTGGATTATCCAGCAGCCATGTACACAGAGATACGCGTGCTCGGGGGTCAGCGTCATAAAGTCCTTGCGTGCGACGGAAATGGTATGGATGTTTTCCCAATCGGTTCAGCAGGGTCCATACGTAAAATTGACTGACATTAAATCGCCTTGCTGCATCTCTGGTACTATTCCGTGGGTTGCGTGCGAAGTACTCAAGTATTTGCTCTTCGAATGCGGCTGAGTACTGAGGACCAATACCACGTCCTTGGGCATGATTCGGCACTGTGAATTGGCCGTGATCCAGTAGCCGCTGTGTAGCTGCCAGTATTGTAGCAGGTGTGGGAATCTGCGGGCTCAAGATCCCTCGCGTGCGCAGTGCCGCTAAATGTTCTGGTTGAGAGTACATGCGCCTAGCTTCCGCCAGATTGTCACCAGCAATTGCGTAAAAACGCACCATATCCAACCACTCCACATTCGAATAACCAGAACTCATTTTAACAAAAAACGCGCGATGCGTGCCTGTGACGTAAGTACATCGAATGCGTATGCTTCGCTCGCTCGAGAGATTTCGGTAGACTGGCTACCGGCCGGGACGGCTCGCGCGACTCGCGGCGTTCAACAAAAGAAATGGGCGGAGCGGTATTTCGCGCAATTGCATGTCATTGGCTAATGATTTATTTGCATATCGACCCGCATTGGCCGGACATCCTTGTAGTCCACGTGGATTCCTCATAACTCTTTTTAATGCTATATCGCTACCGCGATGAGTACTTAGATGTTACGGTTTATGTTTGAACACGTTTGAGCAACATAAGACTAATTTGAGAACGCCTAGTTTAGTTTGTTTTAATAACATATTTGATGCTATAGAATGGTAGTAGACCATGGTCTGAACAACGTTTGTTCTAGCAAAACTGTGATTCAAATGTCACCGTGTATATATTACATACAATTTTTTTTATCTCAAAATTTTTATTGCAAATTTGGTTTATCTTAGTTTAAATAGTCACTTACCTGCCTTACCTGTATTCTCGTGTTCGTTCCGCGTACTTGAGTCCTGTTCGGTAGCCGTAATTTCAGTTTTTTAGATATTTTTCAGTCAAAAAACACGTTTTTTGACCAAAAGTCAAAATTTTTGTTCGGCATAAAATTCATTCGCTCCGTACGTCGCTGGCCCGCTCGGAGACGCGTCTCTTGACACCTCGCACGTGCGTCTAGCGAATATAGAACTGCAAAAAATTGCCCCAGATTCTTCACTAGACAGGTAAACTTTTAGGTTTTAGCCAAAAAAATAAAAATTAGTTTGAGTTGTTTTATTAATCGGAGTCCTAAAATTTCTTATTTGACCAATTTTAGTATATTGACCAAACGGTCTTACGGCCGTATAAACGATATTTTATCTTGAATTTTTAATTTAACTTACTTCTGTGTTTGTCCCCCCTTTACAGGGACGCAGAAGTAACCACTAGTGTCCTTTGACTAATTAATAATAATAATAATAATAATAAAATCGTTTATTTATAAGAGGGGCACATTTACAATAAATACCTTAACAATTAAAGTAGAGCACAGTTGCTAATTTGCCTGAACTAGGTTGGACCTGTGCTTCAGGCTAGAAAGTGCAGAAAAACATAATGTAATAAATTAACAATGAATATAGAGTTACAACGAAAAATAAAACTTAGGTAAATAAAAGTAAAATAGCATGTTAGCAGTTCTATTTGCAGACAACAAGTAGATCTTCTGTCTGGGCATAATTGATGGTTAGTAAATACTTAAGTATAATGTTCTTACAGCTATAGTAATTTAATTTATAGATACTTAATTTTTTATTTAATCTATTGTACAGAAATGGGCCTAAGAATGTAAAAAATCTTTGTACAAAGACATGTTTTGAGGTTGCATTGGATATGCATACTATATCATTCCGTCTCTTGTTAGTATTGTTGGCATTGTAGGTAAGCATGGTGTGCTGTTTTAATACTAAGTGCATTATGAAAAGCTGGCGAACTGTCAGTACGTTGCAGGATTTATATAGCAGATCTGTGGGAAAGAAGAAGGGATGGAAGTTTACTACTTTCAAAATAGCTCTCTGAGCTCTTTCAAGAGGAATCAAATTAGTTTTTGGTGCGCCACCCCAAGACGTGATACAGTATTGAATTATAGATTGACATAGGGCCAAATAAACTTGTGTGATCAATTTTGAATCTGCTATTGTTCGCAATTTCTTAAAAACATATATTAGTTTGCGCACTCTTTTAACCAGGCTTTCAAAATGTTTTTTAAAAGAAAGTGTGTCGTCCATTATTACCCCCAGGTATTTTATGTTGCTCGTTTTGAGGATAAAAGGACAAATACACATGTTGCCTGTACGGTTTCCACATTGATGGGCATATAGATGAGGGTTAGTAATGTTAGGTTGAGGCTTGCGCATGGAGAAGGTAATATATTTTGTCTTGTCGGCATTTAATGTTAGTAAATTGCTTTGAAGCCAATTAGTCACAGTATTAAAACCTAATTGAGCGATTTCAAACAGTTCGCTACTGGATTTAGCGGTAAATATTAACGCCGTGTCGTCGGCTTATGATATAATTTTGCCGTCTTTAGTATTTAAATTACACAAATCATTAATATAAATCAGGAAAAGGGTGGGGCCTAGAATACTTCCCTGAGGAACACCAAAACCAGTATTTTTCTGTTCATCACTTGTAATATTATCTATTCTTACACATTGGTACCGGTCATTTAAATAGTCAGTAAAAAGTTTCAGCGGCGTTCCCCTTATTCCTATGGTCTCTAATTTGTTCAGAAGAACAGAAACAGACACCGTGTCGAAGGCCTTGGCTAAATCGAGAAAGACTCCCAGGGTCTGGTTTCCTTTGCCGAGTTCTTCTGAAATATAATCAGTCAGGCTATGTACCGCATCCGCTGTCGATAGTTTGGCTCTAAAACCAAATTGCGCGGGAGATAAGATGTTGTTTTTTTCTAGGTAATTAACTAGCCTACTGTTTATGATTTTCTCTAGTATTTTTGAAATTGAAGGGAGTAAGGATATTGGTCTGTAATTATTAACTGAGTCTTTACGTCCAGATTTAAAGATAGGGATTACAACTGACTTTTTTAAACAACTAGGGAAAATTCCTTCGGAAAGACAGATTCGAAAAATATGCGTTAAGGGAGGTACCAGAATATGCTTAAAGAGTTTAAGGATCTTAATGCTTATACTATCCCATCCAACTGCACAGTCATCCTTTAGCCCAGAAATGATTCGGGTTATTTCATCTTCATCAGTGTCCAACATAGCAAAAGATTTCGGGTAACAGCTATTGTTTGAGTTTGGAAAAGATAGTTGGTCGCAATATTTCGGTATCTGTTCGGCAAGAGTTTTTCCAACATTTACAAAAAAGTAATTTACATTGTTAGCTGATAAAATTGGTGAAGGATTAGCAAGCTGTAAACTCGAATTTGACTCACGCTGTTTAGACATATTGGTGACATTTTTAATATGTTTCCAAAGTTGTTTGCTATTTTTACCTGCTCTATTTAATTCGTCTTTATCGTAATTATTTTTAATAGTCTTTAGGAGATTGTTGCAGAAATTCCTGTATCTTTTATAGGTACTTAGTATTATTACACTATCAGGGTATCTCTTAGTTTTCTGATGAAGTTTATCCCTGTGTCTTATACACCGAATTAGCCCAGGAGTAATCCATGGTTTAATATTATAAAGTTTCCTGTTTACTGTAGAAACTGTCGTGTTACGTAATATTGCTTGTTGCACATGTTTTATTAAATACGATGAAGCCAAATTAGGGTCAGCAGTATTGTAAACTGGGCTAAAATCAAGGTTGCATAAATCATATTCGAGATTGTTTGTGTTTAATTTGCTAATAGTCTGAGGGCGATTTAGCTTAGGCAGCGTTAAATTTACAGTTAGTAGGACTGCGTGATGGTCAGTAATTGTTGAGTTAGTAACAAGCGTAATATATGACAGGCTGGTTTTGATCATCATATGATCGAGGCAGGAACCGCTCTGATGAGTTGGCAATGTGTGAGCGGGGAGAAAACCATGGTATAAGCAGATATTAAGGTAATCTTGGGTCCCTGCATCGCAGTTTTCGGAGCCAATATTTATATTTAAATCACCTGTTAGTATAACATTCTTAAAAGGGCTTAGTGCTTGAAAAATCTGATTTAAGGATTTGTTAAAAGGATCTAAGTTTCTAGCGGAAGGGGATCTATACATAGCTATTATAGCTGTGGTGGTACCAATTTTCATGACTAAACAATTGCTCATACAGTCACGCAGAGTATGTTCTTCGACTGTGACCTTTAATGATTCCTTAGCAAAGACTACCACACCATCATTTTGATTGTGGTTTACTGTGGTATGCAATAAGTTGTACCCCGGTATTAATGGGAGGTTATCGTGGCGATTAGATAGCCAACACTCAGTAAGTACCATTATATCACAATCAAAGTTTAGTCTATGAAGAAAAATGTTAAAGCTATCTATGTTCTTAGAAATACTACGAATGTTTTGGGTCAGTACGGTTAGTGAATTTTGATAGTCGGAAAGATATTTTCTGCAGTCCTCAACGTCACATGTCTTTGACACAGTTATAAATGTGTTATCTATATCGGTAATTAAGTTATCATCCATACTAAAACTAAAAAACAAATAACAATAATAAGGTGAAGTCTAAAATATAAACAAGTATGTGGCGCTCTTAGGCGCCTTCATAATCTATCGAATTAATGTACCTGTATTCGGCAGCTTTTTTAGCCGGGCAATCTGTGTCTCCCGTCTTGTGGTTGGCTTGTTTTTTAAAGCGCAGACATGTAGCACATTTTGGCGGGTTCGCTTTCTTTGCGCAGTCTTGGATTGTGTGCCCTTCTTCACCGCAATATCCACAAGTGGGGGCAGTTATTTTGCATGTCTTGGCTGCATGACCGTACTGCTGACATTTGTAACATCTTGTTACCAGTGTGAAGTCTCGTACCGGGCAGGATGTCCAATTAATAAATAATCTGTCCTGTGTGATGAGGGCTTTACGAATGACGGCTGGAACTTCTATAATATAGTTGCAATTCTCAGCATCTTTCCTGCCAGATTTGTGGCTTAGTTTTATTGAGGTCAAAAATGTATCATGGGACATAGTCGGCAATTTGTCGGCCAAATTTTGTTCATAAATACATTTATAAACCTCATTCTCAGGCATTGATGTGGGAATTCCTATAATTATAATGCGAGGTTTGCGCTTTTTAGGTTCGTCGACGGTAAGCCCTGAAGAAGCGAGTTGGACTGTTTGTTTGAGCTTATCTAGGTCATCTTTGGTCTCAGTGCTAATTATGAGTCCTCCTTTTCCTATTTTACGTACGCCTCGTACTTTCAGCTTCATTTCTCCAGGACATATGATTTTTTGGACCATGTTCTTTGTTTCTTCACTGGTCTTTGAGTTATCACAGGGATAAATCGCCACGGAACTAAAAGTATTAGGACGAACAAAGTTGTTGGAACCCTTCTTCACCATATCTGCAAAAGATGTAGTAGCTGCACCCTGCTTCGTACATGACTCCTGAATCGTCCGGTTCATCTCCGTAAAACAGACCGACAGGTCTCGAGCTTCGGTCATAGTTTTAAGGGAGGTATGGGTTTGTATGGCCCTTTGCTTAAGCGACTGGTATTGAACAGCCATTTGCGAAACTCCATGTCCTACTTTTCGGCAAAGATTGCTTATTTTTAGCTTCTGCTCAGCGTTTAGTTTTCCATCAGAAGCAATAGCACATACCTCATTCAGGCACTGTTCAATAGATCCCATCCAGTTCTGGATCTCTGGAGTGGACACTACTTCAACTGCATCATCTTGGTCCTGTCTTGGTTGTTGGGGCGGTGGTGAAGCCGGGGTTGGTACCGGGATCGGTGTCGGTGGAGGGCTGCGTCGTATCATCGCACTCCGATTAAAGGGGCTGCCTTCCATATATCACAGTATATTAATTACCAAATAATCCAGTCAGTTCATTATTTTAGCTTGTCACTTAAAATGTTTCTCTGTATAACACGCTAATGCACTAAAACTAGGTCACTGATTATGCAAACGTTAATTTATATTATTTTTAAAAATGCATCGATGAGCACGTCTGTATGCTTTGAATCCCTCAATCGATCCCATCGATTGCATGAATACCACCTTCGTTTCTGCCACCACTATGTTCCGCACACCGGCGAAGAAGGACTCGAGCTCGCCGGGCGCCGGAGGCTCGCCGCGTTCGACAGAGAAGGCTGGAACCTCGCTTCCTAGCGTAAGGCATAGCATCGGGGAATGGGAGGCCGGAAAAGCAGAGCCCCAGGCCAAGTCGTCAGCCAACTTAAAGCGTGACGCCACACCACCTGCTTCCAGCACTCTGGAGACGCGCCGAGTACCCGAGGGCACCGGAAAGCTACTAAAGAGGCCTGAGTCCAAGTACGCCAACCTGACGGTGGAGGCTAGAGCTTGCCTAAATAAAGCAAAGCTTCATTTGGGCAACTCTCGCAACCTAAAAACGGATATAAAAACGGAGGTGGTAAATGCGATCAACAGGCTCTTTGAGCTGGTCAAGGAGTCAGAGCGAAGCAATATTTCTGACGCAACTGCACCTGTTATCACAGCTGCAGTCCAACCAGCATCCGTGCCAATTAATACGTCCCAATCTTTGCCCACTGAGGGTAACGCTACCCAAACGGAACTCATTAAAGCAATCGAAAAGCATAGCTCACTAATTAGGGAAAACACGGAAAGGATGGAAAAGCTACAAGAACATCTTGTAGTTTTTCCATCTTTACTGAATAGAGAAAGTGTTGAGGAGAGGAGCTACGCGTCCGTTGCAGCGGCGCACAGAGGCCAGACCGGGCTTCAGGCAACGGAGCGAGCGACGCTGCACTCCGTGGTTGTCTCCTCAACAAGTGAAATGGATACGGGTGACCAAGTTCTGGAGCGAGTCAGGAAGGCGGTTGATGCGAAGGAGGGCTGGGTACAAGTGGAGAGGGTCAGGAAAGCGAAGGATAGGAGAATAATTATGGGATGTAGAACGACGGAGGAAAGGAGAAAAATAAAGGAGCGTCTTGAGACAGTCGGGGCGAACCTCATCGTCGAAGAGGTGTCAAACCGTGACCCGCTTCTGATTCTGAGGGACGTGCTGCTCGTACACAGCGACGACGACATCTTGAAAGCCCCCAAGAATCAGAATCGGGAGCTCTTCCACGGCCTCCAAGACGAGGAGTCGAGGTTGAAAATAAAGTTTCGGAGGAGGACACGCAACCCCCACTGTAACCACATTGTGCTCAGTGTTTCTCCCGCAATCTGGAGGAGGGCAATTGAAGGAGGGAGACTGCGTATAGACCTCCAGATTGTACGCGTCGAAGACCAGACGCCTCTGGTGCAGTGCACACGCTGCCTAGCAAATGGTCATGGAAAACGGTTCTGCAAGGAACCAGCCGACCTATGCAGCCATTGTGGCGGTCTGCATCTCAGAGCGGACTGCCCGGATCGACAGCTCGGCGAGGCAGCAAAGTGTATAAACTGCGCCAGAGCAAAAATGAATGATACTGAGCACACTGCATTCAGCACAGAGTGCCCCGTGCGCCGCAAATGGGACTCATTAGCTCGAGCATCTGTAGCGTATTGCTAAGGGCCCCGCAGCTACCCCCAAGTACAAAATGATCCAGGCCAACCTGCAACGAAGCCAACTCGCCACCAACGAACTCCTATTGGAAGCGCAATTGCGCAAAGTGGCCGCAGCATTGCTCCAGGAGCCCTACGTGGGTTGGATTAGTAGAATGAAGGGCTACCAGGGCGTAAGGGTCTTCCAGAGCTCTGAAGTAGGAGAAGGAACTGTAAAAGCAGCAATCGTTGTCCTAGACCACGACCTGGACATACTTCAGTACCCGCAACTCACCACAAACAACATCTGTGTGGTGGGAGTCCGAACCAGAGCCTGGAAGATCACGCTGGTGTCATTCTACTTTGAGCCCGACAAGCCCGTGGAGCCTTACCTGGAGCATATGCAACGCATAATGCGAGAGATTGGCCCTTGCAGGTTGGTTATTAGAGGAGATGTAAATGCAAAAAGTACTTGGTGGGGAAGCAGCAGCGGAGATGCTAGAGGGGAGCAGATGTGCGGAGCATTGGGGGAGTGGGGGTTGCATGTCCTCAACATAGGAGACACCCCGACGTTTGACACAGTGAGAGGAGGAATCAGGTACAGCAGCCACGTGGACGTCACGGCGTGTGCGGAGGACATGCTGGACCTGGTAGACGACTGGCGAGTAGAAGTGGGTCTCACGAGTTCCGACCACAACGGCATTAGTTTCAGTATTAGCCTGGAAAAATCTAAAGGTATTAGTATAGAACGCACCACTAGGAAATTTAACACGAAGAAGGCTAATTGGAGACAGTTTCATGTGAAACTGTCACAAATTATGCTGGAAAAGAAATTAACAATAGAAGAACTTACCAAAACTAAAAACACCGATGATTTAGATACAATAATAGATACATACACACAAGTTATAACAGAAACATGCATACATACAATACCTTTAAAGAAAACAAAGGAAATACTTACTTTGCCGTGGTGGTCCGAGGAACTCGCTGAGATGAAGAGGCTGGTTGCTACCAGGAAACGCCGAATTGGGTACGCCGCGCCGGTCCGAAGAGCGATGGTCGTCAGTCTGTACCTGAAAGAGAAAGAAAAATATGAGGAAGCTGCCAAAAAAGCCATAGAGGAGAGTTGGAAGGATTTTTGCGGTAAACAAACCAGAGAAGGGGTTTGGGAGGGTATTTACCGAGTCATGGGACGGGTTGCTAAGAGGGAGGAAGATCTGCCGCTGCAAAAGGGAGGGGAGACCCTGGACGCGAAGGGCTCTGTGAGGTTGTTGGCTGAGACCTTCTACCCCGAGGATCGTGAGGAGGATGACAGCATGGACCCAAAGTGAGCTCGATAGGTCCGTGCGTTCTTTTAACCCAAAGAAGGCCCCGGGAGCCGACGGCTTCACAGCGGACATTAGCTCCCAGGCCGTAAACTGTGACCCTGCGTTCTTCCTGGAACTGTTGAACAAATGCCTGGCATACCACCATTTCCCGAAAACTTGGAAGGAAGCGACGGTGGTTGTGCTGAGAAAGCCGGGCAAGGACTCGTACACCGTACCGAAGTCCTACAGGCCGATTGGGCTCTTGCCTGTACTAGGAAAGGTGTACGAGAAGATGCTGGTTGCTCGTCTCAAATTCTACTTACTCCCCAGGATCAGTACTCGCCAATTCGGATTTATGCCCCAAAAGGGCACAGAGGACTCCCTCTATACCCTAATGCAGTACATCCGAGTGAAACTCGCAGAAAAGAAAATTGTCACACTCGTGTCATTGGATATAGAGGGAGCCTTCGACAGTGCGTGGTGGCCTGCCATCAAGGTACGATTGGCTGAGGAAAAGTGCCCTGTGAATTTGAGACGAGTAGTCGGTAGCTATCTCAGCGACAGGAAGGTTCTTGTGAGATACGCGGGGGAAGAGTGTATGAGGTCCACAGGCAAAGGCTGCGTCCAGGGGTCGATTGGGGGACCAATATTTTGGAACCTCTTGCTGGACCCACTCCTTAACCTTCAAGCGGTCGCGCGGCGTCGAATCGACCGCACTCGATACATTTTCGTTCATAATATCGTTATTTCTTATAGTATGTATTTCCTATTCCTAGTAGCCTATCACTGTTTCAATGTGGATAAAACAAACATTTTACCTCCCTTCCCCGTGCCTCCTGGAGCGCACAGATCGTATTTGGTCTAGTCGCGGCGCAGGCGTCGAAAGCACGCCACGCGCCTGTCGTCGAAAAAGTTACACGCGACGCTCAACGCGAGAGATTTTTTGGAATATCATCGAATTAAGTTTGTAATAATGTTTTTTTTTATATAAAATGGCTCGTATACCACTAAATAGTAGTGCAATACTTGCACAATTATAACGAGAAGATGACGAGAGTGAATCGGAGCTCAGTGATCTAGGTTCAGAAGCTTCCGACCACCTTCTAGTTCCAGAGGAAACTCAATCTGTTGAAGAAACAAGCAGCTTAGATTAAGATGACGAGGATGTGCCTCTTTCAGATATAAACACATATGTTACTGTATTCGACATCAAGGAAGAATAATAGATGGCCATTGACACTCTTCTTTCGTCTTCCGGATATTGCTGGAATAAATGCCATGGTAATATTGAGGGCAAATCAAGTGGTTATACAGAAAAGGTGAAAACATTTACGTGAATTAGGCATTGAACTGACAAAAAAAGGCTACGATGGTGAACCTTCCAAGAAAACTCAAAAGAAAGATAAGAGCGCATTTGAATATGAGTGTTGAAGACGCTGGTTATGAACCAAGCAGTAGTTCCAGCACATGCAGAGGAAGCTGCAAAATATGCCCAGCAAAAAAATAGGCAATCAAAGACACAATTCACATCATGTCTGAGAAATATTTGCAGAACCTACATTCATTTGCAATGAATTTCATCAAGTCAAAGAAACTGATTCTGAAGAAAACTAGACCCAAGTTCATGATAAATACTTTGATTTTAATTATTTGATCTCATGCAGTCAACTTATTTTGTTATTTTGATTGTTTTTTTATTATATAAAGCTATTTAGACGTATATGAGCAGATTTTGTGTTGGAAAAATTCTTATTTCATCCAAAGAAAACTTAAGCTTTTTATTTGATTTTATTTTGTTTTATCTCATTTTAAGTTTATATTTTTCGTAAAATTGAGTCCTAATATAATGATAACATGTTTAAATAATAAATAATAAATGATAATTAATTAATTCATGTTTTAAATCCCTGTAATATCCAATAGGTCTTTTAGGTTACGCGCGACCGCTGCCGTTGCAAATAACCGCGCGCCCGCTTGAAGGTTAAAGAGCTGGAAGCAAGAGGCAACTACTGCCAAGCATTCGCCGACGACGTTGTTATAGTCTTCGACGGCGAAACGGCGGTAGAAATCGAGGGACAGGCCAATGCCGCTCTCGAACATGTTCGGGCGTGGGGTGTAAGAAATAAGCTGAAATTTGCACTGCACAAAACGTCTGCGATGGTTTTAACGCGGAGGCTCAAGTACGACACACCACGCTTGAGCATGGGGGGATCGACATTGGCATGTCCCAAGATGTCAGAATATTGGGTCTCACAATCGACTCCAAGCTGACCTTCAACAAACACATAGCCATCGCCTGTAAGAAGGCGATAGCTATGTACAAGCAGCTGGCTCGAGCGGCCCGAGTAAGTTGGGGTTTGCACCCAAAAGTAATCCGGACCATCTACACAGCCGCAGTGGAGCCCACACTGCTGTACGCCGCAAGCGCATGGGCACCAGCCGCCAACAAAATAGGGGTCATAAAACAGCTGAACGTGGTGCAGAGAGGGTTTGCCCAGAAGCTGTGCAGAGTCTACCGTCTCCCTCAACTCAGCACTGGTGCTGGCTGGGATACTCCCTCTTGACCTTCGGATAAGGGAAGTTGCTTCACTTTACGAAGCCAGGAGGGGTGTGCCACAGCCCGTACTAGGAGACAGAGAGGTTGAGCGGATGGCTCCAGCAATCGAGGCCCCGCACCCCGCGGAGCAGGCCACTCTGCGGTTCGGCAGCCTGATGGACGAGGAACAATATAACCACCACAGCGATTTCGCTGTGCGTATTTTCACTGACGGCAGTAAGATTGAGGGCAGGGTCGGAGCAGCGCTATCCTTGTGGAATAGCGCCACCGAGGCAAAGGCCCTCAAACTTACCTTGCCGTCTTACTGTACTGTCTATCAGGCTGAACTGCTGGCCCTGCAAAGGGCGGCTGCAGAGGCGCTAAAGCGCAGGGAAAGCACGTTCGGCATCTTCAGCGACTCTATGGTGGCCCTCCAGACGATCACCAACGCTAGCGCCCCTCATCCCCTGGCAGTGGAAACACTCTAAGACGCTGCAAGCTCCAAAACAAGAGTGTCTCTTTGTTTTGGATCAAAGCCCACGCAGGGCTGGAGGGCAACGAGCGAGACGATTAACTCGCGAAGGAGGCTGCCCTAGGGTCGAAGAAGAGGCCGGACTATGATCTGTGCCCCGTTTCATTCGTCAAGCGGCAGATCCGTATGGGGTCGCTCGACGAATGGAATGGGAGGTATAAAGCGGGGGCAACAGCCTCCGGCACAAAATTATTCTTCCCTGACGCAATTGCGGAAAAGATGGAGCTCACAAGTGTGACAACCCAAATCCTCACAGGGCACGGTGGATTCTCTGCATACCTGAAACGTTTCAAGTGTAAAGAGAATGCATCGTGCGCCTGTGAGCCTGGAATAGAAGAAACGGTTGCTCATGTTCTGCTCGAATGCCCAATCACAGGAAAAGCTCGATATGAGGCGGAGCAAGAACTGGGCACCAAACTAACAACCGACACCTTACCAAACGTAATGAGCGGCCGAAATAGAAAGAGATTATTAGAATATTGTATAGAAATAGGAATAGCATTAATAAGTAGAAATAAAATAGTTTAAGTAAGTAGGATACTTAATTATATAATAAGTATATAAGATAAGTACCTAAACAAAGAAGAATATAAAAAAAAAAAAAAAAAAAGGAAGACCAAAATTGCGAAAGAAAAAAAAAAAAAAAATCTTCCATGAAATATAGTAGTAGTAGTAGTAAGTAGGCATGTCTCCGTTTTTGTGTTTTTGTAGATGACCTTTCAAGTTTTTATTATAAATTAGTATAATTCCGTTTAGGAAAAGCTGTAATTTTAAGAATAGGTGATAACAGAAAACGCCAACAAGGGCTTTGACCATGTCAGAGGACACCTAGCGTGGCAGGAGTGGGTTTTTAGCCGGTAAGAGTCCGGCACTGCCCCGACTGGCTCATAACTGAGGCAGTCGGGGCGTCCATGAGGATTTTCCCAATTCCTGCCAAAAAAAAAAAACCTAACCCAACCTAACCAGTACCCCCCCAGCTCTCGCGGCGGTCGGATCGTTTTCGGTGTCGCTCCGTGTTTAAAAATTCAAAAAAGTGGTATAAAGTTAACCGATTTTGACGATTGTAGTGGCAGTGCATAGGGCAACGTGAAATCTATACGCCCTTGTGAGTGTTTATACCAGGATTGCAGTGAAACGTCGTGAAAACCTGAAAAACCTCTATTTTTGAGGTTAACTTGGGAAACAAAAATTTTAATCGCAAACGCTGCGGAATCTAGACGTATTCCTAGTATATTTTATTGAAGAAAGTGTAGGCTATTGACCCTGCACACCATCCTGAAAAATCAAAAGTTTGAAAAATCCAAGCAAACTGGAGTTATACTGAAAAAACCAAAACCACGTGGAGCTGAAAACACCTGAAACGCTAAGCCAGACGCCTGAAACTTTGCAGCCGTCATCTCTCTCTGCGGTTCAGACTGGTACTGCAAGTATTTTTGTTGTACCTATAAAACCCGATTTTTAAGAAGACATTAAAATCTCGAAATTGTGACCCTTATATCTCTGGATACAAGTAAAATTCTAAAGATCTTCAACTGCAGTCTGTGACGCGCTTATTAGTTTATTAGATATTATAAATATTAGATTTTTTAAATTAATAATTTTTAAATTACAAAGATTTTTATAGAAAAATCACATTTTTTTAAAAATTTTCATTGTTTTATAGGTTTTTATAAGAATTGTTTATTGTATATTGTAGAGTAATATTTTCCCTAAATTTAGAAAGTTTTTTCAGAATTTTTGGTTTTGTGGAACCCGAGATATCGAATTTTATATGTTTTTTGACGTTTATTCTAAATTTAATAGGAAATAATTAATTTTGACATCGGGACCGGATCCAATACGCCTATTGTGACCCATATAAGCCCAAACACGGGTTATAAATCTCTTAAATTGAGAGTTTGACGAAATTCCACCATCTTGGTTTTTAGGTTCTAAATTTCAACGCGTAATATCTCGGGAGCCGCTGGGCCGATTTTTTTTGGATTTTCATTGTCATTAGTATCAATCTCTAAATTTTAGTCGTAGTAAGGTTTCAGGACTTTTCAGGCCGAAATATTTTTTGTCACTGAAACCGTTTTCAGGAGATACCTGAAGTGACGCCGAACTGTACATCCAAAACCCGGTCCTTCTCCGACGAAGGGTTCCGAAGATACGGGCTCTCAAACTTGACTTTTTACAGTTCGGCGGCCATTTTGTTTATTTTCAAACCGCAATAACTCCTGACCTGGGAGTCGTACGAAGTCGCGGACTTCACTTTTGTACTCAGAGGCTCCTTGTTTTTTGTACCCTGCGCTTTCAGGCGGTTTGGAGCTGAAAATTCTTGGGTTCCTGAAAACGGTTTCAGCAGACAGCGGAGCTCAGGCCAAGCTAGGAGAGCCCAAGGTCGGGTGTTCTACGACAGTCCAAAGCGGAGATATCACATGTCAAAAACTGACTTTGACAGTTGTGTCGCCATTTTTGCTGAATTTTAAACACCCATATCTCCGCAACGGAGTGTCGTAGAGCAACAGAATTTTCGCTGTCTGTGATAGCAGATTACAACCTATCGGGTAGGATACCTTTCAGGCGCTTTTCGGGTGTCAACATTTTTCAGCCTGAAAACTGTTTCAGTGGATAGATCTCACCGAGCCAAGTGCGAAAAGCCCAATCACGGGGGTTTTCGGCCGAGCGGTTCCGGAGATAACCTCTTGTAACCACTTTTCGGCCGCCATCTTGGCAAAAAACCAAAACTTTTAACTTTGAATAGCTCCGGAACCCCTCGGTGGAATTGTACCGAGTTTGGGGTCATTTGAAAGGGCTCGAGGAGAGCTGTCCATTGACGATAACAAATCGACTCTACATAGAGTCGTAAAAATTTTTAGCTCTACATTAGCAGTTTTTGACACCTGGAAGGAAATTTCTTCTATTTTTATTTTATATTCGTTGCCTGACTTGTTTTATTGAACAATAAGGCTGACCGTGTTAACTCTATACAGAGAAAACACAAAAAACTTAGGCACTTTTATTTCTTTTACACTTGTACACTTTTTATACTTTTAATTTTATTGACGCATACCTCCAATATGCTTGGAATGAGGACCCCACTCAAGAAGGTGGATAGTGAGAAATCACCACCAAAACCCAAAACATCTCCTCTAAATGTCCGACGTAGCGTCGGAGAGTGGGAAGCTGTTAAGTCCACAAGTGCAGACCCAACACCCTCCTTAACTACCAAGACGATTCAGGCTGGTCCTGCAAAAGTTGTACTAAAAACTCCAGAGTCGCAGGAGAATAAATCCCTCCCAACGCGTAAATTAACAGAGGTTAATACGCCGCCAAAGCTACAGTACGCGGATCGGTCAACAGAAGCTAGGGCGTGCCTGAACAAAGCCAAACTACAAGAAACACAAAGACCGAAATTAAAAACGGCATTACGGAAGCGCTGGATCGGATGTATCAGCTAGTGAGGGAAGCTGAAAGGGAGGCCAAAACAAAAGGCTTTGGGGGGGTGAAGGAAAACACAGAGCCCGAAGTTGCCGCTACCGACGCTACTTTCTCTATTAACGCGGAGCAAAACCTGCTAGCATCGCGAATCGAGGAACACTCAAAGTTGCTACAGGAAAGCAATAAAAGGATGGAAGAGCTGAAAGCCGCGATAGAACAGGGAGCAACAACAACGTATGCGAGTGTAACTGCGACCCATAGCGGAAAGTCAAATCCAGTGCGAAGCACGCTGCATTCTATCGTGGTTACTTCAAAGGACGATACAGAAACGGGGGATGAAGTACTAGACAAAATACGGAAAGCAATGGATGCGAAAGAGGGCTGGGTTAAGGTTGAAAAGGTAAGAAAGGCAAAAGATAGAAAAATCATAATGGGATTCCAGACCAGGGAAGAAAGGAACAAAATCAAGAATAAATTGGAAGGAGAAAGATGGGACCTCAATGTCGAGGAAATGAAAAACAAGGATCCGTTACCGATCCTCAAGAGCATCCTCTCTGTTAACTCAGATGAGGATGTTCTCAGGGCGTTGAGGAATCAGAACAAGGATGTTTTTCACAACCTCGACAAAGAGGAGGACAGAGTGGACGTGAAGTACAGGAGAAGAACTAGAAATCCACACACTAATCACGTTGTGGTCAGCGTTACACCGACCATCTGGAGAAGGGCTACAGAAGTCGGATGCCTGCACATAGACCTCCAGCGCGTTAGGGTAGAAGACCAAACCCCACTGGTTCAGTGTACGCGCTGTTTAGGCTATGGGCATGGCAAACGATTCTGTAAGGAACCAGCCGACCTGTGCAGTCATTGTGGCGGCCCACATTTAAAATCGGAATGCGCCGATTGGCTCGCGGGTGTTCCACCCAAATGCCAGAACTGTACAAGAGCCAAGCTTGATAATGCTGACCACAACGCCTTTAACCCCGATTGCCCAACACGTCGCAAGTGGGACGAGATCGCCAGATCAACGGTGGCGTACTGCTAAGGGCACCCAAGGCAACCCAAACCTCTACAGAGTAATACAGGCCAACCTCCAGCGGAAAAAACTCGCAACAAACGAGCTCCTTTTGGAAGCCGTAAAGCGCGGAGTCGCCGTTGCTCTCCTCCAAGAACCATACGTGGGAGGGGTTAAGGCTATGAGGAACCACAAGGGTGTTCGAATCTTCCAGAGCACTGACACCGGAGATGGGACTGTTAAGGCCGCAATAGCGGTCTTTGATCAAGACCTTATAGTCACACAGTACCCGAAACTCACCACGAACCACTTCACCGTGGTGGGAATCCGGACCAGTGCCTGGAGGATAACGCTGGTCTCCTTTTATTTCGAGCCGGACCAGCCAGTGGGACCATATCTGGAGCACCTCAAACGCGTTGAGGAAGAAGTAGGTTCCAGAATGTGGATTGTTGGAGGAGATGCAAACGCCAAAAGTACCTGGTGGGGAAGTCTGTCCATTGACTGCAAGGGCGAAGAAGTGTCTGGGGTTCTCGATGAGCTGAACCTTAACATACTCAACACAGGGGAAATTCCAACCTTCGACACGATCAGAGGGGGAAAACGTTACTGCAGCCACGTCGATATCACAGCATGCTCTACGGACATCCTGGACCTGGTAGACGACTGGAGAGTAGACGAGGGCCTCACGAGCTCGGATCACAACGGCATTGTTTTTAACATCAAACTAAAAAGATACAAAGGCATAAAAATCAATAGAACGACTAGAATCTTTAACACAAAAAAAGCTAATTGGCCGGAGTTTCGTGCGAAACTCAGCCAATTAATCCAAGAAAACAACATAAATAAATTAGCAATAGATAAATTAAACTCAGTGGATCAACTTAATACAACTATCAATAAATACACACAAATTATAAGAGACGCATGCACCTCATCAATGCCTATGAGGAAGAGTAACGAAGTGCTCACTCTGCCGTGGTGGTCCGAGAAACTCGAGAGGATGAAGCACGAAGTCGCTACCAGGAAACGTAGAATTAGATGTGCTGCACCGGCCCGAAGATCGAAGGTCGTCGAAGAGTACCTGAAACAGAAAGTTGAGTATGAAACAGAGGCAGCCAAAGACATGATCGAAAGCTGGAAGAACTATTGCGCAAAGCAGGACAAAGAGGGGGTTTGGGAAGGAATCTACCGGGTGATAGGGAGGACCAAGTGTAGGGGCGAGGACCAGCCGCTAGTGAAGGACGGGGAGGTGCTGGACTCGAAGGGCTCAGTCAAACTACTGGCGAACACCTTCTACCCAGAAGACCATAAGGACAGTGACACCATATGCCACCGCCTTATCAGAGAAAACGCCGACGTGGTGAATGCGGGAGGGCAAGTTGACTCATGCGATCCAGCATTCACGATCGCTGAACTGATGGCGGCGTGCAGGTCCTTCAACTCCAAAAAAGCTCCAGGAGTGGACGGTTTCACCGCCGATATTTGCTGCCAAGCTGTCGGAGGTGCCCCTGAGGTGGCCCTTGCTGTTGTGAACGCCTGCCTGAGGTTCCACCACTTTCCTGAAGTCTGGAAGGAGGCGATCGTCATCGTTTTAAAGAAACCTGGAAAGGACGACTACAGCACCCCAAAGGCGTACAGACCAATCGGCCTTTTGTCGATACTAGGCAAAATATACGAGAAGATGTTGGTGGCCCGCCTCAAATTCCACTTGATTCCAAGGATGAGTACTCGCCAGTACGGATTCATGCCCCAGAGGAGTACAGAGGACTCCCTTTATGCACTAATGCAGCACATACACGGCAAGCTGGCGCTAAAGAAAATAATAGTACTGGTATCATTGGACATAGAGGGGGTTTTTGACAGTGCCTGGTGGCCAGCCATAAGAGTCCGTCTGGCTGAGGAACAATGTCCAATCGGATTGAGGAGGGTCATCGACAGCTATCTTGAAAATAGAAGGGTCAGGGTCAGGTACGCAGGTGAAGAGTTCGGCAAGGCCACAAATAAGGGCTGTGTCCAGGGTTCCATAGGGGGACCAATACTCTGGAACCTTTTGTTGGACCCGCTTCTAAAGAGCCTGGAAGCTAGGGGTGACTATTGCCAGGCGTTTGCAGACGACGCCGTGTTGATTTTCGATAGTGACACATCACTGGAGATCGAGGGACGTGCCAATGCCGCTCTCGAACATGTTCGGGCGTGGGGGTATAAAACAAACTTAGATTTGCCCCACAAAAAACCAACGCGATGGTTATAACTCGCAAACTAAAATATGACACCCCGCGCCTGAGCATGGGTGGGACCGACATTGCCATGTCCAACGAGATTAAAATTCTGGGTGTCACCATAGATGCCAAACTGACTTTTAACACGCACGTTGCGAACGTGTGCAGAAAGGCAATAGGGATCCATAAACAGCTGACCAGGGCGGCAAAGACCAGCTGGGGCCTTCACCCCGATGTCATTAGAATAATATATGTGGCTACCGTGGAACCAATCATCCTGTATGCCGCCAGTGTATGGGCGTCGGCCGTCGGAAAGCTGGGAGTCATGAAGCAGTTGGGAGCAGTTCAGCGTGGTATAGCGCAAAAGCTGTGCAAGGCATACCGGACGGTCTCCTTGAACTCTGCGCTAGTGCTAGCTGGGATACTACCCCTTGACCTCCGAGTCCGAGAGGCGGCATCGTTATACGAGGCCAGAAGGGGGGTGCCTCAGCTAGCACTTGGCGACAGGAGGGTCGAGCAGACTGCCTCGGCAATGGAAGCCCCACACCCCGTGGAGCGCGCTGAGCTGGAGCTTGTAAGCCTGGTAAACCAAGAGCAACTTGATGCCCAGAACGAACTTGAGGTTCGTATCTTCACGGACGGGAGCAAGATTGGCGGCAAGGTTGGCGCGGCACTCTTCATATGGAGTGGTGATGCCGAAACCAAAGCGCTCAAGCTTGCTCTCCCATACTACTCCACCGTTTACCAGGCTGAGCTCCTGGCGATATGCGTTGCAACCAGGGAGATTCTGAAACACAGCGCGCAATCGTTTGGAATTTTCAGTGACTCCATGGCGGCTCTCCAAACGATTCAAAATCACGACCGTTACCACCCACTGGCAGTGGAGACAAGGGCCAACATAAGATCCCTGTCCATCCAAAACAAGGCTGTTACCTTGTTTTGGATCAAAGCTCACGCGGGGTTGGAAGGGAATGAGAGGGCGGATGAGCTAGCCAAAGGGGCTGCTGAGAATTCCAAACGTAAGCCTGATTACGACTTATGCCCGGTATCATACGTCAAACGTTGCATTCGCATGGCAACACTAGACGAGTGGAACCAAAGATACAGTTCCGGAGAAACTGCTTCAGTGACCAAATTGTTTTTCCCAGATGCGGTGGCGGCTTACAGGATAATCAGGAAGTGTAAAACTACAAACGTAGTCACACAAATTATGACGGGGCACGGTGGGTTCTCGGAATACTTGCACCGTTTCAAGTGTAAAGGGAGCCCATCGTGCATCTGCGATCCTGAAATTGATGAAACGGTGCCACATATATTATTCAGCTGTCCCGTCTTCGACAGAGAAAGACTGGAGGCCGAGCATGTGCTCAACACAAGAATCGATGCCGAAAACATGTGGCAAATAATAGCGGGCAAAAATAGAGAGATACTATTGGAATACTGCGTAAAAATATGTGAAAAGGTTATCAAAAGAAATAAAAGTGTATAAGCAAAAATGTTTACATAATATTATGTACAATATTAATGTTAAGCATTAAATAAGTAGAACTTAAAATATTTATATATCATGTAAGCAAAAAATAATAAGTAAGTAATACTTGCGTTGCCCAATAAATTATAAACCATGTAATTAGCAATAAGAATAGATAAGAAGGCTGTATAAACTGAGTTGTAATAAGATGTAAAATAGTATAAGGAAAAATAGTAAATAAATACAATATCAAAATAGAAATAAGCTTCGATTAAGTAAGAAAGTCTATGTAGTCTATGTAAACGCCACGAAAAAACCGCGCTCCGTTGCGAAAAATCGTAAAAATAGGCAAAAGTGCTCGATATAACAAGTGTTATACATCAAAACATGCGCAATCGCGAGGCGAACACGGGAATGTTAAAAGAACTGTGGAAATTATCAACAAAAAAGTGATTTTTAGTGACTTTTCAGACTTTTCAAGCCAGATAACTCCCGATTTGCATCGGCGACAGCAAAATCGGCAATTGCTATCAGGAGCGCTCTGCCAAGATCTAGAGCCCTGTGCAAAGTCCCGATTTATTCCGACAAGGCGCGCGGAAATACGGCGAAAAAACCGTCTCCAAGGGGAAAACGTGGTCCCTTTTTTGGGGGCCGAAAATTATCCCTGACCATTCCCCGAGAAGGAGGACAGTACAAGGACCTCGAAGGTACTTTTTAAAATTAAATACAGGGAAGTGGACACTTTTTATCCGTAAAACAAACTTAAAATATTTTGGTGCGGCTGTTAAACAGACCACAAAATTTTCCCGTCCAAATTAAACTATGGAAATGCAGTGACGGCCAAATTCCAACCCTTGTGTAACTTAGCTGGGACGTCACGTAACCCGGCTAAAGAAAAGAAAAAAATTTAAGACAGAGACTTTATTAGATATATTAGTTTTAGTAAAAGAAGAAATTTTCCCCGACGGTAAAACAAATTGGTTTCCGGTCGGAAAGGAAATACTAAAATATAAGAAAGGGTAATAGATTTTAGAAATTAAAATTATAAATATAAGCCTTCAGCAAAAAGTGAATGTTTTTACCAAAAAACTGTTAACATCCATCGAATAGTTCTTGAGATATAGCCTCTCCCAGGTCACGGTCTTTTCCCCGTTTTGAATCTGGCAAAACGCTCCACGGGAGTGGCTATAGCTCCGGAACGGGGAGTCGCAGGGAAAAAATAATATAAGAAAACATAGTTTCTTTTAGACGGGCAACTTGCAAAATTTGCCCCATCCCTCTGCGACGCCTCGGGAAAAAGCTCGGGGTAAATTTACGTAATTCTCCCCACATTAAAATTTTCCCCACTTTTTACCCATAAAAAATTATTAGTTATAGATATAATTTTAATTTAGGATTTTATTTTAATTTATTTCATTTCATTGTAAATTGACGGACAATAAGTCGCGCTAACATAAAAAAGCACAAGAATAAAATTTTAAAAAATTTTCACTAACCGAGCACCAAACCCGGGAACTCACAATCTCTTAAAACGCTCATATCTCGGGAACGGAGAGAGATAGCCCATTTTTAACCCCAGACTGCATATCCTATACTAGTATAGTATATGCTACGACACACCCCAGGCCACCCTCTCCCGAACCCCCTCCCCTTTTTTGTTCTTTATTAATACTTAAACATTCAAATATCCCCCCCCACCGCTTGCGTCGTTGTGAACTATACGAATATTAACATGTATGTATGTATGTATGTAATCTTTACTATAAAACTCAAACCTAATTCCACCCCCTTTCCTATTATAACGGTCCCCCTCCCCTCTCACTTAACCCGTAACGTTTTATAGACACAATTATTTTACTATTATCTAATTCATTTACTATTATATTATTTACCCACCGCGTCCCGAAAAACTCCCCCTTTTTCTCAAAAACTCAAATATCTCGGAAACGGCTGGGAATATCAAAATTTTGATCAAATTCCCCCCCCCCCCCTACTACCTCCGTCCCGGCTCGCATTCATATTTATATAACCCATTTTATTGACCCCCACTTTTTGACCCCAAAAATTTTTCAACAAACGGAAATCCATACAATAGGACAGATTGTGTCGGCCCCAGTCAGGAGAGCCCAAGCACGGTTGTTTTTGGACCAGCGGTCCCGGAGATAAGCTCGAATAACCGGATTCTGGCCGCCATCTTGGATTAGCAACCACAATTTTGGATCGCTGTATCTCCGGAACCCCTTGGAGTGGACCTGCCGTGTTTGGGTTCATTTGAAAGGTCTCGGTGAGAACAATAAATTAAGATAGAGACAGTGACTCTACATAGAGTCCAAATTTTCCCACTTGCAAAAAACCAGCGCGACTTATTGTATTAAAACAAAGAATCTGATAACTACCCAGGAATTGAACCCTGGGTGTATCTTAGTAGTTTAGTTTATTTAGTTTAGCAGACAGGTTTACAACTATTGTTGTAACTGTATTAAATTTAAGGTTGTAAAATTTTTTGTTGTTGTTTGTTTTTATGTAAATTGTGACTGTTGACGCAGTAGTTATTCTACTCTTACTGACATTAGTAAACTTTATTTACACTTTTACTATTAAATTGACTGGGGTATATTAAATTGAAAGGATATGTCCACATCGATCTCCAGCGTATCAGGGCCGAAGACCAAACCCCATTGATGCAGTGCACGCGATGCCTGGGGTTCGGACATGGCAAAAGATTCTGCACGGAGTCGGTGGACATGTGTAGCCACTGTGGCGGCCCCCAGAGGGCTGAATGCTCAGACTGGATGGCTGGAGTGCCAGCGACTTGCAGAAACTGCAAAAAGGCAAACTGCAGCCAGTCGGAGCACAATGCCCTCAGCGCCGATTGCCCGCAACGACGTAAGTGGGATCAGTTAGCGAGGGCAACGGTAGCCTACTGCTAAGGGCACCCACAGAGACTCAGCGTACAAATTCGCTCAGGCTAACCTCCAACGCAA
Source organism: Atethmia centrago (assembly GCA_905333075.3). NCBI lineage: Eukaryota > Metazoa > Arthropoda > Insecta > Lepidoptera > Noctuidae > Atethmia > Atethmia centrago. The sequence continues at coordinate 138,522 of HG995369.1, forward strand.
AAGGCTCGCTACTAATGAGTTGCTCATTGAAGCGGGAAAGCGTGGAATAGCGGTCGCGCTCATTCAGGAGCCATACGTCGGCGGTTCAAAAAGGGTGAAGAGCCAGAGGGGAGTGAGGATCTTCCAGAGCGCGGATGTGGGAGAGGATACTGTCAAGGCGGCAGTCGCTATCTTTGATAGTGACCTAAACGTCATACAGTACCCGAAGCTCACCACAAACAACATCACTGTGGTGGGAATCCAGACTAGCGCCTGGGAGATCACACTCGTCTCACTCTATTTCGAGCCGGATAAACCGTTAGAGCCGTGAACACCTGAAGAAGATAGAGACGGCAAATGGGACTAAACCGCTGATCGTTGGAGGTGATGTCAATGCGAAGAGTCCATGGTGGGGTAGCCCAGTTACTGATAGCAGAGGCGAAGACGTGTGCGGAACCCTAGGAGAGTTGGGGCTCCATATACTCAATGTAGGGGAAATCCCGACCTTCGACACGATCAGAGGAGGACAGCGCTACAGCAGCTTCGTCGACATTACAGCCTGTTCGACGAATATACTTGGGATGGTGGATGACTGGAGAGTTGACGAAAGTCTAACGGGCTCCGATCACAACGGCATAACTTATAGTATTAGGCTACAAAAATCCAAAGGCTTCAGGGTAGAAAGGACAACCCGAACCTATAACACTAAAAAAGCCAATTGGGTTGAGTTTCGTGAGAAGCTCAACCAATTGACAACAGAATACCATTTTACAAAATCAGAAATAGACAAAATTAACAACACAGACCAAATAGATGAAATAACAAATAAATTCACGCACGTGTCTCCCCATTCGAACTTGGAGGGACACGTGGCTTGGGTGTGGCCAAACGCGAAGCACTTGAAGCAGCGAACGGGCTGGTCTTCAAGTGGCCGGACCACAGCCGAGCTGAACCCCACGAGCAGCCGTCCCTTGGTCGCAGCAAGGACGGCCCCAGCCGCGGCGACTGGGCACTCAACGCGTATGATGCTCATGCCACGGCGTCCGAGCCTGATGGCTCCACCCTTCACCGCGCCAGCGTCGCATCCATCAGCCGCCGCAACGGCCGCCACCACATCCTCTTTGGTGACCGAATCATCCAGATCGGCCACCTCCAAGGCTGCGGTCTTAACAGGCCTGACGACCGTTGCCGCATCCGCGATGACCTCTTGCAACTTTGTTGCGAAGAGGTCCGCATTTGTGACGCGCTCTTCCCCCGAGAACTCGAAAATTCGAGCCCCGGTTAGGGTTCGGCGGCACGTTATGTTTTTAATCCCCAGCCGGGAGGGATCGGCATTGGTACGAGCCCGTCTTAGGACGGACTCATACGTCTCACCCCGCCCCACGGCCTCCGGGGTGACGGTCACCACGACGGCCGTGGTTTTGGGAGCAACCAGCTTTCTCCTACCGGCTGGGGCCTTTTTTGCTGCAGGAGCAATCGCAGCGGGCTTGGGGGCCGACCTTTTTCCCTTTTTCCCTTTTCCTCTCCTGACCACTTCCGTCCACGATTGGTTGGACGGGGTGGTGGAGGGAAGAAGGGCGTCTTCCTCCTGCGAGTTCTGGGGGCCTGCCGCTGGAGTAGCGAACGACCCAGGCGCTTCCTCCGCGCTTGTGGTGGGGTTATGAGGAGCCGCCTTGGTCCTTTTGCCCTTGCCCTTGGATACCGGGCCTGCTAGAGGCACAGGTTCCGGCTCCCTCAGCGGTGGACTCTTGTCTGCCGCAAGTGGCGGGCGGAGCCGCCTTTCCGGCAAGAGCCGGTCCTCGATGCCGGCGAAGCAGGCTCTTATAAAGGCCCTCTCCTCCATGACAACCCCACGAATTGTTGCCTCAAGCCTGGCAGGGGAGGAGGAGCAGCCTCCTACCACCGAACCTGGGGCAGATTGGGCAGGCCTGGCCGTGGCCTCAGCCAGCTTCTGGTGTAGCTGGCTTGAGGTAAGCCAGCTGCAGACGATCTACCTTTGCCTGCAGCTGCCGTGTCTCGTCCGTGGCCGTCCGCTTCACTAGCTCCACCACGATGCCATGCATACTGGCGGCCCGGCATTTGAGGGCCTTCTGGAAGGTCCCCTTCAAATTCGAAGACTTTGAGGCGACCTCCAGAACCCCCTCTCTGTCCTCCTGCGCCATGCGCTCCAATTCCGCCAGGGAGTGGTCAGCATACAGTACATTGGATGCACCATAGCCAGCCCTCGACCTGGCAACTTGCGCCTGCTGCTCCTTGGCGGCGACCCTCTCTTCCAAGTCTAGTTGGAGTTGCGCCCTTTTCGCCAGATTTAGCTGGCGCTCGGCGTCCACCAAGCCCACATCGTGGGTAGGAGGCGCAGTAGAAGTCGAAGCCTTTTTAGACTTCGACTTCTTCTTCGCCTTACCTCCGACTACCGTCGACTCCGAGGAGCCCTCTGACCTCTTCCGCTTGAAGCGGTCACTTTCGGCAGCCGACGTGTCCATATTGGAGTCGTCGGAGTCAGACAACTCGTCTGGCCTACAGAAAAAGCTGGCCGCAGATGGTGCGCGGTCAGCTCCCGACGCCAAAGCGTCACCATCGTGACCGTGTTCCACAGCGGTGGTCCTAGGACCGACCCCTGTTGAACACCGGACTCTGTGCCGTATTGCCTTACTCTGGCCGTCTTGTCTGCAAGGAGGACCACCTGGTCCTCCAAGTAGCTGGCCAAGAGTTGGCACAAGTACTGAGGCACTCCGTGGTACCGGAGCGCCTCCAAGATGGTCGAGTGGGGGATAGAGTTGAAGGCGTTGGCAATGTTGAATGACACCGCCAACATTCCGTCCCCCGCCTCCACGGCCTCCCTCACCTGGCTCTTCAGTAGGGCCAATGCGTTTACGGTAGAACGACCCCGTCGGAACCCGAATTGGGCGTCGGACAGGTCCGGCCTCACCGTCACCAGCAGGCTTTCTAGCCGGTTGGCGATTATCCCCTCGAACATCTTACCGACCTCATCTAGCAAAACGATGGGCCGGTAAGCCGAGGGGGAGTCCGCCGGGCGTCCCTCCTTCCGGAGGAGGCATAGCCGCCCCTCCTTCCAAGGTTTCGGGAACCTCCCAGTCGTGAAACACGCGCTAAAGAGGTCCCGAAGCCTCTCCTCCATCTGTGAGGCGGCTATGGCCACCACCCGTGCGGGAACGCCGTCCGGCCCTGGGGCCGTGTTCTTTGCGCGAAGGCGAAGAGTCCCTGCGTAAAGTTCCGACGCCGTCACCGGAGGGATCTCATCCGGCGGAGCCGCCCCCCTCGGAGGGTCCATCACTGGTGGGGAGAAGTCGGTCCTGGACGGAAACAGGGACCGGACCACCCCATCCAGCAATGCCGGCTCGAGGGTCTCCGTCAGTGGAGGACCACAGGGGCGCAGTTTATTCCGCGCCGCATTGTAAGGTCTTCCAAACGGGTCCCTATCGAGACCCTCCAGCATCCAGGACGTCGACAGGAGGAGCGAGCCAGTCCTGGACGAACGCCGCCTCCTCCGCAGCCTCTCGGTCCAGGCGGGTGAGAGCCGACCGTGGGAACGCAGATTGGCCCGTGCGGACCCCCAGGGGGCTCTGGGTGGAGATGTCGAAGCGTACATATCGGTGGTCCGAAAAGGTCTCCGCCATCTCCACCCGCCAGTTCACGACGCGGGCGGCTAGCACGGGGGTGGCAAACGAGACGTCGACCACCGATCCTCCCCGTTGCCGCACACACGTGTGGACAGCCCCTCTGTTTAGGAGGGACACACCGCACGACGCTGCCCAAAATTCTGCGGCGCGACCCCGGACGTTGCAAGAGCGGGCCGGGTTGCCCCAGGCCGTCGCCTTGGTGTTCCCACATCGCCGTGATGGGGGGGCCATGGGAAACCGGCTCAGCCTTTACATCCACAACCCTCCCGGCGCATGCCCGCCTAGCTGGCCGGCCCCTCACGCCCCCCAGGCTGGGGAGCTACGGGAATGGCAGGGAACACCTGGCCATTCCCGTTCGACACTGGTGGAGGCCTGTGCAATACAGGCAAGGGTGCCCCCGCACCCGTTGCCTGCTGGCCTCCAACTGGGAGGAGTCGGAGATGACTTTCAAACTGACGTCTTCTTCGACCCCTCCTCCGCCTGCGAAGCGGCACCGCGTTAGGATCGTCCTCACGCGCGCGCTCCGCTGCCTCCTTCTTCCTATTCGGTGCAGGTACGATCCGAAACATCCATGTCCGGACAGCACCTGCACCAGACGGAAGGAGAGGAACCCATGCGACCGCTCGAGCCAGTCTCGCAGGACTGGCCCAATCGCATCGAGGGTTCGGCGGCCGAAAGCTGCAGTGGCGAGGTCCCCCGTCCAATGGACGACGATGGCGTCCCTCGCCTCCCGCCGGACGGCTGCCCGCTCTTCCGGGGCTGGGCGTTCTCCTCTTGCCCTCCGTCCTGCCGTCCATTCATACACTCTGGCGAGCACCCACGCCTCGAGTTCCCAAGGAGGGGTGCTGGCCAGAACACATGCTGCTGCAAAGCCCACCGTGCGATGGGCCCGTGCCACCCACTGGGCTATGGCCCTTTGGGGTGCCCGCAAGGCGGCGGCATTCTCCCTCCTGTGGAGTGAGTCCTCCCAGATAGGAGCCCCGTAGAGGGCCATACTCCTCAAGATGCCGGCGTAAAGTTGCCGGCATCGCGCGCTGGGCCCCCCCAAGTTGGGGAGCAGCCACGAAAGCGCGCCCGCGGCCTTCAGCAGGCGTGACGACAGCCCGCTAAAATGCGGCCCGAAGCGCCACCTGCTGTCGAGTATAAGACCCAGGTATTTCATCTGGGCCTTGACCTCAATATTGACGCCCTCCACGAAGATGTGGGCGTCAGGTGGGGGGTGCTGCCGAGGGCCGTGGAAGAACACGGCCTCGGTCTTGTGCAGCGCCACCGATAACCCTAGGCGGCGGATCCTCCCTGCCACCAAGGATCCGCCCGCCGAGGCCAAATTGGCCGCCTCCCTGAAATTCGCCCCCCGGGCGGTGAGGAGAGTGCCATCCGCGTAGCAGACGACACTCGTGCCTCGGAGGAGAGTTCCCCGCAGGAGCCAATCATAGCCGACGTTCCAGAGGAGAGGTCCTAAGACTGACCCCTGCGGAACGCCGGCCTCAACGGCGTACCGCCGGACTTGGCCAGTCCTACTTACCAGGAGGATCGCCCGTTCCTCCAGGTAGCTGGCCAGCAGCCTGTGCATGTATAGAGGCACTCCGTGGAATCGGAGCGCCTCTAGGATGGTGGAGTGGGGAACGTCCACTACAGACCCACCCCGCTGCCGCACGCACGTGTAGACCGAGCCCCGATTGAGGATGGTCAAGCCTGTCGTGACTGCCCATTCCTCCAGCGTTACCTCACCCTTAGCATCGGTCACCGGAGATCCCCACGCCGCAGACTTGGCGTTGAGATCCCCGAGCAACAGCACCGGGTGAGGGTGGAGTCGGCCTACGACGGCACGCAACTCGACAAGGAAGTTCTCGAAGTCGGCGAGGCTCTTGTTGGGCGAGAAATACGCCCCGACCGTGCCAATGCCATCCGCGAAGGCGGCCACCCAGCCGTGCCCTCGGGACGGGTTGACGAGAGCCCCGCCAATGATAGCCACCAAACCGTCCAGGTCTCCCACCCAGTTATCCCTGAGGGGGACAAAGTATGGCTTGGCGACCACAGCCACGTCAATCGACCACTCTGCCATGCTCTGGAGTAAGAGATCCTGAGCCCTGGCAGCGTGGTTGATATTTCCCTGGAGGAAATGGTAGAGCGCCATTATGCGCAATCCATTCCCTCCAGACCATTCCTAGGCCGGGAGTCGGCCGTAGGGCAGCCAGGCTGAGGGGGGGGGGGGGGGGGGTAAAGAGCCCCCGGCAGCCTTGGCACCCCTTCTCTTCTTTTGGGCGGGCGCGCCACAGGCCCTTCCACCCACTCTGTGCTCAGCGGACCTCCCTGCAGCTGTACAGAGGCTGCAGTTTGGCGCCGCGGAGCACTGGGCCGCTTTGTGGCCGGGCTGACCGCAGCGATAACACTCGCTGCGGTCTATTTCGGCAGTGCACCGTGCCCTGACATGCCCAATGTCCAGGCATCGGTAACACCGCAAATCTCTGGGTTGCAGCAACTTGACCCTCGCTGCAACCCAGTCCACCAACAGACGCCCACCGCGGGCGATCTTGTATGCCGCCGCCACCAGGCACCGCACCCAAATCACGCCGAGGGCGGAAGCGTCGGCGCGGATTTCGCCCGTCCGCACGTCCTCAGGTGGACATCCACCGGCTCTGGCCACGGCCGCTACAACCTCAGCCGGGGTTGCTGAGTCGTCCAGTCCATCGACACGCAGCTCAGCGGTCTTCATCGGCCTGGACACTCGAACGTCATCCGGGTTGAAGACCTCCCTCAGCTTGGCGGCCAGAATGTCCGCCTTCTCGCCACTAGAGGCACCCGACACCTCGAGCAGCTGCGCCCCCGTGCTCACTTTGAAGCCGGATGGTGTGCCAAGATCGCGGATCGGGATTTTGGCCTTTGCCTCCGTCAGGACCGCCTGGTAGGAGACGCCCCTTGCGACGGCTCCAGGCTGCAGTGTGATTACCACAGCCGCAGTGCGTGGGGCTCTGGTCCTAGGCGGCCCCTGCGTCCTCTTTGTTGCCGGTGCCGGTGCTCTTACAGTTGCCGGCGGCGCCACCTTCTTCTTTTTTTTTTTCCCCCTCTTGACGACCGTCGTCCAAGTCTCCGAGGTGGGCCCAGGTGCGGTCGCCAGGGGAGGAGCAGCCGCCGTCCGGGAAGTGGGCGCGCACTTAGCCTCCGCAGGCTTTCTGGCCCCCACCACGGGCTTTTTGGCCCCTTTCCCAGTCCTGCGAGACTGGCTCGAGCAGTCGCATGGGTTCCTCTCCTTCCGTCTGGTGCAGGTGCTGTCCGGACATGGATGTTTCGGATCGTACCTGCACCGAATCGGACGGGAGGAGACGCCGTTGTGCCACCACTGTGGCGCGGCGGAGGATGCGGTGCAGCACACCCTCGAAGTGTGCCCAACGTGGTCTGAGCCGCGCGGCAATCTCATCGCGGTGATCGGACCGGACCTCTCACTCCCCGGCGTAGTTAACGCCATGCTGAGGGATGAGAGGTCTTGGGCGGCAGTCGCCTCCTTCTGCGAACTCGTCATGTCCCAGAAGGAGGCACCGGAGCGCGCGCGTGAGGACGATCCAAACGCGGTGCCGCTTCGCAGGCGGAGGAGGGGTCGAAGAAGACGTCAGTTTGAAAGTCATCTCCGACTCCTCCCAGTTGGAGGCCAGCAGGCAACGGGTGCGGGGGCACCCTTGCCTGTATTGCACAGGCCTCCACCAGTGTCGAACGGGAATGGCCAGGTGTTCCCTGCCATTCCCGTAGCTCCCCAGCCTGGGGGGCATGAGGGGCCGGCCAGCTAGGCGGGCATGCGCCGGGAGGGTTGTGGATGTAAAGGCTGAGCCGGTTTCCCATGGCCCCCCATCACGGCGATGTGGGAACACCGCTGAGTTTTAGTGGGTATACTTTCATCATCGACAGGAGTCCCACATACCCCGACTCGTCCCCCACGAGCGGGGATGCGTAATGCATTTCTAAGCGTTAAAAAAAAAAAAGGTTAGGTTGCTCCGGGGGATCCCCCACAGCGCATACTTCCTCGTAGTATCCCCTGGGCAACGCCGTGTCTGACCACCGTAACGGAGTGGCAGACCGGCGGCTAAAGTGCGCTGTGATTCGTAGACATTAATGCGGTCGTCTACGAATACGATGAGTAAGCCTACGCGTGGTGCGTCAGGTCGTTTTATTTCGAATCGCTCCTCCCAGGGCGATTCAAACGGCCCTTCTCAGGGCCAACCCAACGCTCCTTCTCAGGACCAACCCAAAGGCCCTTCTCAGGGCCAATACAACGGCCCTTCTCAGGGCCAACCCAACGGCCCTTCTCAGGGCCACGACGGCGACGCTTTGGCGTCGGGAGCTGACCGCGCACCATCTGCGGCCAGCTTTTTCTGTAGGCCAGACGAGTTGTCGGACTCTGACGACTCCAATATGGACACGTCGGCGACAGAAAGTGACCGCTTCAAGCGGAAGAGGTCAGAGGGCTCCTCGGAGTCGACGGCAGTCGGAGGTAAGGCGAAGAAGAAGTCGAAGTCTAAAAAGGCTTCGATTTCTACTGTGCCTCCTACCCACGATGTGGGCTTGGTGGACGCCGAGCGCCAGCTGAATCTGGCGAAAATGGCGCAAATCCAACTAGACCTGGAGGAGAGGGTCGCCGCCAAGGAGCAGCAGGCGCAAGTTGCCAGGGCGAGGGCTGGCTATGGTGCATCCAGTGTACTATATGCTGACCACTCCCTGGCAGAATTGGAGCGCATGGCGCATGAAGACAAGGAGGAGGTCTTGGAGGTTGCCTCAAAGTCATCCAATTTGAAGGGGACCTTCCAGAAGGCCCTCAAATGCCGGGCTGCCAGTATGCATGGCATTGTGGTGGAGCTGGTGAAGCGGACGGCCACAGATGAGACGCGGCAGCTGCAGGCCAAGGTGGATCGCCTGCAGGCAGAAGTGAGCCAGCTACACCAGCAGCTGGCTGAGGCCACGGCCAGGCCTGCTCAATCTGCCCCTGACACAGGAGTACCGCTTGCCGCGCCGCCACCACCAAGCCACACTGCGTGGCGTGTGCCGCTAGTGGCCGCCCCGCGGACCACAGGTTGACGGGAAAGAGCTGCAAGCCCCCCGTGAGGAAGGGCGTAGTGCCGGCGCAGGTTCGCCCTGTTGCTACCGCCGCCGCCGCCGTCGTCGCCGCTGTAGCTCCAGCGGCGATAGTTGAGGGGACCGGTTCGATGTCGGAGTAATGGTTACCAACTACCGCATCCTCCAGACGAACACCAATCACTCCAGAGCGGCCCAGGACCTGGTGGTGCAGGTCATGGCCGAGTGGTTGGTGAACGTAGCGGTGGTCGCCGAGCCCTACTCGATTCCCGGCAGCTGGCTGGGTGACGAGGACGACTCGGTGGCACTAGCAGCGCGGTCTTCCACAGACTCCTCTCCCCTCTCGCTGTTAGAGAGGGGACCGGGATACGTGGCTGCCGCATGGGGAGACTTAGCCCTTGTGGGCGTCTATTTCTCCCCAAACTGCCCTCTTCAGGACTTCGAGAACTATCTCGGAGTCCTGGCTGCCGTGGTCGGCAGGGTGGCGCCGCGCCAAGTTTCCGTACTGGGAGACCTGAATGCCAAGTCGGTGACCTGGGGCAACCCGGCCACCAACGCACGCGGGCGAGCAGTGGAGATGTGGGCAGCCTCCTCTGGACTCTCCCTCTTGAACAGAGGAAGCGTCCAGACATGCGTGCGGCGGCAGGGTGGCTCAATAGTGGACGTAACTTTCGCCACCCCTGCATTGGCCGCGCGCGTGTTGAACTGGCGGGTGGACCTGGCGGAGACTATGTCGGACCACCGCTACGTGCGGTTCGACATCTCCAACAGTGGCCCCGGAGAGACGCGGCCCCTCTCGGCGCGATCACTGTTCCCGCGGTGGGCTCTCGCCCGCCTAGACAAGGAGGCAGCGGTGGAGGCGGCGTTTGTCCAGGACTGGCTTTCGCCGCCTTCCGTTGGCCTGGATGTGGACACCGTGGCGGGGCACCTGAGGGAGTCTCTGACCGAGGTATGCAACTCCAGCATGCCCCGGTCTCGCCGACCACTACCCAAACGCGCCGTGTACTGGTGGTCGGTGGAGCTGGCGGGGCTTCGAGCAGTCTGTGTGGAGGCAAGGAGGGCCTACACGTGAAGCCGGCGGCGGCGTATACGAGACCTGGCCGACGAGGACCACCTCTATGAGGTGTACATGGAGGCAAAATTGGTCCTCGATCGGGCTATCACCGCCGCCAGAGACTCGTCCAGAGCAGAGTTGCTGGAGGGTCTCGACAACGATCCTTACGAGAGACCATATAAGGCGGCGGACAACAAACTGCGCCCCTATGGTCCCCCGGTGGCTGAGACCCTGGAGCCCTCATTTCTGGATGCGGTGGTTCAGTCCCTGTTCCCGTGCAGGGACAACTTCACCCCACCAGTGATGGGCCCACCGCGGGGGATAGTTCCGCCAGCTGAGGAAGAAGAGGAGGCCCCTCCTGTCACGGAGTCTGAACTTGACGCGGCTATTCTCCATATCCGCGCCAAGAAGACAGCTTCGGGCCCCGACAGTGTTCCGGCAAGAGTGGTGGCGATCGCAGCCACTCAAATGGAGGAAAGGTTTCGGGACCTCTTCAGCGCATGCCTTGCGTCTGGAAGGTTCCCGAAACCATGGAACGAGGGGCAGTTGTGCCTCCTTCGCAAGGAGGGCCGACCCGCAGACTCCCCCTCGGCATACCGGCCCATCGTTCTGCTCGATGAGGTCGGCAAAATGTTCGAGGGGATAATCGCTGCCCGCCTAAAGGGCCATCTGCGGAGTATCGGGCCGGACTTGTCGGACGCTCAGTTTGGTTTTCGGGCTGAGCGTTCCACGGTGGACGCGCTGGCCTGCCTTAAGGGCCAGGTGAAGGAGGCGATGGAAGCGGGGGACGGATTGTGGGCTGTGTCATTCGACATAGCCAATGCCTTCAACTCCGTTCCCCACTCCACCATCCTAGAGGCGCTCCGATTCCACGGAGTGCCTCTATACATGCACAGGCTGCTGGCCAGCTACCTGAAGGAACGGGCGATCCTCCTGGTAAATAGGACTGGCCAAGTCCGGTGGTACGCCGCCGAAATTTACCCATTAAACGATTTAAAAGCTGTATTAAAACCAAACTTTGTAAAAAAGGGTACTATAAAATTTCAGATTATTTAGAAGACAAAAAAGCTTGGGATTGAGCTGCTCGCTCTGATAAGCTTTGTGCTAAAAACATAAAATTTGATATTAAAATTATGCAAAATCATCATTATATACAACTATATGTACATATTGACATTGATGAATATTATAAGCAAAATTAAGTGAATATTTATGTACCTTGAAAAGTATTATATTACTTTAATTATTGTGAATGTGAGCACTATGTGGGTCATTTTTATTTATTTCTTGTTGTTTTTTTTTTTCTCTTAGTTTTAATGATGGTCTGGCATTTTGAGTTCTTTATGCGGCCAACCCCATTGTCCTTTCCTTGGCATTGTTCGTCGAGTCGTTGAGCTCCTTAAGTTTTGAGTTGAGCTACACGATTACTGACAAATGCTTGCACTGACTGGACAGGTCCACTCAAATTTGTGTGGTTCTTTCCTCAAAAGACAATTTCAGACATAGATCTACATGGTCCTCACATGATCTGACCAAGATTATGTCTGGACTTTAAAAGAGACTTTGACCCTTGAGTTTGTTTCGCCATTTCTTCTCAGGGGTAGTCAGATAGGAAATGTCGACTCCATCTAGCTTATTTTTTAATATGACGTGTAAAAGTGATTCTCATATCCTATTTACAGAATAAACAATTTCATTTCATTTGAGGCCGGCGTTCCGCAGGGGTCAGTCTTAGGACCTCTCCTCTGGATCGTCGGCTATGATTGGCTCCTGCGGGAAACTCTCCTCCGAGGCACGAGTATCGTCTGCTACGCGGATGACACTCTCCTCACCGCCCGGGGGGGGGGGGGCAATTTCAGGGAGGCGGCCAATTTGGCCTCGGCGGGCGGATCCTTGGTGGCAGGGAGGATCCGCCGCCTAGGGTTATCGGTGGCGCTGCACAAGACCGAGGCCGTGTTCTTCCACGGCCCTCGGCAGCGCCCCCCACCTGATGCCCACATCTTCGTGGAGGGCGTCAGAATTGAGGTCAAGGCCCAGATGAAATACCTGGGCCTTATACTCGACAGCAGGTGGCGCTTCGGGCCGCATTTTAGCGGGCTGTCGTCACGCCTGCTGAAGGCCGTGGGTGCGCTCTCGTGGCTGCTTTCCAACTTGGGGGGGCCCAGCGCGCGATGCCGGCAACTTTAAGTCGGCATCTTGAGGAGTATGGCCCTCTACGGGGCTCCTATCTGGGAGGACTCACTCCACAGGAGGGAGAATGCCGCCGCCTTGCGGGCACCCTAAAGGGCCATAGCCCAGCGGGTGGCACGGGCCCATCGCACGGTGGGCTTTGCAGCAGCATGTGTTCTGGCCAGCACCCCTCCTTGGGAACTCGAGGCGTGGGTGCTCGCCAGAGTGTATGAATGGACGGCAGGACGGAGGGCAAGAGGAGAACGCCCAGCCCCGGAAGAGCGGGCAGCCGTCCGGCGAGAGGCGAGGGATGCCATCGTCGTCCATTGGACGGGGGACCTCGCCCTGCAGCTTTCGGCCGCCGAACCCTCGATGCGATTGGGCCAGTCCTGCGAGACTGGCTCGAGCGGTCGCATGGGTTCCTCTCCTTCCGTCTGGAGCAGGTGCTGCCCGGACATGGATGTTTCGGATCGTACCTGCACCGAATCGGACGGGAGGAGACGCCGTTGTGCCACCACTGTGGCGCGGCAGAGGATGCGGCGCAGCACACCCTCGAAGTGTGCCCAACGTGGTCTGAGCCGCGCGGCAATCTCATCGCGGTGATCGGACCGGACCTCTCACTCCCCGGCGTAGTTAACGCCATGCTGAGGGATGAGAGGTCTTGGGCGGCAGTCGCCTCCTTCTGCGAACACGTCATGTCCCAGAAGGAGGCAGCGGAGCGCGCGCGTGAGGACGATCCTAATGCGGCGCCGCTTCGCAGGCGGAGGAGGGGTCGAAGAAGACGTCAGTTTGAAAGTCATCTCCGACTCCTCCCAGTCGGAGGCCAGCAGGCAACGGGTGCAGGGGCACCCTTGCCTGTATTGCACAGGCCTCCACTAGTGTCGAACGGGAATGGCCAGGTGTTCCCTGCCATGCGGCATGGAACACCTGGGCATGCGCCGGGAGGGTTGTGGATGTAAAGGCTGAGCCGGTTTCCCATGGCTTGATAAGCTCAAGCTCAGCGAACTTGGCACCCCCGCTGGCTTCGATTTTAGAACGTCAGCTACGGGTGCCAAGGTGTTTGAGTTGTCGAGTGCTTTGAGGCAGGAGAGGGCAGACAGTCTGGCCGCCAAACTCCGAGAAGTCCTTAACCCGGAGGATGCCCAGGTGTCCAGGCCCACTAAAACGGCTGAACTGCGCATAGAAGGGCTGGACGACTCCGCGACCCCGGAGGAAGTAGTGGCGGCCATCGCCAAAAACGGCGGGTGTCTGCCCGAAGCCGTGAAGGCGGGAGAAATCCGCTGCAGCGCAGCCGGGCTGGGCACGATTTGGGTGCAGTGCCCGGTAGCTGTCCTGGGAAATCTGCTGACGCGGGGCATGGACGCGTCGCAGATTTGCGTCATTGCCCCGCGGAACCACAGCGCCTCCTCTTCGACGTCTACGGGTCCGTTCATCACCGACTCCCGAAGCCAGGCCTGCATGATAGCGGCCTCCTCGAGAAGTTCCCTGTCGATGCGCTTACGCGCCCAGCGCGGACCAGCCCTTCGCGGGGCCGATGGACTACGGCCGCCAGTGGTCTGGGCGGAGACGTCAAATCGGATGTATCGGTGATCCGACGTGTCGCCGTAGAGGTGGAGACGTTGTCAGATGACAGTGGCATTCTCCCTCCGGTGGAGGGCGTCCACCCAGATTGGGGCCCCGTAAAGGGCCAAGCTTCTTAGGAGCGCATACAAGCGCCGGCATCGCACCTTCGGACCCCCCAGGTTCGGGAGGAGCCACGACCTTCAGCAGGCGCGTCGACAGCTCGCTAAAGTGTGGGCCGAAGCGCCACCTGCTGTCGAGTACAAGGCCCAGGTACTTCATTTGGGCCTTGACTCCGATCCGGACGCCCTCTACGTCAATGTGGCCGTCTGGGGGGATGCGCTGCCGAGGCCCGTGGAAATACACGGCCTCGGTTTTATGTAGCGCCACCTTCAACCCTAGGCGGCGGATCCTTCCTGCCACTAAGGATCCGCCAGCAGAGGCCAGACTGGCCACCTCCCTGAAGTCCCTCCCCCGGGCAATGAGGAGAGTATCGTCTGCGTAGCAAATGATGCTCGTGCCACGGAGGAGGGTCCCCCGCAGGAGCCAGTCGAATCCAATGTTCCACAGCGGTGGTCCTAGGACCGACCCCTGTGGAACACCGGACTCTGCGCCGTATTGCCTAACTCTGGCCGTCTTGTCTGCAAGGAGGACCACCTGGTCCTCCAAGTAGCTGGCCAAGAGTTGGCGCAAGTACTGAGGCACTCCGTGGTACCGGAGCGCCTCCAAGATGGTCGAGTGGGGGACAGAGTTGAAGGCGTTGGCAATGCCGAATGACACCGCCAACACTCCGTCCCCCGCCTCCACGGCCTCTCTTACCTGGCCCTTCAGTAGGGCCAATGCGTCCACGGTAGAACGACCCCGTCGGAACCCGAATTGGGCGTCGGACAGGTCCGGCCCCACCGTCACCAGCAGGCTTTCTAGCCGGTTGGCGATTATCCCCTCGAACATCTTACCGACCTCATCGAGCAAAATGATGGGCCGGTAAGCCGAGGGGGAGTCCGCCGGGCGTCCCTCCTTCCGGAGGAGGCATAGCCGCCCCTCCTTCCAAGGTTTCGGGAATCTCCCAGTCGTGGAACACGCGCTAAACAGGTCCCGAAGCCTCTCCTCCATCTGTGAGGCGGCTATGGCCACCACCCGTGCGGGAACGCCGTCCGGCCCTGGGGCCGTGTTCTTTGCGCGAAGGCGAAGAGTCCCTGCGTAAAGTTCCAATGCCGTCACCGGGGGGATCTCCTCATCCGGCGGAGCCGCCTCCCGCGGAGGGTCCATCACTGGTGGGGTGAAGTCGGTCCTGGACGGAAACAGGGACCGGACCACCCCATCCAGCAATGCCGGCTCGAGGGTCTCTGTCAGTGGAGGTCCACAGGGGCGCAGTTTATTCCGCGCCGCCTTGTAAGGTCTTCCAAACGGGTCCCTATCGAAACCCTCCAGCATGTCGGCTCTCACCGAGTCTTCGGCCGCGCACATCGCCAGCTTGAGGACCATCTTTGCGTCGATGTACGACGCATAGAGGCCCCCCTCGCTGGCTGGGTCTCGGGGCCTGCGCCTTCGGCTCCGCGTGTAGGCCCTCCTGGCCGCTACGCAGGCGGTTCGGAACTCCGCCAGTTCCTCCGACCACCAATAGACGGCGCGGCGGGGAGGTGGGTGGCGGGACCGGGGCATGCTGAAGTTGCACACCTCGGTCAAGGACCCCCTCAACTGGAGCGCTGCGGCGTCCACGTCCAGGACGTCGACAGGAGGAGCGAGCCAGTCCTGGACGAACGCCGCCTCCTCGGCAGCCTCTCGGTCCAGGCGGGTGAGAGCTCACCGTGGGAACGCAGATTGGCCCGAGCGGACCCCCAGGGGGCTCTGGGTGGAGATGTCGAAGCGTACATATCGGTGGTCCGAAAAGGTCTCCGCCATCTCCACCCGCCAGTTCACGACGCGGGCGGCTAGCACGGGGGTGGCAAACGAGACGTCGACCACCGATCCTCCCCGTTGCCGCACACACGTGTGGACAGCCCCTCTGTTTAGGAGGGACACTCCGCACGACGCCGCCCAAAATTCTGCGGCGCGTCCCCGGACGTTGCAAGAGCGGGCCGGGTTGCCCCAGGCCGTCGCTTTGGCGTTCAGGTTCGCCCAATATGGCGACCTGCCGTGGCGCCGCCCTCCCGACCACTGCGGTGAAGATTTCGAGATAATTCTCGAAATCCGAGAGAGGGCGGTTTGGGGAGAAATATACGCCCACAAAGGCCAAAACTCCCCACGCGGCGGCCACGTATCCCGGTCCCCTCTCTAAGAGCGAGAGGGGAGGGGAGTCCGTGGAAGACCGCGACACCAATGCCACCGAGCCGTCCCGATCACCCAGCCAACGGCCAGGCACCGAGTACGGCTCGGCAACCACCGCCACGTCCACCAACCACTCGGCCATTGTCTGCATCAGCAGATCCTGGGCCGCCCTGCAGTGGTTGGTGTTCGCCTGGAGGATACGATGCTTGACCTGACTATCCATTAATCAGACATCGCACCCCCCTCCACAGCCGCCAAAGTCCCAGCCTCAGGGACGGCGGTGGCAGCGACAGGCCGGATCGGCGCCTGCTCCTTGCCCTTCTTGGGGGGAGGATTGCACTTCCTCCCCAACATGACGTGGCCCGCCGGGCAGCCACTGGCGGCACACACCGCACAGTGCGGCGTGGCGGCCTCACAGGAGGCGGACTTGTGCCCGTCCTTGCCGCAGCGGTAGCAGTTGCTCCCCCTGTCGACCTTGGACGGGCAAAGGGGCCGGGTGTGTCCGACTCCAAAACACTTGTAGCAGCGCAGAGGCTTGGCTGCAAGTGCCCGGACTACACCCGAGCTGAACCCGACTGCAAGTCGTCCTTTGGCGAGGACGGCTATGGCTGCGGCGACTGGGCAATCGAGGCGAATGGTGCCCATGCCGCTGCGACCGGGCCTGATGGCCCGACCTTGCACCTCTGTGACGCCACAGCCCCCTATCGCTGTGATCGCCGCCACCACCTCCTCCTTGGTGACCGAGTCGTCGAGGTCGGTCACCTCCAAGGCCACGGTCTTCACGGGCCTAGCGACATTGGCCGCGTCTGCGATGACCTCTTCCAACTTGGTTGCGAAGAGGTCGGCGTTGGCGCTGCCCTGAGCTCCCGGGAACTCGAAAATTCGAGCCCCGGCCTGGGTCCGGCGGCACGAGACTGTGCCAATCCCCAGTTTTTGGGGATCAGCGTTGGTACGCGCCCGCGTCATTATCGACGCGTACGTCTCCCCCCGCCCCGCAGCCTCAGCGGTGAGCGTCACCACTACGGCTGCGGTCTTGGGGGGAACCAACTTCCTCTTGTCATTCCTGGCGGGGGCTTCATTGGCTGCAGCGGGAGCAGCGGTGGTGGGCCTGGGGGCCGACCTCTTCCCCTTCTCCTTTCCTTTTCCCTTTACCTTGCCCGTTGTCTGGGACGGGCCGGGAGGGTCGGTGGTGGTGGCGGCAGGGCCAGCCTCCGTCCTCGACTTCTTCTTCTTCTTGCCCTTTCCCTTTTTGGCCACCTTCGTCCATCTTTGCTGGTTGGATGGGGTGGTGGACGGAAGACCGGCGTCTTCCACCTGGGATGGCACCCCCGACTCGCGTCGCCTGTTGTCCGCCGCGAGCGGCGGTCGGAGGCGCTTCTCAGGCAAGAGCCTGTCCTCTATGCTCGCAATACAGGCTCTCGTGAAGTTCCTCTCCTCCGTGACGACCTTGCGGATGATATCCTCAAGATTGGAGGGGGGAACCTCAGCCGCCGGTCTCGGCTCGGCTTTGTTTGGCCGGGCCGTGGCTTCAGCCAGCTTCTGATGCAGCTGGCTGACCTCTGACTGCAGGCGATCAACTTTCGCCTGCAGTTGCCGCGTTTCGTCGGTCACCGTGCGCTGCACCAGCTCCCCGAAGATGCCGCGCATGCTCGCGGCCCTGCATTTAAGGGACTTTTGGAAAGTCCCTTTCAAATTGGAGGACTTAGAGGCGATTACCACTATCTCCTCTTCGTCCTCCTCAGCCATCAGCTGCAGCTCCGCCAGGGAGTGGTCCGCATACAGGACGCGGGACGCGCCGTACCCGGACTTGGCCCGGGCGACGCGCGTCCGTTGCTCCTTGGCCGCAACCCGCTCCTCCAGGTCTTGCTGCAGCTGCGCCCGCCTAGATAGGTCCAACTGGCATCTGGCCTCAGCTAGACCCACGTCGTGGGTATCAGTCACCGGCTTCTTGGCCTTCGCGTGTGGTCTCCTCGAGTCCGAGGAACCCCCGGACCCATCTCTCTGACGGGCCCGCTTCCCCGGCTCCCGGCGACCAGTCATCGAACTAGCGTCCGACTCAAACAAAACGGACTCATTGTCAGAGTCCGGAACCTCACAAAAGAAGCTGGCCGCAGGCGGCGCGCGGCTAGCCTCCGACGCCGAAGCGCCCTCGGATTGGCCCTGAGAAGGGCCTTTTGGTTGGCCCTGAGAAGGGCCTTTTCTAAATCGTCCGGAGACGGCCCGCGATGGTTTAGGCATAGCCTCCTCAGATGTCGTAGTTTCCCGCAATAAAATAAAATAAGATAAAATCGATTAAAATATGCTACGACTGCACAGTGCACTTTAGCTGAGCCCGGTCTGCCACTCCGTTACGGTGGTCAGAACCGGGTCGTTGCCCAGGGGACGCGACGTGGACGCAAGCACTGTGGGGGGTCCCCCTGTATGTGACAACCTAACCTAACCTAACCTAACCTAGGACTACAACAAGTATCGTTAGTTAGTATACCAGTACCGGAAAAAGAAGATTCCGATAAATCTTGATGACATTCTATTGTAATTTTAGGATTTTGGCTAATCATGTATATCCATTGTATATTATGTAATTTATGAAAGGTTACGAAATTACCATTAACGAATTCAGTTTTGCAAAGAGACGGAACGGAAGTCAGAGCTTTGAAATAACCTCAGTTTCACATATTGGTACGGCTGACGTAGAGTATACATTGGAATTTTCACAAACATAATATTGCGTATTTATAACTTTACAGGTATTGAGTGAATTTAATTTACAATAAGATGATTTATCTTTAGTTATGCCCAAATATTTAGTGGATGGTATTATTGTAGAATACAATGTTTTGTTTACAGTTTTGAGGGTAACAGGATAAGGTATAGTGTGATACAAGTCAAATTCTTTTGTATTTACTAAAGGCATTTGTAACACAAATATTATTTTGTTATTTGCATAATAACTGGATACATCGGATATGTTTTCTAAAATATGGATATTATCTAAGATTAAGGGTACAGGTAATTGCTTAGAACTAGGAAGGAATCTATAATTACCCACGAGCTCTGAAAACAGTTGTTTAGGGGTAATAATAGATGGATATAGTATTAGACTTACTAAACATAATAGCGTTAATAATATCTTCTAACTTAAATGATAAGGTTAATAAACTACTTTCTAAAATATTCGACAGTCCCGATATTTTAGATTTCATTAGTAGTTTATTGGAAACTAACGTTAAATTTGCCATTTCCTGGTTCAAGGTATCGATAGCATAACTTAGACTAACTTCATTTGCATTAATTTTATCAATTACTTCTTTTAGAGACAATATTGTGGATGTTGTAACCATCATGTTTTCTTTCATGAGAGTTGCCAGTTTGGTTTGATCATTCTCTAAAGTTTGAACGGCGTTACTATATTTTTCGGCATCATTTTGGTCCATATTACCGAACAGTTGCTTAATTATTGAGCCGATTCCACCAAACCAAGCTGATCTTTTATGAGATTTGGCTATAGGATGTGAAATAGAATCAAAGTCTCTAACTATGTCAGAATAGCGGGATGATAATGGTTGAAACAAATAGTGACATTCGCCTTCATAGTATGCATTACTTTGATTACATAAGAATTTGGAAGTTCTCAGGATATCCCTTATATTATCTAAATGTGGTTGAATGAAAGAGATATCTATAGGAATGATAATATCTAGAGTATCGTCAGTTATTTTTATAGAGCCAATGGGGTCAAAGTATATGCCTGCGTTGTCTGATGCCGGCTGGACATACCCTTGACCGTTTGACGCCAGGGTAGGATAAATGTAACCAATTCTGAAAGGAAAGGTAATTTAAATTAACGAAGTTGTAGGTATATTAAAATAGTATATTTCGTTATTAGTGGCTAATTTAATTTCGTCGAAATGATGTTTGACGTGACGTCTGTTTATTAAGAGTGATGCAGTGTTATTTCCATGAATTTCCACTATTTTAAAAGAGCCTTTCCATATTGGTGAAAGGGCTTTTCGTAAATGATTTTTAAGGTAAACAAGATCGCCGACTTTATATTTAATTGGCCTTGTGTGAGTATCGTAGTAAGTTTTGGAGTTTAACTTAGATTTCTGTATGTATTCTATTGCCTTTGCTCGGCAGTGCTTGAGTCTATTTTGGAGTATGCGGACATATTCTGGGTAAGTAGCGCCTGATGTTTCTTCGTAAATGGAATCTGGAACTTATATTTGGAAACAAACCATATATATACGGTTAGGTTAACCAAACCATATAAATATAAGTTCGTAGGGAGAGAAATGAGTAGTTGAATGGATGGCTGTGTTATTAGCAAGCATAGCTGTGTATACAAAGCGGGGCCAGTTATTTTGTTGCTCATTTACATATGATTTTAGATATTCTTTAAGAGTGGAATGACTTCTCTCAAGAGCGCCCTGAGTCCGAGGGTGATACGGGGCGGACCATAGCTGTTTGATGTTTAATAAAGTACACGTTTGTTTGAATAGCTCGGCTGTGAAGTTGGTGCCTTGGTGTGTCAGGATTGTTTTGGGTATTCCAAATATCGTGATAAAATGAACCAAGCATTCGCATGTTTCTTCAGCAGAGTGTTAGTGATTGGATAGACGGATGAGAATTTGGTAAGGTCATCTTGGAGAGTCAAGATATACTTATATCTTATCTGTCATTACCGGCTTCTGGTAGTGGTCCTACGATATCGAAGGCTACGCGTTCAAAGGGGCGTGTGAAAAGAGCACGATTGGTTCTTCTAAGGGCTTTATTAATTTGGCACTGTGGGCATTTCTTTACATAATTTTCAACTTCTGTTCGCATGTTTTTCCAGTAATACTTTTCCTGGATGCGTTTCATCATTCTACCAGAACCTAGGTGACCGGCTATGGGGAGTTCATGATTTTCTTACATAATTTTAGGAATTTCACTTAGTGATGGTTAGATAATGGTGTTCTTATAAATGTGTATAGTCATTTCTGAGTTGTGGAATAAATATAGGATTATATTGTATAGTTTAATATACTGATGAGTATCGAAAGGATTATCAAAGTCAGATATAGCTATTTCAGGGTTATTTTGACCTGTAAGACTGACAACTAACTCATTTCTTACGGATTTAAGACACTTATATATATCTTCATAAGTACAAGTGTCAAAGTGATTGACCTTGGTAAAAATTAAGTAATAAATTTTATTTTCAGATTCATATTTAAGGAAAGAATGTAATGTTCTTTTTAGTAAGAAAAATTCGCAAATTAGGAATATTAGATATGACTTCTTGAGTATATGGGATGGATTCATCCATGTCTATAGATGTAGGGATGATAACATATCTTTTATCAGTTTTGGATAAGCTTTCGTTATGTTCTATTATGGTTACGTTAGGATTAAAATCCTTAGAAGTGGTTTTAAGGAATTCTGAGTAGTTGCCATCTGGAGTACTGGAGCTACTAGGGCTCGAGACGTCAGGAGGTGGTATTGGGTTTAGACGATTAGTGGGAGTTAACGTTGAGTCTTCGTTTATTATGTAATCTAGGTCATGAAGATTACCTAACTCTGGTAAGCTTGTGGGTTGAATGAGATCTTCAAGTTGGATTAAGTCTTCCGGAGAAACAGCTGGGAGAACATCTGGATTTGATGCTTCATCAGAATCAGGTGAGTTTAAGTTCTGGTTATAATTGCTAGGTATAGGATTGATAGGATTGACGGATTTAGTTATAGGATAGCGGGATAATGCATCAGCGGCATTATTTAGTTTTCCTTTTCGGTATATTATTTCGTACTCGTATTCCTCCAATTTTAATCTCCATCCCTGGAGTTTACTACTAGGGTCAGAATGATTGAACAGCCAACGTAAGGGACGATGGTCAGTAATTATTGTGAATTTTCTACCATAGAGGTATGGACGGAAGGTTTAACAGCCGAAAAGGATTGCAAGTAATTCCTTTTCAGTCGTACTATAATTGCATTCATTTTTGTTGAGTGTACGGGAAGCAAGCATAGGCGATAGGCTTGTCCTTGCCTATTTCGCCTTGGGAAAGAATAGCGCTTATCGCATAATTGGATGCATCACAGCTGAGAAGGAATGGTTTGGAAAAGTCAGGATATGATAATAACGGAGCTGTAGTTAATTTATTTTTTAGGATTTCAAAGGATAGCTGATGTTCGTTTGACCATACGAACTCTACATTCTTTTTCAGCAAATTAGTTAAGGGTTTTGCAATGCTTGAAAAACCTGAGATGAATCTGCGATAGTAAGAGACGAAACCAAGAAATGATTTGATGTCTTTGGGGTTTTTTGGTATAGGGAATTCGTGAACTGCTCTTAGTTTTTCAGGGTTTGGTTTTTCTCCTTTGTCGGTAATGACATGGCCTAGATATGAAACTTCCATTCGTAAGAATTCACACTTATCTGGTTGCAGTTTTAATCTGAATTGACGGAGTCTAGAAAATACATATGTTAGTTAGGTTATTCATGTGAGAAGGGATGTCAAATGAGTAGATGACAATGTCGTCGAGATATACGAAGCATTGGATGCCTTGGAGACCAGATAAAGCGGAGTTCATTAGTCTCTGAAAGGTGGACGGTGCATTCTTTAATCCAAACGGCATACGAGTGAATTCGTAATGCTCTTTTGGGATTGAAAATGCTGTTTTGGGAGAATCATCGGAAGACATATTAATTTGGTGGAAACCGGAAGCTAGGTCTAATGTGCTGAAATATTTGCACTTACCTAATTGGTCTAGGATTTTGGCTATGTTTGGAATAGGATAGGAATCGCCGATGGTCACGTCATTGAGCTTACGGTAATCGATTACAACGCGCTCTTCGCGTTCTTTGGCCAGAAGCATCAAGCTTCTTGGGTACTACCCAAATTGGTGAGGACCATGGGGACATAGATGGCTTTATTATACCTGGTTTCAGCATTTTTTCAACTTGGGAATCAGCTTCTTTCTTATGGCATTCGGGAAATCTGTATGTCTTATCATCAATTGGGCTGTCAGAAGTTGTTTTAATTTTATGTTCTATTGCATCAGTGCAAGTTAACTGATCGTCAGGTAGGTGGAAAACGTCTGAAAACTGAGAACAGACAGAGTATAATGCCTCAGTTTCTACTGGATTAAGGTGGGACACGCGAAGTTGCTTTAAAACCTCTTCTGTGCGTTCATGAATATGGGGTTCATCTATGGTACCGATAAAGACTGAAGCCTGTAGTTCAAAAGGATTTAAATGTAATTTAAGATCAGACTTAACCGTCACGGGTTCTTCTAATGTGTTAACAATTAACACGGTTGTTATTCTTAACTTGTACCATACAATTTGCTATTAATAGATTTTCGGACAGATGTTGGTCGATTATTAAACCTTCTCTGATTTCTGGATTTACTACAGTACATTCAATTATGGTTTCGCTGCGCGGTGCAATAGTATAAACGGGTTCATTGAAATGTATTTTGAGTTTAGTATCTTTTAAGTGCAGCATACCTTTATCATAGTTAATTTCACCATTCATGGAATTAAATAAGTCATTGCCAACAATACAATCATAGGGTATGCTTAATTTGTTGACTAGATTGAATGTATGTGTCAGGTATATACAATCACTATGAGGTTCATCATGTGTATAGATGGTTATGGGAATTTGGCCTAATGTGTGTAGAGGATTATCAGTGGTTGAATCGATACCTTTGATTTTGAATGTAATTGATTCGTCAATTACGGGTATATCGTCGATGGCTGATTTTTTATTATACTTATGGATGCACCTGTATCGACGATGAGGGATAGATCATTAGAGGACACGGGAAAATTCACTTTTATATATGGTAAGTATTTATTTGGTACATTAGATGTGAATTCGTATATTTCTTTATTCATATTTTTTTTATTTTCAGGATCCTGGATGATGTCTACGGTTTGGGGCTGGTTACCCTGCTGCTTGACTCCATTAGTTTTCAAGGATTTAGAGTCTACGATTTGGGGCTGGTTACCCTGCTGCTTGACTCCAATGGGATGACCTCGAGTTTGGGGCTGGTTACCTTGTCCAAGGGTCATTGTTTGGGTTTTGACGTCGTCTATTATGGAATTCATCTGTCCCGTGCGACATCTATTCGGGACATTATTTAGTTTAAATTGTTGTCAACAGTATCATAACTTTCAATCAATTAAACTATTTAATAAACTACCGGGAGAATTAAAGTCAATTTACAATATAAATCAGTTTAAGCACCAGCTAAAGTCATTTTTGAAAGAAAAATGCTACTATACACTTGACGAGTTTCTCAGTGAATGTCTAAACTACATAGCATGATAATTAACCACTTGTCATGATCTATTTGTTTTTGACATGCTAATTTTTTATTGACATGTTTATTTTTTATCGACATCATTTTTTTTTAATTTTTTATTTGTGTGATTTTTTTTCTTTATTTTTCTATTGTCGTAGAATTTTAAATTTTTCTATTGTCATAATTCATGTATTTTTTATTTTATTTTATTAACATTATTTATTTTTTATTGACATGCTTTATTTTTTTTCTCGTTAATTTGATTTATTTTTATTGAAATGATTTTTTCGGATTTACTTTTCAATCACTTCTTGGTTTTTTTTTGCTAATGTACCGAATTATAATTGTATTATTTTATTTTTAAATTGTAAATATTAAAATCCATGTTGTGTTAGTTTTTAATGAAATTTCGACACAATGTAAACATTGTTTATGAAATAAATGAATGAATGAATGAACCTTCTGCCTCGGTTACGACATTAATATGGGGTTTGAAAGTAGATGTGCTCGGCTGCGCACTTGAAGTAGAAGGTTCATTTTGATTGTTAAATCTTTTATTATTATATTCGCGGAGTTGGCATTTTTCTAGGATATGCCCTGATTTCTTGCAATATCTGCAGAACGGATCATTTGAGGAGGTTTGATAAGAAGCAGGTTTTTGAGATTGATTATTATTAAAGTTATTGGATTTATTTGGTTTAGTATTTGGATCATTATGGCGAAATGATTTTGCGGCTAAATTTTGTTTATAGGAATATTGTTGTAGTTTTTCTTCAGAAATCGCATTATTTAATGCGTCATTTAGATTTTTCGGGTCCCTAGACCTAACAATGTTAGCTATGCGTGGGGTAAGCTCCATCGTGAATGTATGCAGGGCAAGGTCCACCATTGCAGCTACTCTGCCGGGGATTTCATTCTTCCTGTGACCGGATATGGAGATTTCTGTAAGTAATTTAGACAGACAAGTTTCTATTCAGTACCGTGGACCACATCCATACTGTTCGGCAGATTGTACAGAAGACCGAAGAGTACAACCAGCCGCTGTGTATGGCATTTGTGGACTACGAGAAAGCCTTCGACTTCATCGAAATATGGGCAGTTCTGGCCTCTCTGCAACGATGTCGAATTGACTGGCGTTATATCGAAGTGTTGAGGTGTTTGTATGACGCTGCAACGATGACTGTCCAGATCCAGGATAAAAAAACCGGCCCTATCCAACTGCTTAGGGGGGTGAGACAAGGGGATGTGATATCCCCGAAACTTTTCACCAATGCGTTGGAGGACGTTTTTAAGACGCTGGACTGGACTGGACAGGGTATCAACGTAAACGGCGAGTACATCTCACATCTTCGTTTTGCCGATGACATCGTCATAATGGCAGAGACACTGGAACAGTTAGACCAGATGCTGCACAGCCTAAATGGAGCCTCTCGGCGGGTTGGCCTCGGCATGAATTTGGACAAGACGAAAGTCATGTACAATTCGCACGTCTTGCCGAGTCCAATCCATATCGAAGGGTCACTTCTCGAAGTTGTGAAGGAGTACGTCTACCTAGGACAAGTTATCCAGCTCGGTAGACACAACTTTGAGAAAGAAGCCGACAGGAGGATCCGATTGGGTTGGGCAGCGTTTGGAAAACTTCGTCAAGTCTTCTCGTCGCCAATCCCGCAGTGTTTGAAGACTAAGGTCTTTAACCAGTGCGTCCTGCCCGTTATGACATACGGTGCCGAAACGTGGACACTGACAGTCGGGCTGGTCCACAAATTCAAGGTCGCTCAGCGCGCCATGGAGCGGGCTATGCTTGGAGTTTCTTTGAAGGATAAGATCAGAAATGAAGTTATCCGGAAGAGAACCGGAGTTACCGACATAGCCTGCAGAGTAAGCAAGCTGAAGTGGCAGTGGGCTGGCCATATTTGTCGAAGGACCGATGGCCGGTGGAGCAGACGAGTCCTAGAGTGGAGACCGCGTATTGGCAAGCGTAGTGTGGGACGCACCCCAGCTAGATGGACCGACGACCTTAAAAAGGTGGCTGGGACAGACTGGATGCGGAAAGCGGAGGACAGGGTGTTGTGGCGCAGCCTGGGAGAGGCCTATGTCCAGCAGTGGACTGTTATAGGCTGAGTTGATTGATTGATTGATTGTTTCTATTCTAAGTGTGAATTGGTTAACATTCTCCTGGGCACCTTGCCTGCAATCCTGGAGCTCTGCTAGAAGGTGAGCGTAATGTTAACGCTCTCCAAATTGGTTCTGAAGGAAATCTTTAAGGGACGGCATTGAGTCAAATTCTTTAATTGAACATGCAATCTCGGCTTTACCGTCCAGTTGGCTGATGGCATATTTGAAGACGATGTCAACTTGATAAGAGGAGGCTAGGGAAATCGCATTATCACAATTATTTATAAATGCATTTAGTTTTTCTCGGCTGCCATCAAATGGCTTAATGAATTTTAGAATTACGTTTAAAGGTATTCCTTCTTTAGACTCCTCTTTCAGGTTCTTTGAGTCTTTGGACATGGTTGACAATAAAGGGAGAAAGATTTATAATTAAAAGAATGAGATTAGTTAACTATAACAAGTCTGGAAATAAGATTATTAGTTCGGTCGACAATGTATGCAAGTATTCGGAAGCCTTATCGCCTATACATTGTGTTGAGACTGAAACTGCGACGAGCGACGAGACATAACATCCGTTCATATGACGTATGTATTGGAATGTTCAAGATAAGCCGTTGTAAGTTATTATAAGTTAGATTTGATCACTTTACTTTTATGGGAAATTATGTTCACAACTCACAGTATTATTACGCACATATTCTTCATGGTTTTGCTGGAACTAGAACTGGATCTAGAGCTGGAACTGGAATGACCTTGAATTTGGTCAGTACCGGGTTTACCGGTGAGGCGAGTCGTCTCTGGAGATTTTAAGGCACTTGAGCACTCTCACTTTTGGCACTTATCACTTTAAACTTAGCACTCTTTGGGAGGATTCCAAGGATTTTCTATCCCTTTTACGCTGCCACCAATGTTATAACCGGGTTCCGAATTAGGTTTTTAAAAAAGAAACCACTTTATGCTAGAATAAAACTTGTATTAAAAATAGACACGAGTGCAAGGTGTGTGCACGGTAGGATGGTTGGGAGACGACTGACTGCTGGACTGAGAGGAGCGGGGGAGAGGAATGAGAGGATGCTGCGTCAGCAGCAAGAATGCAGCGGAGACTGCTGAGTAAGCCAGAAGGCGTACAGATGGAAGATGTAACAGTTCGAATTTTAGTATAAAAAAAATTGTTTTTTTTTTGACAACATGGTTGTGTGTCATTTGTTATAATTATTTTCTTATTGGAGATCAGAATACTTTTTTTTCACTCAAGTAATTTTTAATTTTGTCTTAAAAAACCTCGAAATCAGTCGTTTCTTTTTTATATAGCACTCCAGCATTTATCACCATTTATTTTTCGGTACGTATTGCAAATTTGTTAACCTCGGATATTGTAATTTTGGCTATCTACCAATCATGATTTTATTTTAGAATATTCGTCCTGCTCGGCAGTGCTGAGGCCTTCGTTTTCATTAGTTGCAGGCGTTGTTTTGCCACAAGTCCCACGTCCCAGTGGTATGTATTTTTTTTTATTTTGAAAGTCCCGGCTTGGTAATCCCTTTTTTTAACCACAACATATTGTTT
Organism: Atethmia centrago; assembly: GCA_905333075.3. Lineage (NCBI taxonomy): Eukaryota > Metazoa > Arthropoda > Insecta > Lepidoptera > Noctuidae > Atethmia > Atethmia centrago. The sequence continues at coordinate 166,227 of HG995369.1, forward strand.
AGGGAAACCCCCTAGAGTTGTACATTGGGCGGCCTTTCATCTCCCGCTCAGACCAAATCCAAAAACATCATCTGGCAACGCGTAGCTTCGCATCGAAAGCGTCCCACGCCACCACGCAGAGGGCCTCAACGTGTGGTATCGCCCCTGAGCATCGTAGCGTGGTCCATCGCGGCGTGCCGTCATCTCATCTTGCCGAGTCACGAACCGGAGCTTCTACAGATAATTTCAATTTTTTAATTTTTTTTATCTAACGTTCGACCGTGTCTTTAACGCACCTGGGGGGTTGATTATAATCAATAATTTTAGGTCGTTGACAAGCAAACTAATCCATAGCTGATCTCCACTTTTCCTAAATATTGTATTTTTTACTCAGCTTTTGAAATTATATGTATATTGCCACGTACAGCGTATTTTTTTCCTTTCACACCACACTACATTATGGCGCCCGAACTTAAAATAACGATTACTTCTTGATATTTACCAGTAAAATATTTTTTTATTCGTGATTTGTGTGTGGTGCACGCGCTGTACGTGCAATTTTAATCATTAAAGTCGTATTCATATAGTTTCATTAGTAACTCTAGATCGTGACATCAAAATTATTTGGATATATATATATTATGTGTATGAAAGATTTCATTTTCATTTTCGAATTAGGTAAATACTCCTAACTAACCATATTCAAATAGGAGATTCGTTTCTTTTCTTGAGTGCATTCTACTAAGGTGAGTGTCTATTTTTCTAGCTCTCTATTTGTCGTTATTCTGTATTTTTACATTACTTTCGCATTTTATCATGGCTAATCCTGAGGGTCCTATTGGGGACACACCTTTTCGAGGTAGCCCAATAATTTCTAGGCCACCTCCGATTCCGCCCAGGGCTTCGAGAACGTCGGTTTCTTCGGACATACCATCGCCTATTAAATCATATGAATGTCCACGTTATTTCGCCAAACAAATTTCCCTTGCTAAGTGGAAAATCGATTTTTCAGGCACTTCTTGCGTACGTGAGTTTTTCATTTCTGTAGAGGAACGTAAAGAAGCTGATAATATTTCGGACCAATACTTGATTAAGAGGTTTCATGAGCTTTGCTCAGGGGCAGCTCTTAAATATTTTAGGTCAATTCGCCATCCCGACTTAACTTACACTGACCTGAAGGATGCCTTCTTTAAAACGTTCGGAGCAATAGACTACGAGTTTAAGACTGAGCAGGAAGTAAGGAACTTGAAACAAAAATCAGACCAATCTGTTAGAGATTTCGTCATCCAGGTTTCATACCTGAATGATCTTTTAGCCAGTCCTATTTCGGAAACTAATTTACTACAGATAATAACCCACAACATGCATCCAAAATATTTTCCTTGTCTATCTATCCATAAGTTTGACTCTGTAAATTCACTTATTGATATGGCTTCTCACTTTGAGAGTTTTTTACCTCGCTCTTCCAAGTCAGTATCGGTGGTTACACACGATGTGCAACTTTGTCCTAAATGTAAAAAGAACGGACACACATATCGAAACTGTCCAGACTTTCCTGGTATGTTATGTTTTAAATGTCCGACTCCCGGAGTAATAACCCGTGATTGCCCAAAATGTAATTCAAAAAATGTATAAGCCATCGGCAGCACGTTTCCATCCGTAGAGTGTCGCCGGTGTTAAGTTCTAATAGCTATGATAATCGTCCCTTTATTGAAATATTACTATGTGGACGTATAGTTAAAGCTCTTCTTGATTCAGGTGCTCAGATGACTCTAATTAGTGACCATTTAATCAATGAATTACGTATATCTTTAAACTCGAACAATCCGCTACGAGTACCACATGCTATTTCTGCTGATAATTCGCCTATAGATATTTTAGGAACCATTTGTGTCCCGGTTCAGTTTAATAGTACTACTTTTGTTCACGACTTTTTAGTAGCAAGTTGTATGTCATCTTCAGTTATTCTTGGTATTGAATTTTGGAATAAGTTTGCTTTAACCTCAGTTTTTAGTAAGGCTTTTAACAAAAACATCAAAGGTAACATGTATCTACCTTGTGTCAGTCAATCACCTTGTCAGGTTTCTTTTTTTTTTTTTTTTCCTGTGGCAACACTACAGCTAACAGCTGATTTGAATTTGTCCCTGTAATTTTAATTTTAAATAATAGATTTCCTTCTTAATAAGGCCTATTTCCAATTAATAAACTAGTATATAGCGTATTTAAGTGTTTTCTGTGTTAAATCTATGCATTATGTGCAAAATAAGTGTAAAAGTCTCTTTGTGATTCGTTGACAGTTACCGGCTCAACCGAATGTTGCATTTTCATCTCGATATCAGGTACAATACTATATATTTAACTTGGTAGTAGATTGTTTGCGTTAAATTTGTTTTTTTTTTCCTACAATTCACTAGTCCACTTTTATAATACGGCTACAAGTTGATGCCTATGACCTTAAACACGTAAACATAACCTTAATTAGTTTGGTGACAGAACTTTTAAAATTTTTCCTTTACGATCTAAATTTCATTTTCTGTTCAACTAATTATCTGTTACTCAATCCACTACTCTTTTCCAATCTCTTCTCTTTTCTCTTTAATCATGATTATGACTCGCAGCGCGCGGGCTCGCCTAGAAGAGTCCAAACTCACTCAGGCTTTGAACGAATTAAAGGCGTCTAAGGAGCACTGTGACCAACTGATTAGGGAAAGAGATGAAAATGAAATAGAGTTCCTTGGTGTCCTTGAAACGAATAGGAACTTGAAAACAGAAATGGCTCAGTTATATATTCAACACACTGATGCTATAGCAGCCCGGGATAGGCTCCAAGTTGTTGTGGACGGGTTCAGCCAGTGTAGCAATGAGTATGAACAAACTCTTAGTCACAAATATTTACTACAACAGCAGCTACATGAGGCTCAAAGTCAGATTGAACAACTTGAGACTACAAATCTAAACATCACCGCCTCATTGAATCAAAATCTATTCAATGAATTGGTGCCTATAGCCCCATCAATGGTTTCTGTAATAAACCACTCTTACACAATAGATTTAACAGGTCATAATGATTCAAAATCAAGTAAATCAGTGAGGGTAGTTACTAGTAAAAATAAACTTAAAAAGTATATCAAAATTAACAAATACATAGTTAAAACTAAGAAAATGGTCAAAAACAAAAGTTCTTTATTAAAAATGTAAAACTAAATAGAGAAAGGTTAAATCTATTGAAACAATTAGATATGTATTCATGAAACTTAGAAAAAAGTACTAGGAAATACCAAATTGACACTGAAGACTTGCAGTATGAACTTGACCGACTTCAGGAGAAACTTACTTCTATGACCATCAAACATACAGCCTCTGAAAACCAAATGAGGGAATATGTATTGGCAATTAATGAGCTGGTAAGCTCTCAAACCAACAAATGTGAACATTGTCAACCACCATCTATTGACCCCACACCAGACCATTTATTGACGATATGTGATACCACCATACCGCAGTCTTGTGCTAGTTTGCCATTATCAATTACAAACTGTTTCCCTAAACAGACTGTAAATAAAGAAATAGTATTATTTTGTGATGAAATTGGAAAGGATCTAGGCCACTTGTTGACAAATAAATATCCAGGACACTCAATAATGAACTACTGCATGCCTGGTTGTTCTTTATTTGACATAATGAAAAAAGTTATAAAATGCTATTTTAACCAGGATACTATACTATTAATATTTGTTGGTAATAGGGGAAATGTGAACAAAGGAGAATTACTCCAATATTATAGATCATTATGCAACCTTAATTTAAGAAAAATTGTGATGTTCACATTCCCATACAGCCAAAGTTTGCCACAGGAAGAAAACATCTTTAGGTCTGAAATTAATATGACTTTGCATAATTTGACTTATAATAATAATTTATTCCAATTAATTGACACTAACAACTATGTTGGTAATAATTTATATTTGACAAAAGATAGATTTTTTATGGGTAGGTATTATCTTTCAAAGTACTGTAAAAGACAGATAGCTGTGTCGCTATCTTACTATTTTTCTATTACAGCCAAGAATTTGGCTAATTGCTTCTATTGAGCAATGCAATGATGACATTTTAAATAATTCAGCCAATAATTTGGTATCAAACATTGACATTGATAATAATTTAAATTAGAAATTAAGACAATAGAGGAAATCTCTAGCAATGTACAGAACTGCAAAAATAAATCAAATAAAAGTTTAAAATCAGTCAATAGTATCAACCTGGTGCATCAGAATATTCAAGGATTTATAAACAAAGATTTAGAGGTAGAGTTATTTATGAATGTTAACAGTATTGATATTCTTTGTATAACAGAACATTGGCTTAGAAGCCACCAGTTCTTGTTCAATTTTAACAATCACCAGGTTGGTAGTTCGTTCAGCAGAGTAAATGCTATACACGGTGGCTCATTAATTTTAGTAAGTAATCAGCTTAAATTTAAGGACCGTAAGGATATTGTGAGCCTATCTGTTGAGCGGACAGTTGAAATAGCCTGTATAGAATTGGAGCAGTTTATTGTATTAAGTGTGTATAGACCCCCTTCAGGATTGTATGACTGCTTTGAAAAGGTAATGGATGAAGTGTTACATAAGATTTGTGACTCAAACAAGTCTATTATCACTTGTGGTGATTTTAATGTTAATTTATTAGAAAACTCAGGTTCTTGTAGTAAAATAATAAGTCTGTTTCAGTCCTACAATCTTGTAAATCTATTTCTAGAGCCCACAAGAATAAGCCCTACGAGTGCCACATGCCTAGATAATATTTATACAGATATTATACCAAGCCACAAAGAAATTATAAATTTACTAGACTCAGATCATTGTGGGCAAAAGATTACTATTCAAAACCAAAACAATAAAGTGGCTAAAAAAGATATCATTGTTAACCCTAAAACTGCAAGTCGCTTGGAAGCTTTTAAAGTTAAACTCATTAATAAATTACCAGTTTTGTCTATTCCTGCTGATCCTAATCATCTATATGATGATTTCTTTAATATATACTGTAAACAATTTCATTCCATTTTTATTCCCAAGACTATCTCGATTAATAATAACGCATCTTTCAGTGATTGGGCTACCATTGGTATTCATAAAAGTAGAACACGGCTTTATGAGCTGTACAATGAAAGGGCATACATAAACACTGCTGAATTTAATTTATATGTTAGAAACTATTCAAAATTATTTAAAAAAGTTTGTTGTATGGCCAAGTCACGTCATTTGAGTTCGAAGATTAAAAATAGTAGTAATGTAATCAAAACGACTTGGAATATTATTAATAGTGAAACGGGAAGGTCTAGTAACCGAAATACTGACTATAGCCTGTCAATTAATGACAAAATAATAAAATCAGACTCGCAAGTCGCCGCGGCCTTTGAAAATTTATTTTCAGATATTCCCGTTTCAACTACTAAATCCCTAAACTCATCACCTTCTGTTGCTGAGTCTTTGCTCAAGGAAAATGTTAATGTTTGCGATTCGGAATTTCATTTTGAACATATTACCTGTAGAGATATAATTAAAACCTTTCACACTTTAAATGTAAAAAAGACTGCAGATCTGTGGGGTAATTCTGTAGAAGTTCCTAAGTCAATTATTGACATTGTAGCTCCTACTTTATCTCTTATCTTTAATAATTGCATTGACTGTGGGGAGTTTCCTGACCTTATGAAAAATAGTAAAATAATACCTTTGTTTAAATCAGGTAGTACATCAGACCCCACCAATTATAGACCTATTTCAGTACTACCTACCTTTAGTAAAATTTTTGAAAAAATAATTTTAGTCCAATTACAAAGATTTTTTAATAAACATAAATTATTGCACAATAAACAGTTCGGTTTTACAAGGGGTCGTTCGACTACTGATGCCGGTGTGGAACTTTTAGGACATATTTATAATGCATGGGAAGATAAACGCGATGCATTGGGCATCTTTTGTGATTTGTCCAAGGCATTCGATTGCGTTCTTCACGAAACGTTAATCAGGAAACTCCGCCACTACGGGATCCGGAACACCGCTCTGGATCTTCTTACTTCATACTTGAGTAATAGGATTCAGAGCGTTGACGTTAATGGTAAAAGATGTCCCGGGTCTATAGTAACAATGGGAGTCCCACAGGGCTCAATTCTTGGTCCTTTCTTGTTTCTTAATTTCGTTAATGATTTGCCATACCTCATAAAGGATAATCATGATATAGTGTTGGTAGCGGATGACACTTCACTTTTGTTTAAACTTAAACGTCAGCAGCTGGTTACTAACGATGTTAATAGTGCGATCTCAAAAGTAGTTCACTGGTTCAATGTTAATAATTTACTTCTTAATGAAAAAAAAACCAAATGCATTAAGTTTACGCTACCTCACGTTAGGCAGGTGAAAACTAATGTATTGATAATGGGCGAAGAATTGAACCCTGAAGATAGCACAGTATTCTTGGGCTTAACTTTGGATGCTAAGCTTCAGTGGGGTCCACATATAGATAAATTGTCGAAAAAGCTAAGCTCCGCAGCATACGCTGTTTGAAAAATTCGTAATTTAACTGATATAGAGACAGCCCGTTTAGTGTACTTTAGCTATTTTCATAGTGTAATGTCGTACGGTATTCTGTTGTGGGGAAATGCCGCTGACATTCAGACTATCTTCGTTTTGCAGAAAAGAGCTGTTCGGTCAATTTATAGATTAAGTCCGAGACACTCTCTCAGAGAGAAATTTAAGGAGATTAATGTAACGACTGTGCCCTCCCAGTATATTTTTGAAAATCTTTTATATGCCCATAAAAATATAAAATTGTTTAAAAAATACAGTTATATCCATAATATAAATACTAGGAACAAACACAAATTTGTTGTACCTACAACAAGGCTCAAGAAAATAGGTGGCTCATTCAGATGTCAATGTATACGTTTTTATAATAAACTTCCAAGCCACGTTCAAGATCTAAGCCTTAATAAATTCAAATCATTTATTAAAAGTAAGTTGTGCCAGAAAGCCTTTTATACTATTAAAGATTAAGCTTAAGGATTAAGCTGCTCCAATTATTGCATACTGAAACTTTTATTTTATTTATATACCATTTTGACATATTTACTTTGTGGAGTTCAATATACTGTTTGGAACTTAATATTTACTTGTAAAGTATTATATTGTTTTCAATTATTGTGAATGTGAAGCCTATGTGGGTCATTATTGTATTTTTTTTTCTCATTTAGTCAATCATGGTCTGGCAGTTTGAGTAATTTATGCGGCCTACCCAAATGTTCTTTCTTTGGTATTGTTCGTCGAATCGTTGAGCTGAGCTCCTTAAGTTCTGAGTTGAGCAGCACGATTACTGACAAATGCATGCACTGACTGGACAGGTCCACTCAATCTGTGTGGTTCTTTCCTCAAAAGGACCATTTCAGACACCAATCTACATGGCCTTCATATGATCTGACCAAGATTATGTCTGGACTTTAAAAGAGACTGTGACCTCTGAGTTTGTTTCGGCCTTTCTTCTCAGAGTAGTCAGATAGGAAACGCCGACCTCATCTAGCTTTACTTAAAAAATATGATTGACGTGTAAAAGTGTTTGTACAAACCTACTTACAGAAAATAAATCATTTATCATTTATTTATCATTTCTTCTATTAGTGAGGCACGTTACGTTCATCCTCGTAATGTCTTATTACCCGACCAAGAGCGTAGTTTACAACGTGTTATTGACGAGTTCGAAGTCATCTCGTCTGACAAGGTTGGTCTCGGTAAAACTACTTGGCTTTCACACAAAATAAATACTACAGGTCCGCCAATAAGACAAAGATTTTATCCTCTCTCTCCCGTCAAATTAATAATTCTTAACGAAGAAATCGATAAGGTGTTAGAAATTGGTGTGATTCGTCCATCTTGTTCTCAGTGGGCTAGACCTGTGGTGATGGTTACGAAGAAAGATGGTTCAATTCGTTTCTGTGTTGATAGCAGGAAGTTAAATAGCGTTACCATCAGGAATTCGTATCCTCTTCCCCGCATTCAGGACATCCTTGATAATCTTAGAGGAGAAAGATATATAAGCTCGCTTGATTTTAGGAGTGCTTTTTGGCAAATACCACTCGCAAACAAAGATACTTGTGAGAAAACCGCCTTTATAGTCCCTCAACGTGGTTTATTCGAATTTGTTAGAATGCCATTTGGTCTTACTAATGCTGCTTCTGAAATGCAACGTCTTACCGATATTTATGATTTTATATTATTATGCAAAATCATCATTATATACAACTATATGTACATATTGACATTGATGAATATTATAAGCAAAATTAAGTGAATATTTATGTACCTTGAAAAGTATTATATTACTTTAATTATTGTGAATGTGAGCACTATGTGGGTAATTTTTATTTATTTCTTGTTGTTTTTTTTTTTCTTCTCTTAGTTTTTAATGATGGTCTGGCATTTTGAGTTCTTTATGCGGCCAACCCAATTGTCCTTTCCTTGGTATTGTTCGTCGAGTCGTTGAGCTCCTTAAGTTTTGAGTTGAGCTACACGATTACTGACAAATGCTTGCACTGACTGGACAGGTCCACTCAAATTTGTGTGGTTCTTTCCTCAAAAGACCATTTCAGACATAGATCTACATGGTCCTCACATGATCTGACCAAGATTATGTCTGGACTTTAAAAGAGACTTTGACCCTTGAGTTTGTTTCGCCATTCTTCTCAGGGGTAGTCAGATAGGAAATGTCGACTCCATCTAGCTTATTTTTTAATATGACGTGTAAAAGTGATTCTCATATCCTATTTACAGAATAAACAATTTCATTTCATTTCATTTCATATGATTGTTAATTTTGAGTTCACTTCGACCAGTGATGACTGTATTTTTGGGTATGTCGACGATTTAATTTTAGTGTCGAAAGACTTCCACAGTCATCTCGCTCTCCTTAGAAAGGTACTTAACCGTCTTAAGGAAGCTGGTCTTTCTATCAATCTTAAAAAATGTGAATTCTGTAGAAGTGAATTAAAATATCTAGGTTCTCTTATCATAAAGAACGTTTCAAGTTCCTTCATGACACACATAATAGATACCTGAGGTCATCGGAAAACTTAAGACTAGAGATGCCGATGCATTCCACCAGCTTTTATGACAAATCTTTTACAGTTCAAGCAGTACGGTTATGGAATGCCTTACCCGTGTCGATAAGGCGTGCACAAACTTTGTCCACTTTTAAAATTCAGGTAAAAAAACACTTTCTCTCTCCCTAAACATCATCATTACTTATAGTTATATAGTTCTTGATTTTGTTTCATGTTTATGGCATATATATATATATGTATGTATGTATGTATGATATATGTTATGTATAGTATATGCTTTATGTATTTATTGTATATGTAACTGGTACACCACTGACTACCTGCAGTATTGTCTCTCCTCCCCCTTTAATCCATCCAAAGGTTGTCTGTAAAAGATCGCTTTTAGCGATAAGACCGCCCATTGTGTCACCCCTTGTAAAATTTCAACATTTGTATCTGTAATTTTTATGGTGTACATAATAAAGAGTATTCTATCTATCTATCTATCTATCTATTGTAAACGAAAAAGGTTTACAAACTGATTCTAGCAAACTCGATGCAATCAGAGATTTTCCAACACCAACTACTGCTAAATCTTTGCGCGGTTTTATTGGTATGTGTTCTTACTATAGACGTTTTGTACATGGATTTTCTTCCATTATAGCTCTTCTTACCGCCCTTATGGGTAAGAGGAAAGGACGGGATCCTATAGCTTGGGATGACGCAGCTGATCAAGCCTTTCATGTCACACACCTGTCATGGCTTGTCCTGATTTTTCCAAGCTATTCTTTTTACAGTGTGATGCATCAGCAGTCGGCTTAGGTTCAGTCCTTACGCAAAAGATTGACAATGTCGAACATCCCATTGCTTATTACTCCCGTTTATTTTCTAAAGCGGAACGTAATTATAGTACTACAGAACGTGAACTTTTATCTGTTCTTGATTCTATAAAACATTTCCGTTGTTATTTGGATGGAATGAAGTTTTCAGTTATAACGGATCATATTGCTTTGAAATGGCTCCTTACGTTAAACAACCCATCTGGTCGTTTAGCACGTTGCGCTACTATCATTTCTCAATATACCTTCGACCTCGTTCACCGCAAGGGGACGCAACACGTCGTTCCAGATGTTTTATCTAGAATTTACGCCAGTTACTTTTGATCATTTCGTTACTTTCGACCATACTAACGATGGATGATATAAGAAAGTTTATTCAGGTGCTCAAAATTCACCCCAAATGTTTCCTGCATACACCATCCAGAACGGTGTTCTTTTAAGGTGCATGCCTGTTACTAATCCCTTATCCCCAGAACCATGGCGTATCGTTTTACCCGCTGAAAAGATACCACTCGCAATTTGGGAATTTCGTAATAATTTTCCTTCGATACACCCTGGAGTCACTAAAACTTATCTCAAAATAAAAGAGATATTTTATTGGCCTAATATGTTTCGTGATTTTACCGAAACTTTGAGACAATGCGAAGTTTGTAAAGCTTATAAAATCGCTAACGCTCAACCAAGAGGACATATGTGTTTTCCAAAAGATGTATAAATTTACATTACCTTTACAAATAATTTTAATTGATATTATCGGTCCGTTACCAATTGCTTACTATGGATATAGATATATTCTATCCATGGTAGAAGTTTTTTCCAAATACGTCTGGCTGGTACCTCTTAAGAAGGTTGATGCCAGTTCGGTTACTAAAGCATTGGAATCAGAGATATTTTTCAATTTTGGTGTGCCACGTACTATTCTTTGTGACAACGCTACAGTTTTTCGCAGTAATCATTTTTTAAACTTCCTTAAATCCTTTCACATCGATTCACCGATATATACTGTTAGCTTGTATCTGGTAACCCTACTTATTTAATCAACTAATAAGCGTATGTCACTCAATTGATTATTCGTTCATAACATTAACTGTCATTCGTTCATGACATTCACTGTCATTCTCTATGGAAGATAACTGACAGCCGGCTTTCTTGATCGAGACGTCGAGGAGTGAACACGCCTACATTACCAGCGTAACAAATTGGTGGAATTATAATTTAAATCTTAGCAAGTAAGTACAGGACTTATTATTTTGGTGATATCCAAGTGTTCTTACAAATGTTGTGGAAAAGGTAATAAATATGTTTGTGTTTAAATAATGTGTTTCGTTTTCTATTGCGAACCCCTTTATTACTGACTGTAGCTAATAGTTCAGAAGTGGGATCGTAAGAGAATTCTCATAATTTTCTTTTTTTCACGTCCACATCGATCTTATTTTAATAATGATTTTTTAAACATAATCGTTACTGGTATGATTCGAAAGATTTTTACGGATTAAAAATATGCATACTTTATTTTCTTTTCCTGACAACCTACAACTTTTGAAAATGGAACGTTACAATTTAATTTCTTGACAAGTAATTGTATTTTTATTAAAATACGAGAAACTCATTTCTGAATTACAACTTGAATATGAAAGCTATTTAGGTGTTTAACGATTAGTGAACGCGTTGATGAAGAATATGGATGATTAATACTAATTACTATGCTGAACGGCTATGAGTTGTGAAAAGAAAAATATAAAAGAGAAATATGTTGATAACTAGTGGAGACATACTTAATCCTATTGTACGTAATAAATTAAACTTGCTATTTATTTAGTGATTGGTTTGAAAGAAGCATCACATGGTGACATTGACCTAGTATGTTTATTTTAAAATAAGAAAATCATAGGTGATGATTTGATGTCGGTGGCTAATTGTAGGTACTTCATACTTTCAATAGGTCTTGTTATTTATTTGGTGGCCCTGTCCTACACAAACTGATTATATAAGTACCATTTAATTTTTGGTTTCTCTTCTACATTATTTTGATAATTACTCAATCATAGTATAAATACGATCATGCGCTAAGCTTTCAAATGTGAGTTTCAGATACACATTCGTATTGAATACAACCGAGGGGAAGGGTTGTTATTCAATATGGATGAGGATGAAGAGCCCAGGTTTGAGGGCGGAAGTGAGCCCAGGTTTGAGGGCAGGAGTGGGCCCAGGTTTGAGGGCGGAAGTGAGCCCAGGTTTGAGGGCAGAAGCGGGCCCAGGTTTGAGGGCAGGAGTGAGCCCAGGTTAGAGGGCAGGAGTGAGCCCAGGTTAGAGGGCAGGAGTGAGCCCAGGTTAGAGGGCAGGAGTGAGCCCAGGTTAGAGGGCATATCAACATCTAGGCTGGAAGGTCATGGACTGCCCAGGCTAGAGGGCAAAGGAAGGAATATGGACAGCCGGGACAAGGAACCGGTCACTATGGGAATGGCGGCGAGGATTGAAGACCGGACACTACGTTCGTCTAGGAGTCGGAAAAGGTGAAATATCATCACGGATTCGGACAGCTCATCGCGTGGTGGTGCAAGCCGCGACAGGACTAGGAAATATAGAAGGAGGTCACGAACACGGAGAGGTGGCACCAGGCGGACGGCGCATAGCAGCGACAGCTCGGATAACCGTGAGTCAACCCGAGCTTATAAATCTAGTCGGAACAGGAATAGGGAGTCTGAAGCAAATGTATTATTAGATAAGTTTTTGTCGATCTTAAGTAACGTCAAGAGTTCGGAGAAGCCCAAGCTGTCATTTAATAGTAATGTTTTGCCGGATTTTGATCCCCTAAGTAAAGAGCAAACTATGCTAGTATGGATCACTAAAGTAGAAGAATGTGCCGAAATATACGGTTGGTCTGAAAAGGAAATAATTCACTACGCTCTTCCTAAACTTTCGGGGGTAGCAAAAACGTGGTATCAAGGTTTACCTTCTCTTCTTTATACTTGGGGCGAATGGAAGAAAAAGCTAATTGAATCATTCCCTTGTCGCGAGGACTACGCCGAACTCTTGACGGAAATGTTGGCTAAACGTGTTAAGTACGGTGAATCATTGGAGCACTATTATTACGCAAAATTAAATTTATTAAATAGATGCAAAATCTACGGTAAACAAGCAGTAGATTGTGTCTTATACGGAGTAGATGATCGTGCCATTAGAGTAGGAGTACAAGCGGCTCAATTTAGTGAACCAGAACAAATTTTAAAATATTTTCGAACGGTAAAAGTAGGACAAAATAGAGAAGCATACGAAGCTAATGTCAGAAATAGGAACGATCGTAAAACCTCTACTAACGCAACGTCTCGGACCCAGAATCCGAGATCTGGTACGGCGAATTCTAACATACGGTGTTTTAATTGTAACGAACTTGGTCACCCCAGTTTTAGATGCGATAAACCCTCTATTAAATGTTCATTATGTGACAGACTAGGTCATCAAGCGTCTAATTGTTATAAAAACAAGTTTAAAACTGATTTACTTAAAAACGAAACCCAATCAAAAGATAAAAATGAAAAACAGGTATCAAAGTTGAAAATTGATAGATCAATTGACAAATACATTTTAGACATTAAAATTAATGGTAAAGCAGTAAAATGTCACATAGATTTAGGAAGCCAGTGTACGCTTATAACGATAAGCAAGGCTAAAGAAATTGCCATGGATATTAAGTACCCGCCTAATCTACCCGTATTGAGAGGTATAGGTTCAAATTTAACTATTCCTTTGGGCGTAGTAACTGCCAATGTTGAAGTTCAGGGAATTAGAAAACTTATAGACATTTATGTAGTTGAAGATCATGTTCTGGGTCACCCTGCTCTCTTGGGGCACTCATTTACGGAAATGTCTGATCTTATAATTACTAAAACCCCAACTGAATTGATATTTAAAAAAATTGATTATACGAAAATACATCTGATATGTAGTGATAATGTTTGCATTCCGTCGTCTTCATTGCATGTAATACCAGTAAAATCTGAGCCATCTTTTAGTGGTAGTGTTTACGTACGACCTTCTCTTATGGAGTCGAATGGAAAACACTATTATCTTTTATCGGGTGAATATACCATCAAGGAAGGGAACGGTTCGGTACTGGTATATAACGTGTCTGGAAGCGAAATAACCATTTCAAAAAAATCTTTATTGACTCGTTCTATTAAAAGCGAATATTTAGACTCTTCGGAAGTTGTTAATTGCTGTCAAATGTCTTTCGATTCTGTTAATTCTAATGAACTAATTAAGTGCGGAGAAAATCTCAATAACGAAGAACGGTTACGGTTACAACAGCTCTTAAATAAATATCAAGAATGTTTTTCTAAAGGTCTGAAAGATCTCGGATTTACTAAAGTAACAGAAATGGTTATTGAACTGGAAGACACCGAACCAATCGTGTATAGACCGTATCGTTTGTCTCATGCCGAAAGGACATTAGTAAACGACATGGTTCAAGAGATGATAGATAGTGGCATTGTGAGGGAGTCTTCTTCGCCTTATGCCAGCCCCATTGTTTTAGTCCAGAAAAAGACGGGTGAAAAACGGTTATGCGTCGATTATCGAGCACTTAATAGAAAAACCAAAAAAGACCATTACCCCCTCCCACGAGTCGAGGACCAACTAGACCAACTGGCAGGAAACCAACTATTCACGTCTCTTGATTTAACGTCAGGCTATTACCAAATTTCGATTAGTAAGGAATCTTGTCACAAAACAGCCTTTGTTACCCCAGACGGGCAGTTCGAATATAATCGTATGCCATTTGGTCTTGTCAATGCGCCCTCCGTCTTTCAAAGAACGATTAATAAAATTCTTCATGACGCTAAAATCAAATATGCAATCGTCTACATGGATGACATTCTTATCCCCTGTAAAGATGTCTCTGAGGGTTTGAATAGATTAGAGGAAGTTTTACAACTCCTAAAGCAAGGAGGCTTAACACTCAGGCTCAGTAAATGTAACTTCTTCCTAGATAATATCGAGTTTTTAGGCTTCGAAGTAAACTCGTCGGGTATCCGTCCGGGCGGTAGGAAAACCGAGGCTATCTCAAAATTTACAACACCCAAAAACATACACGAATTAAGACAATTTCTGGGGTTGTCCGGTTTCTTTAGGCGGTTTACTAAAGATTATGCCGTAATAACTTCCCCGTTGACGAACCTATTAAAAAAAGAGGTGGTTTGGACTTGGGGTAGTAACCAAGAAGAATCTTTCAACTTGGTTAAAACGTTGCTTACGCAACGACCATTATTGGCTTTATACGATCCTAAATCAGTAACACAATTGCATACCGATGCATGCAAAGATGGGCTTGCAGGCATACTATTACAGAGTAATTCTTTAGGCGTATTTCATCCAGTTTCATACTTTAGCCGTAAAACTTCCCCCGATGAACGCAAATTGCACTCGTATGAGCTTGAGACCCTGGCAGTAGTAGCATCTCTGTGTAGGTTCAGGGTATATTTGCTAGGGATACCATTCGTAATTTATAGTGATTGTAGCGCTTTAAGATCTACATTCGTAAAACGTGATCTAATCCCACGAGTTGCACGTTGGTGGGTCCAAATACAAGAGTTCGATTGTACTATAGAGTACCGACCCGGCTCCCGAATGACGCATGTTGATGCGCTGAGCCGTGGACCGGTTGCGGCTGCCGATGCCGAAACACACGTATTAGACATCCTTAGTATTGAAAGTTCCGATCAGGACTGGATTACTACCGTGCAAGACGTGGACGATGAGGTACAGAGGATTAAAAATATATTAGAGGATAAAACTGCGGATTTAGTCATGGATATACATACAAATTACAAAATTAAGAACGGTCGTGTATATCGCATGGTAGGAGACGAGATTAGGTGGTTAGTTCCAAAGGGTGTACGTTGGCAAATATTGAAACGTAACCATGACGACATAGGGCATTACGGGTTTGACAAAACTTTACAGCGCATACAACAACATTATTGGTTTCCTAAAATGCGTCGTTTTATTAAAAAATATGTACAGTCTTGTTTAGAATGTGCCCATCATAAGACCCCTGGTGGCAAACGAGAAGGCGGACTGCACCCGATTGAAAAAGTCAGTGTCCCTTTTCATACTATACACGTCGACCACTTAGGTCCTTTTATCAAGAGCAAGAGGGGTAACTGTTATTTATTGGTCTTGGTGGATAGTTTCACGAAATTTGTAAATATAAATGCCGTCAAAAACACTAAGTCCCTCACTAGTATACGCGTAATAAAAGAACACATAAGTTACTTCGGGGTCCCCACACGGCTAATATCCGATAAAGGATCTAGTTTCACTAGTAAAACGTTTAAAGAATTTACAACACTATACGGAATAAAACACATTATTAACGCCGTAGCAACACCCAGAGCAAATGGACAAGTTGAACGGTTTAATAGGACTATCCTAGATGCTCTTTCGACTTGCACTCATAACAAAGATGACAAATCTTGGGATGACTATATCTATGATATTCAAGTAGGTATCAATACCACAGTACATAAGACCACCCAGAAGAGCCCTTCCGAATTATTATTTGGGTTTAATATAACTAGTAGGTCAGAAGGTATTTTGAACCCCGTTCTATCCGATACCACTAATTTAATTGACTTGGAAGATTTGAATAGTTTAAGAGATGAGGCAAGTTGTAGTATAAAGACACAGCAATTAAAAGACGTAGAAAGGTTCAATAGTCATAGGAAATTAGGCAAAACGTATAAGATAGGAGACTTAGTCCGCGTTGAGAGGCAAGTTCCTCATGATGGCCAATCCCAAAAGTTAGTGGTTAAATTCCAAGGTCCATATCGTGTAATAAAAGTGCTTCCCAATGATAGGTACATGATTGAGGACACCCCTATGACACGCAAACACGGCCGTCGATACGAAGCCGTGGTGGCCGTGGTGGAATTATAATTTAAATCTTAGCAAGTAAGTACAGGACTTATTATTTTGGTGATATCCAAGTGTTCTTACAAATGTTGTGGAAAAGGTAATAAATATGTTTGTGTTTAAATAATGTGTTTCGTTTTCTATTGCGAACCCCTTTATTACTGACTGTAGCTAATAATACCCCATATTATACCCCTCAAGCTAATACAGTTGAACGCTATAATCAAAGCGTTGTAACTTGTTTAAGTATTTTAGTTGGAGAGAACCAAAGAAATTGGGCTAAAATGTTGCCTAAGGTTAAGCTTTATCTTAATTCTTGTATCAATTTAGCTACTGGTTATACACCAAATTTTCTAATTTTTGGTCGTGAAATTTTTATTGATTCCAGGCGTACCAATCGACAGACTCAAGGCGTAGATTTAGCTACGAGTCGGCCTCAACACGCCGAGAACCCATCGGTGTACTTTTGGCAAAAGATGGCAACCCAAAGACAGGGGGAGGGTCCGCAAGACGCGAGAAGCAGAAGCAGACGAGAAGAAGATCATGACATCGAGGACAGGAACAGCAAGATCGACAAACGGGACTCAAGAATGAACAAAGTGTCGTGTGTTAACCCTACCGCAAGTGAAGTGAAATTTGACTGAAAAACATAGCGATGTGTGCTAATTTATTATTATGGTGACATTGACATTCTTTAGTTACATTTCTTCATAGTAGTCGTAGATCAATTATATTTACATTAGAGTCCTGCACTTTTACATTGTGTTTTACAATGTTATTATTTTTTACATATTTTGAAATTGTTTTATTTAGTTATTCTTTTTTTGTTGTGGCAATATGTACGGTGCACGTACTATTGGCAAAACTTAAGCATGCTCACTTTAGAAAATATTTCTGCGGCAAGCGCAGCTAGTGACAAACCACACCCCTTCCTGGTTTCGTCCAATTAGAGACAATATGAATTTGTGTGAGTATAAGGCGTGTAACAAAAAATATAAATATGTGTGGTATGTTGGTTACTCACTGCACGAGCCGGTATTATTCGCGCGAGCCGAGGGCGAGCGAGCGCGATAAGGGAGTCGAGTGTGTGCGCGTTTCATACGACGGTTTTCAACTTGAGAGGAAAAAAAGAGACTGGTATTGTTATTAGTTTCGTACGCCGCTAGGTATTTCTCTCTAGATTTTGCAGGCAACAGGCTGTCACTAGCGTTTCGTGCCTAGATTAGTATTTCCGGGGGGTTAAATCTACGCGTTGCTCTTCGCTCTTCTTTCCTAATTGAAGTCAACATTTTTGATAATAATTAACCACACAATGAAAACGTTAACAAGTATTTCTGGAAAATACCGCGCTTGTTTTGTTTATCCCGCGCGCCGCAGGTGTAAATAAAGGCGCTGGAAAAACCGCTAAACAGCCTATATAAAAAATATAATAAACAAAATAATGTTTTGAATAAGCAAATTAAGGTTAATATGTAGTGAAAAATATATAATTTTATGAAATGATGATAATTTTGATGATTGATTTATCTGATGTAACGAATTTTTTTTTCTCAAAAATATTCATTGTTTTTGGACAAAAACTGCGTATATTGAAAAAAGAAATATAAAGTAAAAATACTTCTATATAATAAGCTGAATTTCTGAGTCACTTTACAAGCAAGTGTGTTGAAGAAATATTTCGTAATTTTTTGCGACCGTATTTTATGGCCGTTCTATAAAGCCGATCTATTGTTTAACCAGATGTTCTGACGTTCCCACTGAATAACAATGGTGCTTAGATAATGAACTTATTTTTATTGCAGTTGCAAAAGTTGCGACAGCAATAATAAAAAAATCTGATAACATTGTATAAACTGCGCCAAGTAATGGTTCAAATACTACTGTAAGTAATTTTGCTATTTTAATCAAAACAGCAATAAAAGAAAGAGATAGCAAATGACAATTTCTAACAAAACTACGTAACTTGCTTCGTTTTAGGGTTCCGTAGTCAACAAGGAACTCTTATAGTTTCGCCATGACCGTCTGTCTGTCTGTCTGTCCCCGGCTTAGCTCACAGACTCTTACTAGAAAGCTGTAATTTGGCAAAGTGGTAAACAAAAATGCTAAATAAAGTTTTTTTAGGGTACGCGTATAGCAATACGACCTTCAGTAATACCTCCGAAGTGTTTTTAGTTTTAGGTGATTTTAATATGAGTGGAATCTCGTGGGCTCCATCTAATAATAACTCGTTAGTCCCAGTGAACCCCGCCACAAGTGATGAATGTATGCTAGCTGATGAGTTATCTATGCAGGACCTTGGACAATATAACGGCGTGCTCAATAGGTATGGGAAATTGTTGGATTTAGTCCTCTCAAATAAAGTATTGTGTGTTAGTGAGTGTGTTGACCCTCTAGTGACTATTGATCCTTATCATCCCGCTTTGTTAACTAATATCGATATCTTCGAATTACCTCCACTCGACCATGCACCGAGGTTAAGGTATATTTATAGCAAAGGCGATTTTCATTCTGTAAATAATGAGATTTATGCCGTTAACTGGGAGCGCCAGTTCTCTTCTCGGTCTTTTGATGATTCAATTGCATACTTTATAGAAACTATAAAAGAAATTCAGAACAGGTATATACCGCAAAAGCTTGTGCGCAATAAATCATACCCAATTTGGTACAGTGCTTCGCTTATTAGAACCATTAGAGAAAATTATAAATATCTAAAGAAATTCAAAACTTATGGTAATAAATCCGATGAATTATCTTTTAAATACTTGCGTGACAGAGTTAAAACTATGGAAGCTTCGTGTTATAGCTCTTACCTCAATGAAACGGAAAAATCAATAAAAAATAACCCTAAACACTTTTGGACCTTTGTTCAAAATCGCTACAAAACGAATACTATTCCTAGTTCACTGAACTACAACGATGAATTATTGCTCACCGGTGATCGCATTTGTGGGGCCTTTTCCTCTTATTTTTTATCAACCTTTCTTGACTCCACCTCGACTAATTATCCCAATTCAGACTTTGTTCCCTCCTCTGACATTGTTAAACCCCCGTCTGATATTTGTCATATAGAAGTAAAAATCGACACTGTTACTGATTTACTCCGCAAGTTGGATCCGTCAAAAGGTGCTGGCCCTGATAATATATCATCCAAATTTCTCATTGAATGTGCTTCTTCCATTGCCTTACCTATCTCAATTTTGTTTTCCAAATCTTTAGCTCAAGGTGTTGTCCCCAGAGTGTGGAAATCCGCCTTTATTACACCCGTTCATAAAAAGGGATCTAAAACCGAAGTTACTAATTATAGGCCTATATCTAAATTGTGCATTATTGCTAAAATATTTGAGCGGATTATTTACAACCAGTTATATCCCGCCCTCTCTAACTCATTTAGCTCATTCCAGCATGGTTTTTTGAGAGGGCGATCTACCACTTCAAATCTCATTTTGTTTAATGATTTCATTACCGATGCTATGGATGAAGGTAAGCAGGTTGATGTCGTTTACACTGACTATAGTAAAGCAATTGATCGGATTGACCACGTCACCCTGATTAAGAAGCTAAACTATATGGGTATTCGTGGAGACCTCCTGAGGTGGTTTTCATCTTACATAGACAACAGGTCGCAAGCAGTAGTGCTCAATAATTATATGTCCAGCTGGGTATGTGTGCCCAGTGGAGTGCCTCAGGGCTCGTTGCTCGGTCCTTTATTATTTGTGATCTATGTGAACGACATCGACCTGTGCCTGAAATCATCCAAATTATTAGGTTTCGCCGATGATATGAAAATCTTTGCCAAGATCTCATCGCCTGAAGATGGGATAGCACTTCAGGCTGACTTGTACCGTCTTGAAGAGTATTGTCGGGTTAACAAACTCGACTTAAATCCATCAAAGTGCTCAGTAATTACTTACACTAGGAAACGGGCAGTCCTGACCACAACCTATACCTTGTCGGGCCAAACCTTGCCAAGGTGTGACAGTATTCGTGATCTGGGAGTTCACCATGACAATAAGCTAGTTTTCGAAACACATATCGACGCCATTGTAAAAAAAGCCTCTAAACTGCTTGGATTCATAATGCGCCTTTCTAAGTGCTTTAAAAATATCAAGACATTAAAAATTTTGTACTGCACTTTTGTAAGAAGTCAGCTGGAGTATGCATCTCAGATATGGAACCCGCGTTACAATAAGTACATCGACCGTATTGAAAACATACAAAAACGATTCATTAAATTTCTCTGTTATCATCAAAAGATTCCATACCATTCGATTGATTATCTCCGACTCTGTAAAAAATACCATCTATTACCACTCAAAGACCGACGTGAGATTGCCGACTGTCTGTTTCTGTTAAAAATATTTAGTGATAACATTGACAGCCCCGAGTTATTATCAAAATTTTATTTTAATGTACCAGGTAAATTATTTCGTTTCAATCCGCCCTTACGTGTACCTCATACTTATACGAACTATAGGCAGAACAGTTATATTGTGCGTGTGAGTAAGCAGTTCAATATGATATGTAAGCGGCATGATTTGGATCCTTTCACAACGAGTGTGACATCAGCGAGAAGGTGCTTAAGCCTCAAGTTTTTCAAATAGCCTACAGTTTGAGTTTATTACCCCATTTTCTTGATTCTTTTATTATAACTTGTTATTTTAATTTTACTGTAAACAAAGCGATTTTTGATAACCACTTTCTAAACCTCTGTATGTACAACTGTCGTTGTCTAATAGACATACCTATACTTTATTAACCTTAAATTAATCATTGTACTGACATGTGTTCACATAATTTCTAGCCTATTTCTATACGTGAGGACTTGTAATTGGCTTTCTGTTGTCTATGTTTGTTTATGTTAAGTTTTTATATAGCTGTAAGTCTTCCATAGTGTCATAAATAAATAAATAAATAAATAAATACCAATAATACATTTTCTAAACCAAACGGAAGATATTAGTACGAAATTACTTCTTGTCAACAATAACAATTCATAAAGCGCTCTCGCTGGCCGTGCCCATTAAAAAAATGTCTTACAAACAAGTGAGCATAGCACGCGCCTAGTGTGACTGTCACACACACTATACATAATTACATTAATACAAACACGGCTAAAATACGCTTCATGCATCCCATTGGCCAAAACGCTTGCATCGGGCGATCGAGTAGTGAGCCGTGCTATACGATTATCGCCTTAGAGGTGAGCATGCGGAAGATTGGCCGATAGTACATGGGTTTTAACATATTGTTAATGCAATAAGTTAGCCAGTAGGCTGATATTTTCACTTTGGACGCGACCTACATTGGGCAGTGCATTGACACTGACATATTGCATTAGTCTATGCATTTTATGTATATTACACTTAGTGTTCAATTAGACCTGGCTTGAGTCGAACAACTTACATTTTTATTTAGATTCATCCCGTTAAGCATTCACTGACATTTTCTGCATTTAAGTTTAAATTTGACATTCTGCATTACATTGACATTTTACATTTGCATTGGCATTACTTATGTTAGCGTTACACCCTATAATTAGCCAATCAAAAGTCAAAGTAATTAGGAATGAAGAGGGCGCTACTGTGCGCAAAGTTAACATCAGCTGCGTATATTTAATTCTTTAAAAATATATAAAGTTCACATACAGTGAAGAAAACTAAATATAACTATAGAGTGTGAAAACTATTAGTGATTTATTATATAGTTCAAAAGTTTCTGTCAGGATTCCGAAAGAAAAACGAAAATAGTGCGGTGTAACGAACTAATATTTAAATTTGAGCAAAACAAAAACAAACTGGATCAACCACAATAAACTGACTTCAGATGTCAAGGACAACCATAAGATGCTCTAAGGAACAAAAGGTAGGAGCATATATTTATCATTCAGTGATTCAAGTACATTTCAAAGCAAATAATATTCATCAAAAGTACACTATCACTTGGTCTAAACTCAATTCAATGCCATCTGTGTTCGATACGCTTAAACACTTACAAAATCAATAAACTGAACTGGTAACCGAACAAGATACTATGATCTGAGCTAAGTACGACGCATGCCGATAGAGGGCGCTTTCAACAAAAATTACATCAAAAGCTAAAGTTAAAGATGGAGTTACTGTGCGCAGGATGTCTTCAAGTACTACCTAATAATGAAAGGCTCACTTGTAAATTATGTAAAAAAGCATACGACTTACAATATGCTAATATTTCTGTCACACATTTCAACATAACAATGACCGCAGCCCAAAAGAATTCATGGAATTGTCAAACATGCAAGTGTAAAATCCCAAAAATCGGGAATGTAAACACCCCTATTCGTGCGCCAATCGAATCACAACCTACGAATTCCGAAGAAAACAATGTCACTCTTAGGAAAAGGCCAACTAACTCCAACCTCGACATTTCTTCCTCACAAGACCTGAGTTTATTAAGTGATACACAATACTCGGAAGATAAAGAAACACACATCTTGCACAGATGCGACGCGCGGTTTAATTGTTCTAGCTATAGTTGTTTATTTGTTATAATAGTAGTTATTTCCTCTCTCTGTAATCGTCATTCTGTTTTTGTTATGATTGTATGTTATGTCATTGGTTGTCATCTGCCGGTGTCGCAACACAGAGTAAATATTACATAATCGACAGGATTGTCAAACTAAAATGGATTGATTACGAGGCTTTTAGCTACTTTGTATATGTGTTTAGTTTACGTAAATTTTTGTAATGTGCGTTTTGTTTGTGCAGAATAAACAATTTTTCTTTCTTTCTTTTCTTTCCATTGAGCACAATTATCCAAGGAGGACTAACATTAGATAATCTGAGCCAAATGATAGTTCTTCGTTTACAAGAAAACAATCAGTCTATAATAGCGGAGATACAAAACACTATTCAAATAGAAATTAATAAGGCGCTTACTAAAATGAGAGAAGATATTGAAAGGAAAACAGACTCACTTTTTAAGGAAAACGAGCAAAGACTGGAAGATATAGAAATAATAAACAAGAAAATTGAAAACTAAACATAGAAAACGAGAAATTGAGGAATGAGATTAAAGACTTAAACAAACTAAAAACGGCAAAACACTTGAAATGTACTGAGAACAATTGCAAGAAAATAGTACTCCGCGGGTTTTCTGAATATTATGAAGAGCCAGATTATTTATGTATTTATTTAATACTTTAAGCACACAAATGTACAGAGGCGGACTTAATGCCGTAAGCATTTTCTACCAGTCAACCTTTGGGTGATGCAGAGACAAACAGTGGTAGGTGCAATAGCGAAAACTGTGGAATAAATATTTATTTAAATATAAGGATATACATACATATACCTATTGAAAACTTTAAATATATATACCTAATTATCAGAAACGGAGACTTCCTTAGGACTAACTTTTTTTCCGAGACATCTGTCCCGAAATTTCGAGACAACACATAAATACATTTAAAAAAAATGTTATTTGGAATAAGTAATTCGTCTATATTTACCTAAAGTTTGCGACTAGATATATCATAATAAATAACATACACAGTCGTTACAACCATAAAATTTTCAGAATTTTTTTTTGGAGAACATTTTGTAAATGACTTGTTGATCGTAATACACAATGAATCACAATGTTTGAATAAGAAGCCGTACACGTTTCGAAGTAAATATCTTCTTTCTAGCTCACTCTCGGCTACGTTTAATGAGATTTCTAAAGTTCAAGTGTAAAAAAGGCATTATATGTAACACATAATATGATTTCAAAGAGTGTCCATGGAGTTTCTTGCACGTTTTTCTCCATAGAGACCTACTCTTTGGAACGTGCAATTTAGCTTCACTTTTCTTGGACTGACCGACATTTGACTATTCAAAAGTGCCCGTAAATGGTCTATTTGAAATAAATGCTTTGATTTTGATTTTATCGGTATTTAAAATAAATAAATAATTCATTTATTTGCCAGAATGTAGGTATACAAAGTGGTATGATCTTAATATTAATGAGGTCCCTCTACATTCTACCGTTATACATGATGTGCAAATATTTAGTTACAAATGAAAATACAAATACCTTTTTTTCTTTCATCTTAATGAAATATATTTCTACAGTATATTTAAAAATGTGCATGATATTAAAATAATTGCATGATAATGGTATCATATTATCACATTTTACGGCAGCGCGTTTCGTTATCTATTCTTAGAAATTACAAAAGGTAACCGCCATGGTCGCATACCTGTGCGGCGCGGGGAGGGTCTACATACCCCCTCCCCCCCTACTCCTTACCGCCCCGCGTGCGCGCAGGTTACCTTCACTTCAATCCTGTACTTCGGTTTGTTAAGTGCGCACCTTCCTGTATTGTTTTTGTGAATATTGTTTTTCACCCTCGCTCGTTTTTTGGTTCATTGGATCTTCTTAATACGACTACTTTGGCTTGAATTTATGGATTACGATTTGCTGCAATAACATTGTTCCTGTCTGTCTACATCAAATAATACGGTAAGTCAACATTTATTACTTTTTAATGTTTTGGCTAAAGTTATTTATTTTATTTCTTGTAGGGAAACAAACAGTAAGTTAGATATATAGAAGAACATTAATGTATATATTATTTTATCTTAAACTAGCAATTTGACAGTCTAGATTGATATGCAATTGTATGAACTTGATATTTTTTAGTGGAGTTTTTAAGATAATTATTGTGTATGAAACGTAGTTAAAGAAAAAAAACATACGCATTTAACTTTTGGTTCAAATATAAAAGTGAACTTCAATACTACCAAGCATAGTAATGTTATATCTTTGGTGTCATAAAGAATTGCTAAGGTGGACGAATTCTATCAAAATATATTATTTTTCTGGCCGGTTCTTTTAATATTTGAACCAAAAAAGAATATGTCTTTTGCGCATTGACTAAAATGCGAAAAAAAAATTTCAATAACAATGATGTTACGCGTGTTCATATTATCTAACCGTTTTTCTTTATTAGAGCGTAAAATGAAAGAATAAAATCTTTAAATCGATACAATCGATGCACCTAGCTGGAATGCGCGCACCTCTCCCGCTTTCCTTTCCACCTCCCTGTATCTATAAAGGTTCGTTATTCCTTTTGAGGCATGGAAAACTTAAAATTTTATTTTATTTTAGGTACTTGCCATCGTACATCTTTTTGGAGACCAGATTAAGATTGGAGATGGCGAACAAGCCTAAGAAAGCAACAGTACAAAGTTGGATTGGACTTCATCCTGAATTATATTACGACCCAGCCAGTAATTTGATTTACTGTTCTAAGTGCGAGAGCAGTATAACAGCTAAACTTAGTAGTGTCAAGAGGCACGTTAAAGGTCCGAAACACAAAGGGACAAGTAAAAAACCAAA
The DNA here is from genome assembly GCA_905333075.3 of Atethmia centrago. NCBI lineage: Eukaryota > Metazoa > Arthropoda > Insecta > Lepidoptera > Noctuidae > Atethmia > Atethmia centrago. The sequence continues at coordinate 192,405 of HG995369.1, forward strand.
TGAAGAATTTTATTTGGACCTAGTACAATTTCTCATATTATGTAATATACCTTGGATTCAAGTAAACAACCCCGCTTTCAAAAAATACTTCCATAAATATATTTGCTTCAATTGTACAAATCGACAAAAGCTTCCTGAGCAATCATTGCTGAGAAAAGTTTATTTAGATAAGATTTTTAAAACTAAAATTGACTCGATTTATGAACAAATTGCAAATCAAAAGCTGTGGGTATCTTTAGACGAGACAACTGATTTTTTAGGCAGATACATGGTACATTTACTTGTAAAACCTTTAAATGCGATCACACAAAAACCATTTTTAGTTGCTTGCAAAGTACTAGAAATTGTTAATGGGAGCACAATTGCCCAATTTGTAATAGACTACTTTGAAAATATGTGGTGCGATTTGTATGAATCCAAAGTAGGAGGCGTTGCTGTATTATGCACTGATAGTGTAGCATATATGCTAAAAGCGGGACGTGTGCTGAAAAATTATTTGCCCAACATGATACACGTCACTTGCTTAGCACATGCACTGAATCTCGTGGCAGAAAAAATACGATACGAATACTCAGATGTAGATGAATTAATTTCAAAGGTAATTTTTTTTTTTTTTTAAATCACCTAATAGAGTGCGCTTGTTAAAAAACACCTTTCCCTACATGCCGCTTCCTCCAGAACCCGTTATTACAAGATGGGGTACTTGGTTGGAGGCAGTGACATATTATGCAAAATATTATGATCAAATTAAAACAATTGTAAATCTTTTAAGAAGTTCCGACGCGCTATCTATTAGGTGTGCCAAAAATGTTCTTCAAAAGGAAAACTTGAAATCGGACTTGGACTACATTGAGGAATATTTTAAAGATATACAAATTGGATTAAAGAAATTACAAAAATCGAATTTAACTCTAACGGAATCCTATGAAATATTTGATCACGTGAGAACTGTGCTTGGCTGGTGTTCATCTGAGCTTATAAAAAATAAACTCGTAAATGTCATGGACAGAAATCCCGGTTTAGATAAAATTAGAGACATATGTGAAGCGATAACAGCAGGAAAGGATGAGCGATCATACTATATGTACGCGCCTTTAACCTCAGTTGATGTTGAAAGGTCATTTTCAACTTATAAATGGATTCTTAACATAAAAAGAAATCGCCTGACAGTTGAAAATATAGAAAAAATTATGATTGTGTATTTTAACTTAGATGACTCATCTGACAAAGAAAATTTCGGTTCTGATACTGAACATGACGAATCGAATCACGATGATTAAATTAAAATCGTTCTTTATTTTTTATGGTATTTGTAACACAAATAAAGATTTTCAAATTCTTAGCAATTTTTGATGCATCAAGTTCTTTATCAAAACCGAACAGTTAGTAGTTCAGTATTAAAACTGATTGTCCTAAATGCTTCAAATATTAATTTGTAAACTTCAAAGGTTAATTTGTACTTTGATTTGAGTAAAAATTGCATCCCTCAACGTCAGTAAAATAAATATGACATAGATATTTAAAGATAGATAAACATAAATTTGTTTCTTAAATCTTTCCTTCTGTACATTTTGTTTCATGGTTTCCAATTACGTCATATTTTAAAATAATATAAATATACATATATTTGTTACAACAATATTCTATGTGTTTTATTTTTCCTTTAGAGCCCATTAATTATTTAATGAACCTAGAGCGATATCGACCGGTGATTTTTGAGCATTTTTTCTTTCGTTTTTTTTTGCATAGAAATCTCCAAAAATCGCCAGACAATATCGGTGGTGTGAAAGGACCCTTACGTTTTTTTTTTTAACTAGTTAATGCCCGCGGCTTTTCCCGCGTGTACTATTGTTTTTGTATCCCATGGGAACTATACTTTTTTTTTAATAGGAAGTAGCATATGTGCTATTCCACACCTTAATCTATATCACTACCAAAATCAGCATTTTCAGTGGCATTGAGTAATGGACATCCATACAAACTATCACATTTATAGACAAACTTTAGATAAATATAGACGAATTACTTATTCCAAATAACACATTTTTTTAAATGTATTTAAGTGTTGTCTCGAAATTTCGAGACAGATGTGCCGGAAATAATTTAGTCCTAAGTCTCCGTTTCTTGTCTCTGTTCTTCGAAGTTTAGGCTAATAGGCACTACCTATTCCTATCACTGCTAATTATGCATAAATATAAGACCTAATAAAGACACATAAATACACGAATATACTAAAACAGATGAGACAAACAATGGGAAAACACTACTATTGTGATGATACTGCCAGCTTCTTACGAATATGCTCGCGAAATTTGACTTTAAAGGATAATCGGTTGGTTGCTATCCTGATTTCTTGGGGGAGCGCATTCCACAGAGAGATAGACTGAACGAAGAAGGAAGAGTGAATGAAGTCAGTACGGTGAGTGGGACATTGAAGAAGACGATTGTGTGATGAACGTAGGTTTCTACTGTGGTTCGCGCAAATGTACTGAAAGTGGGGGCGAGATAACTAGGGAAAGAGGGCGAGTCAAGAAATGAAAACAAAGTGGTCAGCGCCCTTTGCTCTCTGCGCTGACGTATGGGCAACCACTTTAGAAGCGACCGATGCGCAGAGACATAATCATATTTACGCAGATTGAAAATGAATCGAATGGAGTTATTGAGAAGACGGTCATTATGAACAACAATGTAGATTAATTGATCTATGTTATGATAAACTAAATATTGACCTTACAGGGTATATAGAAGAAACTTATAGAATAGGCAGAAACTATAATCAGTACCGACCCCTAGTAATAGAACTCATCAGTAAGAGAATGGCTAAATACATTGTAGAAAATAAACACTGTTTTCAAGGAACAAGAGTGTTCCCATCAGAGTTTTTAGATGAAAACGCAAGATTGGAAACAAAGGAAATGCGTGAAGAAATGCTGAAAGCCAGGAAAAAGGATTATATGCAATAATAAGAAACAATCAGTTGTTTATAGAGGGTAAAAGAACAGAAATACAGAAGGACCAATCCGACACATACACTAACAATGAACAAGTAAATAATGAACAGAACCAAACTCAACATATAAATGAAGATAGCGATAATCGTACTTTTCAAAACCTCAGACCAACCATTTAAAATTTTGTACCAAAATATTCAAAGCATTTATAACAAACAACACCTTCTAGAGGCTTTCGTTAACGAGCAACCCACGTATAAAGCAATATGCATGTGCGAGACCTGGGTAAAAATAGATAAATTAGAAACTGTGCAATTTAGTGGATATAAAACTGCAGCATCGTATTGCCGCCGATCCCGAGGTGGTGGTGGAGTCTGCATTATTTTAGAGGATAGTGTAGAATGTATAGAGTGTTGTGATATTAGAGATATGACTATTGAATATTGTATAGAAGCATGTGCATGTAAGCTACCAAGGCAAAATCTGTTAATAGTCACCATGTACTGGAATAGAAGAGAGGAAGTAATTTTTATTAGTCAGCTAAAACAAATATTGCAATATATAAACAATAAATACCAAAAACTTAACGTAATAGTTAGGAGGAGATCTTAACATAAATACCTTAGAAAATAGCGTAAAAACAAACCAATTGATTGATATCATGCTAGAGTTTAAAATTGAACAACATATAAAAGAACCTACGCGTTTCTCACAAACCACGTCAACATGCTTAGATTTGATCTTTACAAACTTGAATGATAATAAAATGTACACGACGGTAGAAGATTTGGGTTTTTCAGACCACTGCGGAACAATAATACATATGATACTGAAACAACCAAGTAAACAATCCATTTGGTTTGCTAATAAAAGACTATTTAATAAAAGTAATATTCAAAAATTCAAATCCAAACTAAAGACACTAAATTGGAACGATATACAGCCGAATAAAAATGTCGATGAGAACTATCAGTCGTTCCATAAAACTCTGGTAGATATCTTAGATGCATGTATCCCTAAACGTAGACTTAAACTAAACATAAAACGCAGTAATTTCTGGCTAACCGTTTGTATTAAACAATCTTGTAAAAATAAAAGACTACTAAAAGTTTTTTCGTCTAAAATTAATAGTTCAATATTTACGAAATACTATAAAAACCGGACTCCCCAAATGTCAATTACACCTGCGCGCGGTACACCCTGCCACTGACAGGGGGTCCGAAGAATCCCGGGCTATGGCAGGCTACCAACGACGACTACATCTGGCGACGTACAATGAACGTTCGTTGAGGCTGGACCATTACCTTACCGAACTCAAGGTAGATTTAGGTCGCATTAACTGGCATATACTGGGGTTATCTGAAGTCCGAGGACAGGAGGAGGACACTATAACCCTGGAGTCAGGTCACCTATTCTACTTCCGCGAAGGTGATCAGCTCTCCCAAGGCGGTTTCGCCTTCCTTGTCAACAAGGAACTCACTAGCAGCGTTGTAGAAATCACAATCACACACAGTAGCGTGTCGACACGGGTAGCGTACCTTGTACTGGAACTCACTGACAGGTACTACCTGAAAGTGATACAGGTATATGCGCCGACTTCGACATGCTCTGATGAGACAGCCGAGGCCATGTACGAGGACATTTCCAAGGCAATGCACAGTACGACAAAGGCCCACTACAACGTTGTGGGTAACTTCAATGCCAAAGTGGGAGTACAAGAATGCGGCGACCGTTCGGTTTGAGGCGCAGGAATCACAGGGGGCAAATGCTGGTCCACTTTTTAGAGTCTCAGGGACTCTGCTTGATGAATTCGTTCTTCGAGAAGAAACCCCAAGGGAAGTGACAAGGAACGAGATAGACTTCATTATGACGGATAAGAGGCACATATTTAGAGATGTCTCCGTGATCAGCAGGTTATTAAACCTGTGACAAAGCCACAAGCCTGACAAGCGGAAAAGTCTGTGATCGCTTCCGGTATTAACCGGAAGCGATCACAGGCTTGTCCGAGGCACTCTAAATATCCATTTTTGAGCCGAGAGAATCCGCATGATGAGGCCTACTCTCCAATCTACGCAGCTTCAAGCCGCTCTAGGATCCGAAAAGTTCCATCTGGAACTTCAAAATCGATTCGCCCTACTGGAAACCACAGGCACTATCGATGAGAAGAAGGCCGACGAGGTGGTCAAATTACTACGCGTCGTGTCCCGCAGACTTGTCCCGTCGCACCGAAAAAGTAAGGTGTCAACCTTACTTAAACCTAAAAATTAGAAAGCTGACGCGACGCGACTTACGGTGCTCTAACACTCGTGACATTATGGTCACGATTGATCAGAACCGAGGGTTGAAAGTGTTCGCTCAGCAATTAGGGAGGTCCCATCTGATGTCGACCAGTGCAGCTCTCGAGCAGCTAAAGAACAACAAGGCACCTGGTGATGACGGAATAACGACAGAGCTCCTTAAAGCGGGCGGGGCTCCAGTCCTGAAAGAACTAGCGAGTCTCTTCAACTCCGTCATCCAAGAAGGCACAACGCCGGAGGCGTGGAGCAGAGGTGTGGTGGTTCTGTTCTTCAAAAAAGGTTGCTGAAGAACTATAGACCCATCTCACTTCTGAGCCACGATTATAAGCGGGTCTCGAGGGTCGTCACGAATCTCGCCAGGAGACTTGACGAGTTCCAGCCACCAAAACAAGCCTATTTTCGAAAAGGCTTCAGTACCGTCGACCACATCTATACTGTTCGCCAGATTGTACAGAAGACCGAAGAGTACAACCAGCCGCTGTGTATGGCATTTGTGGACTACGAGAAAGCCTTCGACTCCGTCGAAATATAGGCAGTTCTGGCCTCTCTGCAACGACGTGGAATTGTCTGGCGTTACATCGAAGTGTTGAGGTGTTTGTATGACGCTGCAACGATGACTGTCCAAATCCAGGATGAAAAAACCAGCCCTATCCAACTGCTCAGGGGGGTGAGACAAGAGGATGTGATATCTCCGAAACTTTTCACCAAAGCGTTGGAGGACGTGTTTAAGACGCTGGACTGGACTGGACATTGTATCAATGTAAACTATGTCGATAACATCGTCATAATGGCAGCGACGCTGGAACAGTTATACCAGAAGCTGCACAACCTAAATGGAGCCACTCGGCGGGTTGGCCTCGGCATGAATTTGGACAAGACAAAAGTCATGTACAATTCTATTACCAGAAAGGACATAGTGGATGGTGTGGACACCTTATTAAAGTTAAATGTAGGAAAGCTAATGTTGTGTGTTTTTCCTTACTCTGATACTTTATCAGATAATGATAATAATTATATTTATAAGTTGAATAATACTATTCACAGGCTGACATGTTGCCATAGCGACAAATTATTGTATTTTGACACTAACAAGTTTATTAGTGGTTCAGAGATCTTTGCCTCTGTCTTGGGAATGTAGACAGATGATTGCTATCTTGATAGCATTCAATATTAACAAGCTAATAAAACACATTGTAGTATTAGTGACGAGTCTGTATTGACTAGTTATACTAAGAACATAGTGATTAATTGTGAATCATCATGTTGTATTCTCTTCCTGCTGGAAATCATACGGGCATTCTAAACTCTTCAGTTGTAGTTGTATCCACAACTACAACTGAAGAGTTTCACTCCGGATGACACTTTAAACTAGTTAGTAAGACAACAGAAACTACCCCTTCAAATAACCTATTATTATTAGAGAATAATAAAAAGGTATCTTCTGGCAATATTATTACTAAAAAACCAATGGGAGTGCAACATACTTTAAAATTGAGATATATTTATTTACACTTTAAAATTATTATAATCAAAATACCCAAGGTTGCTCTTCCAAATTCCTGGAAATAGAATTGTTTTTGGAAAATATCCAGTTCAATGTAATTAGTTTAACAGAACATTGGCAAAAAGATTATCAAGTAATGTCAATTAACTATGAACATTATTGTGTAGCTAGCCATTTCAGCCGAAAACGTATGATACATGGCGGGTCATTAATATTTGTTATAAATTCAATTAAATCAAAAGGACGAAAAGACATCGTTGGACTGTCTGTTGACCACACCATTGAATTGTCCTGTGTTGAGCTAGATAAACATGTTATAGTATGGGTATACAGACCTCCAAGTTTCCAGAATCTACCTATGTTTGATTCTTTAATGGAAGATGTGCTAAAGTCAAGAAGAACAATGTCAGATGTCCATAGTAATTTTGGCTCAATATTATTGAAAATATTTAGTGAAAATTCTTACGTTTTTTTGTGTGGTTTAATGTCAAAAGCTTTTCTGTGATTTCCACTTTTACACTGAACTTCGAAAAAAGAAGTTATTCAGACATTTCAAAAATCCCATTCATAACTTCAACTACCTATCTGCAAATAGTGACAGCCCGAGTTTTGTTCGCCTTTTATGTTGACAACTGATTTTCATCATTCTGTAATGATGATGGCATATGCACAGAATAGTTACACTTTTGCAACAATGGGACTGCATCTCTGAAACCTGTATCTAGAATAAACACATCCCCCTCTTGAAAATATTGACGCAATGTACTCTCTGGGTTTCCATACTCAAATGCCGTTTTATCAGGAACACATTTAAACCACAATTAATACAACGTAGTTGATCGGACATTGTCACAAAATGTGTGTTATGGATATAACACAGTAAGTTTATAATGCAAACGCAGAGGAATTCGAGAAGAAAACAAACGTACACATAAAAAAACACCGACAACAACACAAGATGTTTGGCACCTTGTCATCGTCAACACACTGTCAGTTGCGCGCGCAATCTTGACAGAACTGCAGAAGACGTAACCTAACAGGGTTGCCATTACAAGGCGATTAAGTTATTGAACACAGATGAAAATCGAAAAAATACTAAATGTATTTATAATAAACATGATGAACGTATTACTTGGGTAAAAAAAAAATAATAATAAAAGACAATTGTGAGGTGGTAAATAAAAAGTAAAGAGTAAATCGCTTTAATTATTTAGAATAATCGATTACAGTGGCAGAACAGGTAACTACCTGACACTTTTTTATTTAAAAAAGAAAAACCTGTAATTCAAGAACATGAATAATAAAATGATTACTTATTAAAATGATTTTCATTTCGAAAAGTTCTCGAAAAGAACTAAATATTTTTTAATAAGTTGGAATTTTATATTTAAATTGTTGTAAGTAAAATCTTTGTGTCCGTGTGAATTTAGTTGTGTAGGCAGAAACCTGACATTGTTCTTTAGTGTTAGTAGTAAGTCAATAATCATATTATTATATGGTGATTTTAATTTTAATTTATTAGAAACTCGCTTGCTCGAACACTGTTAGATTATTAAGACTTTTTGGGGCGATTTGATATGTCAAATGTTTTTATTTAACCAACCCGAGTGACAGCTTCTTCTGCCACTTGTATAGATAATATTTTTTGTTATTGTGATTACAGTGAACAAAAAATGACATTTTGGTCCTATATGCCTTTACAAAAAATTCAAATTAAGTTTAGGCCAATCACATGTAATTTAGAGAAAATAAACAGTACTTTGGCCAGTAAACTATGTATTCAAAGTTTTAATAATATATGTGACCCAAATGAGTTCTACGCCGAGTTCTTTTTACTATTAAAAACGCAATTTAAAGACACTCTTCTACTAAAGACTAAAAGTATTTACACAAAGTTCTTATTTAGTGATTGGGTGACTTCAGGTATTCGTAAAAACAGGGAAAAACTTTTGAACTTTATGGCCTAAAGCAACATAATATGAATAACAAAAGCTTTCATAAGTATGTTGCAAAATAAACAAAAAAAAAACAATAAAAAAAAGTTTGTGCAAAATAGCAAAAGCTCTTTATATTAGCAATACAATAAAATCTGCTGATGATAAAATAGAAACTACCTGGCAAATAATAAATAAAGAAACAGGTAGGAAGAAACAGCGTAAGACTGAATTTAATTTAGGGACTGCACATGGTTCCATCACTTCAGACGTACAAATAGCTCAGGAATTTGGAAACTTTTTTGCTAATATTCCCCATAAATCTACTGAAACTTTAAATTCCTCACCTGCGCTTTCTGCTGCATTACTTAGAAAGAATGTAAAGGCATGCCCTTTGGAGTTTAGGTGTCAGCATACAAACCCCCAGGCTGTTATAAAAGCATTTAAAAATCCTAAAATTAAATCAACAGAAGATCTCTGGGGAATGGCTGTGATGGTCTATCATTGAAACCATTGCGCCCTATTTAGCTTTCATATTTAACACCAGTGTTGACCGAGGAGTCTTTCCAGATCTCATGCAACACATTATAGTAGTTCCTTTGTTCAAATCCGGTAATAGTTAAGAACCTAACAATTATAGGCCTGTGTAAATTCTGCCAGTTCTCAGCTTGGTGTTTGAAAAATTGATGCTCAATCAAATGTTACGGTCACTTTAATAAAAAATCCATTTTTCATGAATAACAGTAGGTTTCACCAAAGGGCGTTGTACCACTGACGCCGGGCGTCATCCTAATAAAGAACATTTTTAACGCCTGGGAAGAAGCACAAGATGCCATTGGAATCTTTCGTAACCTCTCTAAGGCTCTAAGGCGTTCGATTGCTTAAACCAGGAGACACTTCTGAAGCTGAAACTAGAGCACTATGGGATTAGGAATACAGCTCTCGATTTACTAAGATCATAACTGAAAGGGAGAAAGGTTAAAGTTAAAGTAAACGGTGTAAACTCATTGGGGTCTGAAATGGCAATGGGCGTTCCTTAAGGTTTTATTAGGTATTAGGTCCATTCCTCATTTTATTTTATATTAATAATTTGCCCCAATTGCTTCAAAATAAACCGAACATGGTGTTATTCGCAGATGACACATCATTGATCTTTAAAGTAGACCGACGGTCACGAAATCTTGACGACGTGAATAACTTTATTCTTCAGGTACAAGATGGTTTACGATAAATAACTTGGTAATGAAAAAAAAAAATAAATGCATTAGATTTAAATTACCTAATGTTAGAAGTAGCGAATGTGATATCATATTGAATTGAGTAAAACTGGAATTTATTAATCAAACGGTTTTCCTAGTAATCACTCTAGACGAGAAACTACAATGGGCACCACATATTATAACATCTCTTGCGGGGCGGCTCAGGTCGGCTGCTTATGCTGTCAGAAAGATAAGAGAGTTAACAGATGTAGAAACTGTGCATTTGGTCTATTTTAGCAACTTCCACAGCATTATGTCGTATGGCATTTTACTGTGGGGTTGGGCTGCTGACATTGAATCCATCTTTATTTTACAAAAGAGAGCTGTCAGAGCCATTTATAATCTACGTCGCCACGAATCTTCGAAATTAGGGAACAATTTAAAAAGATTAATATTATGACAGTACCTTGCCAATTCATTATGAGAATATTATGTATGTAAGAAAAAAATCTACATCTTTTTAATAAAATATGTGATAGGCATAATTTTAATACTAGAATAATAATAATGAAATAGATCAACCATTTTTCAGATTATCTAAAGTACATACATCTTTTATGGGGTACTGTGTTAAATGTTACAGCAAAATACCTTGTATATATATATATTGCAACAAATAAAAAAATAAAAAAAAAACTCATATTAAAAGTACACTTTGTAAACAAGTATATTGCTTCGAAACATGCTGGTCCAGCTGCATAGGACAATCTGTAGTTTAGACAAAATCAAACTGATTGCATTGTATTTGTATAATTTATTATTTATATGACATTGATTTTACATTCTGTGATTGCCTTATCTCACACACTGACCTATTACTTTTTTTTTAGGAAAACGAATAAGTACTTTTACAAAGTTTGTAAATATAATAATAATTTATTCAATTCAATAAGGTGCATACATTATAAATTAAGAACAAATTTAAATGAGACTATAGCTAGCAAAAATTCGACAAGACATCTGTGTCTGAACTAGATAAATGAATTATCTGTATCTCAGACAACAGCGCTCTTCCCTGAAATACACATTTTTTTTAAATTGCAAGTTCAATTTACTTTAATTATAATATAATTATTATGTTAATTTTAATTTTTACAACAACTAGAAGAACACCATGAATATGTGAACACCATGTATCTATCACAGAATGTATTTATCGTCATTGCTTCATTTTTACTTCTTCCTACCTATTGTGGTATAGTAATTTTATTCTACATGCATCGTATTCACATATATGTAACTATATAATCAATATACCTATACAAAATATTGTAAAACATAATTTTTTAAAGAGTAACGGTGGAGTTTCTTCTCGATACGAAAGTATTTTTAAGATTTGTTAGCGAGGTACAGCAATCTCATTAGCAATCATTTACCTTGTACATATCATGACATGCTTGTATCTGTAAAACCTGACTGATTGGTATGTTAAAAAGTATGAAACACCATCAGTCAGGTCCCGTTAGATAATGTATGTATCTTCTAGAGCAAACGGAACAGGTTTTGACCAGAAATAATACTGGTACAACAAAGCATGTGTACTTAGAAACTTACACCATGATTACTCATGCAAGCTATGTCGCAATAATACTCGACAAGTCACATCCTGATCCGTTGGGCAAGTCCATTTTACGAGTTTCTGTATGGAATATTGCCCGGGGTACTACTTAAGGGACACCCCTTTGGTGTCACCGGTGTGTATCAAAGTGTATCAATAATGTAGTCTGTGTGTATCAATCAGTAGTCATTAGAACTCAGCAAACAACGGTGCGTTATGCATCAGATGTCCATCAGCCCTCAGCTGGCATCTGTTCCCATATAGTCTTCAGACTTTAGGACCTATATTTAGTTAGGGAAGTTTTAAGTATTAGTTAGGATAGGTTACGTTTTGAGTTGTGTTCTCTGTGTTTATGTGATAGTTTTTAGTGTAATAATAGATGATTGATGGTATTTAACTATTGTGTATTGTGTGTGCGAATACACCGTATTTTTAAACCAACCCCTGGCTCATTTGATTTTGGCGACAATCTACCCCGCACCGGAATAGCTTACACAATTCTATTTTTTTGTAAATTTTGACTTTCAAAAGTGCCCTTTATGTGCCTATTTGAAATAAGTAATTTGACTTTAACTTTGAATATTTTCTTAAAAGCTTGAGGCGTGAACGTCCTTCTAACTCTGTGAGATAAGCCTCAAGATTGTTGTAAAAAAGTTTCATTGTCATTATTTTGCGTTACTTGTATATAGTTTCAGATTCAGGTATCGTCTAGAAGCGTCCTAGTTGTATTCCGTCCCTACATACTTACGAAGTGTTGTGGTTATCAGCGCGCTTTGTTGTCAGGAGGAAGAGAAAGGGGGAACTGGCACTGACAATGAACACACAAAGACATTTAATGACATTTTATTAGAGTAAGTAATACCCCAACGTCGCCGTCGCACTATGTCATCGTCACACACTCACACCGGCACAGCGGGTGTAATGACGAGCGGCGGTGCGTCCCGGATGCATCATCGCTTACATACTTATGTTGGTACTATTCGATAATTATAGTTACCTAATACTTACCTTATTTTAATTAACATTAAATCATAGTAATTCGAAGACCATCCAAGCCGTAATACATTAGGTCTTAGTGAGGGCGAGATTAATACTTTCATAATATATGTACAGGAAATATGATCAGTGGAACAATAGTTTCTTACGAAAGTTTTATCAGGTAGTGTTATTTACTTCCGTAGTAGCGTTTTAATTAATAAAACACATATCTAAATCAACATGTTCATTTACACGAATTCCGACTCACACCGAAGAGAAGGCGTTCCAAAAGAGTTTCTTGTTTGAGCAACACAAGGCGCGGCTTTCTACAGAGCGAGAGAGGTGCGCGAGGTGATGTGCGCGGCGGCGGGCGGCGCGCGCGTGCGCTGTTAGAAGTGGGCACGAGCGCTCCCGTTCCAGTGCGCGTCCGACGTGCTAGTGAGCTCGGTAATGGGCGCTGGGTAGTACACGGTGGGTGCGGGTGACGGGGCCCGCCTCGTCCGGCCAGCACCGCAACTCGGTATGCTGGTGCCGCGTGAGTTCCGCGCCTCCGAGCGCCGCAGCGTTCCGTTGCGCGCGAGCCGCAGCGACACGCGCTCACCGCACGAAGCAAACGAGTCGTCGCGCGTGTGCTCTGGTGAGTCACGAGTGCCTCCGCGCGTGCGCATGCCTCCCGCGCAGAACATTTTCAAGAACACACGCTTGAACTTCTCTCCAAATATTACGTAGATGACGAAATTGACGCTGCTGTTGATGGTGACCAGCAGGTTGGTCGTCTTGACAAGCGGATCCAGCTTGTCGAACTGGTCGCCCAGGAATACTTCAAACGAATTGGTGACGAGCGGCAGCAGGTTGCACAGGAAGAACACGAGCACGACCACCAGCAGCATGGTGGCCAGGCCGAGCTCGCGGCGCTGCACGCGTGAGAGGCGCGCTCGCTCGGCCTGTGCGCGACGCACCTGTCGCACGATGCACGCGTTCAACACCGCCAGCGCCGAGAACGGCACTATGTACATCACGATCATGTATAAGGAGTGGATGTACACCACGATGTAAGACTCGGTGCGGAATTCCAGGTCGGCGGTGACGCAGTACACGGGCTCGCCATCCACGAAGCGCTCGATCACCTCTGCTTCGAAGAACTTGGGTGCGTTGTAGGCAATGGCGAAGGCGGCCGTGCCCAGCACGTACCAACGCGCGCGGGAGGACGTGCACAACGCCTTGGCGCGGAATGGGTGGCACACCGCCACCCAGCGCTCCACCGTCACGATGAGCGTGAGGTACACGGACATGGTCTGCGCGGCGTTGGCGATGGGGTACGCGTAGGGCGTGATATGCGGACACACGTGGTAGTAGTAATAGCGCAGGTGCCCTGTGTACGGGAACACGGCCGTGAGCCCGAACAGCAGCACGGAGGTGAGGATGAGCACGGTGTCGCAGGCCGCCAGCCCCACCAGCAGGCAGTTGATGGACGAGCGCATCTGCGGGCGTGACAGCACCAGCACGGACAGCGCATTGCCCAGCAAGCCAGCCGCACCGATGGCGTTGAGCAGCACGCCGTGCACCACGAAGCGGAAGAGCTGGTCTGCGGGCTCCACGCCCACGTCAGAGTCACAGCCCTCCTCCGAAGCGTTGCTCATGGTGGGGGGGCGACATGGGCACGCATCCCCCCGCCCTCACCACCCGCCACCCTTACCACCCGCCTGCAGACAAACAAACGTACGCCTTATAATCATCGTCATTGGAAAAAATCTCTGCAACCCTAGTAAACTGACAAAATTAATAAGGGACATGAAAACCTAAAATAAATACAAACCGGTCAAATTTGTCTACGAAGGATTTCGTAGTCAGGCTGAATATTTACACAATTGTGTGAGTGAGATGTTGTCTTATATGTATAAAGTGTATAAACTTAATTTACTTTGATGTATTACCCTTTTAAACTTACATAACATAAAGTAACGCCTTCTTCCCATGGGGATAGGCAGAAACTACAGAGCGCCACCTGCTACGATCCTTACATACTCCTTTTGCTTCGTTTACGTTTATACATCTACGTACACCGCCGGTTGCGAGTAGGTACTACGCACCTGACCTTTCTCAAGAACATCACCGATAAGGTCAGTATACCTACGTACTTCTAGAGCTCACGCTAGAACATCCGAATCATAGTCTATTATATACATATATTATATACAATCATAGTACATCAAAATGTATACTTTCTTCGAGATCTTGTTGAGCTCACATTAAACACATTACAAAATCTTGGTTGGCAAGTAAATTTCGAAAAATCTGTTATTCGTCTTCAAAAGACTATTACATATTTGGGAATATTGTGGAGTAGATTTTTAACTCTTTTTAAATCGTTTAGTTTAATAAATCTAATGTTTTTACAAACCAACTGGAGTGACTCTAACTTGTTACATGTATCGATAATGTATACTGCGATTGTGATTATTTAGATAAAGCCATCGTTAATTATTTGCCGTTTGATCGTAGTGGACTAACGGTAACTTTTAGGTTTAAAATACCTTTGCCAAAAGTTGCAAATTAAATGGATTCAATAGTACCCCAAATAATAAGTTAAATGTTCTAGGCCATAATATGGACTATGCAAATAAATTGTATAAGGATTTCTTTGCAGTAGTGCACACTGAATTCAATAAAACTGTTGAAAAGAAAACAACAAATATTTACCCTAATTGTATATTTAGTGACTGGGCAACTAGATATTAGTAGGGAAAGACTGTTCGAGCTGTATGGCCTTAAGCCTTATATTAACACTGAAACTTTCAAACTGTCTGAATATTCATTTATTTGCGTAAAACATGGTATACATTGATGTTAATATTATTACAGTAGCTCAACATGTTTCGCTAAGATATAACATAGCATGCAAAAAATTATATTTTGACAAAAGGAATCAACATCTCACATCCATAAAATCTTTTAAACTGTAAAAATTACATTAAGGTACTTAGTAGACCACATTCCGAAAAAAATTGAGAGCGCTGAATACTCTAGGTCAGCCGACTGACCAATGGGACGTACTAGTTCTCTTCATTGTGTACGTTACCCCAGCAGGAAAGTGGCTCCTAGAGTGATATGAGTGGTACGTATAACTAGTGCGTAATCTGCTGTAAATGTGCGCCACATAAAAAATTTGTGCGCTTTGTCGTTTTGGAAAAAAACGGAAAACACGATTCCTGCTGTAGTAACGTTGTTCCAGCAGTAAAATTCTAAACGAATGATCGGAGAGAGAAATATTGAGCATGGGCAGATAGCTTATATTTGTGCAAAAATGTGCGCCGAAAATATAATTTATGCGTCTTTAGGTTTTCAAGATATTGCGTTTCCCGCTGGAGTTACTTTTGCAGAATCGTGTATCTCTAAAACTATTATATATGCGCCTGTAGAATAAACATATACGAGTAGCTCTTCATTTGTGCGTATTTGTGACAGAATTAGTTTTAAGAAAATATTTATAATTTTCAATTAATAGCGCTTTTTTTAAAACTCGAAAATAAATCGCAGCGCCTAAATGAAAAAACGTATATGGTCGCTGAAAACTGTTTTCGGTCCTTCTTGACGCTTATAATAACCATAAAAGTTTCAAAAGTGTACATGCACGCGTTATAAATAACGACGCTAAAAGTCAAAACGACGGTGTCATAACTTTGACGGCAAAATACAAGAAACCGGCTCAACCCAAGATGTGTAGGTGTAAACCAAAAATTTGTGCGTTTAGCCAAAAATATTTAGTGAAAATATTTAGCTTGGAATGCTTCGCATTCAACATTTTTCTCTCCGATCATTCGTTTAGAATTTTCCTGCTGGAACAACGTTACTCCAGCAGAAATCGTTTTTCCGTTTTTTTTCCAAAACGTCAAAGTGCACACATTTTTTATTTGCCGCACATTTACGGCAGATTACGCACTAATTATACGTACCACTCATATCACTCTAGGAGCCACTTTCCTGCTGGGGTAACGTAGACCTCTTCAATACAGCACATTGTTATGTGAGTACTATGTACTATAAAGCTGCCATTTACTGGATACGTCTTTCATTGACTTGAATGTGCCCTGGCGGCTGGGAGTATATCGTGCTCACTCTAATGTCTCGCTGATGGTGGCGCGTGTGTTGGATCATTTAGCTCTCTTCAAAATGGTTGAGCTGAATGGTGCTGATTCACGCGTCATGTTCGTGAACGGGCGCCGTCAGTAGAGACTGGTCATCTCTTAGCTGCCACGGCTTATTTTAATTTTAATTTTTGAATTGCTTTTGTTTTCGTTGTAATCTTTTTATTCCGGAGGCTTTTACGTTTTGCATCGTTCTCACATGTATAATTTCAAAATGAATGATGTAAACAATATTTTGTAACTATAATACGTTGATTTAAAAAAGTGTCCGTGGAGTTTCTTGCCCGTTCTTCTCCATAGGTGCCTACTACGCTTTGGAATGGGCAACTAGCTTCATCTTTCTGACTGACTGACCGAACCCTTGACAATTCAAAAGTGCCTGTAATTGGTTTATTTGAAATAAATGCTTTGAGTTGAATTATAGCTTCCAAGTTAGACTATGTCACTTATACCAAGTGATAAGAGTATAGGTCTACGTTACCGTATTATCATAAATTAGAAAACTTAATAATGTTTTCAAGAAATCGGGCAGACATACTCGTATTAGAAACTATGCTTTTAGCAAACATGGTTAACACTGATGAGGGCGACCGAAGGTTCAGTAGCCATAAGGGGCCTAAAACTAATAAGGCATTTGTCGCTTCTAGCGAACCAGGTGCAACTACAAAGTGTCATGTATGTAGCGATACCCATCAGTTACATGAGTGTTCCTAATTCAAAAATATGGACATTGAGGATAGACTATCTGAAATTAGTAGGCTAAAATTATGTAAAAATTGCCTCAAGAGTGGTCACAATTCAATCCAGTGTAAGATAAGGCCTATGTGTCATGTCTGCAAGAAAAAACATAATTCATTAATACATAAGTATGAGCCAAAGGGAACTGATACAGAAAAACAACTTGAGATTATGGTCGACAACAAATTAGTTAATAAAGCAGCTGACGTAGCTGAAGCATTCAATGAGTTTTTTTGCCAACATACCTATAACTACGACTCGCTCCTTAAATTCGTCCTCGTCTAAAGCTGAAAACCTTTTGCATAGTAGTGTGCCTAAATAATAGTTGCTTATTTAGTTTCGAACATGTAACACCTGGTGATGTAGTTAACGTTTTTAACACACTTAAGTCTAAAAACACTGGTGATTACTGGGGTATCTCCATTAAACTATTAAGTAATATAATAAACATCGTAACCCCATAACTAGCTGTTACTTTTAATAAATGGGTTGATTTAGGAACTTGTCCTAACCTCATGAAGAATAGTAAAGTCATACCATTATTTAAATCAGGTAATAAAAAAAGTGTTGGCAATTTTAGGCCTATTTCTATTTTACCTGTATTTAGCAAAATATTTGAAAAGTTAATACTCAAGCTGTTGCTATGACATTTTAATTTAAACAGCCTACTTCATAATGAACAATATGGCTTCACAAAAGGTTGTTCGACTACAGATGCAGGCGTTGCACTGCTGAAATACATATTCAACGCTTGGGAGAACTTGCAAAATGCTATTGGAGTTTTCTGTGATCTCTCCAAAGCTTTTAATTGCGTGCAACAGACACGCTCTTGCGTAAACTGCATCATTACGGTGTCCAAAATGAAGCTCTTAAAGTAATAAGTTCATATTATTTTACATAATAGGTTGCAATGTGTAGATGATAGTGGTGTGAAATCTTCCGAGCTTCTAGTACAGTTAGGTGTACCACAAGGCTCAATACTGGGTCCATTCTTATTCTTAGTGTATATTAATGACTTACCATTCTATTTAAAGGGTATCTGTGACGTTGTACTGTTTGCAGATGATACCTCTCTAATTTTTAAAGTAAACAGGAATAGACAAGATTTTGAGGACGTAAACAGTGCCCTCTCAATTGATACGGATTGGTTTACGAAAAATAACTTAGTTCTCAAAGCTAAGAAAACAAAATGTATAAAGTTCGCTTTACCGAATGTTAGAAATCTAGGACCCAACATCGTCTTGGATAAAGAGGTTATTGATACTGTAGACTCGGCAGTTTTTCTGGGCATAATAGTAGATGCTAAACTTCAGTGGGGCCCTCATATATCAAGCCTAGCAGGAAGGCTCAGTTCGTCCGCTTACGCCGTCAGGAAAGTAAGACAATACACTGACGTTGATACAGATCGGTTAATATATTTTAGTTATTTTCATAGCGTTATGTCCTACGGTATTCTGCTGTGGGGCTAAGCCGCTGACATTCAAAATATATTTTTTTATTCAAAAACGAGCTGTTCGAGCAATTTACCAGCTAGGTGCCAGAGTTTCTCTGAGGGATTAAAAGATTAAAAGATTTTAAAGATATTGATATTCTCACGGTGGCATCACAATCCGTCTTCGCCAACATCTTATATATTAGGCAAAATATACACTTATACAGTAAAACAGTGATATTCACAATATTAACACAAGAAATAGGACAAATTATGTGCTCCATTTCACCGGCTTCACAAGGTTCATAACTAGTTTGTTGGGCTTGGTATTACTTTTTATAACAAGCTACCCTCTTCATTGCTAGATTTGCCTTTTAATGCGTTTAAAACTAAAGTAAAATCCAAACTTTGTTCAAGGGCATACTACGAGTATTCTATCAACGACTACTTAAATGATAAGAATTGTTGGTCACTGTGATGTTCTTTCTCCAGAATTAGCTTACCTAGTGAGAGGTTATATGAGTTAATATAATTGTTCATTTTATTTGACTGTATAAGTCAATTTATTTTAAATTTTATTTTTGTTTATTATTGACATAATCTTCTCATTACAATGTTTTTGTTGAGTTCTATTGCAATATATAATAATAATAATAATATAACTTTATTTCATAAGCCTAATACATAAGGAGATAAAGTTGAACAGCAATTGCATGACTTAAGAACTACATCCTTATACTAACAGGCTTTGAGCATGCTCGTAACGTGAAACTCCTGACACCCGAACTAGGACATGTCCTGTATCTCAGGTGTCAGCGTTCCTCCCTGACAGACACATTTGTGATGCTTGGCTTGCAATCGCGTGCATCAGTGATGATGATGAAAAACTTAAAATTTGGAATAAAAAGTAAAAATGAAATAACTTAAACTAATTAATTAAACTAATTAAACATAGCAGATTACCATCTAGGTTTAGGTTTATTTAGATAAAAATAAAAAATAAAAATAATCCTAATTTGTTACTGCTAGATTAAGGTCGTATGGATAGATGAGTGTGGATGTGTGGATAAGTGAGTGTGGTGTGGTGTAGTGTGTGGGTGAGTGTAGTGTGAGTGTGTGGTTGTAGAATGTGAGAATTTATGTATGAGTTAAACGGTTGCGAGTGTGCGCTTTCTGGTACGCACGATACATATGTAATGATTCAGCCAGAGAAGCCGGCTAGTAACTCTTCAGTTTCCTGGTAGGTTAGGGAAGTAAGCCATTCCTTTACTTTCATCTTGCAGTTTATTCTATTAAGGTGAAGGATATCTAACTGTTTGTTTGTTTTATTATATAATCTTACGCTTTGGGCAAAGTAGTGTTTACTCGCAAAAGATGTTCTTGTACAATCGGGTTTAAAGACTGTATATTGTAGGGACTCAACTTAAACTGAATATATTAATACTGTTAGTCTAACAATATTTAATTCTTCCTCGCGGTTCCAGCAGAGGCCGCAATTTGTGTTTACGAGCTATGGTTTGATGAACATACAGTTGCCTTACCGTGAGGACTTTACATTCGGCGTAGAGCTTAGCCGTAGGGTACCTGTAGGGTCTTTTTGTCATAACCTTTAGAACAGCCCGTTAGGCGACCTCAAGCTGAAGGATTGTAGACTTTGGTGCTCCACCCCACACCGTCAGGCAATACGACAATAAAGGTTGGCATAAAGCCAGATACACCATTTGGAGGGTTTTAAAGTCCGCTGACTGACGTAGTCTTTTGAAAATGAAAATCAGTCTGCGTGCTCGAGCAGTCACAGATTCAATTTGTTTTTTCCAGCGAAAGCTCTGATCTATATGTACGCCCAAATATTTGACGCAGGGAGATTTGGTGACGCACAAGCAGCAGCAGTCAGGAGCAGGCAGTAGACAGGAATGAGCTTTAATTTTGAAAGTAGGCGGGGGTAGATGGTCAGCGCGCATTGCAAAAGGTATAAACTGGGTTTTATTTATGTTCAAAGTCAGAAGATTTTTTGACAGCCAGACCATGATAATTTTAAGAGCATGTTCAGCTTGTTGCTTTGTTTGGCACCAGCCCAGTCCATTCACAATAACAGCTGTATCGTCAGCGTAAGTGAAGATTTTACAATTCAGTAGGGGCATGTCACATAGGTCGTTTATAAAAATAATAAATAAAATGGGGCCAAGGATGCTTCCTTGTGGAACACCACAGGTGATAGCCTCCTCATCACTAACATGGTCCCCTATTTTTACTACTTGTACGCGATCTCTTAGATAGTCAACAAAGATTTTTAAAGGGATGCCTCTAACTCCTATTCGTTCCAGCTTATCCAATAGTACAGGGACAGAGACAGTATCAAAAGCTTTCGCCAGATCAAGTAACAATCCTAAGCATTTTTGCTTTTTATCTAGGTTACGAATAGCATGCTCTGTTAGAGCCAATACGGCATCCTCTGTGGATATACCCGATCGGAAGCCGTATTGGTTTGGAGATAATATCTTGTTTGATTCAAGGTACCCTGTTAAGCGTTTGTGTAATATACGCTCCAATACCTTGGAAAGTGCTGTAAGGACCGATATGGGTCTATAGTTACCGACACTGTCTCTGTCACCCGACTTAAATACTGGATGTACAACAGTCCTTTTAAAAATCCTTGGAAAGATACCCGTCGTTATAGAAAGGTTGCAGACGTGGGTAATAGGAGGGATCAGGGTTTGGCGAGATGATTTTAGTAATATATTCCCATCCCACTGCACAATCAGATTTCATACTGAGTATTACCCTTTCAACAATATGTGGTTAGCTAGCGACCTCGATAACTGATTATATTATTCTTACAACGGGCAGCAAGTTCGTCATGCTCCCTTAGATGTCACTGCTTGCGGTAGCGTCGGGGGTCGGGTAGCCTCCTTCCCTCAAATATGGCGAGGGGGGTAATGGCTGATTTTTGCGTTATGCTCGTGAACGGGTGCTGCTTGTGGTGACTGGTCGTCTTGCTGACCATTGTTTTGTTTTTTATTAGTAATTAAATGTTTATTTATTTTACTTTGATGGTCCTAGTCCATCATTTGTGACTGTTACGGCTGTAGATATATGTAAACGGGCACGTTCTTTATACTTGGAGGCTTTTATTTAGATTTTAAGTTCTGTTTACGATTTTATCTCTGCTTGAGAATAGTTTTCGGTCTTTTTCTTTTCTTTTTTTTTTGTTGGTATAGTGGTTTGCTAGCTGACATATGGCTAATAATTTGATGGTTTGTGTTTCACGTGGTGTAAATTGTTTTGCATACTATTGTATAAAATCCATTTTTTTTTCTCTAACTGAACAAACGGCTGTGCTTCTGGGGAGTTTGTTGGCCACTTCTTCTTCCCAGCTAAAGCACTAGGAAGTGGCGAAGGGTGGGCGTTTTGGGGGACTGTCTTATGTAATTTTGACGTTCGAAAAGTGCTGATACTCAGCCTAGTTTGAATAAATGACTTTTGATTTTGATTTTGAGTCTGAAATCCCTTAAGATAACTTGTAATTTTAGTCAAGAATTGCATGATTGCCTAAAAAGATTTTGGGAAATTGAAGAAAGTTTTTCTGAACAATTTTCTCGTTCACAGGGGACAATCATGCTTGGATTGTCTTGCGAGACTTGTCACTGATATTCAAATAGGACTCTCAAACAACATACCTACTGTAGCTTGCTTCCTGGACATACATAGATAATTCATATAACAATGTTTTAGTTGAAAATGTCGTGGCTACGTTAGATAAATTGAATGTTGGTTCCAATATTTGTAAATATACTCGTATTTGGGAGTTTTTAAATGCAAGTTGTTTAATGATGAAAATATATTCTGGGAAGACAGTAATAAGTAGATGGACAAATAGGGGTTTGGCTCAGGGGGACCCACTTTCCCCGTTACTTTTCAATTTAACCACGTATAAAATTTGTCGAGAAATTGAAGACGTTTCTATATTGCAATATGCCGATGATTTTGTATTTTATTTGAAGCACAGAGACATATATTTTTGTGAAAACATTTTACAACTGGCACTTAATGACATAAGATCTAAGCTTGATGAAGTAGGTTTAGAACTTCCCCTAATAAATCTAAAATATGTATTTTTACCAGAGGCCAAAAAAGGAACCAAAATAGATCTTAAAATCAATCAGCATATAATAAGTACAGTTGAAAATGTTAAATATTTAGGTATAATCCTTATTGTGGGGTAAACATATTAAGGAAGTAGCTGAGTAATGCATCCAAAGTATTTACGTACGTTATACATTTCGGTGATCAGAAGTAGATTGGATTATGGATATTTTTTGTTTGGGAATAGTGCCAATGTTCATTTATATAAATTAGTTAAAATACAGAATCAGGCTGCGAGAATAATCGGAGGATTTATCAAAAGCAGTCCCATTCATGTAATGGAAAGCGAACTTTGCTTACCTCCTTTGCATAATAGAAGATTATTTCTTTCATATAAATACTGTCTGAAAATTATGTCCTGGTCAAACAGTAATAATAATAATAATAAATCTTTATTGATCATTTTAAGTATTGCAGTACATGGGTATATAGTTTATACTTTGTAAAATTACTGTCTTGCTACAATCATAGTGGGTGCAGTTCTGATCTCCTAGCTAGGTTATTGTAAAACCTGTGTGAAGGAGTGACAGTTCCGATTCCCCATGGATTATAATAATATGGAATTTTTACTATTTACGTACATAGGTATTTTACTGCTACAAAATATGATATAAAAATAAAAAAAAAAAAACATAGCACAAAAATTTTGAGTAAAAAGAATTTTGAAATAAGATGTGACTAAAAACTATTGTATGTGTGTGGGGGTGGGTGTGTGTGAATGGAGAGTGTGTTAGGGTGTCTGTATAAGTGTATGTATGTGTGAATGTTGTGTGAAATAATTATGTTGAGTGTTCTAAGTACAATTTTGCTTACCCTTACATAAGCATTTTTTTTGTTGCTTCATATGAATAGTCGAGAAGAAACGAGTACACCATTTTTTTACAGTTGTAGTGAGTTAAGTTGTATACTGGACAAAGTTTATTTATTTCATTATATAAAGAAATCCAAGAAAGTAAAAGAATCTTTTAATGAATGTGGAACGTGCACGTGGGACAGTACAAATTAAATCTTTTCTACGTTTATTGATTGACCTATATGGTGTTTTTTGGTACTGTAGGAGAACTACTTGAATGATAAAGTGTTGTATTACGTTTGGAATATTCCAGTTACTGTACAATTCATTAGTAGGGAATATGATTGGGTGATAGGTAGCAACTTTTAATACTGCTCTATGTGCTATCTCTAATGGTTTTAGTGTAGTTTTAGCGGCACCACCCCAGCACGAAATGCAATATGTGACAATAGATTGGCATAAGGCAAAATAGACATTACGTATGACAGTATAGTTAGCAATTTTCCGAAGTGTTTTAAATATATATATATAAGTTTACGGACCCTGCCTGTGAGAGTGTTTATATGGGACTTAAAGTTAAGATTTTTGTCCAATATCACACCAAGATATTTAATTTGGTCTACAGGGGTTAATGATGGGCAGATGCAAAGAGTTTGGGGTTGATTATTGCAAGAGTGGGCTATTAGAGTTATTGGGATACGTGGCTGGGAGGCTGCACTGATTGAGTATGTTAGGAAGTTGGTTTTGGAAGTGTTGAGGGTAAGGGTGTGAAGATTGAGCCAGTTTAGAGCTGATTTGAATGCTAGTTGAGGTTCAATTTCGAGTTGAGACCATGTTTCAGCTACAACGGTTATTGCAGTGTCATCCGCGAATGATATTATGTTACCATTCAGGATATTGAGGTCGCATAGCTCATTAATAAAGATAAGAAAAAGGGTTGGCCCTAGTATGCTTCCCTGGGGCACACCGTAATGAATAGGAAGTTCTTTACTGTAGTTATTACATATATTGACAATTTGTGATCGATTAGTTAGGTAGCTCTTGAACAAATCTAATTGAACACCTCTGACACCCACTTTTTCAAGTTTTAAAAAGAGAGTGGAGACGGGGACCGTGTCGAACGCTTTTGCGAGGTCTAAGAATATGGTTAGGACTTTTTTATTATTATTGATACTTTGTACCACGTGATTCGTTAATTTGTGCACTGCGTCACAGGTTGACGAGTTTTTGCGAAAGCCGAATTGATTAGGTGATATTAGCTTATAGTGTTCCAAGTAGTTAACTAATCGCTTATTGATTAAACGTTCAAGCACCTTAGATAGCGCGCTTAGAACTGCTATGGGTCGGTAATTGTTAGGTAAAGTCCCGTCTCCTCCCTTGAAAATTGGATGGATAATCGCCTTTTTAAATGAAGTAGGGAAGACAGCAGTGTCGAAACAAAGATTAAAAATATAGCATAGTGTGGGTGCCAGTAGGGTGGAGTACTTTTTTAGGATAAAGGGCGTTATGCCATCCCATCCAGTGGCAGCGTTAGTCCGCAGAGAGTTAATGGTTGATATGATTTCATCATTGTCGGTATGTTCCAAGACGAAAGATGATGTGGGTGTCATTTTATGTACTGTTTTAGGAGTAGCCGTTCGTTGTAGGGGAGTTTTTCGGATGTTATCAGCAAGGTTTTTGCCCACACTGGCGAAAAAGGAGTTTACTTTGTCACAGCATTCAGTCGGTGATGATGAGGTGGTTAATAATTGTGTAGAAGTATTTTGAGTTTTTTTGGTATGAGTGACTTGCTTAATTGTTTCCCAGAGTAATGATACACAAGGTGTGATGGAATGAAACATAATAAACGATGGTGTGTCTACCAAAGTAATAAAATATGTAAAACAAATCATATCGCCTCCATTGGCACATATTATCAATATTTGTATTTCTGACGGTGTTTTTCCAAATAGCCTAAAAAAAGTTATAATTAAGCCAGTATTTAAACAAAATGACAAAACTGATCCAAAAAACTATAGACCAATTGCTAAGATTCCTATAATTTCTAAAATTTTTGAAAAAGTTATTTATAATTCGCTCTACACTTATTTTGAGAAATATAATTTATTTTGTGTGGAACAAAAAGGCTTTCGAAAGAAATGTGGAATAAATATGGCTCTATATGATTTACTTTCCACTGTCATGTCATGTGTTGATAATAAAAATCCTGTTTGTGCTATCTTCACTGACATGAGTAAAGCTTTTGACTATGTAGATCATACACTACTTATACATAAATTACATGCTTATGGTATAAGAGGTAATGTCCTCGACCTCCTAAAATCATACCTAGGCAATAGATACCAATGTACTGAAATTAGTAGATTATGTCCTAAAACTAAAATTGAAACCACTCACATATCGAAACCAAGACTCCTAAGGTATGGCGTACCTCAGGGCAGCGTGCTTGGACCGTTACTTTTCTTAATAGATATCAACGACCTCCCAAAGATGACACAACAAAAAATGGTTCTCTTTGCCGATGACAGCACAGCCATAATAGAATGCACTAATCCCAAAAAATATGAAAACGAGATTAATGACTCACTGACAAAAATAATACATTGGCTTAACTGTAACAATTTAGTAATAAATTTAGATAAAACAAAAATCATGCAATTGCATCAACGTCGGGCAAATCCTACTATTAATTTGACTCATAAAAATAAAAAAATAGAATTAGTTAATACTGCTAAGTTCTTGGGTATAATGGTAGACGATAAATTGACATGGAAACCACATATAGAACACCTATGTAACAGACTGAGTAAATCTGCGTACGCACTCTATCAATTGTCTAAAAAGGTAAATATCAGCACGTTACTGACAGCTTATCATGGACTAGTCGCTTCAGTGCTTCGGTACGGAATTGTATTTTGGGGACAGTCAACTGATAGGGAGCTTATATTTAAGATGCAAAAACGCTGTATAAGATCTATGTGTGGATTAAAGACTACTGATAGCTGTGTACCATCCTTCAAATCACCGAAAATACTAACACTACCAGCATTGTATATTTTAGAATCTGCAATATTTATAAAAAACAACCCCCACTTATTCGAAAAAATGTCTGATAATAAAAGAAAGCCAATACGTGCTCAATATTTGTCACAGTTATGTAATATAAAATGCAAGACATCCTTAATGCAAAAGAGTTTTTTTGGCATTGCGCCAAAGATCTATAATAAAATACCAGACAATATTAACAATATGCCTCTAGTAAAGTTTAAAAAAGCTCTCACATTATTGCTAATTGACAAATGTTATTATAAAATTGAAGACTTTTTAAATGATAATGTTAATTAATATTGAAATTTAGTGTAAACCAACTATTTAATCCATTATGTTAATTTTATTATTGATAATTGACTACGCATGTTTCCTCTAAAAATATTTGTATGTCAAAATTGACAAGACATAGCGCACTATTTAGTTCTTAAGATCCATCTATCATAAAACCTATGTTTCACAAATAAATTGATTTGATTTGATTTGATTTGAGTAATTTTGGGTTATGTCCAGCTTTATCCAGTTCACCCGTATCATAAAGACGTTTCGTTTTCTTTGGGATTCTTGTACAGAAATTTCTGTAGCGCTTGTAAGTTAGTTTCATTATTTCGTTTTCTGGATCTTGTTTAGACTTTTTATGTAACGCATCCCTGTGTCTGATGCAGCGTAACAGTATAATTATACGACTTCTTGCAGAACTAAATGATCTTATGCAGATGAGATTTTGGCAAAAAAAAAAAACCTTTACTTGTATCGGTATTCGATGAATGTGAATCTTTACGTGTACATTCCTCTGATCCCTTGGAGATGTTTTCATTAGATGTGTGGGTAACCAGTCTTAAAATAGATGAAATGATTGTATGTAATTTAGAAAGTGTAACAGGTCGAATATAGTGAAACCTTATACCTTACCATGACATATTATGTCCTACTCGTCGTCATTCTTCTCGATTAATTGAAATAAATGGTTTGAGTTTGAGTACTTATATTCTGACAAATAAACCAATCATTCATTCATTCGCGGCTGGACGTAGGCCTCAAAAATAAGTAGCTAATAATAATAAAGTATGTAAATATTTCAGTTTTCCCAAAAATCCATTTACCAAGGAGAAATAGATAGAAGCTACGGGAAGACAGAACTGGATGCCGTCAAAGTCAAGTACAATCTGTTCAAATTATTTTGATGAAAACAATTTAAAACCTTCAAAAAAGGGCTACAGATTTTTAAATGAGACCGCAATTCCTATTCTTAAATTTGGTCCATTACATAAGATAAAGGATTTGAATATTACATTTTACAAACATCGACATTAAATTATCGATATCTTGTCCTCATCCATAGCTGAGTAGAAAAATAGATATCAGGTGCATACGAATATGACACCTATTTCAATGATATTAGCGTGCTAAATAGAGTAAATTGGTTACAGCGCCCTCTAGCGTTGAATAGCTGAACTCGTTGTTGATTGCTCGAATTTGATTGTTAGATGGAAAAATGGTCTTCATTGATTTTGACATGTAAAATAAAAACAACGTTCATGAGTTGTAATAAGACTTAATTTTGAACAACAATAAACAAACTTTTCGCCAAAGTTGCATTTATAATTCGTAGCCAATAATATCATCGTTTTCTGTGTATTTCAATGTACATTTTAATTTGCAATTGTGTGAGTTTGGCGACACTAGTTCCCATACTAAGGAAGTCTAAGGGCACTTCCACTGTTTTTTCTATTCCGTGGTGAGCACTATGTACTAACTATAAAACTAAAACTTTTTGGGTACGTCTTTCACTGACTTGAATATGCCCTGGAAGTTGAGAGTTTGTCATGCTCACTCAAATGTCTCGCTGGTGGTGGCTTGTGTTTTGGAAGTTCCCTTCAAAAAGGTTGAGCTGAATGGTGTTTATCCATGAGTCATGTTCGTGAACGGGCGCCGTCAGTAGGGACTGTTAATTTCTTACCTGCCACGGCTTATTTAGATTTTTCAATTGATTTTTGTTTTAATTTTTTTATTACCGACGCTTAAAATGTGTATGTCTTACTACATTGTTCTCACACGATTAATTTCAACATGAATGATGTAACCCAATGCATTTCTTTACCAATATTTTAATTTAAAAGACTGTCCGTAGAGTTTGTCTTGCCTGTCCGTTCTTCTCCATAGGAACCTACTGCGCTTAGGAACGGGCAATTAGCTTTATCTTTCTGACTGACTGACCCCTTGACGATTCAAAAGTGCCTGTACTTAATTGATTCATTTGAAATAAATGGTTTTAGATTGAGTTTTGTGATTAGATCACTAACAGATAAATTTATTAAATATTTAACTATGTAACTTTTCACATGTGTAATAAATATACTTTCTATGACTAAATTTTGTGTCTAAAAAACTGAATTTTCTTATCAAATTGACGGTATTATATTAGTGGCGACGCTAGGCGATAACAAACAAGTCTCAATATAAAGCTTCCAATGTTATGATGGTCAAGTAAATTATTAGAAACATTTTACCTCAAATAAAACGCAAAATAAAATTAAGTATTTTAACATGCGTTTTATTTCAGGTAAAAAGTTTCTATTATTTCCTATTAACTTGCCTGGCAAATAAAAACACAAAATCAATTATTGTTAACGTAAATATTCTCAGCTTTTCCATCGTGTGCTACTTTATTAATTATTACTTTACATAAAAAGTTAAATTTAAAAAACCCCCGACACTAACAAAATCACCTAAAAAGTAACAAAATCAAAATCAAAATCAAAAGTCATTTATTCAAACTAGGCTGAAAATCAGCACTTTTCGAACGTCAAAGTTACATAAGACAGTCCCCCAAAAATGCCCACCCGTCACCACTTCCTAGTGCTTTAGCCGGGAAGAAGAAGTGGTGGAACAAACTCCCCAGCAGCACGTGTGTCTGTTTAGTTATATAAACTTGATTCTATACAAATCGTATGCAAAGTAATTAACATTACGAAACACAAAACATTGGATTAAATTACACACTTGCCATACGTTAGCTAGCACGCGCCAGTATACCAACAAAACAATGAACAAACTGTACTCAAGCAGATAAAAATTTCAACATAAAAAAAACGTAAATAGAACTTAATTTCTAAATAAAAGCCTCCAGGCATAAAGGGCGTGCCCGCTTACATAAGGCAATTGCTGTAGCTCGAAGTGAGAAATGATAAACTAGTAACCCCATCGAAGTAAAATAAGTAAACAATTACTAATAACAATTAAAACCATGATCAGCAAGACGACCAGTCACCACAAGCAGCACCCGTTCACGAGCATAACGCAAAGATCAGCCATCACCCCCCTCGCCATATTGGAGGGAAGGAGGCAACCCGACCCCCGACGCTACCGCAGGCAGTGACATCTAAGGGAGCATGACGAGCTTGCTGCCGGTTGCTCAGGCAAGAATAGTATAATCAATAGTCGAGGACGCTAGCTAACCACTTATTGCAATACAACTCATAAAACACACATTGTAATGAGTAGATTATGTCACTAATAAATTAAAATTTAACTAAATTAAATTACATTGACTTATACAGTCGAATAAAAAAATAATCAATTATATGAACTCATATAACCTGTCAGTAGGAAAGCTAATTCTGGAGAAAGAACATAAACATTGTCTTGAGTTAATCACAGCGACCAACTATTCTTATCGTTTAAGTAGTCATTGATACAATAGTATGCCTTTGAACAAAGGGTGGATTTTACTTTAGTTTTAAACGCATTAAAAGGCAAATCTAGCAAAGAAGAGGGCAGCATGTTATAAAAAGTTATACCAAGCCCAACAAATGAGTTATGTACCTTATGAAGCCGGTGAAATGGAGCTCGTAATTTGTCCTTATTTCTGGTGTTAATATTGTGAATATCACTATTTTTAGTGTATAAGTGTATATTTTGCCTAATATATAAGATGTTGGCGAAGATGAATTGTGATGCCACCGTGAGAATACCAACATCTTTAAAAAAATCTCTCAGAGAAACTCTGGCACCAAGCTGGTAAATAGCTCGAACAGCTCGTTTTTGAAAAACGAATATATTTTGAATGTCAGCGGCTTTGCCCCACAGCAGAATACCGTAGGACATAACGCTATGAAAATAACTAAAATAAACTAATCGAGCTGTATCAACGTCAGTGTCTTGTCTTACTTTTCTGACGGCGTAGGCGGCCGAACTGAGCCTGCCCGCTAGGCTTGATATATGAGGGCCCCACTGAAGTTTGGCATCTACTGTTATACCAAGAAAAACTGCCGAGTCTACAGTTTCAAGCACCCCATTATCTAAGACGATGTTGGGACCTAGATTCCTAACATTTGGCAAGGCAAACTTTATACATTTCGTTTTCTTGGCATTGAGAACTAGGTTATTCGTCGTAAACCAATCCGTGACCATTGAGAGTGCACTGTTTACGTCATCAAAATCTTGTCTATTCCTGTTTACTTTAAAAAGAAGTGAGGTGTCATCTGCAAACAATACAACGTCACAGATACCCTTTAAATAAAATGGTAAGTCTTTAATATACACTAAGAATAAGAATGGACCCAGTATTGAGCCTTGAGGTACACCTAACTGAACTGGTAACCCGGAAGATTTTACACCATTCACATCTACACATTGGAACCTATTATGTAAATAAGAATTTATTACTTTGAGAGCTTCATTTTGGACACCATAATGACACAGTTTACGCAAAAGCGTGTCATGGTCCACGCAATCAAAGGCTCTCTCCAAAGCCTTTGATTGCGTGGACCATGACACACTTTTGTATCACAGAAAACTCCAATAGCATTTTGCGAGTTCTCCCATGCGTCAAATATGTGTTTCAGCAGTGCAACACCCGCATCTGTAGTCGAACGACCTTTTGTAAAGCCATATTGTTCATTATGAAGGAGGCTGCTTAAATTAAAATGTCTTAGCAATTGCTTGAGTATTAACTTTTCAAATATTTTGCTAAATGCAGGTAAGATAGAAATAGGTCTGAAATTGCCAACGTCATTTTTATTACCTGATTTAAATAAAGGTTTGACTTTACTACTCTTCATGAGGTCAGGAAAAGAGACCAAATCAACACATTTATTAAAAGTAACAGCTAGATAGGGGGCTACGATTTCTATTATATTACTTAATAGTTTAATGGAGATACCCCAGATATCACCAGTGTTTTTAGACTTAAGTGTGTTAAAAATATTAACTACATCACGAGGTGTTACATGTTTGAAGCTAAATAAGCGACTACATTTAGGCACACTACTATGCAAAAGGTTTTCAGCTTTAGACGGGGACGAATTCAAGGAGCGAGTCGTAGTTATAGGTATGTTGGCAAAAAACTCATTGAATGCTTCAGCTACGTCAGCTGCTTTATTAACTAATTTGTTGTCGACCATAATCTCAAGTTGTTTTTCTTGTTTAACCGACTTACCCGTTTCGTTGTTAATAATTTTCCAAGTGGTTTTTACATTATTATTGGAATTTTTAATTGTATCGCTTAAAAATTTAGATTTAGCAAAAACACAAATCTTTTTAAATAATTTTGAATAATTTTTGACATACTCTAGAAAAGGAGTGACAAACCTCAATTTTTTCAAACCGTATAACTCGTATAGTCGCGCTCTACTTTTATAAATACCTGGAGTAGCCCATTGGTTAAAGCCAGCGGAGGTGCCATTAATGTTAATGGTTTTGGTCTTGAAAGTAGATTGGTACTCTTTTTACACAACATCAAAAAGAGCTCCATAGATATCATTAGGATTCACGTGTTCTACTATAGATGGTGTAATTCTATGAGCTATATTATTATTATTTTTTTTTTTAAATAATACGTATTGGGCCCTTTCAGTTTAATATAAATTTAGGTAATATTTTGAGCCAAGTGTCGTTGAGTCGGGGGACGGCTAATGAAAATAGGAAGTTAACAGTGGCTATTCTTTCTACAATAGCATAGATTCATTATTGCTAGGTATAGCCTCGTCTGTTTGACGTTTTCTTTAAGTAATAAAAGCTATTTAGGTAATAAAAGTTAAATTTAAAAAACGCCCGACACTAACAAAAACCTCTAAAAACTAACAAAATAATACGCCCAATACGTATTATTTTGTTACTTTTAAGATGTTTTTGTTAGTGTCGGGGTTTTTTTTTAAATTTAACTTTTATTAGGTACCTAAATACCTTTTAAATATTTAAAAAACAAAAAAAAACAAAATCAAAATCAGTCCATGAATTCAGGAGCTACGATGCCATAGACAAACACACAAACACACACACACACACAGACAGATAGACACGTCAAACTTATAACACCCCGTCGTTTTTGCGTCGGGGGTTAAAAAGGACACACTACAGAACAGTTTTTTCTTTCAAAACCGACCTTTTAGTGCTTGGAGCATTCCAGTTGAGCTGTGTATATAATAACATAGTAATTAGTAATAATATAGTACATACTAATTCCATCGTAGGCGATACTGTCCTTTCACAGTCATTTTACCTCTGATTTCGCATCACAGTGCTGGTAATCTCGTTGCTCTATGGTTGCTGCCACAGGTAAAATGATTGTAGCGGAAGGGGCATTGAAATAGGAAAAACATGGAGGCGCCTATAGATACATTTGCTTATACAAATACGAGTGAAATACGATACAGAATGTGAAATATCGTTTTGTCTCATTCTTTCTAATAAAATAATCGTATTTGATAAAAGAGACAACAATATTTAAGTTATTGCTCATTATGGTAACATTTTGTCGTGACGTAGTGACTGTTGTAGGTAGGTGGCATATCAGCCATTTTATGCGCCAAGTTCCGTGGTAGCTTTGCTGTCAAATGGTTGTTTACTTTTTGTATTATTGAGATTTGCGAGATAATTACGAGGAGTTTACCTTTAAAACTGCATGTGAATGTTGGAAAACAGCAATTCAACATGCCTGTGTGTTGTTTTGTTAAGTGTAGTGCAAGAAAGAATGAAAATCAACGTCGATTATCTTTACACAGGTTAGTAACCGGTTTTCATCAATAGTACATACAAAAATACACATTCCATTAAAAAATGTTACGGAATCATGAATTTATTGCTAAAGTATTGATATTTGGGTTCATTTCCCTACACCAGACCTTTTTTAATATTTATTATTTCATTCGTTTGTTTACAATAATATGTAGGTACGTCATAGTGGAATAGTGTTGTACCCATGCGAGGCGACGCCGTACCGTAATACTTTCCGAAACTAGTTCCTCCGCTGAAACGATATCGGTTATAATCTGCGATGTTAACAGAAATTATTCTGCGTGTCTTAATCGGACCGAGTGACCTTGTTAGGTCCGGCCCGTGGTTTATGGTCTGAGGCACCGTCCCACAGTAAGTAGTAAGTGATCAGTAATAAGTGATCCTAAAACAAGACGTCAGCATTTTGTTATTTGTTTAGTTTCGCAGCTGTAACCAAAATGAATTATTGATAAAAATACTTGCCTTTTTATAGCTTTCTTAAAAATAAAGGGTTAAAGAAAAAGTGGCTAGAGGCTATTGGTGAAGAAAATATTAATCCCCGAAATAAAGAACGGTACCTACCTGTGTTCACTTCAATTTGAAGAAAGCTGTTTCAATAGATCACTTGGTGTAATGATAATAACTCTGTTCCCACAGTATTTTCGGTAAGTGTGTATTAAAATGATTGATTAATAATAGCCCGGCCCTTTGGCCTGAAATAAATAAATGTGATTATCATAATTTTAGTAGTACCAAATTTTTTCAGGTGCCCGCCAAAATACAATATCAAGAGTCATATGTTTTGTGTAAAACAAGCAACATTAAAAATCTGATGTTTCTGATACATATGGTGTTAGAAACACTGCCTTGGATCTTCTTATTTCTTATTTGGATAATAGGATCCAAAGAGTGGACGTTAACGGTAAGCGATCGCCGGGTTCTATTGTCACTATGGGAGTTCCGCAGGGCTCAATTCTTGGCCCTTTTTTATTTCTCGTATATATTAATGACCTACCTTGCCTTATAAAGAACAGTCATGAAATAGTGTTATTTGCAGATGACACATCACTTTTATTTAAGCTTAAACGACAACAGACAGTTACTGACGATGTAAATAATGCTCTCTCTAAAATAGTACATTGGTTTAGTGTTAATAATTTACTTTTAAACGAGAAAAAGACCAAATGTATTAGATTTCTGACACCTAACGTTAAGCAGGTAAAAACCAATGTACTAGTAAATGGGGCGGAGTTGGATCTTGTGGACACCACTGTGTTCTTAGGTATTACTTTGGACTCAAAGCTACAGTGGGGCCCACATATAACCAAATTGTCGAAGCGGCTAAGCTCTGCAGCCTACGCGGTGTATAAAATCCGTCATTTGACTGATGTAGAAACAGCTCGATTAGTATATTTTAGTTATTTCCATAGTGTAATGTCGTACGGCATTTTGCTGTGGGGAAATGCAGCCGACATTCAGGCTATATTTGTGCTGCAGAAACGAGCCATTCGAGCAATTTATAACCTAAGTTGTAGGCATTCACTGAGGGATACATTTAAGGATATAAACATAATGACAGTCGCATCTCAATATGTATATGAGAACCTGATTTATGTCAAAAAGAATATTAACCTATATTCTAGGCACAGCGACATTCATAGCATAAATACTAGAAACAAAGACTTACTTATTGTGCCCAAGACTAGGCTCCAAAAAATTAGTAATTCATTTAAGTGCCAAAGTATACGTTTTTACAACAAACTCCCAAGCCATGTCAAAGAACTGAGCCTCAATAAATTTAAATCATTTATTAAACAGAAACTCTGTCAAAAAGGTTTCTATAAAGTTAAAGTTTACTTGGACGACAAAAAGGCTTGGGATTAATTAAGCTACTCCAATGTACCCCCAGGCAACAAACTAATTTTATTTTTATACTAAGTGTGACATTGATGATTTTGTTATACTTATACACTATGACATTAATATTTACTTTTTGAAGTATTATATTCTTTTTTTAAATTATTGTGAATGTGAAGACTATGTGGATTATTGTTTTTATTATTTCTCTCATTTAGTTTTCATCTTAGTCTGGCAGTTTGAGTCATTTATGCGGCCTACTCAAATGTCCTTTCTTTGGTATTGTTCGTCGAATCGTTGAGCTCCTTAAGTTCTGAGTTGAGCTGCACGATTACTGACAAATGCGTGCACTGACTGGATAGGTCCACTCAATCAGTGTGGTTTTTTCCTCAAAAGACCATTTCAGACTCCAATCTACATGGCCTTCACATGATCTGACCAAGATTATGTCTGGATTTTAAAAGAGACTGTGACCTCTGAGTTTGTTTCGGCCTTTCTTCTCAGAGTAGTCAGATAGGAAACGCCGAGCTCTTCTAGTTTTTTTCTAAGTATGATTGACGTGTAAAAGTGTTTGTATAAACCTACTTACAGAAAATAAAATCATTTCATTTCATTTCATTTCATCACATCTACTGTAATGCTAGAGTTACCCCATCAAATTGTGGACACGGTGCATATCTCACATTTGCTTGCATTGATCATTACCTTGTATTGATCATTACACACTTGTATCACAATGTACTAGTATAAGCCTACTTTTCTAATCAAACGTTATACTATAATCATTACCACACCAATAAACAAAGGTATAAAAATAATACTTATTTAATTTTTATCTACTACTCATTTACACATAATATAAACATTATCTTCTCACCTGGTGGGAGAAGATAATGTTTATATTATGTGTTGATGAGTAGTAGTTTAAAAATTAAATAAGAATTATTTATATTATCTTCTCCCACCAGGTGAGAAGAACCTAATGAAAAACAAGATAATCACTAGATTTTCTTGTTTTTCATTAGGCTCCGCATACCTAACAGAAGCTACTGGGCTATGGCCTTCCAACGGATCTATCTCTTCCTGCTGTTCACTTAAATACGTAAACGTGATGCAATTAAAACGTGTTTTTTATTTCTGTGCAGAAAACAACATGACATACATTTTATTCTCAGGTAACAGAACGTAAGTTAACCTACTCAAGTTTTTCTGTTACAACTGACTATAAGTATGTAGTTATGATCTAGAGGTGATACCTAGTAAGACTAGTATCGATACTAGTTATAGTAACACCCATGTTCCTTAATTAACACAACCCTAACCTAACCCAACGGCGGCCATTTTATGCATGGTATGCACCTTTTTTTGTAGGTATTTCCAGTCCATATATTTATATGTCAATGGGAAGGAGTCATAGAGATGTAGGGGTGACAGCTATCAGGCGCTGACAGCGTCGTTGTGAGTCGAGCTCGAAATGTTAACCGCAAATTTGCGGGCGATGCTGGTGCTCGCGTGCGTGGCGAGTGCGTGCTCGGCGGGCCGCAGCCGGTACGGGTTCTACCGCAGCATGGCGGGGGAGGTGGGGGGGCGGCGCGCAGGTGAATCGCGGCGCGTGTTCGGCGGCACGGCCACGTCGCTGAACACGTTCCCGGCGGCGTGCGCGCTGTTGGACCGCTACTGGTCGGCACGCTGCACGGCCGCCGTAGTGGCGCCTTACTGGGTGCTCACGGCTGCACACTGCGTATCAGCGCAGATAGCCTACGTCAAATACAACTCGCAACGCCCCGCCTTGCCCGACGGCGACGTCTCCGCCGTCAGCTACCTGTACCGCCACCCCGGGTAAGTGCCAGGTATGGTGCTTACGAGGCCACCAGACGCGTGGTCTCAAACTCAAACTCAAACTCAAAGCATTTATTTCAATTAAACCATTTACAGGCACTTTTGAATCGGAGTCGTTCGTTGAGGAGTCGGTCAGTTAGAAATAGGTATGAAGCTAGTTGCCCATTCCAAAGTGTTGTAGGTACCTATGGAGAAGAACGGGCAAGAAACTCCATGGACACTCTTTTAAATTATATTATATTATTATAGTACAAATATAATGTTGAAACTATAACTAAATGTGAGGACGATGTAAAATAAAAAAAACGCGTCCATAGTAGCAAAGTAAACAAAAGCAATCTCTAAATAAAATAATTACAAATAAGCCGAGGAAGCTAAGAGGTGACCAGTCCCAACTGACGGCGCCCGTTCACGAGCATGACGCATGGATCAGCACCATTCAGCTCAACCATTTTGAAGGGAGCTAAATGATCCAACACACGCGCCACCATCAGCGAGACATCTGAGTGAGCATGACATACTCTCAGCCGCCAGGGCCCATTCAAGTCAGTTACATATTAACCGGTAAATGGTAGCTCTATTATACATAGTACTCACACCTGTGCAATGCAATTATACAATACAAAGTAGATTGAATTTATACAATGCAAAGATTGTAAAATGTTCAGCTGCTCCAACAGTATTTTCAAATGTTAATTATTCAATTGGTTGTGGTTGTGGAGCAGGACCAGCATTGATCCAAGCATTTTTATCAGCGATGTAATCACCCAACTTATAATATGCCTGCCTGCCTGCATAGTGTGCGTTTTATACAAGATTTGAATTTCATCTTATTCAGTTGAAGTATGTGGGGTGGAATTTTATTGTAACATTTTAAACAGTACCCCATAAAAAATGAGTCTACTTTAGCAAGTCTAAAACCTGGCTGAGATAATAGGTCCCTATTTCTAGTACTATAATTATGTCCTTCACCTCTTTTACTAAAAAGATGTAATTTTTTTTCTTACGTACATGATGTTTTTATAGATATATTGACAAATTCTTGAGCAACTTCTTTGCTATCGCAAATGAGACCACATGACGTCTCCAGTGTGTAATAAGAATCATGCTTTTTGTTCCTATTCTTTTCATTATTGATAATTTTCCAAACTGTCTTTATTTTATTGTCTGCTGATTTAACCTTGTTGCTAATGTACAAGGCTTTAGCTGCCTTACAAGTGTTCTTAAAAAATCTAGAGTAAGTAGCAACATACCTATTAAAAGTTTCAGTGTTTATGTAAGGCTTAAGGCCGTACAGCTCGAAAAGTCTTTCCCTACTTTTCCTGAGTCCTTTAGTTGCCCAGTCACTAAATAAAAACCTAGGGCTGATAGTTTTAGTGTTCTTCTTAAAATAATTATTGAACTCGGTCTGGACTATCGAAAAAAAATCTTTATACAAGATATTAACATTGTTCATTGTAAGATCCTGATCGCTTAACTTACAAATTAAAATGCTATTAAATTTATTTAAATTAACAGATGTTATTGGTCTGAATTGTATCTGCACTTTTTCTATTGTTAGGTTGGACTCAAAAGTTACGGTTTGACCACTGTGGTCAGACGGGAGATAATTAACGATGGCTTTATCTAAATAGTCGCAGCAACAAAAAACGTTATCAATACACGTAGCAGAAGTCGTAGTTATTCGGGTCGGTTCCACAAACACATTTGACAAATTAAATGATTTAAACAAATTTAATAATCTACCGGTATTTGAATTATTTTCTAAAATATTAATGTTAAAGTCACCACAGATAATTACTGATTTATCTCCATTTGCTAGTTTAGCCAAAACATCTTCCATAACTGACTCAAATATCGAGTAGTTTTGATAATTAGGGGGTCTGTAAACGAACACTATAACATGCTTATCTAGCTCAACACAAGACAGTTCAATGCTATGTTCAACCGAAAGTTCCACTATGTCTTTACGACTTTTTGATTTGATACAACTTTTAATTAGGATTAGTGAACCACCACGCAGCATCGATTTTCGGTTAAAACAACTGGCCACACTATAATTCTCATTAATTCTCATAGTTAATTATCATTTCATAATCTTTTAACCAATGTTCAGTTATACAGACAATGGTGTCGATTCCCTTGTGTTCACAAACTAAACTAAATTTAAGTTCAGTGCATCTTTTTCTTTGTATTTCATTGTGAAGGGGACAGAAGATACATTTTAGTTTAGTCCTGTCAAATTAATCAGCGCCTGTCACTACTCCATACAAGTTTAGACGTGATTAAAAACTTGCCTACTAAAATTACGTCAATTTACGTCAAGCGCTGATTAATTTGACAGGACTAAACTAAAATTTATCTTCTGTCCTTTTCTTAATGAAATAGAAAGAAAAAGATGCACTGAACTTAAATTTAGTTTAGTTTGTGAACAAGGGAATCGGCACCTATGTCAAACATTGTTTTTCTAAAAATAATTCGATTTCCAATTGTTTGGAAGACGTGAAGGTCGTGCCTCTCACCCCTGCTTGTGTGTTCAGCTACGAGGTACTGCAGGAGGACGAGGGCCGTGGCGTGGACGTGACGCTGCTGCACCATGACGTGGGGCTGCTGCGTACACGCACTGCCATGAAGCTCGCCACCGCGCCTACGCTGGCGCCCGTGGACTCTTTGCGCCTGTATAACCTCGAGAACCTCAAAGGCCACGAAGTGCAGGTGACAGTAATACAGTATTATTCCCGTTACGGCAGCCATACCGATATTTATACCGAAGTGATCACTCACACGGCGCTAAACTATACGATAATATTTTACAGTTTAATGTTGGGAACGCCAACTTCCCGCTGTTCACACGGTTACAATCAGATACTGTTGAAAAGTGGCGTGTGATCCCAGTTAAATTTCGTCAGAATTTCCAGAAGTACGTCTCGCTCTCGGCTTTATGCACTCGGCTACCGATCTAAGAGTGCAGCAAGCATGTAATGAGAGCAGTGAGTCTCGTATTTGTAGAACGTTGCATGTTGGGTAAGCAGGTGCTTGGGTTCGGGCGCACGGAGACTTCGTCGCTGGGCGAGGAGCTGTTCGAGGTGCGGCTGCGACTGGTGTTCTGCGAGCGCAGCTCGTGGGAGCACTGCGTGTGCGGCGAGAGTACGGAGCGCGCGGGCCGCGCGCGGGGTGTGTGCTCGGGCGACTCTGGCGGGCCCGTACTGTACCGCGGCGCGCAGGTGGGTGTCACTTCCATGGGACCGCTGGAGTGCGCCGCGGGGCTCGTGGATCCGGCGGAGGGCGCCACCAGCGTGTTCACGTCGCTGTACCAGTACGCGGACTTGGTGAACGCCACCATGCACGATACCGAGGCGGCACTGCGCATGCGCCGTCTTAGCATGGGCGCGCCCCCGCCTCACAGCGCGCCTCTCGTGCTGTCGGCTGGCGTTTGCGCTGCGCTGCTCGCACGCTCCGCCAGATGAAGCATGCTGGCCGTGACGCTTCACGTGTAATTAGTTATGGCATTCGAATTGTGATTAAAAATAGAACTTGAACTATATTTTTGACTCGCTTACTTTTCACATGGGGTTACGTTAAAGTTCTTTACACATGAAATACCTAAATATGTAGATATAAGTATAATAAATGTCATCTTTATTGTTTGCTTGCTAACTCCGACAAAAGTTGTCCTGTCCAAACATGCTATAAAAGAAGGACGTTTAGTTTTTTCTGAATTTGAACATTTCCCGGGAAACTGTTCTGATTTTGCTTTCCCATAAATAGAAAAATACATATAGATAAAAAATAATTCGGACTATTGTGAACATTTTAAAACATAATATAGTGAAATCGGTATAGCCGTTCTCAAGTGATGTGCTTATACCGGGCTCACACAGTTCGATTTTAGTTTATTAACAGACTTTCAATCAAATTGAATTTGAAATTACAAGGAATTTTTTGTTAAGCATTTGCTGCTCAACAAAAAATTCCTTGTAGTTGTTTATTTTATTTTATTGTGTAATTGTTGTATATTGAT
Source organism: Atethmia centrago (assembly GCA_905333075.3). Classification (NCBI taxonomy): domain Eukaryota; kingdom Metazoa; phylum Arthropoda; class Insecta; order Lepidoptera; family Noctuidae; genus Atethmia; species Atethmia centrago. Next base: position 233,898 of record HG995369.1, read on the forward strand.
AGTTCTAAGACACCCAGGCTTACAGCTATACAGAAGAAATAGTGAGGTTATTCATGACAAGCCATTTACAAGCCTCCACAGTTAGCAATAGAGTATTTTTATACAAGTTTTCTAAATTGAAAAACTATTAATTATTAAGCGTCACACTTAACTAAGTACGTATAACATTAAATTAAGTACCTGCCTAGGCAAAAAATCATGCGTAACCAATATTAGAATGCATCAGAAACGATATAGTGCTTAGATAAAACAGTTAGTAGATAATGGACGTTAAGCTGCTTACAAGCAAATCGATTGAGGGGTGTTCATTCATAACAATTACGTTAAATGCTTTGACTGAACCCGGTATTGCCAACGAACAGCATTTCATTTTATTTATATAGAAGACTAGCACGTTGCCAACGACTTCGTTCGCATGGATTTCATACTTTCCTCTAAAAAGATCAACACCGCCTACACCCGCTTTGAAAGTTAGTTTTCGAAAATTAATATTTACGTTCTATCTATACATAGGTATGATAAAACAGTAAAAAAACTGTGTCTGTAGATAGAAAATATTAAAAAAAAAATTGAGGGGGTTCTAGAAACAGTAATAGAGCGCGAATCCAATAAAAAATCTGTCTGTTTGTCTGTTTGTTTGTACACGCTAATCTTCGGAACTACTGGACGGATTGATTTTTTTTGTTGTACAGGTATTAAGTCTGGGCAACATATAGGCTATAATTTATTTTGGAAAATGGAACACCTGATGCAGAACCGCAACAGACCAGCTAAAGTATAAGATATATAAAAATGGTCACAGCAGAAAATGCTGCTGTGAGAATAAATTTGAAGATCTGGAACACCTGTTGTGGAACTCAGCCCAGCGACACTATAACATATATAGGAATGACTTCTTAGCAAAAGTTGTTTAGTCTGATGGGCATTTCCTGTTGACTTACAAAAATGAAAGATCTGGAACGTCTCGAATCGTCTCGCGCATCCCGTTGTTTTCCCGTCCCCGGGCTCTTAGAATTCGACATTCAGACAGACGTTTCAGATCTTCGATTTTGACGACCCCGTTGTCGCTGGCTCAAGCAACAGGATCCGCGTACGAAGTCGCGGGCTGAAGCTAGTTTGGTAAAAAAGTATTCGGGCCATTTTTTTAGTTTATAGATCAAAGGAATAAGATTTTTCAAATAAACTGTGTCCTCCTTTTTCTTTAAGAAAGAAAGAAAGAAAGAAAGAAAAGAAAAAGTATTTATTGGGACTCGCACAGGAGATCACACATTAAACTAAAAAACACTCATAGAAACATTAAGAAAAAAACAAAAACAAAGTAAAATTAAAATAAAAACGAAAAGTCCTGTACGAGGCCAAAAGGCTCCCATCTCAGCATTATGTTGCAGTACTTAAGAAATAAGTGTCGCAGCGCTGGTATTCTGATAGTGCCCACTGTGATGTCACGGATATGCCAATGTCAATGTGTTGAGAAAACGTGCAGATAAAAAAAAAATAAGAAAAAATAAAGGAATATCTGTTTAATGTGTTGATAACATAATAATTAATTATTGGATTTAGTGTGAAACTTGTTGACGAGTATTAGTACACTGAAACAAACAGATAAAAATATTGTTAGTTATATTATTAAATATGTACATAAATGAACTCAAACCACACAAAAATCATCATAATTTGAGGTCATTGACGCGGATAAAAAACATCAAAGCCCCGAAGAGCTTTGGGGAAGAGTATGTTAGTAGGGACAGGGATATTTAATTTAGGGAGATGACTATACAAGTCATGGGCTGGGTTATTATTGGAGCAGTTAAAAAAAATATGCTCCAAAGTACCTTCATCCAACCCACATTCGCAGAGCGATGTGTCTCTGACCCGGATTTTGTGAAGGAAAACCGGAGAACAACAATGGCCTATACGGAGACGGCAAATAATCGATAACACTTTCTTGGATATTTTTTTGTAAGGGTAAAACCAAGGCTTGGGTGTAACCTTAGGCTGTATTGCGTGATAAAAGGCACCTTTCCGTTTACTTGAATTTTGCCACTGCACCTGCCATGAGGTTAGCAATCTCTTTTTTGGAAGATTCAGCAAATCGTAGCCTTGGCATTGAAAATGTTTAAGGTCAACGGCTTGGGACGTAACAGCATCCTTAGCAAGAGCGTCAACATATTCGTTTCCTCTTATGCCGCAATGACTCGGAATCCAAACCAAGTGTACGGTTTTGGGGTGCGTGCAGAAAACCTCCTCGTGTGCCTGATTGCTGCTGGTTCCCTTCGAATACGTTCGGGGGAAAGAGCAGTCGTCGGGCCGGTGCATCCTGGGCACGGCCAATAGTCTCTCCATGTTTCGGAGAGGGTATTGACCGTGGCGAATTTCTGCGTGGCGGGGAGCTTCATGCTCCATCGTCGGTCGTCCACTCCCCCCTCTGCTTACAGAGGGCAGGTCGAGTGGGCGCACAGTGGCGAGGCGGAAGGGAAGGTCCGCGAAGGAGGGGCCAATATGGGCCGACGTTTTTCCTCGTGTCTCTCTGATCCAAACAGAGGACATAGGGGAGAAGCAAGGGCGGTGCTCGTTGTGCACTCACCCTGCCAGCGAGCTAGCAGCGGGAGAACTGATTCTCCTGACTGCAACCGTCGAAATCGTAATCCGTAAAGAGATCACAGTCATGTTTTGTGACTTGGAGCGGGACGAGGATCTTGGCTTGGTCGCCCGGATCGCGAGGAAGATAACCTCTATAAACAATTCCTCTAATATCAAGTTTTGGTTCGTGGCGAGGATATGAATGGCTGAGGAGTAGTGTCATCTGCAACTCCGTAGTTGTAGGTGGCGCATCAGTCGTTAGCGCACCCCCAGCCAGGGTACCAGCGGAGTCGGAGCGTGTGGATGGGTTTGCGGAGGTGGTGGCCGCGGCGATCAAGGCTGTATCCGTTAAGAGGCTCAGGTCCTCTAAGGATCAGGCCATAGCCGCGGCCACGGCCTCTATTGTGGCGGCAGCGGAGGCCCTCCACGTCGGGCCTCCTCCGGACGGCATGTCAGAGATGCGGGCGGAGGTCGCCCGCTTGACAGCCGCCATGGAGCTTCTCCGAAAGGAGAATGAGAAGCTCCGAGCGGACCTGGCTGGGCTCCGAGGATCCAGCCCTCAGATGGAGCCGCAAGGGGGGCAGCAGCAGGGACAGGGACGGCCCGTGTCTGTGGAGGACCGGGTTCTGACCCTGGTGCGGCAGGAAATGGCTTCCTTGCGGAGTCGTTTCTCCGCCCTGGAGGCCATCGTCCTGCGCCCCCCGTTGGCGGCGAGCCAGCCGGCCTCGGGCAAGCAGAAGCCTGCCTCATACTCGGCTGCCGCGGGTGTCACGGTCAAACCGGGGTCGTCGGGGCAGAGCAATGGCACGGCAAAAGCGCAGGCGGCGAGGGCTCCAGCCCCAGCAGCGAGAGCTCCAGTCCAGATGAAGAGGGCTCCGGCCTTGGCGGGAAGGCATCGGCCCTGGTGGTGAGACGGCCGCCGCCGCCTCCTGAATCTCTTCCGGCCGATGCCGAATGGCAAGTGGCCGGGGAGAAGAAGAAGGCGGGTAAGGCAGCAAGAGCGGCCAAAAAGAGAGAGAGGCGGCAGCAGCGCAAGAAGCGCACCACCGCGGCTAGGCTCCGCGCCCCGAATTCCGCAGCCGTAGTGATTACACTACAGCCGGATGCGGAAAAGAAGGGCGTGTCCTACAAGACTGTTATGGCGAAGGTGGGTGAGGTGGTGCGCCTCGAGGAGCTCGGCGCTGCCACTGGCCTAAAAATGAAGGTAACGGCGACTGGGGCCCGAATGGTGGAGGCCCCCGTTCCGGCCAGTGGCCCGGCCGCTGACGCTCTGGCCGAAAGGCTCAGGGCGTCCCTAAATGCGGGACGAGGTCCGAGTGTCCAGGCCCACCAAGTGCGCTAGCATGCGCATCATGGGCCTGGACGACTCCGTGACGGAGGAAAAGGTGGTCGCCGCAGTAGTTAGGACTGGGGGGTGCTCTGCCGAGCAGGTGAGGGTGGGCACCATCCATCCTGACTCCGCGGGGCTGCAAACCGCTATGGTGAGCTGCCCCGTGTCGGCGGCCAAAAATATTGCCAAAGAGGGCCAAAGGTTATTGGTGGGCTGGGTGTCAGCACAGGTTAAACTGCTGGAACCCAGACCTCTGAGGTGCTTCCGCTGCCAGGTGGGCAACCACGTGCAAGCGAATTGCACCTCTGAGGTGGACCGCAGCGGTCTTTGCTACCGCTGCGGTCTGCCCGGGCACAAGGCCGGCTCGTGCAATGCCACGCCGCACTGTGCCGTATGTGCGGCGGCTGGCAAGCCGGCCGAGCACCGGATGGGGGGCAAGGCCTGCGCCCCACCCACCAAAGCCAGGGCCAGAGGCAAGCCCTCCGCCACCGCCGTCACCGCCGCAGCCGTCACCACTGCCACCGCCGCTGCCGCCTCCAACACCGCCGTCGTCGCCGTCGCCACCGTGGCCGCTGCGGCAGGCCCCTCTCAGGGGGCTGGGAAGGAGGCCCAAGAGGGGGCTGACATGGAGTGCCATTAATGGCCCCATTACGCCTCCTCCAGGCGAACATCAACCACTGCGCCGCCGCTCAGGATCTGTTGCTCCAGAGCATGGCGCAGTGGTCGATTAACATCGCCGTGGTCGCTGAGCCGTACTTTGTCCCGCCCAGGGATGACTGGGTGGAGGACCTGAGCGGCTCAGTGACCCTAATTTCGTCGGCCGCCGCCGGTACTCCGTCCCTCGAGGCCGTCAAGAGAGGACGGGGTTGCGTAGCAACACGGTTCGGGGAGATTTTCGTGGTAGGGGTCTACTTCTCTCCGAACCGAACTCTTGCCGAGCTCCACAACTCACTTGCGGAGTTGAGAGACGTCGTCGTCGGGTTTGGTTCCCTCCCCGTGTTCGTCCTCGGGGACTTCAATGCCAAGAATTTGGCTTGGGGTTCCCGGTTAACGGACACACGGGGCAGGATGGTGGAGGACTGGGCTCTGGAGACAGGCCTGGTCGTCCTAAACCGGGGTTCTGTCCCCACGTGTGTGCGGATGCGGGGTGAATCAGTGGTGGACATCTCGTTCGCCAGCCCCGCTCTGTCGCCGCGTGTTGTTGACTGGCGTGCCATAGAGGGGGTGGAGACCTATTCCGATCACCGGTATATCCGGTTCGACGTCTCCGCCCAGACCTCGGACGCGCCGGTCCGACGGGCCCCGAGTGGTCCGCGGTGGGCGCTGAAGCAGCTGGACCGGGAGCTCCTCCTGGAAGCCTCGATCGTGCAGGCCTGGGTGTCACCACCGGACAGGCCTGCCGACATCAACGACGAGGCGGAGTGGTTCCGGGAGGCCATGTCCGACATATGTGACGTGGCAATGCCCCGGGTCCAGCCTGGACGTGCCTCGCGCCAGGTGTACTGGTGGTCGCAGGAGCTGACGGCTCTGCGCACTGCGTGCGTGGCTGCGCGACGCCGGTACACCAGGCACCGCAGGCTCCGTATCAAACCTCCGGATACGGAAGCCATTCAGGCGGAGCTGTACTAGGGGTACAGAGCGGCGAAGACCGCCCTCCAAACGGAGATCCTGCGGGCCAGGGGGTTGGCCCACGAGGAGTCGCTGGGGACTCTGGACAGGGACCCGTGGGGACGCCCGTACAAAGTAGTACGGGATAAACTCCGCCCATGGGCTCCCCCGCTGACGCAGAGTCTCCGGCCCCAGCTTGTAGAGGACGTGGTGAGCGCTCTGTTCCCTTCCCGAGGGGAACACACCTCCCCGCCTATGGCTCCGCCTACTGCGGTGCCCGATGCGGACCACACCGCCGACGACGACGATGCTCCGGAGGTGACTGAGGTAGAAATGAGAGCGGCGGTACGCATGCTTAATGCCAAAAATACCGCCCCAGGACCCGACGGCTTACCTGGGAAGGCCTAGGTCCTGGCCTTGGAGGCTCTCGGGCCTCGACTTAGGGGGCTCCTAAGCGCATGCATGGAGAGGGGCCAGTTCCCGCTTCGCTGGAAGACGGGGAAACTGGTCCTCATAAAGAAGGCAGGGCGCCCTGCGGACTCTCCGTCCGCTTATCGGCCCATCGTGCTGCTCGACGAGGTGGGCAAGCTCTTTGAAAGAGTCATTGCAGACCGCCTCGTCGGCCAGCTGGTGCGGGTGGGGCCGGATTTGGCGGAGAGCCAGTTTGGTTTCCGCAGAGGGCGCTCTACGGTGGACGCCATCATGCGTGTGCGAGCCCTGACGACGGGGAATGCTGCTGCCCAGGGTGGGGTCGTCTTGGCGGTGTCTCTAGACATCGCCAATGCCTTCAATACCCTGCCCTGGAGTTGCATCAGGGAGGCACTCCGGTATCACCGGATGCCGACCTACCTCTGTCGTGTGGTCGAGGCCTATCTGACGGACAGGGCCGTCATCTACCTCGGTCACCAGGGAGTGTGGAACCGGCAAGAGATGTCGTGCGGTGTCCCACAGGGATCGGTCCTGGGGCCGCATCTGTGGGACATCGGATACGACTGGGTGCTGCGCGCCGACCTCCCTAGTGGCGTCAGCGTAGTGTGCTACGCTGACGACACGTTGGTCCTGGCGCAGGGGAGGTCGCACCAGGCGGCGGCCGAATTAGCGGCACGCGGGGTTGCGACAATCGTCGAAAGGACCCGGCAATTGGGACTCGAGGTGGCCCTGCACAAGTCCGAGGCCATGTGTTTTCATGGTCCTCGGAACGCGCCACCGTTGGGGTCCCAAATAACGGTAGGAGGGGTTTCTATCGGCGTCGAGTCGACGATGAAGTACCTGGGACTCGTCCTCGACAGCCGGTGGAACTTCGTGGAGCATTTCCGACGTTTGGCTCCCAAACTGGAGCGGGCGGGCGCTGCATTGAAGCGGCTCCTGCCCAATCTAGGGGGTCCAAACGCCTCCTGCCGGAGGCTCTACGCGGGGGTCGTGCGGTCCATGGCCCTCTACGGGGCTCCTGTATGGGCGCGCTCTCTGGCGCTGCGGCCAACCCGCCGGTTGAGCGCGGCCCAAAGGGTCATGGCCATCCGGATGGTCCGAGGATACCGCACGGTCTCCTGTGAGGCAGCGAGCCTCCTTGCCGGATTGCCGCCATGGGATCTGGAGGCAAAACTCCTCGCACACGTATGGGAGTGGCGCGAGGAGGCGAAACGCCGGGGCGTAAGTCCGCTGCCGCGAGAAATCGCGGCACAGCGGACGGAGCTCCGGCGGGATCTCATGGCGTCATGGAAAGTACGGTTGTCGCAACCCAGTGCTGGGCACGCCACGATTGCGGCGATAAGTCCCCTCTTTGAGGAGTGGCTGGAGAGGCGCCACGGCATCCTCACCTTCCGCCTGACGCAGGTCCTCACCGGACACGGCAGTTTCGGGAGGTTCCTGTGTCGGATAAGGCGGGAGGAAACGTCCGGGTGTCACCACTGTGTGGATCGCCCGGAGGACACGGTGGAGCATACGGTGGAGGTCTGCCCGGCTTGGGCAGAGCACCGCCGTGTCCTCTTGGAGGCGATCGGCGGCAGAGACCTCTCGCGTCCAGCCCTGGTTCAGGCCATGGTACGGAGCGAGAGGGCATGGGCAGCCGTCACCTCCTTCTGCGAAGCAGTAATGCTCGCGAAGGAGGAGGCGAGACGGTTGAAGGAAAGGCAAGTTTCGCGCCCTCTCGCCCCTAGCCGCCGCAGGAGACGCCCAGGGCGTCGGGAATCCCGGGCGGATTTCCGGCCACCGTAGGCGCGGGCTTGCGGACGGTGAGCAATGGGTAGCTCACCGTCCGGTAAGGACCAGGCCCGGGTCGACGGCGCGTTGTATTCCACGCGCGCCTCAAAGAGATGTCGTCAGCACATAGTAGGGGTCCACTAGGGCCGATGCCTGCCGGGGTCGCGGGAAGGTACTTATGGGTCACCGAGGCCCCCGCAATACAGGCAACAAGAAGGAATACGGGTGGGTTGTAGTCAGTAAGAGTCTGACACACCCTCCCGCTCCGCCCAGAGCGGGAGAAGTTATTTGATGATTTCCCAGCCAAAAAAAAAAAAAAAAGTGTACGGTTTTGTGATTCTTAGCACAAGAGAAAAGAGACTTTTTGATTTGAAGCAGAATTGGACTATGCAATTTACTCTTGAAAGAATTCTGCTCCAAGGCTTGCAAGCAACTAAGCGAATCCGTAAAGATGACACCAGATCGTATGCTATGAGCCTCTATAAATAGACACGCCTCTAATATGGCCACACACTCACCAGTAAACAATGATGATTGGACAGGGCATTTGAATTTTAAAACGATTTTGGAGTTTTGGTAGTATACCGCAGCTCCAGTACAATTTATATCTGATAATTTAGAGGCGTCTGTGAAAAATCTTTCGAAATTGAACCATCGCTCACCAACCGCCGCATTGAAAATAGAGTTAGCCGACGGAGACTTTTTCGATATGCCTATATTGAAGAAAATATCCGGTTTAAAACATATAATTTCATAGTCAAAACTGAAAACAGGAAGTTTCGGAAATTGAATAATGGGGGAATTTAAATTTTGATAAAAACGAAAGGCTTTTAAAAACAAAGGGACTTCTTTATGGTTCCAATAATTGGAACTTCGGCATACAACATCCAAGTCGTCCACTTTCTGAACAAGAGGGTGGGAGGATTTGGTAATGACATCTAGTCCAAAATCTGGTTAAAAGTTAAAATTAAAATAATGGTCCAAACTAAAATATAATTATACAGATGTCGATTAAAATTATTAAATCATGTCACACTATTTGTATTGTTATAATATTCAGTGTCAATAAATTACTCTTACTTTATAAAGCTGTCTATATTTTTATCCTGTAAGTACTCTTTGACACTATAATAACATTTAGTCACCAGGAATTTGTGCAGCTTCGACTTGAATTGATGAACAGGTAAATTTTTGACATCATCAGGCAACTTGTTGTAAATCAATGATGCCATACAAATAATACTTTTATTGATTAGTGCTGTTTTCCCATATGGTATATCAATTTCTAATCTTTTTTTGTCACGTAGCTGTCTATAGTAGCTTTTAAAAGCAGTCTTATGATAATTAGGATTCAATTTAACAAAAACATTTATTTCATATATGTATAATGAAGGCAGAGTCAGAATTTTCAAGCTTTTAAAGTAGGGTTGTCAGCTGGTAGAGTTGTCTACATTACACATTGCTCTAATGCATTTCTTTTGAGCTTTAAATACAGATTCCTTATCGACTGCAGTAGGGTATTATTGGGCATTCTATTCCACTGTCGTCAAGTAGCTCGGCGAGTGCGCCTTCTCTACGGACAGTGGTATAGAATGCCCAATAATGAACGATCGACTAATCTATACCACTGTCCTCGAGTAGCTTGGCGAGTGCGCCTTCGCTACGGATAGTGGTATAGAATGCCCAGTAATGAACGATCGACTCGACTCGCTAGTGTATTACTGTACTCGAACAATGATCATGCGAGTGTGCCATCGCTCCGGATAGTAGTGTAGGCTATATAATGCTCAATAATGAACGGTTGACTTGGTCAATGATCAGTTATGTGAATTTATGATTGAACAACAACGCGTTTGTTTGTAAGATTTTACTTAGGAGGTAAAGTACGACAGTATCTAGTACCTAAATCAAACACGTCTTTCTAGTTATTTGCTTTATTTGTAATAAAACATTGGTTTTTCTACGAACAACATATCAGCCGAACGCACGAAATCTTGTAGTTTTCGCCACTGAGGAGAATCCGTATCGGTCTGGAGTTTGAGTCGGATGAGTGCCTTCTTCCACAGCTCAAGGGAGTCGGTGTGGCGCGCGTCGTCAGCCTTGTACACCTTGCAGTCGATGTAGTACTCTCCGTCGGTGCTCGCTGCTCGCCGCTCGCAGCCGTTGGCCACTCGGTTCACGAAGTATGATGACAGACATGTTATGTTCGATGAACCTTCTTCTTTGAGCTCGGTGTCAGTTCCGTGGTTGTTACTGATACCGAATATATCGTTACACATTAATATGCCTCACTGTTCGGTTTGCAAAGTATTTGTAGATAATCGTCGGTGGTCTGCTCATTTACGTAGTAATGTTCATAAAAACAAAAGCGAGACCCCTATTTGTGATAATGTTCTGATGATTTGACATTTCCAATCACATTTTCAGACATAGCCGTCTTTGAGAAAAATAATCCCTTTCTGAATATATTCGTATATGGTTTAAAAAATTATAAGACAATCATTGGACCTTTGTATACATCAACGAATAATAAATCTAAGAGTATCCATCTATTGCTTTTAGAAAATAACACTAAATCTCATTACTGTCTTATCAAAGATTTGCCTCGTCTAGTCAGAAATCAGATGACCAAACATCATGGTAAACTATACTTCTGCGAAACATGCTTATTGTTTTTTCCAACGCACAGCCAAATTGAGTCCCACCTGTGTGGGGGAATTGTCACCGTTTTACCAGAACAGGGATCATTTTTAAAATTTAAAAGTTATGATAGAAAACAAAATATTCCTTTCGTCATATATCGCACGCTGAGAACGAAAGTGACCGATTTCAAAATTTTGGTTAAATGAGTTAAGTATACAGAATGACTTAAAAAAGTATATTCTATCATAATTATATTAGAAAACTGGCCAATAAAGGTAAGAAAAGGATAGAGGTATATTTCGGTCTCTTTGTCACTCAACCGTTCCCTCCCGCCGCGCCTGAATGAAAGTGACGAAATCAGTGTTGTCCGTGAGTTGTCGTTTTGACTTTCGTTCTCAGCGTGCGATATGCTGATTTTGAAACATTACTCGAACCGATTTCCGGCGATGAATTCAACACCGCTAACACGTCATACTCACAACGCCACGTGCCAACCGCGTTCGCCTATAATGTAGTATCATCATTTAATGATAGGGTTGACGGATATAGAAGTTATCGCGGAAAAGATTGTGTTTCAAAATTTGTAAATTTTCTGACTGAAGATGTTAAAGCAATACATAGAATTCTGCCCAAAAGCGAGCCTATGATATACACAGAGGAAGATTTTCTCGATTTTAAACGTTCTGTTAAATGCTACATTTGTGAAAATTTACTGTTGACCGATAGAGTAAGGGATCACTGTCATATTACAGGTCGATACCGAGGCGCAGCACATCGACACTGTAATCTGCAACATAAAGTACCAAAGCTCGTTCCAATATTTTTTCATAATTTATCTGGCTACGATTGCCACTTATTTATAAAAAAGTTAGGTGAAATTCCAGGGCAAATTAAAATAATACCCAAGAACAAGGAAAAATATACAGCATTTACAAAGTATATTCCTACTGCTGATAACGAGTTTATACAAATAAGGTTTTTAGATTCTTTCAACTTTTTAGGAACAAGTTTAGAGAAACTTGCTAAAACATTGCAAGTAGAAAATTTTGTTAATCTTCGATCTCATTTTTCTAATGAGAGACAATTTAGTTTGCTGACTCGTAAAGGTATATATCCGTATGATTATATGACCGATTGGAAATGTTACGAACAAAAATCATTACCATCTAAGTATTGTTTTCATAATTCTTTGACCAACGAAGATATTAGCGATGAAGATTATAATCACGCTCAGACTGTTTGGGCTGAATTCAATATTAATGACCTCGGCGAGTATACGGATCTATACTTAAAAACAGATGTGCTTTTGTTGACAGACATATTTCAAAATTTTCGAAAAACATATAAACAATATTACCAACTCGATCCTGCGTTTTACATAACTGCACCTAGTTTATCTTTCGATGCAATGTTGCTCAAAACAGGTGTCCAGTTAGAACTCGTGTCGGACTTGGCTATCGTCAGAATGATTCAAAGCGGTATACGAGGGGGTTTGTGCATGTGTTCCCATCGGTATGCAAAAGCGAATCATAAATACATGCCAGAATATAATGCCTCACAGCCTCCGTGTTTTATAGTATATTTAGATTGTAATAATCTTTACGGCTTTAGCATGTGTCAGTATTTACCGTATTCTAGTTTTAGATTTCTCAGTGAAAATGAATTAGCTAATTTTCGTGTTGAAAGTGTTGAGGATAACGCTGAGTGGGGCTTCATATTAGAAGTCGATCTTTGTATCCCGATCATTTACACAATCACCATAATGATTTACCATTTTGTCCTGAAAAATGTATACCCCCGGGAGGTAAAACAAAGAAGTGAGTTGCAAATTTGTATAATAAGTACAAATATGTGATACATTACGTCCATTTAAAAAAGTGTTTAGAACATGGTTTAGTATTCCGTAAAGTTCACAGAGCTATAACTTTCGACAGAGTCCATATTTAAAACAGTACATAGAATTAAACACTAAATTAAGACAAAAGGCAAAAAGTTCATTCGAACAAGACTTTTTTTAAGTTGTTAAATAACAGTGTTTTTGGCTAGACTTTAGAAAATACTGAAAATAGAGTAACCGTCCATTTAGTTAATCAATGGTGCGATCAATCGAATCGAACCAAGAAGTTAATATCCGCCGAAAGACTACCCCCAACCCCTATTCCACAGTGCTTCTATTTTATCTGATAATTTAGTTGCAATACAAATGAAACCTGATCAAATTATTTTAGATCAGCCTATATATATTGGATTCACTGTATTAGAACTTTCTTAGACACATATGTATGATTTTCATTACAATATTGTAAAACCTTTTTATAAAGACCAAGTGCAGTTGTGCTATACAGATACTGGTTCATTTGTCTATAAAATATTCACTAATGATTTTTATCATGACTTAAAGTATAATTTTTTGCAATATTTTGACACGAGTAACTATGACGATAAAAATTGTTTTAAGATACCAATAATGAACAAAAAAGTTCCAGGTCTGTTCAAAGATGAAATGGAAGGTAAATATATATCTGATTTTGTTGGATTGAGATCAAAACTTTACTCTATAAAAACTCCCGATAAAATCATTAAAATAGCAAAGGGAGTAAAATCATGCGTAGTAAGGGACTTGAACATTACAGACTATGAAAATATTTTATTTAATGGTGGAGTTATCCGTAGAAAAAATATAAAGCACGAAATATTTACTCGGAGCGTCAACAAAATTGTCTTATCTAGTAATGACGATAAACGATCGATCTCTGTAGATCGAATATCAACGCGAGCCTGGGGTCACTCTTCGATTTTAAAGAATGAAGATGTGGTTTTGTAGACTCAGAATGTATTATAATAAACTAGTATACCTACTACTACTTATGTATATAATAATCTTACTTTACTTTTAGAAAATATATCTAATTAATGTATGATAAATATTCTACTGTTTTGTAAAAATAAATAAAATGTGAATGATTATTACTAACCACCTTGTTTAATTTACGAGTTATTTATTTTAAGACATCCTCCTTTTTAAAGTCGGTTAAATAAAATGAAATCGAACCGAGACTCAAGTTTCATCATGCACCTATAATTCTGTCAACCACGTAAATTGTATTATGTACGCAAAACAATAAGATTGATTTTCAAAGAGCTAACGTTCAAGTAATACGATCATAGCGCTGTTCGTCAGTACATATATACGTAATTATTTTAAAACACGACAGTTCAATACCCTCGGCATAGAAACACAAATGCTTAGTTAACATTTTTATGACTAACACGTTCTAAGTTGTATATTAACATACTCGTGATAGTACAAATATATATATTTTTTTGCCATTTATGAAATATTACTCACGTGGAGTACTTGTACAATTTTGAGAGTGCATCGTAATCATGTCGGTAAGTGAAACATTTTTAATCGTTTTTTTCTTTGTGTCGTAACCAATGACTGTGTTCGCAGCAGTGTTAATAATCATAAACATAACACTACGTTTGACAGATGTGTATACTTTACATTTCGCCAGAGCCAGATTAAGGACAATTCCTTAATCTAAACCAAATCCAGACTCCAGGCTGCTTTTGAGAAATTCCTCGAGGGAAAACCCAATTATAACGCTTTCGACCGTTAACTATCGGGATAGTGTTTTAAATAACATACATAACATCACGCCTTGTTTCCCCGAAGGGCTGAGCAGAGGTGAACCTGTAGTACACCCACATTTCACCAGTTATGTTTAAGTCCCATGTAATAAGGGGCGAGCCTATTACCATCAACCGAATACAAATCCAGACTCCGGGCTGCTACTGAGAAATTCCAGGTAGAAAAAACCCAATAACACTGCCCGACCTGGGAACCGAACCCAGGACCTCATGCTCAGCAGTAGCGCTTGCAACCACTAGACCAACGAGGCAGTCTTATGAGTGTTTTATATTGTGTTTATATTTTGTTCCAGATTTCTGAATCCGAGATTGTGTTCAGCCAGTACGCTCAGGATCCTTACGAGGGATTCTCTGAGATGTTTCGCAGCGAACCCGAGCACACCAAACAAGTCACGAAAGATAAGAAATCAAAACAACGATGCAGGGAAAAGTCGAAAAAGCAAAGACCAACCAAATCCTTCGTTATGAGTCGACTACAGCGGCGAGGGATTAAATTAATTAAAATTGCAGTCGTAGATCTCTGTAATAACAATCCTCAAACCATAGACAGTGATAGTGACAGTGAGAACGTTATTATAAATGCTCAATATATTGTTAAAGATGCTATCGACAGTGTTATGGACGAAACCGAGTCTTTAGTCAAGAAAATATCAAAATCTTTAATAGATTCTGATTTTTAATAACCGTTTATGTAAACTAGTTGGTGAGGTAAAGATACTGTACTTAGTATTTATATTTTTATTAAGATGTTTTTATTTAATTTCGTATTAGGTTGTGTTATTTGGAGAAGTGTAAGGTATAACAAAATAAAAGCTTATTTACCTTATAAAAGATTTTTATTTAAAAACCTAAAACCAATAACCTAAGTAGATAAACATTTTATGCCCATTCTAAGTACTTCGTTAAACACAACACATTTTTAAGCACACAATGCTTTAGATGTTGGTTACAATTAAAATTAGATTTTCCTTCACAGTATTTTTTATGCAAAGCAGAGAAATTAGGACATTGTTCTCTACCAAGGTCTGATACTTCACAATTCACACAAAGATCCTTTATCCACTTCACCTTCTCCAAACCATTTACAATAATTTCCTTATTTTCTAAATATGGAACGATTATTCGTCGAAATTCTCTATAGTCAATGTATCCTTCATTCCAATAAATACCTCTATTTCTTTCCAACCATTTAACCTGTCTCTTTTCGTCACTTGTTAAGTATTTAAACAAGTATGGTGGTTTTATTAAAAATGTTTGCGTATAATCACGACTAGCAAAAGCTAATTCTTTTATTATAAAATTATTGTACAGGTCTTTAAACCCTTGCACATCTAATATGATAGTATTCGGATTCATGATATTTTTCTCACAGTATTACTCAGCGGCTTATACTCAATTACACAGTCGTTCAATATAAGACAGTATGCAGAAGTTTGATCTGGTATGTCCGAATCACTCTCAATTTCCACTTTTACATCCACAACAGGACCTGTCTTGACATTATCAGCTTGTCTAGAGCAATCGATGACAAATAGCGGCGCCAAATCTTTAAATTGTTTCTCACTTAATAAGGGCTCCGGGCGACGTCCGTAATAAGACTGTTGAAATCTGATGTATTGCTCGTATAATAAAGCGATTCTGTTATTCGCGAAACTTACATTTAGGTTTTCATACGGAAAGTAAGTTGAATTTAGGTAAACTATAACATCACGAATATGGCAGTGATCGAACTGGGACATATCAGAACTTGAATTGTTTTTTCTATTTGTTTGTAGGCCCATAATGATGTATCTTGGTTTCTCTATTTGTGAGGAAGTTTTGATAGACCAGGTATGTTTTGTAGTTTTAGGTAAAGCTGTATATTCGTATAGATCCCAATTTCTGAATATCATCTGGAGTGGTCGATCTTTTTCTAAGAGTTTATTTTCTTATTTTCTCTTTGTCGGACACTTTAACATGCGGTACACGCCAGATGATTTTATTTATCTGAACGTCGTCTACAATTTCACCGGTGTTAAGTTTGACAGCATTCAGGTTAGTGTTACTTCGTAGCAATATCAATTCGTGCCTGCTATTTATCACAACTTTCTTGAAATCTTCTGCGAAACCGATGATGTTACAGAGAGGTATAGAAGCGGAAAAACGACCCTCATTAATACTTTTTATACCATCGATATTCCAGCCCCATGCATAAGATATCTTTAATTCACTTTCATTCATTGATATTAACGATTTCATGGTGGTAGTTATGCCAGCATTTTTTACTCTATCAATTTCCACTCCATTCAGCTCGTATCTTATATCTTGGAACAGGTAGAGTAGAGCATTATTCGTAAAATGAACACTTGTGGCTTTCTCTTTCATATCCTTTTTGCTAACGATGACAGTTCCCTCCAAATACAAGGTACTAGCTGACGGAAGTATATAAAAGTCCTGTTGGTTAATAGGTATGCGGATTTTATCGTTTCTATTGAAACTAGTTACGTAGGGCTTGTAAGAATGAACTTCGATTCCTTCAACAGTGTTGTCGTAAATCGGAGCGGATAAAACGTCTAAGATATTCATTTTAGCAAACCGATCGCTTTGAGGAATTCCTTGTTGTCTTTAGTTAATTTTATTTTCTTCTTAGGGCGTGCTCTTATTTGGTTGGAAGCTTGAGCGGGACTGATATTTTTTATTTGTTGATGCACATATTTATTGTAGTCAATCATTTTTTCTTCTGAGATGCAAATACAGCTGCACTTCTTCACCGCGTAAATTTATTATGCGGTTATTTATATCCAACAGTCTGATATGTATGCAGCTAATGTTGTTTTGGTTGATTGGAAAGTATATTGCGTTTTTCGGGATTTCTATAATCCTATATCCGGGAGTGAGTATATTACGTTGAGTGCAAATTCGTGGATAATGTGACTCGGTTCTCCGTTTGTGTACGAACCGCTTACAATATCACATTCGATCCTGATCACTATTGTAGGTAAAATGTTGACTGGAAACTGTGACATATGCCATTTATTTGCTTTCAAGATCTGCTTATTAAACCCTAACAAATTGCTAAAAGTGCCTTCTTTATTAAAATTTATGTCTTTTGTACAATATACAGTAGTTTTTAAAGTATTGTTATTGCACTGTAGTTTGATTGATGCATCTTTCATTTCAGATTTTAAATAATTATTAATATCTTGCAATTCATAGGTGCCGTCTGGTATTTCAATAACTTGGTTGGAATCTTATGGTTCCAACCAAGACAAAACGAATAATAAGTTCTATTATAGAACTTATTATTCGTTTTGTCAATGTTTGGAATAGAATTAAATGTTGATAAATGCAATAAGGCACACTCATACTGACCATATAGTTGCAACGTGTTAGGGTAGTAAGTAGATAAAGTTGACGAGTTTCCAGTTATCGATAATGTGAGTGACATCTTGCAAATGATTGAAATAAAAGAAAAGCATAAATTTTATACGTTTTTATTCCAAAAAGTCCACAGATATTCTAAACATAAGTGTCCACAATTTTCTGTATCGAATTTCTGATATCTTGTATAATTATAAAAAACATTACAACTCTTAAAATACCGCATCAGTTCCATTGAAGGTTTCAAATCTCCAAAGCTATCAAAACATTCACAATAATTGTATACTTTTACATAAGCTACCCAATGCGTTCCTTCGTTCTTATAATCGTCCAAGTTAACGATACCACATTCAATCCGTCTTGGCGTCCTTGGTAACTGATCCTTCATGTAGACTCCTCGAAAGTGAGGGATGTCGCGTGCATGCCTTTGGACATTAGTTAGAGGACGATTAGGTAGCTTATTTTTCAGTTTTTTGAAGATTTTACGAATAAACCTTTACCATTTTTATGTGACTTAATGTATAGTCCCTGGCCTAACTTAAAAGGCTCCATAGCCTTATTATGTCGTTCTGTTTCCCGCAAATTTTGTTGACCTGCTTTGTAATCGTTAACAGTTTTTGCAATACCAGCCGCACCACCAGCTAAAGTTCCTAAAGCTGATAAGCCCGCAAAAATTGGGATTAAAGGTAGAATACCTCCAGTCTTTGGTAAAGGTATCACTCGCGGTACTCGAAATTTCTGAATGTTTGGAACTATTTTTTTTGCTGCTGAGTTTGCAGCGTTAATTAAAGTTTTACTGTTCTTTGGTTTCAATTTCTTTATTTTTGCTCTTATTTTTGACACGAAACTTTTAAACGTTTTGACGCCGGAACCAGATTTCAGTTTGGCTTTCATAACTTTGCTCACTAACCATGAACTAAGTTTTTCACCTTTCCCAGCATCGTTCGATTTAAGTCTTTGTTTAGCCATATTTAGCAGTTATAAATCAGCTTTGTGACGATTGGGTAAGTCTGTATGGTTTGTATATGCAATGTCGTGATGCATACAAGCTCGATCACCTCGTAGTAAACGTTTCTGGAGTTTTGTTCCTGGACCGCAATAATTGTACCCAGGTAAATGAAGTTCAAACGGTAGATTATTAATTAACGTATTAACAAGTTCACCCCTTGCATTGTCCAAAGTGTAACGAAATAAATAATGCAAAAGTAAATGTTATATAATTATTTTAATCCACTATTTCAGTTTTGTCGATCCAACTGTTTTCTTCGTTGTTTAAACCCAACCATTTCACAAACATTTTTGTTCCTTTTCTTTTTAAAACCCTTTCTATCAAATAAATACCAGGATAGTTAGATTTTTGAAGTTCTTGCTCGTAAAAGGTTCCCAATATGGCTTGCTTTCGCTGATCTTCTATGTGATATGTTACTGGTATGGAATGATTAATATTTTTTATAGTAAAAATTTCAGTTGTCCAATTAGGTGTATAACCCTTCTCAAAATTGTGTTTGTATTTACTAATACGAACAAAGTCACCTAGTTTGAACTTAGGTTTTCTACGGACGGTTACATGATTTAAGGCTTTTTTAATATTTTCTTTTATAACTGACTCACTAGATTTATTTACTTTGATTGGTTTAAATTGAATGGTACGATGTTTCGTGTTGTTATATATCTTCAACGTAACTTGTAGCGGTATACCTAACCACTTATAGTTTCCATTCAGACTAAAATATTTATATAATTTATTTTTAAGAGTTTTAATCAGTCGCTCTACGATCGATGCTTTTTTGGTAGAAAACGATGAGTAATGGTTAATATTATACGTCCTCATAAGCGTTTGAAATGAGTCGTTATAAAATTCTGTTCCCATATCAGTTTGTAAATTAACAGGTTTGCGATTGCTGTTAATCAGTATTCGTTTAAATGCATGAGTAACATCAAGTTTATTTTTAGATTTTAAGGGCTCTGTCCAAGCGTACTTTGAGAAGCAGTCAATCACCACTAAAATGTAATTATAACCTTTATTATATTTTTTCAGGGTTTGCATGTCCATCAGATCAGCTTGCCATAAGTCATCAACCTCCTTTAGAATGACAGGACGTCTAAGGAAATTTCTTCGTGCTGCTTTGTGTATTTCATTAACAATTTGCTGTTTTGCCATTACGGAGTTTTTTGAAGTAATTTATCTACCTCTGCTTTAGTATAAAACTTATCTTGCAAATGAGTTGAAACCTCAGGGGTCCTTGCTTTTAAAGTAGCCTGAACTGTACCCTTTGCGTCTTTTATGATTTGAGTACGCAATGAACCAATCATATTATTAAAATCTTTTAACATATTAGCATTCAATCGATCTACATAATCCTTGTTCACAGCATCGTCTGCTTCTACTGGAGATCTAATTCCACTCAGTCTTGATGTTTTTAAATCAAAATCTCCGTTTTCTGATTTTAACAATGCATTCTCACTAAACTCAAATAACTCTGATAACCGCATTCTTTTGTGAATGTAGTGTCCGAATTTGTCTACGTTCATGTTTAAGGTGTATTGTACCGAGAGGCTGACAATAAAATAAACACATTTTAAAATGGTTATTTATTCATAACTTTACTTTCACGCAATTCTTCAATGATAGATATAATTTCATTATCTAGTCCTGTGTTACCCGCATCACGAGATGCAATTAATAATTTTAACCTATCCACCAGTTCAATTGGATTGTCCCAATATACAAAATCTACGTTTTTCTTCCACATTTTTATTAAGGGTAGTCCTTTTCCCTTCGATTGGTGGTCCTGAATTGTACTTTGTAGTTTGAATAGAGGCTTAATAATTTGCAAATATTTTTCCCCTTTGTTGGTTATTATTGGTTTGCCAGGCTCATAGTCTCGTAGATGTGCATTTGTATCAAGTAGCATCGACTTATAATACTTCATAATCATTCTCTGTAACCAAGCTTAAATCTACGTTCTTTTTCAACAGCAACTGTTTTAAATCAGGCGTATTTCGGTATTTGCGTCCAGCCACGATGATATGCTCATCGGTGATCGTTATACGAGCGGAACCTAACATCAATTTCCCACGTTCTACTCTGACACCAAATGGAACATCTGTAAGTGCTTCTGAAGTTACTGACCAGGATGACGTATCACAACCTTGGTTGTTTTCAACTAGTGATTTATATGAAGAGTCACTATCGATATCAGATTCATATTCGTCTGCAAAGTTTTATCGATATACGGAACTTCGGTTTCTTTATTTTCTGTATTACGCAGTAGAGAAGTCAGCTTACTGAAATTAGCAATTAGGTTGAGTGGCTCTGTTACCGGTTTGAAAACTGATTCCGGTACTTGCTGATTGTTAATGTCTACATCTCTCATCTTTCGCAATTTCTTCTTAACAGCTTCTGCAGCATCAACTATTTGTCTTTTCAGTGATTTTTCCATAATAACAAAAAACAGTTCATGATTGATTAAGCGTTGTCTGAAGAATAATAATATCACGAGGGTTACGGTCTTTAATATTAGTATTTTTAATCAAAGACTACAAAAGTGTCGAATTTATTTCTGTAACATCCTTTATTTTTGGAGCAATCCTTATTAATTACTACATAATTGAAGGGTTCACTCCATATTTTCGAACACATTTCACGAAATTTAATCCACGTCATATCAGTGTTGACATGTTCTTCATAAATATGTCGTAAATTAATTTCATCTTGTTTAAAAAGTATGATTAAGTTCGCATTGTCTCTTACTAACTGCTTGGGGATTTTACTATATGTTTGGTTTAGATAAAATAATCAATGCATTTGTGTCTTCCCGTTGCAAAGTAATCACGCATGTTACATTGATTTTCACAAGCAACATCATCAAAAATAATCACAGAGTTGGGTTTTGCATCCTGAACGCTTAGTACTTCCTCATTTCCATGATATTTCTGGAAGATAATACCTGGCACCCGTTGCAAAACTCTTTCTAAAAAAATGTACTTGGGTTGGTGCAAAGTTTTTGAATAAACATAAACATTTTCAAATCTTAATCCATTTTCGTGTATAAGAAGACCAATTAATAAATTGGTTTTTCCACAATTAGACGGACCGCAAATGATACATCGTACTGAGTTAGGTAATAATTCTCCATGACGAAAACTAGTCTTACAATAATCATCGCAGACTGTATTAACATGTAGTGATTGCGGTTGTTTTACAAATTTCATGATTACTGTCGGAAATGAATCGATTGAAAATGAGTGAATGTATTTAATACGTTAACATTTATAAACTTACCGCAACCTCTTTTGCGTTACTGGTAATTGATCGAGTCGATTGTTCATTATTGAGCATTCTTCAGAGCGATAGCAAACTCGCATGATCATTGGTCGAGTACAGTAATACGCTAGAGAGTCGAGTTGATCGTTCATCATTGAGCTTTCTATACCACTGTCCGTAGCGAAGGCGCACTCGCCGAGCTACTCGAGGACAGTGGTATAGAATAGTCGATCGTTCATTATTGGGCATTTTATACCACCGTCCGTAGCGAAGGCGCACTCACTGCGTTGCCCCAAGATAGAATACCATATCTTAGGACAGGTGCAACAAGACCGTGATAAGCAGCTAATACGGCTTCTCTATTAACAGTTTTTGAGAGTTTGTAGAGAGCAAATGAGGATTTATTAATTCTTTTGCAGACATATTCTAAATGTGTTTTCCATGACAGTTTATTGTCAATATTAATTCCTAGAAACTTTGTATCTGTCACAGGATGTACTAATTCGCCTTGGTAACTAACGTTTATATTTGTCAGTGGAGTTCTCTGGTGAAAGTGTATAATCTTCGTTTTATCCATATTTATTTTAAGATTATTTTCGGTTAACCATTGTATTATCGTATTTAATGTTTGGTTGACTACGTGCTCGTAATCATTTTCTTTGTCGTTTTTTATTATAACTGTGCAATCATCTGCAAATAGTACCATTTGTTGGTTTATATGTATAGGAAGATCGTTGATATATAACAAGAACAGTAAAGGCCCTAGAACACTACCTTGTGGAACTCCGAATTTTATAGTTTTCGAGTTTGACTTATGTTTAATCTCATTTCGTGTTTTCTGACATATTTGTGTTATTTCAACTATTTGTTTTCTATTATGCAGGTATAAAAAGATGAGATCTAGCGCTTTACCTCTTATGCCATACATGCTTAATTTTTGCATTAGTATCGTATGGTCAACTCGGTCAAAGGGTTTACTCATATCCATAAAGATAGCACATGTTAGTATTTTTTTGTCCATGGCAACCAGAACTGTTTTCAGTAGGTCATAAATGGCAATATTAATTGATTTCCCTTTGCGAAAGCCTTTCTGTTCATCTACCAAAATATTATATTTTTCAAAAAAACTGTATAGTCGGCTATATATGATTTTTTCAAATAATTTTGAAAAAATGGGTATCAACGCTATGGGTCTATAGTTTCCCATTTTCCGTTTGTCTTCTTTTTTGTGTAGTGGAATGACTACAGACGTTTTAAGTTTTTCTGGGTATATTCCGTTAGAAATGCATAAGTTAATTATGTTCAGCTCATCTATGCTAGATGAGCTGAAATATCTGGGGATACATATTTTATGACTCTGCAGACACCATCGTTGCCCACGCTATGGGTATTTTTCAGCTGCTTTATTTCTCTGTCTACCTCTGTAGGTGTTGTGGGAGTAAGACAAATTGAATTAATTTTAGTGTTGATTTTATGATTTGAGGGTCAAGTTTTGCTTTGACTGTCATTCCTTAAATTATTTGTTTGGTCTGGTTCTGAAGCTTGGTCAATGTAGAAGTCGTTAAAATTATTCGCAATAGATTTAGGATCTGTTATCTTGATGTCATCTTTAAGTATTTCTGTAATAGGCTCTTTGGGAAAGTTATATTTAGACTTGTTTATAATTGACCATGTCGCTTTTGATTTGTTTTGTGATGTATTTATGTAATAATTGTTTTGTGACTTCTGAGTTAGTGATATTACTTCTTTTTTAAATCCAGCTGCGTATTGCTTAAATATGTTTTTATTTTTTTTTTGTTGGATGTATCCTATACTGCCATAACATTTTTCTTTTAATTTTACTACAGTTTCTAAGACCTTTAGATATCCATTTTGATTTTTTGTCTAGCGATTTTGTTATAATTTTGATAGGGAAACATAAATTATAAAAACTAAATTATAAGAATAGGTCTAGAAAAAGGGTAATTTGTATTGTAAATGTCGGTAAGCGACAAGCTTTTTATGAATTTTTTAAATTGATTCAGATTTTCAGTACTTATATAGTCCCGTCTTTTAATACGCCAAGATTTTATCACACAGGTTTTTGACAGGGCATTGTAACAGTTGAGCTGTGTGGTCGGATAAACCAAATTCAATTATTTCACTTTTACACCTAGGAAGATTGTGTGCAAAGTTGTCAATACAAGACTTACTGCTAAGCCTTGTAGGACGTCTAATTTCTAATTTTAAACTGTGGCTTTCCAAAATATTTCAAAGTCTAGAGCATGGCGGTTTCGTTTGAGTATGTTTATGTTAAAATCTCCGCATAGATCAATTTTCTTGTTAGTATTGTCACATATCTGGCGTAATAATTTCTCTAAATTATCGTAAAATAGATTTATAAATGAATTTGGCACTCTGTATATACAAACTATTATGAGCCCATGTTCTTTTAGTTCTATGGCGCTACATTCAATAATACCTTTAATAGAGCAGTTAGTTTTAAGTGTTGTATATTCATGTCCAATCCTAGTTAGTATACATGCCCCTCCCCTCTTTACGTCTCTAGAATAACTTGATGCTAGGCGGAAGTTGGGTATGTCAAGTGTGTTTTCCTGGTCAGTCGTCATAAAATATTCGGTTATACAGATAACGTCTATGGGTTTATTATTTTGTGCTAATTCCTCTAAATGTACCGTCAGGATATCAGATTTGTTAATGAGACCTGCTATGTTTTGGTGGAGAATACGTATATTATTATAAAAGAAAAAACTGTGAGTTTTGGATATTCACGTCACTGGTCAAGTCACCTGGAAATAATTCCATGACAATTTTAATTCTGTTCATAATGTCCCTAAATATGCATTGTATTCCATTTTTATTTAATTTGCCATTTTTGTTAAATTTAAAAACATGTCAAATGTTAATCCATAGTTGGAGTCAAAAAAATATGCATACTTATTATCTTGGATGTCCATACACAGTAGGTTATTAAACATTTCAACCTTATGATTATAAATGAGTGCCCCACAGATATATGTGGGAGCGCTTATTTTTATGTTAGTGTGTGTTACATTCATTAAGCATTCTTTTATTATTTTTACTAGGTCAATAAGGTTATCATGGGCTGTAATGTCAGCCACCCCTAATATAATTATACAGTAATCATTCATTGTAAAATGTTCTAACTTTGATTTTATACTCGCTAATAATATTTAATGTTTGAATTTGGTGAAGTGTAACTACAATAATTAAAGGCCCTTGCAAAATTTTCTTCAATAACTTGTAGCATGCCGTGTTGTGTGTTGTTACTGAGTACGCAGAGTTTTCTATTTTTTGTGTCCTCTCTAGTAATCTTCTTAAAAGGTTGATTATTCTCTGTCATAGGCTTTGATATTACACTTGATGGTGCTATAGGGGTAGGCATAATATCTTTCACTTTATTTGGTGTATATGTACTCATAGTTTGTGTCTCTTTATTTTGTTTGCTGGCCGCACGCTCACTACGAAGTGGTTGTTATTCATGTTCCTTGATTATGTACATTGGTGAGCTTATTCCATGTAAAGATTTGTGTTTGCGTGTCGGAGTCGCACTTTTTTTTTCTGGAGTCGAGCATATTTTCTTAAATGTGTTAACGGTCTTAATCATATTTTGTAAATCCGATTTGAGACGAAAGTTCTCCATAATTAGATCTTCTATTTCTTTATGTGCGCTTAATAATTGGTTCTTAAGTATTTTGTATTCTTCAGTCGTCGTCGATTGTGTCATGGAAACTATCGGGAATGCTTGATGAGCATTCCCGATGGTTTTCATGTTTTATCAAGTATCGTTTTCTCGCTGTTGTTGTTAGTCGTATTTTTAGTTAGGTCAGTTAGCGAACTTGATCTACAAGGTTTACGGTAGGTAATGTTGTAACTGCTGGAGTTCATCTTTACTTTAAGCTATCGTAACGCCCTCTGGTGTGAAATTATCGAAGGAATAATTCTTCAAATTGATCGGTACTGTGAAATGTGGTATTTGCGTTATTCTGTGAGTTAATATGGAATTTTAGAATCCACAAAAAGAGGCGTGACCCTATTGCTGAGGTTCGAACCGGCGATCAACGGATTGAAGAGGAGAAGTGTCGTCTTCTATGTCTCCGAACCAAATGAACTTAGGTTTTGATGTTCCAATATTTGAACAAAACAAAAGCGGTTGGAATGACTCATGTGATTAGATTTTTTTGACTGTCAAATACTTTGATCACTTTGTTTTTGTTTTTTAAGTTACTTATAGGTTTTTACACTATTTATGCACTTTTTTGTCTGTGTATTGGACACAGTTGATTTCTTTTTATTATTTATTGCTTTTTGTTTGTATTTTCATGTTGTTATTGTTTTCTGTATTTTTGTTTAATCACCACACTTTGTGTATGAAACTCGTAGATAACACTGTCACTGAATCATTAGTCACTGTTTTATCGTTTGAATTATTTTTATTTACTTCTGCAGACAAAATGTATTTTTAAACAAATATTTTACACGGAACGTTTTTTTCTCGCGTTAGACTAAATGCAGTGCCATCTAGCGGATGATAATGAAGTCATTAGATGTTCAGTACAAAGATACCTCTAAGTTTTCAAGAATGAATTTCGTATTGTATTCTATTAACAATAATTTTATTATTTCTTTCTGCCGCATCGACAACCTGCAATCGCATAAGCGTCCTTACTGATCTAAGATTTTCTAAACATCTAAACTTCCAAGAAATCTAAGAGAAATGTGCTTTGTAAATTTTAGTTCATGATACCTAATTTTATTCCACACCTTTTTAATCGCGATTAAAAATAGTCTGATTTAGTGGGAAAATTAAAATTTTGGGTGAAAAACGTCAAATCCAGAATAGCAAAATTGCCATTTTCATTAAATTGAGTAATTAAAATGACATTAGTGCTGTCAAATTATAATATAGTAAATTTATGTCACTTTAGTAAATTTCAAAATGGGAAACGTCGTTTGACAGGAATTAACGAAATTTTGGTGATTTTTAGTCTAGTTTAGAGAAATTTGTGACAAGAGAATCGGCACCAGTGTTGAAATCGACGTATTTAGGTAAAGTATAAAAGTTTGTCAAATTAAACTTTGTGTGTTTTATAAGTCTGCTACTACTTTATAAGTCTACATCGGATCCTGAGAATTTGAGCTCTCTTGCATTATCCAGGCCAAAGCTATGAGGGTTTAAAAATACGAGAATGCTTCGAGAACAGGTTGGTAGTGCCCCTAATTTTTGATTTTGGGTCGTCTTGGGGGGCATTACCGTGCCCCCAGATCAGAGTCGCGGGTCTCCGGTAACTCAAGCGCGGGCGGCGCGGAGGCGCGGTGTCCGGGGGGCGCGGGCACTCGCTATCGCTCTCTACTAAGTTGGGAAACCATGTTTGGTCCCGGTACTTACTAATGTATCGAGCTGGTGGAGCCTCATTGGTATGATCTGTAACAATGGAAATACATACGAATGAGTATACCAATTAGTGCTGCGACTATTATGTTTTTCTTTTTATATCAGACTAAGTAGTTAGCCAGTACCTTCGCCCACTTTGGTACTTTCCCCTGTTAATTTCTGTACCCTCTTCAACCCGTTTATGGAAAATATTTGTAAAAAAATAAATATTTCGATTATGATTATTTGCAAGATAAGTAGGTAGGTACCTACCAAAAACAATGTTAAATAGGTTGCCAGGACTGACGACTTACTGACAAAAAGTTATCGGTTTAATGTAGAGCCAAGCCTCTAACTCTACAAACCTTACATCGTGGTCAAAATGGCCATTTCGGGGCCGTTGCACAAACACTCCTATGAGCGTATGGTATGAAATTAAGTCACCGATCTTTTAATGTTGTGTCATGCAATAGTTCAATGGAACGGCCAAGCCCTACGTTTTGACCAAGATGTAAGGTTTATAGAGTAAGGCCTTGTAGAGTTAGGGGCTTGACCTTTCATTAGATCTCTTAACTTTTTTACAGTGAAGGTGTAAGTCTTGGCAACCTACTTTACATGAAATGTTTTTGGTGAGATGTCATTCCTTTTTGCAGGATGCTCTATTTCTTTTTTTATGATGTTGTACTAATATTACACATACATGTTGAAATTATAACCCTTATTTGTAGCATAGTCGGGTAAAAAGGTAATTCTTGCACGCCAGCAGTTACTTTCTTCATAGCCAAGGAAAAAGACTTCTTCATTGTTTATGTATTATTGGCCAAACTTCCACATGCTCACCTTTAAGGCGATAATCGCATAGCATGGCCCACTACTCGATCGGCCGATGCATGCGTTTTGACCAATGGGATGCACGAAGAGTAATTTAGTCGTGTTCGTATTATTATGATGTATTGAATTCTTCGTTGTTTATTTATTATCGGCCAAACTTCCACATGCTCACCTTTAAGGCGATAATCGCATAGCACGGCTCACGACTCGATCGCCCGACGCATGCGTTTTGACCAATGGGATGCACGAAGAGTAATTTAGTCGTGTTCGTATTGATATAATGATGTATTTAAGTTTGACAATCACACTAGGCGCGTGCTATGATCACTTGTTTCTGAGATGTTTTGTTGAAGGCAGAATTATTATTATTGACTAGCTTTTGCCCTCGGCTTCGACCGCGTGGAGGTTTGTTTTTGTTACGTGTGAACCTTCGCCTGACAATAACAAGCACAACAAAAAAATTATTAGCGAAATCGGTCCAGCCGTTCACGCATGATGCCGTGACCAAGGGAAATAGGAATTCATTTTTAGGGTTCCGTAGTAAACAAGGAACCCTTACAGTTTAGGAGGTAGAACCCTATTTTTTTTGGGTTTCTACCTCGCTTGCACGTAATGTGGGGATGATATTTTTTTTTCTCGTCTACCCCATGGTGTGGGGTAGACGTAGGCCGTTCAAAAATATTGCGGTTTTCACTCGATTCAAGGTTTCACTTGCGTAATATTAAGCATTAAAGTGCTCATTTTTGTGCGAGTTAGGTGTACCCCCCCCCCCCCTGCCAGCTAAATGGTTGTCTATGGAGATGTGAAAAAATTCAAGGCAGTAGTACATAAATAATTAAATTTAAAGGAAAACTATCACGGCTAAGTGGGCTTTACAAGTAAACGAGTTATAGTCGACCAACTTAAATTTGCAGTTGGAGAGTTGGCCGTGGCATGTATTGATGGATGGAGAACTTGTTTTTCAACAAGTCTTAGTTTGTTTTTGGGATAAATTCATTCGAACTTCCCAACTACGGAACCCTCCATTGTGCGTGTTCCGACACGCACTTGGCCGGTTTTTATATAATATTATGTAGATAGACAAGAAGTAATTTCGTACTCATATCTTCTGTTTCGTTATTTTGTTCGTTAGTTTGGTATTGCTAAATTAAATTAGTATCAACTTTCTACAAAAATATAATAATTTGCTACAAGACATATCAAACAACAATTTATATAATATTTCTAGTTTCTGCCCGCGGCTTAGCCCGCGCGGATACCGCGTGGCCTATCAGTATACCTATCATCAAAATCTATTCCGCCGTTAAAGCGTGAAAAGGTAACAGATATACAAACAAATAGTAAATGAAAATAAGGGTAATGCCCGAAGCCCTTGAATATTTGTTACTATGGCGCCATCTACCAACAAATTACTATACTACAATAAAATGAACTGAAGATTAAGCAAGAACACAGATATGTCGCAGTGTTGTCATCGTTTTTGCCTATTTTATTCGCTCTCTGAGAGATAATAATACATTTAGTTCTTCTAGAGGAGTACCTACATCATAATTTATTTATATTTTGATATAAATGATGCACTTTGCCTGCTGACCTAGCTTCCAACATTGACCTAATTGAGCACGGCCTTGATGATGCATTCTGAAGGACTGATGATGGCCAGGTAAATGCATATCGGTTCTCAGTAACGGGAATAGTTAGGATGACCTAGCTTTCAACATTTTTCTAATTGAGGTCGGATGCTACTACATGATCCATTCTAAAGGTCTGATGATGACCAGTTAAGCGCTTATTGGTTCTCAGCAACGGAAATAGTTAGGATGAACTAGATTTCAACATTTATGCCGTAAGACTTGCTCAGTCATTGTTAGCTTTTAAACGAATGGTGAAAGAGCATTCATTAAGTTACTGTGTAGTTGTAGTTGCTAATGTTTCTTCCTTTGTCATTCATAATTAATATTCATTATAATTTTGCTTTTTATACATATTATGTTTACTGGTATCTTAGGGTGGCATGCCACTGTTTTTTTTTTGTCAAATGTGACTAATCAAAGAAATTGAAAGTATTCATCAAGTGTAGGTATTAACAACATTGTATAATTGCATTTGACAATTTGTTCGACCAAAGTAAGAAATAATAATTGCCATTTATTCTCTCTTCATAAAGCCGACTTAAAGTTAATGTTTACAAGAAAATGTCTCAGCTGTATTCCACTTTTGTGAGAGACTGGTGCCTGATATACGTTTTTGGGAAAAACCTGTGTTACAGGTCACCAAGCCCCTTTCACAGCTAGAATTAGCTATTACAGAGTTACCGTGCAAGAGTAGAAATTGATCAATAAATAAAAACTAGGTAAGAGTTAAATAATAAGCTTAACATAAATAATAGAAGAAGTAATAACAATAAAAAATACCAACCTATAATTCCGCAGAAGTTATTGAGTCATGTTGTAAGTTGTGGAGTGAGAGTAGCGAGAGTTGTTTTTAAAGGGCTCAGCCCCTTTAAAAACAACTCTCGCTCGTCTCGTGGTCGGAAAACGAAAGGGGAGACCAGCTCCAACTTTGAGTATGGCACGCTGTGCCCTTTCAACTTCGATAAGGTGTGTTTTTACGGCACCTCCCCATGATGTGATGCAGTCCGCGGGCCGAGTGTTTTAGAATTTTGAAAATGTAAATTACTTTTCGTAACCTGCTCACAAGGGTTTCTATGTGTGGTTTAAAGGAGAGATATTGGTCCATAGTGACTCCAAGGCATTTAATATTCTCTGTCATTTAAGGGAAGAACAAGAGCACTGGGTTTTTTCAGTGCTACAGGTGTGAGCAGTAATCGTTAGTGTGGGGCGGCGGGAGCAAGTTAGATCTTTGAGCAAATGCAATGCAAAAATGTACTTTGCAATATCGAATACCTCCGATTAAAAATGCTCTCCTCAAGTACGTAAGTCGATAAAAATATATAATAAGTTACCGGAAGAAATAAGAAATATAAATAAATAGGTAAGTACAGCAAAAACATTAACATGACTACTGAAGGCACAATAAGTAAATTATAAAATGCTATCTACTGAATCTATAAATTGTCTCAAATTGTGATACACGTAAACCTTATCTCTTTATTAATCATATGTAACCTTAAAATATGATCTCTCATTAACAGTGTTACCACAAAAAACATAGACACGCCTTAGTCACACAGTTAGCTGTTGTTTAGGGTTAGACAATGTTAAGACGCTGCTTAAATTTACACAAAATCAACCCCTGTTTAACGCGCGTTTAACCCTCGCACATTACATTCTCTCAGTACGTAAATTGCAATGGATATCTTCAATTAAGCTAATTTTAATGATTTGAACGACATGGAATTTATGAATAACTATCGTGTTCAAGTGTACCGAGTGCGATGGAATCCTTTCGCACATTACAATGAATATAACTTCAGAAAACGGTACAGGTTCAGCAAAGCTTTCGGAAAAAAAAAGTTGACCTAATATAAGATGATATTCCACATGATTCTCGTGGTAGGTGCTTAGATCCTCAAATTCAAGTTCCCTGTGCCTTACGGAAGTGGGTTCACCGTCAGTTAAGCGCCTTCCTTCTTGTCTTTAGTTTTTGACGTTATTACCGGTTGTCATTGTACAACTTATTTACTGCTATTATACCGGTGACTTAAGGTGCTGACAAGACCCAATTGACCAAAATAGGCTTCTCTTAAGAAAAAAAAATTGCCAAATCTGTATAGTTTGTGGTAGCGGAAAAAATATATGTTAATTTTGAACATATTTCCCAGAACTTGGTTGTTACCAAACCACGTTTTGAAAAAAAATCTCGATACAAACTAACGTTAAACTAGCCTCTTACCTTGAGTTCTAATCTAAAATATCTGTATTTAATATATATACGTTACGTATTTAATTATTATCAAGAACGTCTTATTTAAATGCAGAACTTGGTTGTTTTTTATTTTCGATTACTCAACTCAATTTAGAGTAAATAGATAATTGCTTCATATTTTGCACTAAAATACAAGCGTCGTAATTTAGCGCGCTTCTCTTTCTTTTCTATGCAATCTGACAGTGACCGCGGTTTAGGTGTTGTCAGCGTCTTAAGAGGACTACAAGACCTAAGTGTCCTTGAAAAACGCATGCACACATTTACACAATCGACGTGAACGCCATCTAACGACGACGCCGATATAACTAACAGCATAACGAGGTTACGCCCGTGTATTCTAATAGATGGCGCAGCAACGACGCGCAAGTTCTTACAGTTTGCGCATATAGCGCGATAGTATAGATCTAACAAAAAATAAATACAATGAAATTATTTTTATTTGTTTTATGTGATACTTGAAAAATTAAGGATGTGTTCCTAACTAATATTATAAATGCGAAAGTGAGTTTTGTTTCTTATGCTTTCACGCTGAAACAGCTAAACGGACTTAGATCAAATTTGGGACATGGGCAGACCATGATCTGGAGAAGGACATAGGCTACTTTTCATCCTGGATCGCGGGAACAGCTTTTTTTAAATAAAACTGATTCAATTAAACTAAAAACATTTTTATTACAAAAAAAATACCAAGTTTTACGCTCTTTTTCAGGTTAACGTTATGTGAAATTTAATTTCAAGCTTTTTGTTAGGTTTCTATCTAATGGTCCGTGATTTGAGATCTCATATAACTTTGCCAAAACGTGGGAAACGTTAATAACCCTATGTCCAATTTGGATGTTCTTTTCAGGAGTACCTATAGTTTTCCATCTGAAAAAGAAATGAATACAAATATAATTTCTTGATAGATAAGAAACATTTTTATTCGTATAAAACATTGAAATATTAAACCTACAAGAATTCTAAGTAATCAATCTAAATAAAATGTGTTTGCGGAAAAATCTTCTTCAATAATAATTTAAGTTTTCTATAATATTCATTAATTTAAATTCTTACTTGTGACAAATAACATCGCAATTTTCAGATGAACCAGTTATTTCGTCATGCCTATTATCAAATAAGCCGAGGTCTTTTTCTAAAAAAGAAACAAAAACATTTGAAATTTTTAGCTTCTATTTATTGTTATTATAGCTTATACAGGGTGGCCCAAAAGTCGAGGATCAAACGCAACTAGGGGTTAGATGGGGTCATCAGCTGCAAAAAGTTGTTCTACGGGAGGTCCTTAAGGTCAACCCCTGCAGAGTTATAATTTATTTTGTGTTTTTATGAGAAAATTGACTTTTTTTTAACTAATTCTTATTAAAATTCGAAAAAATCTACATCCTGTATCTTTTTTATAATTTTCACTAGATTGGTACTGATGAGTCCTTGCGTTAGACATGCTATTTATGGTTGTTTATTGGGTGTGTTGAAGATAATATTAAGTTTAACGATTTTTTTTTCTCAAATCATAACTTTTTATTTACTTCGGACCCCACTGTGAAAAAAAAATACTCTACCGAATAGTGACCCTGTATTACAAGTTTTGGCGCATTTAATAGGGATTCTGAAAAGGTATTACACATGGCCATGAGTGGCTCTAATATCTTTCTAGGACGAAAAAACAAAACAACGATTGTGAAATAATTGTTTTATTAAGCAAAACATTTTACAATAAATTCTCAAAATTCCTGCTTCTGACCATAATACATAATCTGCACCGTCTAATAAAATTCCTACGTAACCTACGGAATGCACCTATATTGTTAGTAACTTGTACCCTAGCAAATTCGAGCTTTTGTCGTAGTTCTTGTTCGCTATTGTTCTCTCCTTGGTAAACTATTTCTTTAAAATAGCCCCAAGTAAAAAAATCTAATGGATTTAAATCGGGCGACCGGGGTGGCCACGCAATATGTCCGCCTCGACAAATCCACCGGTTGGTGAAGCGCTCGTTCAAATGATCTCTAACTGCTCGAGCGTAGTGAGGTGGGGCGCCATCATGTTGCAGCCATATTTCTGCTATTCTTTCTACTGGAACTTCAGCTTCGTTAAGAATATGGTTTAAATTATTTTGCAAAAAAATTAAATACTGAGTACCATTCAGCCTTGCTGGCATTTCATGCAGCACCATCTGCTGGCCAATTATACCAGCCCACATGTTAATACCAAACAGATGCTGGAATCGATCATTTCTTATGATATGGGGGTTTACGCTGGAGTAAAAATGTAGATTCTGGATATTGAATACTCCCATTCTTCTAAAAGTTGACTCATCCTTCCATAAAACCTTGTTGAAGAACTGCGGATCCTCTCTGTGGTATCTTAGCATCTCTCTGCAAAACCGCACTCTAGGATCAGTCACCGGGCAGCAAAGCTTGCACCCTTTGCACATGGTAGGCGTGATATTTGTTTCTATTAATGACACGTTGCACCGTCGATCTTGGAATCCCGAGCTTACGGGATATTTGGCGTTGACTTATACTAGGATCCAATAGTAATTCTCTCAGCACTTCGTCTTCATTTTCAAATTGCA
This sequence comes from Atethmia centrago, assembly GCA_905333075.3. Classification (NCBI taxonomy): domain Eukaryota; kingdom Metazoa; phylum Arthropoda; class Insecta; order Lepidoptera; family Noctuidae; genus Atethmia; species Atethmia centrago. The sequence continues at coordinate 268,222 of HG995369.1, forward strand.
CCACTGGTCTGCCTGCTCTCGGAGCATGCTGACCAAAGGCAAGACTCCCTAAAGGGTAAGACTCCCTCCATGTACGAATTATGTACGCGCATAAAAACCCTGTAGTCCGGAAAACGATCACGGTTAGGGTAGCGTTGACGATATTCCCTGATAGCAGCCCGGGCATTACCGCCGCAATAGCCATACAGGTAATGCATTTCTGCATACTCCCGTTGGGTGTATTCTCTCCTCGCAGCAGCCATCTGTCCACTTTTGTAGCCGATCCGTCCGATTCCGAATCTAGTCCGATTCACACAGCACTGGTCACAGGTAGGCAATCTGTCACAAGTCCGAGAAACAAAGCGTAGGTCAAAGGAAAGAAACTGATCACAAGTCGTCGTAAAACCGAGAAAAAGAACACGTGCGTACTCACAGGCAGGAAGCGAGTCACTAAAGAACACTAAACATTCTAGAGAAACATGCTCACGCGCATCCCCCGGCCCCCGCCCCGGCTGGCCCTGCCTTTTGTTTCCTAGAAAAGATATCGCTGCCAGAACTGACGGGCGAACCGGCCTTTTATTGACAAAGGATTAAATGGTTAGTGTAAAAGAGAGGCAGAGAGTCTTTGTCATTAATTCTATTAGTTCCAGTTTATTTTTAAATAAGCCTAACCGAGTTTTATGGTTGGGTTAACTTTGGTCTTACTACGAATAATCGTCCTTGAAAGATATCAAAGTCACGTATAGCCATGTGTAATAGCCTTTTCAGAATCCCTATTAAATGCGCCAAAACTTGTAATACAGGGTCACTATTCGGTAGAGTATTTTTTTTTCACAGTGGGGTCCGAAGTAAATAAAAAGATATGATTTGAGAAAAAAAAAAATCGTCAAACTTAATATTATCTTCAACACACCCAATAAACAACCATAAATAGCATGTCTAACGCAAGGACTCATCAGTACCAATCTAGTGAAAATTATAAAAAAGATACAGGATGTAGATTTTTTCGAATTTTAATAATAATTAGTTATAAAAAGTCAATTTTCTCATAAAAACACAAAATAAATTATAACTCTGCAGGGGTTGACCTTAAGGACCTCCCGTAGAACAACTTTTTGCAGCTGATGACCCCATCTAACCCTTAGTTGCGTTTTATCCACGACTTTTGGGCCACCCTGTATAAGGTGGAGATACTTACGTATTGGAATACATTCCGTGTTGATATATTCGACCGTTTTGCTCCTGTAAAAATAATTCGATTTTAAAGGTTTTTTTTAATTTATATACTTAATTATAGAAATGTATTTAATAAATATATGTACATCGTAGTAGTTTAAATAAGATAAAGATAAATTTATTTGTTCAAACATGTGTAACATGATACATGAATATGCACATGTAGATGGAAACATTTATTTTACCGGACCAACATGTTTTGCCTGAATTTAATTCATTAATAAAATATGTATATGTTATTAATGAATTAAATTGATGTCAGTTTCATATAAAATTAGAGTCAGTGCAAAATATAGTAAATAATTCAAATCAAATAAAAAACAAAATCCCTGAGATTTGAACCCAGACATTCTAGACTGTAATTCCACACTTCTTTTAAATTCGCTACTGTATCATTTGAAAGAGGCACCGAAAATACAGACCATATGAACTGATTGCACTTACTTAGACGTTTCCAAAATTCATAGTTTTATGGTTATAAAATTAAATATTTAGTAATAATATAATGCTCTATCTTACCTTTTAATTTCGTTCATAAGTTCGGCATTTGATTTATATGAACTTTTTTTAATTTTTAGTCCTCGCAACGGGTTTCACTTTCTTTCCCATGACATTCCATTTCTTTACTCTTTTTCTTTTTTTGTTGATTTTTCTTTTACAAATGATACAACTTTATAACAAACTAGTACTTTATTACGCTATTTTAACTTAAAGTATTTTATATCTACACGAAATAAAAATATTTACGCAAGGAAAATATAAAACAATGAATTCACAAACAAAATTTACAAAAACATTAAACAATCGGGGCGGAAATAATGTGGCGAAAAGAGCGACACGTCTGTATAGCATCAGGCCTCGGCCGGCACTGTCGGTACACAGGCGTTTACGCACACATGAGTACGTATTATGCTCGGAAATAAGAATATACGATTTACAATAAATCCATCGATTAAATCAAAAAATTAAAACACTATTATGCTAATATGTTGCTTGTAGAATAATCTGACAAAAAATCAGAATGATTGCATGTATATTAGTATGATTTTTACGCGTTAAAAGATTTTTTTAGAGGTAACTTCGTGATTTTTTTCTATCGTATCAAATTAGTTATATTATGTTTTCAACACACTATCTTCCTAGGATATATCCTGAAGAATATCATATATTTTTCTGATTTTGTTGACTGCAGTGGATCATATACTTTTAGGCGTTATAAAACTTGCGTTTAGCTCCTCTAGGCCTCTTAAGCAAAAATTGCAAAAATGTTGCTATAGCTTTGCCAAAGAAATCTCACATGTTCATCAATATGCCGTTAACAGTCAACGAGCAACTAGACACAGTTAGAGAATTTAGAGCCATTTCCGATTTTCCTACTGTCGTTGGGGCTATAGACTGTAACCACAAGATTCAAGATTATTTATTTGTGAAACCAAAAACCACATCAGGATTAAAACTTCAATTCAAACCTCAACAAAATATCCTGATTCAATCAAACTACCACCCACTGTCAGAAGCAAGAACTGTCATTGAAAACCGTTCCGTTGTTAATAGTACAAACAACTTTTTACATTTATGTCTACACCAGCCATAATTATGTTACCAATGGTACTTATTAATTTAATGAAGTAGTACTTATTTTGATTCTAACTTAGTTACTCCTTACAAACAACTGTTCAAACAAAAAAAAAATCGAAAGGAAAGAAAAAGGCTCAACAAATGAAGTCTGCGTAAACGAAGCGTTTCTTAGTATTGCCAAGTTAAAACAACGATACGTCAGTTTAGGCAGTGTTTTGTTAGTTAGTTGATAAACATATATTTGTGGTAAGTAAGTAAGTAAGTAAATCATTTATTTGCGTAAAACATGGTATACATTGATGTTAATATTATTACAGTAGCTCAACATGTTTCGCTAAGACATAACATAGCATGCAAAAGACATTTTAAACACTTGTTTTAAGCAGTGTTTCACTACAAAAAATAAAAACAACGTTTAAACACGTGTTTGATTAATCAGTGTCTACTGTTTAACCAAACACGTGTTTAAACGTTGTTTTTATTTTTTGTAGTAAGACTGTAAATGTTGGTAATAATATTACCTAACTAAATATAACTTTATCTAAATGTAATAAACATAACATCACGCCTTGTTTCCCCGAAGGGTTGGCAAAGGTAATAGTATGGTAAAAGAAAAGAAATTATTTAAAAACAAAAAACCCGACTGCAAAAACACATAACTGAACAGGGAAAAACAAGCATTATAATATACGAGTATATAATTTTGGTCTTGCAGGCGGGGACAATCTAAAGTTACACCATATTTCAGGTTATTTGACTGTCCCCGCCTGCAAGACCAAAATTATATAGATTATTATGCTTGTTTTTCCCTGTTCAGTTATGTGTTTTTGCAGTCGGGTTTTTTGTTTTTAAATAATTTCTTTTTTATTTCAAGCTTTTTACTTTTATTAATATACATATATATATATTTGAAAATTACTCATTACTAGCTTTTATTTGATACCAATATTGTTGCAATTAATTAAAAAAAAAACTTCCCCTCCTTTTTTTTTGTATTTGCAGATGCAATTTATAAATATTATATAGCCTATGTCACTTCTACAACTAAGACGAATCTAAAGACACCTCATATGTTAAAATCCATCAAGCCGTTTAGGCTACAGAGCGTGCCAAAGAAATAGACATACATACTCGTACATACATACATACATACATACATACATACTCTCGAAAAACATTACCCTCCTGAGACAGTCGGGTAAAAAATACTGCAAAACAGATATCATGTACGATTTCAATGACAATTTTGTACAAAGTGGCGTACCGTCCTTATATCTCCCTATTCTTCATTTAACATATACAGGGTGTGGCGTAAGTAGTGGTCCACCGTTCAGGATTCGATGAACCAGATAATTAACTATAACAATTAAAATTTTTAACCATTTTTACCCAAGGGTTACGAAAATATTTTCTTTTTGTCTTTTATTTACGAAATTTCTATCTTTTTTTACAAATTTGTTTGTAGTTTCAACAAAAACCATTATTTTTTCATTTTGATTTCTGTTAATTACTGCTGAATACTAGAGCTATCATGATAAATTATGATTTTTTATGTAAATTCAGCTCTTTTGAAGAAAAAGTTGGTTCTTCTCTAATTTTAACCCTAATTTTTAAAACACCTTCAAGTTCAAGAGCGATTTTTGTAAAAAAAACGTAATACATTGTCAGTGCCCATGCATTTAATAATATGCCTACTAAATACCGATTTCAAAATGATATCACTATAACAGATCCAATAATTTAACAAAAAGATATTCAATTTTAATTGAAGAAAAGAAGATTTTCATGAAACTACTTTTTTAAACTTTGTTGCGTTAATACTATTACAAAACGTATAAAAACTCAAAAAACGGATACAATATAACTTTTTACAATTCAAATGTGATTTGTGTTAAAGCACAAACATGTCAGGTAAAAAAACCCTGACCCTTTTTTTACCTGAGACATGTTTGTTTTGTTAACAAAAACCGGTTGAAGCTCTCGCAATCGAGTTACGCACAATAGGAGTGATAAAGAAGAGATATGGTAGGGTATTGCTATCTCTTTCATTACTACGTTGAAATCTTCAGAAATCTCGAAATGATTTAGTACGATCTCGTCACTCGTGTCGTGCGTCGTATGGGTTTCGTTTTTATTCTGCCTGTGTTTACCTCCGCCATTTTTTTACCCCTGCCTGCCCCCGGACTCTGTTTAATTTGCCTACTGATTGGACTTGTTGTTTTGGTGATCTCTGCGATATTGGCTACGTGTACTGGTGACTTTGGCTTGCTCAACGATTTGGACAAACGTGCAGTGCAGTGACAATAAAAAAATGTCTCGGTACACACCGCGCGAATATGCTGACATGCATTTTATTTATGGCGAATGCAGAGGTGTCGGTAGAGAAGCAGCTCGACTTTATCGGGAGAGATATCCCGATCGAAGACATCCAGACCACCGAGTTTTTGGAAGAGTGCATAACGCATACACCGAGGGAAGGATACCTGGTACAGGCGTAGGCGATGCAGGTGAAGGACGACTGTGACGACACAACGATGAAGAGGTAATGAATTTAGTTACAGAAGATCCTTCAACATCGGTCCGTGTCTTAAGTCGCAGAACTGGCATATCAACTAGATCTGTACAGCGAATACTCAAAAGACATGAACTGTACCCATACCACTATCAAAGGGTACAGTCATTGCTACCAAGAGATTATCAATTGAGAGTAACATTTTGTAGAGTAATGCTACGCAGAATAAGAGAAGACCCGCAGTTTTTTAATAAAATACTATGGAGCGACGAGTCATCCTGCAAAAAAGATTTAAATCTACATAATTTGCATAACTGGCAGCTAGAAAACCCGCATCTCATAAGGCAAGACAGATCACAGTATCAATTTAAAATAAACCTTTGGACCGGAATCATTAACGGACAAATAATCGGTCCACACGAGCTGCCAGAAACATTAAATGCAAAAAGATATTTAAGTTTTTTGCAAATTGACTTGCCCTTGCTTCTGGAAGGTGTCGTTCCTGAAGTCCAAGAAGACATGTGGCTGCAGAACGATGGCTGTCCCGCTCACTACACTGTTAGAGTACGAGAGCACCTTGATACAGCGTATCCAAATAGGTGGATAGGGCGCTTAGGTCCAATATTGTGGCCACCACGCTCGCCAGATCTAAATCCCCTAGATTTCTTTTATTGGTGTTGCCTAAAAGAAAAAGTCTATAGCAAAGAAATCACTAGCATTGACCAATTGAGGACTAGAATCCAGGCAGCAGCTAGAGAAATCAGCGAAAGCGGGTTTGCTCGACGAATTAGACGGTCGTTTATTCGACGTTGCAGAGCGTGTATAGCTGCGAATGGTGGCCATTTTGAACATTTTGTTTAATTTTAATGATTGTAATCATGACAAAGATTAATAATAAATGATAAATAAAGTGATTTGTTTTTTTTTAATTCTTTGTTCAAATACCTAAAGTAACAAGTTAGGTCTAGATAACTCTGCAATAGTAGTTTTTTTTTATACAAATGGGCACTGACACTGTAGTGTATTTTTTTGCAAATATCGTAAGTATTAACGCAGTAAAGTTTAAAAAAGTAGTTTAATGAAAATCTTCCTTTCTTCAATTAAAATTGAATATCTTTTTGATAAATAATAGGATCTGTTATAGTGATACCATTTTGAAATCGGTATTTAGTAGGCATATTATTAAATAAATGGGCACTGACAGTGTACTACGTTTTTTTTACAAAAATCGCCCTTGAACTTCGATGGTATGTAAAAATTAGGATTAAAATTAGAGAAGAACCAACTTTTTCTTCAAAAGAGCTAAATTTACATAAAAAATCATTATTTATCATGATAGCTATAGTATTCAGCAGTAATTAGCAGAAATCAAAATGAAAAAATAATGGTTTTTGTTGAAACTACAAAGAAATTTGTAATAAAAGGTAGAAATTTCGTAAATAAAAGACAAAAAGGAAATATTTTCGTAACCCTTGGGTAAAAATGGTTAAAATTTTTAATTGTTATAGTTAATTATCTGGTTCATCGAATCCTGAACGGTGGACCACTACTTACGCCACACCCTGTATGTATTAGAATGTATGGTAATTATTGATTTTTCATTTAACATGTATTAGGATATATAATTATGTTAAATGAAAAATAAATAATTAGGTACCATGTGTCCATAACCCCACCGCCGTATCTCTACGTTGACGTCGTGGTGGGGCTTGCGCGCTCCAAACTCTGGGTCTGTGCCGATAGAGTTTACTTTGCCGGAACGGGTCTAGGGTAAGGAGCCAAACCAAGAGAGATACAGAGACCCGCAGGGCAGCATGTGGCGAGCTGTTGGGCAGTAGCGACCCCACGGACCCTATCTCCTGGGAGAAGTCTTGTTCCTCATCTCTGGCTTGCCTTTATTGGCCGGCTGGCGTAAACACTGACGAGGAACAGAGCTCCCACCTCATTCTTACCTTTATTGGCTGGCTTGAGTGGAGATTCGCAAGAGCAAACGTGCTCGGAGGAAGGAAGTAGTCCAGTAAGATGCTGGTAGGGATCTTGACCGTACTTCCGGGATGGTCCTGATAGCCGTGGAATACCTCTCCACTACTCAAGCACCTCAGGTGTTGCCCCCTTGTCACTACGTCACTATGTGCTAGCGGCAGTTTTCGGGGGCCCATTATTGAGTGTGCCAGTCACCCCCTTTTTTTTTTTTTTGAGGGTGGGAATTCATCAAATAACTTCTCCCGCTCTGGGCGGAGCGGGAGGGTGTGTCAGACTCTTACTGACTAAAACCCACCCGTATTCCTTCCTGTTGCCTGTGTTGCGGGGGCCTCGGTGACCCATAAGTACCTTCCCGCGACCCCAGCAGGCATCGGCCCTAGTGGACCCCTACTATATGTGCTGACGACATCTCTTTGAGGCGCGCGTGGAATACGACGCGCCGTCGACCCGGGCCTGGTCTTTACCGGACGGTGAGCTACCCATTGCTCACCGTCCGCAAGCCCGCGCCTACGGTGGCCGGAAATCCGCCCGGGATTCCCGACGCCCTGGGCGTCTCCTGCGGCGGCTAGGGGCGAGAGGGCGCGAAACTTGCCTTTCCCTCAACCGTCCCGCCTCCTCCTTCGCGAGCATTACTGCTTCGCAGAAGGAGGTGACGGCTGCCCATGCCCTCTCGCTCCGTACCATGGCCTGAACCAGGGCCGGACGCGAGAGGTCTCTGCCGCCGATCGCCTCCACGAGGACACGGCGGTGCTCTGCCCAAGCCGGGCAGACCTCCACCGTATGCTCCACCGTGTCCTCAGGGCGATCCACACAGTGGTGACACCCGGACGTTTCCTCCCGCCTTATCCGACACAGGAACCTCCCGAAGCTGCCGTGTCCGGTGAGGACCTGCGTCAGGCGGAAGGTGATGAGGCCGTGGCGCCTCTCCAGCCACTCCTCAAAGGGGGACTTATCGCCGCAATCGTGGCGTGCCCAGCACTGGGTTGCGACAACCGTACTTTCCATGACGCCATGAGATCCCGCCGGAGCTCCGTCCGCTGTGCCGCAATTTCTCGCAGCAGCGGACTAACGCCCCGGCGTTTCGCCTCCTCGCGCCACTCCCATACGTGCGCCAGGACTTTTGCCTCCAGATCCCATGGCGGCAATCCGGCAAGGAGGCTCGCTGCCTCACAGGAGACCGTGCGGTATCCCCGGACCATCCGGATAGCCATGACCCTTTGGGCCGCGCTCAACCGGCGGTGCCAGTCACCCCGATAAAATGGCAGATTTTATCGGTGTATTTTTTTTAAAGCATTGGTCAGGTAGGGGCCATATTGTTTCTATAGTCTTAGGAAACCGATCCACTATAGCCTCCCAAACCCATAGCCCAATATGTTTTGTTCCCATGTTCTGCAATAGTCCTGCATCAACCGAGGGTTGTCCTTGGGTGCACCATCATAGAGCAAACAGGGATAATCGTCGGTCGGTGCCTCATGCCATTACTATTGTCCAAGGGGCCTCTGCGAGTTGGCTTCGGCCACTCGTAGGCCTTCCAAAGGTCCGGGATCCCATGGTCCCGAGATATGTAAGGACAAAAAAGAAAATCAATAAACCATAATAGAAAAATGCCGAATCGGAGATGACACCTGTCATGTCATCTCCGACAAAACAGGAAGTATGAGGATGAAAACGAAATTGTTAATATGTTAACGAGATCTGCTACACGAGCACGCCCACCACCTCCGGACCCGTCGCTCAGCTCCGCCTCACCGCCGCCGGTACCCAGCGCCACCGTGAGCGCTATGACAACACCGGCCGCGGCAGTTGCATCGAGCTCGAGCGACGAGTATTTTTCCCCGCCGTCGTCGCCAACACCTGTACGTCGGCAGGGGAGAAGCCGGCCACCGAAGAGCTTGGGACTTAGGGGCCATCCGGCCCCAAGCCGGGACCCCGCTGCCGGTGGTTGTGTGCAGCGCATGAAATGGACTCAGTCTATGAACGAGAACGTCATGCGCGCATATTACAGGTCTACAGAGGGGGGAACTAACCTCACTGCGTACCGTGTTAGGATGCTGTCTCTGTTTCAGGAACTAGAGCCAGCCGTCAACGTCTCGGCCCAACGATTGTCGGATCAGGTGCGGGTCATCCAAAGCAATCGTAGGTTAGACGATGCCGCACTTGATAGGCTGCGTTCAGAGTTACTGAGCAACCATATCATCTCGACTCCGGCACAAACCGCGGTACATACCCCAATTATTGATGTAATCCCGCCGCGGTCCAATCACGGTGTTGAAGAAGAGGATGATAAGGCTGCCACAGTAAGTAGAAAGTGCAACGTCCGATTGAGGAGCGCACTGGAGGATGCGTTTCGCGAGTATAGGTCTACTCCAACCGAACTTAGACCCCGACTACCACGCCTACCCATGTACAAGAAAAATAGGGCACTGATGTGTGCCTTGGACTCGCAGCTTAAGGTTTTTCGAGAGCAGCGAGGATCTCGTTGATACACACTCGATTCTATATTGCGCGGCTGTTGCGGCATGTCGTTTAGCGAATGTCAAGTTTCCAAACTTTGACGGAGCTACTCGACCAAAACCAGCCGTACCAGCCTGGCAGTGCAGGATTGAGCGTCGTATTGATGGGGCCAGGGTACTCATCGGTAAGCTATACTGCTTCATGGTGGGCAATACACGACCACTTGTGATGCGCTTTGTAAGGCGGGCATTCTCGGGGACTTGAATCAGCCCTCGAGAATACATGTCCCATATCACAGAGCGCATCGACAGAAAGTTTGTGCATGAGCGAGCCGTATTCGGCGGTATAAGCGGCGGGTTGATCGATACACGCAAAATCGCATGTTCCAGAGCGATGAGAGGTGGGTATATAGAGCCATAACGAGACAGACGTGTGCTGCCCGGATTATGCCACCACAACTGCGTTCTGGCGCAGCATCTGGTCGGTACCTGTCTGCCATGCTGAGGCTGACTGGATGCGGGATGTCGAGCGAGTGTGTGAAACTATAGCAGAAATGGAAGTAGTCATTATCACGCCATCAGATATAGCTAGAGCGGTCCGTCCGTTACCGAATTGGAAATCACCGGGACCGGACGGACTGTACAACTTTTGGCTGAAATGGCTAACTAGTTCACACACTTGCCTGGCATCTCAGTTCCAGTCATTCTTAGAGTCTAGGTCGCTACCGCAGTTTATGACGACAGGCATTACCCACCTGCTCCATAAGTCAGGTAGTCCCGCAGAACCCATGAATTATAGACCGATCACGTGTTTGTCGACGGTCTATAAACTTCTTACATCCATTTTGAGAGCGAAAATTAACACACACATTGACAGTTATTCCATTATGTCTGCCTCTCAAAATGGATGTAGGAACGGGTCTCGTGGCACTAAGGAGCTACTTCTCATCGACATGGCCATTAGCCAACAGGTTCGTCGGTCCCGCAAGGATCTATCGACTTGCTGGATAGATTATAAGAAGGCCTACGACTCGGTGCCACATACATGGCTCATGAGGGTGCTGGAGTTGTACAAAATAGATACGACTCTACGCACCTTCCTTGAATCGTGTATGGGGCAATGGAGGACAGTCCTTCGCTATCCGGGGTGTCGACAGGTCCAGGGGAATGATGAGCCTGTATGGATTAAATGGGGAATATTTCAGGGCGACAGTTTAAGTCCACTTTGGTTCTGCTTAGCCCTGAATCTTCTAAGCATGCAGCTGGAGGATTCAAGTCTAGGCTATCGGTTGAGGAGAGGTGGTCAGGTCATATCTCACCTCCTCTACATGGATGACTTCAAAATCTTTGCCCCCAACAAATTGCAACTGATGGAGCTACTGAAGGTAACTGAAACTTTCAGTAGCGCCATCAGAATGGAGTTTGGTGTGGACAAATGTGCAGTCATGCATGTGAAGCGAGGGGAGATAATGGAATCCAAGGGTATTCAACTTTCGGATTCCATACACCTTAGATCCCTCTCCTCACCCGAAAGCTATAAGTATTTGGGAATGTTGGAAGCGTTAGGCATCAACGTTACTGACATGAAGCAATCGTTGAAGGAGCGCTTTTTTGGCAGCCTGAAGAAGGTATTGATTAGTCTTCTTTTAGGCGGAAACAAGGTGCGCGCCTTCAACGGTTGGGTCATGCCGGTTTTGATGTACTCTTTCGGCATACTCAAATGGACTCAGACCGAACTAGACGCCCTGGATAGGAGGGTCCGTACACTGTTGACCGCAAACCGGATGCATCACCCACGATCATCGGTGATGAGACTGTACATCCCGCGGAAGTGCGGGGGTCGAGGCTTTTTAAATGCGAAGACCCTCCACAACCGCGAGATATGCAGTCTCAGGGAATATTTTTTGAAAACCGAAGTGGGTATGTACCGTGATGTGGTCGCAGTGGACAAGGGGCTCGCCCCACTTTCCATGCCTAAAGAGAACTGGTGCAAACCTGTAGTCCTTACTACCGATGATCGCAAGGAGATATGGCAAAACAAAGAGCTACACGGGCGCTTCTATCGAGCTCTTCATGAGCCCGATGTAGATTTCTTAGCGTCCGTATCCTGGCTACGTTTTGGGAACCTTTTCGGGGAATCTGAAGGTTTTGTCTATGCAATTATGGACGAAGTTATCTTGACGAATAACTACCGGAGACATATTATGAAGGACGGGACGGTTGACGTGTGTCGGGCTTGCCACCGTCCGGGTGAGTCTATCAGACATATTATCTCTGGTTGTTCTCGTCTGGCTAACGGCGAGTACTTGCACAGACATAACCAAGTAGCTAGGATTATTCACCAGCAACTAGCTTTAAAATATAAACTTGTGAACTCTGAGGTACCGTATTACAAGTATGTGCCCGACCCAGTTCTAGAAAATGACCATGTCACGTTGTACTGGGATCGGTCTATCATTACTGACAGGACTATTGTCGCCAATAAGCCTGATATAGTGGTGATAGATCGATTAGCGCGCCGCGCAATGATAGTCGATGTTACCATTCCACATGACGATAACCTCGTGAAAGCTGAGCTGAGCTGAAACAAGAACAACCCAATCACGAGTGGATACAAGTACAAAGGAAAAAACTTACTAATCGGTTGGTTGGTTGGTTGCGGCAAAAGGAAAAGCTGAACCAAATACGAAATTTAGAGCTGCTGAAAATCGAATTCCTCTCTTTATTAATTATGTGGACAAGAGCGCAAGTGAAACCGATATTATTGAATATATTGAACAAAAGACTAGCATAGCCGTTACTATGAAAAAAAATAAAATGAAGACAGAAATCTTATAATGGTTATAAGATATTTGTACCACAAACAAAGTTATCACTGTTTCTTGATGATGAACTTTGGCCGGAAGAGATACAGTTCCGCCGGTTTGTTTATTTTAATGGAAACTAGTTTGAGAATAAATCTAAAAATAAAGATAATAATGAACAGAATGTACCAGTCAAACAATACAATAATGTATAGCTGTGTAAACACGGATAACTCTTTAGGAATGAATGCAGTAAACTTAATTAGTTTTAACTGTAAAAATGTTGTGATATCTGTAGACTGTGTAAGAAGGCTATGTGGTACTGCCGATATCATAGCACTGCAGGAGACGTGGCTGTTGCCACATGACCTCACGTACCTCAGCAGTATTGATGACGGTTTCGGATGTACAGGTACTTCAGCAGTCGACACCTCTGTGGGTATACTTCGAGGTAGTCCGCACGGCGGCGTAGCCTTGTTGTGGAGGAAGACCGTGTTCCCGGTGGTTACCATTGTGAAGTGTGTCAGAATGCGTTTGGCCGTAGTAAAAATCGAATTATGTAATAATTGCTCGGCAATCATATTTTCTGTTTATATGCCTACCGATTCCAGAGACAATTTAATTGAGTTTACAGAATGTTTAGGTGAGATTAATGCCGTAATTGAAAGTCACAATGTAGAATCAGTGTACTTGCTAGGTGATTTCAACGCCCACCCTGGTGAGTTGTTTGCATCTGAATTATTAAGTTTTTGTGCCGATCAGTCTTGGTCGTGTATTGATATACAGTTGCTAGCAATAGAAACATTTACTTAATTTTGTAACTGATGTGCACGGTAGCCAGCGATGGTTAGATCACTGTGTGGTCTCTGAAGCTGCGAGTCACTCAGTATTAAGTAGCTCAGTTTTATATGATACATACTGGTCTGATCATTTACCCATTTTAATAAAGTGTAATTTTAATCTTTTAATATTTAAGTTAAGTACGTCTAGCACGGCTCGCGAAAATAAAATAAAATGGGGTGAGCGTCACAGAGAACAGATTGGAATGTATCATGATAGCTGTAATTCTAAGTTAAAGGACATTGACTTTCCTAGTGAATTCACCTACTGTGCCGATCAAATGTGTAGTATCCTACACATAGATAAATAATAAATAAAATGTATGAAAAAATAATGTTGGTACTTTCTGAGGCCGCAGAATGTAGCTACAATGTTAGAATGAAATGGAGAGGAAAATATGTTACGGGCTGGAATAGATATGTGCGCGGCCCTCACAAGAGGGCGCGACTTTGTTATCACATATGGTTATCTTACAATAAACCGACGTCCGGTAGTATTTACAATAACATGTGTGATTCTAGACGTTCTTTTAAATGCAAGTTAAAAAGGTGCCAAAATAATCAACAACAAATAAAAATGAATATTACTGCTGAACACCAAGCCAATAATAATTTTAATAAGTTTTGGAAGTCGACTAACAAGATGAATCTGAGACCTGGCCTTCCCGTGAGCGTGGCTGGGGCCCATGATTTTGGTGATATTGTTAATGTCGCGTGAATTCCCGACAAAATTATTTGAGAGTTACTGGATCTTCGACAGAAAGGCAATCGCCTATGCGGAATACAACTGCACCAAACAATACTTCATGATTAAATTAAGTACTCTCACTTTTTAGAAGAACAAACAAGTCTAAATTGGTGATAAAACTTTCCATTATAAGATTTTATAGTCGCAGAGCAAAAATTTAGTTAGCAGTTACATAGTTGTGAACAATCTAAATTATAAAGCAAAATTTAAGCCCTTTTATTGCAAAATGTCGATAATTAGTTAAATACCCTCATTAGAGTTTTAAAAGATGTGCTAATGAAAATTTATAATCGTCAAAAACATTTCTTAGAACTCAATACACAACTGATCAACAAATTAGCTTACTTATCAGAAATCATTAACAATCATTTAATCACCTATTCAGACTTATTAGAAGACTAAATCATTGTAATTACTTAATCACTTATTTTTAGACTCACTAGAAGACTAAACAATTTGTTATTTGTATTTTGGTTGTATATAAAGTTTTAAAACCTATTTTGTATTGATAAATATCCTGAGAGAGGGGATCCTGGAGGTCACCTCAGAGTCTTCATAGAGTAGGAGCTTGCCGGAAAGGCGGCTTCGCCCGCCGCTAGCGGTGGACAAGAGTCCACCGCCGAGGCAGCCGGAACCTGTGCCTCTAGCATGCCCAGTAACGAAGGGCAAGGGCAAGAGGACCAAGTCGTCTCCTCATACCCCAACCACAAGCGCAGAGGGAGCGTCTGGGTCGTCTGCTACTCAGACAGGAATGGCCAGGTGTTCCCTGCCATTCCCATAGCTCCCCAGCCTGGGGGGCGTAAGGGGCCGGCCAGCTAGGCGGGCATGCGCCGAGAGGGTTGTAGATGTAAAGGCTGAGCCGGTTTCCCATGGCCCCCCCATCACGGCAATGTGGGAACACTGCTGAGTTTTAGTGGGTATATGTCATCATCGACAGGAGTCCCACATACCCCGACTTGTCCCCCACGAGCGGGGATGCGTAATGCATTTCTCAGCGATAAAAAAAGGGAAATAAATGGTATAACCTTTGGAATAGGCAATTTACTGTACCATTTCCAGCATCAATGTTTGGGTCGCAATATAGGGGTGCCAAATACAGGCAATGGACTCGAGTTTGCTTCGAACCAGAACGGTGTACAAAAGGCTAATAACATTCGGATTGAGAAAGCCACGAGTATTTCGCAAAACAAATCCCAACTCCCAAAAAATCCGCCTGAAAGATTTATTTGCAAGGGTAGAAACGTAATCTCTAAATTCAGACATCGGTCGAAAGTCACTCCCAAGTCCTTTATATTGGTGACACGAGGAATTGCCTCACCACCCAAACTGTAGTCGTAATGGATTGGTCACAACCCTCTACCGTAAGTCATGACGCAGCACTTGCCGGTGTTAAAACATAGCTTGTTCGCAATGCTTCACTCATAGATGGTATCAATATCCCTTTATAGAAGTTTGCAATCCGCCTCCGTTCGGATTTGCGCGAATAACTTAAGGTCGTCGGCATATAATAGGCATTTGGTAATTTTAACATTCGTAATCAGGTCATTGATCATGATCAGGAACAAAGGCGGCCCTAACACGGATCCCTGACTTACACCTGAGCGTGTATCGTAAGGCTTGGACTCGAAGCAGCCGTGTCTTACAAACTGCTTGCGATCGCGCAGATAGTCGGAAAATAAATTAAGAAGACCGGACGAGAAACCGATGGCCCCCAGCTTTGTCAAAAGCACATCGTTATCAACTCTGTCGAATGCTTTCTGGAAATCGAAATATAGAGCGTCAACTTGCCCATCCATATCCAAGCCACGGGATATGTAGTCTACTTGAATCAGTAAATTCAAATTTACGGAGCGACTCGGCCGAAAACCGTGTTGCGCATCAGTTAAGGACATATTTACGCGTTTTTAAATGAAAGTGTGGAGAATGTGCTCAAAAACCTGGGTAATGGTTGGCAAGATAGCGATGGGTCTGTGTTCCTCTACTGATGTTTTGTCACTGATTTTAGGGATGGGAGTGACTCGCGAAGTTTTAAATTGCTAAGGGTATACGCCGAACTGGAGGGCTAGGTTAAAGACATGACATAGAGGGGCTGCCAAGGTATCATGACATCCCTTAAGCATAAAGGCTGGAATGTTGTCAGGGCCAACCGAGCTACAGGGTTTAAGTTAAGCAATTTGTTTTTGTGTAATATACATACGAGTCTGAATTTTCATAGAATTTCATATAACAGGTTTATTAAACAGTTAGGTATACAAAATAAAAATATATTTTATTTTTCAGCTGCCATTAGATGCATGTGTTTGTCACCTATGTTTCAACTTATTGAATACCGAACAGGATTTTTTTTTTTTTTTGAGGTTGGGAAGTCGTCAAATAACTTCTCCTGCTCTGGGCGGAGCGGGAGGGTGTGTCAGACTCTTACTGACTAAAACCCACCCGTATTCCTTCCTGTTGCCTGTGTTGCCAGGGGACTCGGTGACCCATAAGTACCTACCCCCGGCAGGCATCGGCCCTAGTGGAAGGGGCTTACAAGATAATGTGGTGCCAGCCATGTCCCATGGATCATTAACACCAGTGTCTCCACCACCGCCACCACAACCACCAATACTATTACCACGACCAGCACATCCAGCATCAGCTGATGGTATAAGTTTACTAAATTACAAGCGTGCCAGTAGTACTTCTAGTCACTATTATATTTAATAGATTTGTCAATCGTACTTTGCATTTAATACTTATGTTTATTAAAAGGATTTTAATACAAGAACACAATTTCTATGTGCCACGCAGTTGTAGAGTTTGTCAGACACATTTATTTTATAATGAGTGGCACTTGTTACCACAAAATACTGCTATTTTGTCAATGCCAGACAGATAGAGGACGTAATCAATACAGCAAAATCGAATGTGGACGTTTTAGATTTTGCAAATGTAGAAGAAATGTTTGCCTTTATTGGACAGATCGCACAATCACAGAATTTTTAGAACTATACAATAGTATAATCCTCCCAATTACGCTAAGCAACCAAAACGTGCTTTAGCATTATATCTTATCAAATTAAGAACTAGTGACAGCAACAGACGACTTTCATCATTATTCAATATGTCTCAGTCAACAGAACAATTTCTTTTGAAAAATGTTAGAAATTGTTTAAAAGATCTTTTTGTACCCTAAGATATTGGTCCAGGTCATATTACTCATGCGCAGCTTTCTGTTAGAAACTTAAGAGTACCAGAAGCTCTGTTTGGAAACCTGGATACAAAACCACGATCAGCAATTGCTATGCTTGATGGTACTTATATTTTTATGCAGAAAAGCTCGAATTATGTTTAAAAAAAAACCTACAGTTTACACAAATATGACAATCTTGTAAAACCATTTGTCATTTGTTCCTGTGATGGACACATAATTGACGTGGTAGGTCCATATGCTGCTACACAAACTGATGCAGAAATCATGAAAAGTGTAGGGTGTATCTCTAACATAAGTAATGTCAATGCAAATGTAAAATGTCAATGTAATGCAGAATGTCAAATTTAAACTTAAATGCAGAAAATGTCAGTGAATGCTCAACGGGATGAATCTAAATAAAAATGCAAGTTATCCGACTCAAACCACGTCTAATTGAACACTAAATGTAACTAAAGCCTATAAATAAAATGCATAGAATAATGCAATATGTCAGTGTCAATGTACTGCCAAATGTAGGTCGCGTCCAAAGTGCAAATACGCGAGCCTACTGGCTAACTTATTGCAATAAATATATTTTAAAACCCATGTACGTGCACCGTACATATTGCCATAACAAAGAAAAGAATAACTAAATAAAACAATTTCAAAATATGTAAAAATAATAACATAAGAGTGTAAAACACAATGTAAAAAATGTAAAAATGCAGGACTCTGATGTAAATATGATTGATCTACGACTACTATGAAGAATGTAACTAAAGTCTATAAATAGAATGTCACCATAATAATAAATTAGCACACATCGCTATGTGTTTCAGTGTCCAATTTCACTTCACTTGAGGTAGGGTTAACACACGACACTTTGTTCACTTTTGAATCCCGTTTGTCGATCTTGCTGTTCCTGTCCTCGATGTCATGATGTTCTTCTCGTCTGCTTCTGCTTCTCGCGTCTTGCGGTCCCTCCCCCTGTCTTTGGGTTGCCATCTTTTGCCAAAAGTACACCGATGTTACAAACAGTGCAATGCTAATCGCAACAACCACATAGATTGCAATGTAGTGGTGAACGTCGTGAGAGGATAAGGTATCTAGCTTAAACTGTTCTTCTATAGAGCGTAGTTGTGTGTGTACTTCTTGAACGTCTCTTCGTGCGTTTCAAAATGCAACGATGAGTTACGAATCGAGGTGTTGATTATGTTGTTGATTGGAGATATCATGGGCATGATCATCGCATATGGTTCATTGACTAAAATGTCACTTGTATGTTCCATATATGCGTGCAATGTGAATGAGTCGCCTTGCAAGTTGCATCCTTGTTTCAGCGTTATCAGACCCGAGTGACGTAACGTCTCCGATGTCATTTGAGTGCCGCACACTAATTGTACTTCGCACGTGTCACAACAATAATAAAACCAGGTGTTTTGTTTATGTAATTTGACCCATTTGTCGGCGCATACTTTTATTTCCATATGGCAATAAGCGCTATGTTCTTCATTGTCTCGAATCAGCTGTACATTGTGTTGTATATAGGGTGAATTAGTTTGCACAGTAGAGTTTGGTCATGTAATTTTTGGCATTCATTTATGTCATATTGTTCTACGGGTATAAAGGAGTATTGGTTGGCGTTAAATGCTATTAATGCAGAGTTGGGAATAACGTACATTACCCGATTTATGTCAATACGTTGAGGAATGCTGATAAGTCTGTTAAGTTCGTATAGAGCATCACTCAGGATCGGTACTTTTATTTCCATCAACAGGTAGTGCTGTGTTATACGCGCATGTATTCTGAACAGCCTGTAGATGTCTCTTATGTCATTACGAACTTCAGGTAGTGTAGAATCACGAGGTAGTAGTCGAGCAACTCTATCTAGTTCGCTTTGCATTTGGGTTGGTGATAATAGATGTACGTCCATATGTCCTTGATCAATTAGAGCCCTTAGTGTAATGTAGTCACCTCCAGCTGTGGCTACTTGCAGTAATGCCGTTGGTAATAATATTTCATCATCATTATTTGATGCGAAGTTGTTTTGCAGATTTTTATTTGCCCTAGTTGAGAAGTCGATGACGACGGTTTAGGTGCTGCTAGTGTTGCTGAGGGCCTTTGCGCTGACCTCACAATATGTATATACTGTACAGAAGTGTGTTATGTTGCTCGTTGCAATCTCTGCATCTTTTCTGTGACGCACAGTAACCCTTAGTATGCACATACAAACAATTTTTGCATATGTTCTTGTTTTCTATGAATGCCATTTTTTCCTGACTTAGCATGTCAATGAATTTAGAGCATTGAAATAATGCATGATTGATATTGCACAACGGACAAATAATCTTGCTGAATTGCCCAGCGTTTGACGCATGGAAATTGCGAGAATAGTTTGATGAACTTTTATTGGATTGTGAATTTGCAGACTTGGAATTTTTGGCGAACGGATGTGGCGTCTTAAAGTGTGGTTTTGATGCAGGTTTATCACCGTTTTCTGGCTTTTTCCTGTGCAATGGTTCTAATGCCATAAACTTGTTCTCGACGATATCCATAAGATGATTGTATGTTGGTATCTCGCGCGGATCTGACCTGGACTGCATGTATTCCGAATACGTTTCGGAGTCTAATTTTTCGCATAAAACATAAACTAGAATCGGATCCCAAGAGCTAGTATCAACGCCCAAGTTGTGTATCGCGTTAATAGTTTCGTTGCTAGTGTCATATAACCGCCTGAGGTCGAATGCAGATTGTTTTTGCAAATTAGGTTGACGCATAAATACCTGGAAATTTCTGGTAAATAACAGAAACTTATTATTATATCTATGGTTCAAAATTTCCCAACACGTGTCATAATTTTCGGGTGCAATGTGTAAATGTTGCACGAGCTTTTCCGCCTCACCGCGAAGTCTACCCTTTAGATGCTGCATTTTCTGAGTTTTTGCAATCGCTGAATTATTGTGAATCGCTTCTACGTAGAGATCCATAAAAGTATGCCATAATGTATAGTTACCGTTAAAGGTAGGTATATCAATTTTAGGCAATGTTTGCTGTTGATGTATAGAATCGTTTAATTTTGTGTTCAACGCCCGTTTCGTTTTTGTAAATGCACTTTCGTGACGACAGAACTCGTCATAATAGTCCTGTGAATTCCCCTCTAATATGCAATCAATTTGTAAATGTAATTTGTCAATTGCAGTCCACCGAAACTCTACAGTCTTAAGCATATCCTCAATTTCCCATTTCTCCTTAACCTCGTCTAGGCTTCGATTTACTAACCTAGTGAATGCACGGAAGTTAGCTTTTTGCAACTGCTGTAACTCGAGTAGCTTGTCCTCTGCTACTAAGTATGTCTCGAACAGGGTTTTGTCAAACTCAACGTTTAGTTTACTATGGCCGGCGTGGCTGGGTCCAGCAAGAGTCTTCCTCTCGAACGCTGCAATCTCCTGACGCGTTCCATGGCACCAGCTTTTAATGACCTCATAAATGTTACCGGTGAAATATTGATGATCTTTCTCTTCTACTGCACTCAGCTCGCGGTTCTTCTCTTCACATTCCGCCCATAGCCTATCCAACCTCTCAAGCCTGTTACGAATGTAATCGGCGGTCTTCCTGCTCGCTGAATCCTTCCTAAAATTAGAATGGATTCTCTTCACTTCCTCGAGGATCTCAGCTTGACGCACGATTAAACCCTCCATTGTAAAGCCGTAAGATAAATAATGAACGATCTTACTTGAAATTCAGGAACTCTCCCTGTATGCAACTGCAGTGCTATGTGACGCTCTGGAACCTGGACCGCTGCTACCTCCCCGAATGCTCTTGCACGGCAACACACGTGGCACGGTATGACACGATACGACACAGATCCCGCGCGACGAAGTATCGAACGATGTATCGGGCTGTATGGTACTTGCAATAGTTACGAAGGACCAAAAAACTATGTAGGGTGTATCCCTAACATACTCGTAAGTAATGTCAATGCAAATGTAAAATGTCAATGTAATGCAGAATGTCAAATTTAAACTTAAATGCAGAAAATGTCAGTGATTGCTCAACGGGATGAATCTAAATAAAAATGCAAGTTATCCGACTCAAACCACGTCTAATTGAACACTAAATGTAATATACATAAAATGCATAGAATAATGCAATATGTCAGTGTCAATGCACTGCCAAATGTAGGTCGCGTCCAAAGTGCAAATACGCGAGCCTACTGGCTAACTTATTGCAATAAATATATTTTAAAACCCATGTACGTGCACCGTACAAAAAGCCTATTTGAAATTGAAGGTGGTCCATTGCGAAACCTGTTAAGGCCAAATTATATTTTTATATTAAACAGAGGATTTAGGGATGCCATTCCATTTTTAGATGGGATTAACTATAGGGTATTTAAATGAACGGCATCATCAATTGACATTTTCACAGGCCAATAAAAGCCGAAAGGTAACTTTGTGCAGATGGGTTGTAGAGATTATAAATGGCCGGTTCAAAAGAGACTACAAACTATTTCGACAAAGATATTTTAATAATGCTAGTCCAAATATGATAACCGATTTTAGAAATGCAGGAGCCCTTCTAAATAAGTTTAATTCAGTAATCCAGGATAGTCCAAATGCTAAACAAATAATAGTGCGTGTTCACAGGTACATGGACGAACAAAATCATCTGGACATTTTATTTATTTATTTATTAAAACTTTATGCACAAGTAAAAAAAAAAAATAATACCGTACAAAGGCGGACTTAATGCCTGAGGCATTTTCTACCAGACAACCTTAAGGTGATGCAGAGAAGACACATGGCAGGTGCAACTTAAGGGATAGATAACACGAATATAACTACATAATACAAGAATAGATACGTAGATACATACATATAAATAGAATAAACTTTGTCAGGAGAAATAACGATCGGTAGTGGGGAAATAACGATTAATAAAGGAGAAAACGAATCCAGCAAAATATCAGCGCTGGGATGTTTCTGCCAACTTCTTACGTATATGTTCACGTGCCTTCAGTTTAAAAGACAACCGACTGGTCGCCGTCCTGATGTTCAGAGGGAGCGCATTCCAAAGAAAGAAAGCCTGGACAAAGAAAGATGAGCGAATGAAACCAGAGCGGTGTGAAGGACATCGAAGAAGACGATTGTTGGTGGAACGAAGATTTTTACTATGGGCAGAGCACAAGTATTGAATATGGGAATTCAGGTAAGAAGGAGAAGTGGGTTTGTTGAGAATAGAGAACAACATAGACAGAGCCCTCACCTCTCTGCGCTGACGAATGGGTAACCATTGTAGAAGCATACGGTGTGCGGATACATGGTCATACTTACGAAGATTGAAAACGAACCGAATGCAATTATTGAGAAGTCGGTCAAGTTTATTGAGGAGATCAGCATTCAGGTCATAGTAACACACATCACCATAGTCAATTATGGGAAAGATCAAGAACTGTACAAGCATTGCCTTTATGTGTGATGGGAGAAGATTTCTCAACCGATAGAGCGACCGCAACGTTCCGGTGACTTTTTTACTAACAGTCGTCACCTGCTTTTGCCAGTCAAGACAAATGTCGACATGCAGACCAAGATCTTTAACATCGGAGCTAAACGGAATGACTGAGTTGTCAAAGATTACAGGTGGCAAAGATAAGCCATTCAGCTTCCTTATGCTATGGGGACTCCCTATTATGATAGCCTGACACTTGGTAGGGTTAACCGCCACTCTAAATCGATCAGACCAGTTTTTGACCACACCTAAATTCAATTAATACATATAATCTTAATAGAAGAAGGGTTATGTTTACTCCTATAGATGGCAACCTTCCTCTTTTCTCAAGTCTGTGTTTTGTAATATCTGTCAGACCCTATTTGCTACATAAATTTCCCATTTCTTATAAGGGGACCTTAACCAATTTAAAACAATGGTAGAGTCAGTATAAAAATACACAGAATCTATTTTAATTGCTATTTCTAGTGCAGGTTTTATCTTTTGCATTAATTTAGAGCGTAATACTGCTGCACAAAGTTCCAATCTAGGAATGGAGACTGTTTTTAAAGGAGCTACTCTGCTTTTGATAACTAACAAATTTGAAGTAGGTTGTTTGTTAGGATAATCTGCTACAATGTAAATACAACATCCAAATGTCACAAGTGAAGCATCACTATAACCAACTAGGTAAACCTTATTTGGTATGTCTGAGAAACAGTATCTAGGTATGGTAATATTGTTTAGAATGTGCAGTTTATTGTAAAATGATAACCATTCTGTTAGTAAATGAGCAGGGAAAGGTGTATCCCATTTTATACTACTTTCCTTCCATAGACGTTGCATGAAGTTTTAAATTTATTGTAACTACTGCTAAATAACCAATCGGATCATAAATCTTAGCAATAATTGTTAACACTGCTCTTTTAGTAAACTGTAATGTTTGTTGTTGAGAGGGAATATTAACCTTAAATGCATCAGTCACTGGAACTCATTTGAGACCAAGTGTGCTTGTTTCATCACCAATAATTAAGCTATTTGGTGAATGTTTGTCTTTATTTTGAATAATACTTTGTAAAATTTGTGGATTATTCGCTGACCATTTGTGTAATTGAAAACCACCTCTTTGGAATAATGATGTTAACTGGTTGCATGTTTCTATAGCTTCAGAAAGTGTGTTAGCACCACAATGTATATCATCCATAAAAGTTTGGTATTGAATGCAGTGCGCAGCAAGTGGATAGAGATGTCCATCTTGTTTTGCAAGTTCAAGTAGTGTCCTAAATGCTAGAAAAGGAGCACATCTAGTTCCATATGTAACCGTGTTTAATCTGATGACACAAAGTTCATCATCAGGTGTTTTCCTCCACAATATACATTGTAAATTGCTATGTTCTTCTGTCACATTGATGTTTCTAAACATCTTTATTATATCACAAGACAATACAAATTTAAAGGTTCTAAGTCTTATGATAATATCAACAATATCAGTGTAAATATTTGCACCTTCATATAAAACCTGGTTAAGAGACACCGAGGTTGATGATTGGCTGCATCCATTGAATACAACACGGAGTTTGGTTGAAACACTTTGTGGTTTTTGGACAGCATGATGAGGTAAGAAAAACTGTTTATGTTTTTCCTGTGTATGTGGAGAATAAGATACATGTGAAGAATGTCCTAGTTTTAAGTAATCTTCAATAAACTCAGAGTATTGTTTATGAAGTGTGGGATTGTTAAGAAATCTCTTTTCTAATGTCATAAAACACTTTTGTGCAATGCTGTAGGATTGACCTAGCTGATCTATTTTGTCTTGTATAATTGGAAGGTGTACTGTAAAGCAACCTGTTGGTTCTTCTCTAGTAGTAGTACTTTTGTACAAATCTTCGCAATATGTGTGTTCTGGTGTGCAAATTGGGGAAAAACTGATTTCTTCTTGCTCCCAAAAGCGTTTTAATAACTTATCACAGGATTATTCACAGTTAACCTGAGCCAACATGATTGTTTGTTTATAAGAGATTAACTCTGAATGACAGTGTTCTGTCTGATTTGATATTTGTGTGTGTTGAGACTGGATAGAATGGTTAGAATGATCTATTTCATTATATAAAGCTTGCATAGATAATTCAACATTACCTGCAACAACGCAGCCAAAAACTGTGTTTATGAGCGTGGGTTGGTTTTTACCTAAATTTACGCTACCCTGTAGTTGGAGAGTGTAAAATAATTGACCACCTATTAATAATTCTACGGTTTTAGGTACATAAAATAATGGATCTGCTAAGTTGCAATCTTTTGGCAATTTGAAATTGCTCAATGGAATATATCTTTGAGGCAATTTAGTAGTAATCTAGAACAGATTACTACTACACAGTTTATTATTGTTTCAAATTTGTCACTACATGATGCTATTTTAACCTTTACAGGTTTAGATGATACTGTAGGTATTGTTCCTATACCTTGTATTATATTTGGTTTGTTCAGTGAAAGGCAGCTGTAGTTTTTGTGCTAAAGTGTTTGTCATCAAACAACTTGGCTTCCACTGTCTAAAAGTGCTCTGCATGTAGTCCATTGACTATCGTTTTGTTGAACCTTAATCAATGCGATGGATAAATAAACTTCAAAGTGCTTAGTATGTAAGTGCATAACTGATGCGTGCTTATTACTATCTTGTTTCACACTAGTGTTAGTAACTTGACTATCAGAAATTGATACAGATGAACTCACCTTTCTGTTGGGGTAGCAATAGGTGCATAGTCAAAGCAGAAGTAGGGTTATTAAATGTTCTGTGAATTGTCGAATGATGTTTCTTACCACAGATGGAACAAACAATTTTCGAGCAAGTATGTTGAAACTTATATGGTTTAAGACAATTGAAGCATAGCTTCTTTAATTTTACCATCTCATTGCGCTAGACGGGTGTCAATTCCAAGAAGGATGGACATTTATACAATTCATGAGACATATTACAGAGAATACAACTGTCTGTCACAGTGCCAATATGAGTGGAAACATGAGTAGTTTTATTGTTGTTTACAGGAGTAGGTTTAGTTATAATTTGTGGCTTATCATACATTAAATCAATGGCTCTAGCACGATGAGTGAGGAAATCAGTTAGCTCTGTGAGCGTTGGTAAATCTTCACTTTCCTATTTCTTAAAGGGGTTCCTTTTATTAAAGGGGTCCCCATTGGGGACCCCTTTAATTATTAACTTTATTTAATTTTTATTATTTGTTGTTATAGCGGCAATAGAAATACACAATCTATGAAAACTTCAACTGACTACCTGTTACGGTTCATAAGATACAGACCACTGACAGACAGACGCACGGACGGATAGCGGAGGTTTAGTAATAGGGTTCTGTTTGGCACCCTTTGGGTACGTAACCCTAAAAAGTACCTAATTTATTCCCTTCTACATATCAATTTTTTATTTCGAGATCAAGAGCAGGCCCAATCAGCAGATTGGGCCTGCTCTTGATCTCGATCACGCTTGATGGAAAGCGATGGATGAGGTCTACGAAGGAGAGGTCTGCCTGGACGTACGTCCTTTCTAACATTTTAAATAAGCTTCCAAAGGATATTGCCAAAAAACTGGAAACCTAAAATGGTCATCAAATTAAAAATATATTAAAAGCCCACTTTACCGTGGGGAAGTTTGGAAGGGAGGGCTGCGTGTATGGGATCTAGTGCGACTTCCGCGATCCCCTGCTGTTGCCAGCCCGCCATTGCGGACCACCTTAGGCTCGCGGGGGGGAATGAGGTGTAAAACTCCCCCCACGTCGTCCAATAGGGACGCGCTTGGATCACTAAGCGTCGCCACCTCAGGTCCTGCTATGTTGAGGGCGACGGATGTCCCCGAGTCCGTCGCCCCTAGACCCATTTAGGGGACTGGAAGAGGGCGGTGTCCGCCCTCCGCCGACGCCCGGTGCGCCTGCTGCGGGCAGGGTGAGTGAAAGAGATCTCGCGCTCCCTTTCAGCAGCCTCCGTCTGCGACATGGCTGTTTCGAAGAAGGATACCACCGCGTCCCAGGTCTCCTCGCTGCCGACAATGAAGTCGACCACGGCTGGCAGCGACAGGTCACTGCCTACTCCTAAGACGAGGGCGTGGCGCGGCTCCTCCCAAGCGGCACACTCTGCCAGGGTATGCCATGCCGTGTCCTCCCGGCAGTCGACGCAGTGTATTACCACTGCGTCGGCTCCGGGCGTCCAGCTCTCTTTTTATGCGACACAGATACTTCCTGACGCAACCATGCCCGAGAGGACCTGCGTCACCCGAAACGACAGGGAGCCGTGCCTCCTCCCGAGCCAGCGCTCGAGTACCGGCCATTGCGATTGTACACCTCTGCTTAGCCGTTTGATTTGACATTTGGTCCCCCTTTTCGGCACCAGCGCGTTCGACTACATCTGGTGACGTCACATCATTACAGTAGGTACGTCACCAAGCTACTCGAACAACATATCTGTCGTTTCGTGGTTGCATCAATGACTTTGACGCAACCCCGATCAGCAGGCTTAACACGAGAACCGTAGAGGTGCGTTTCCCGTGTAGACAGTACAGAGTTTTCCACTACTAAAGCATGGCGATTACAAAATCAAATACGCATACAAGTTTTCTATCCCAAACGTAGAATCAAAATCAAAGTAGATATCAGAGTAGATAGAAAGCTTTCTTCCGAAATAGTCTACTTAAAAAGGAGTTGTGTTTTGGTTAAGGCGAGTCATTTTAAGCGGTGCTTTGTTGTTTTTATCATATAAGGCTTGAAATTAACATGTTGGGTTCAAATTGCCGATATTGGTGCCGATTCCCTTGCTCACAAACCAAACTATTTTTAAGTTCAGTGCATCCTTTTCTTTCTATTTCATTAAGAAAAGGACAGAAGATCAATTTTAGTTTAGTTCTGTCATTGATCAGCGCTTGACGTAAATTGACGTAATTTTAGAAGGCAAGTTTTTAATCACGTCTAAACTTGTATGAAGTAGTGACAGGCGCTGATTAATTTCACAGGACTAAACTTATCTTCTGCCCTCTTCTTAATGAAATAGAGAGAAAAGATGGACTGAACTTAAATTTAGTTTAGTTTGTGAACAAGGGAATCAGCGCCATTATTTAAGTTTTTAGGGTGGGTTTTTTTGAGATGGGGCAGTAAGGACAGGTACCTTAACCGTTGTCGCTAGAACAAAACGGTCTTAGGAGACAGACAGCAAGAAAATGGGCAGTTTTCACAAAATAATTTTTTGGTGCCAATCGATCCTGGGCCGTGATCCAGCACACGGACCCAGTGCGGGTTGGTAGATGTCACATGTCTTCGAATTTTTGGTTCTAGGATATGCCGGTTTTCTCACGATGTTTTCCTTCACCGTTTTTTTAGCTAAAAGTGACAACCCTGAGACAGTAGGCAATTATATCGCGGATTAGGCCGGAGAAAGCCTCCTCCCCCTCTTTATACTATGCTAATAACATGCATTTTTGAAGTATTATTTTTACTTGTAAATCCAACCATGAGATGCTCCCTGCCGGGGTCGCGGCAAGGTACAAAAGGGTTACCGAGGCCCCTGGCAACACAGGCAATGGAAGGGACACGGGTGGGTTTTAGTCAGTAAGAGTCTGACACACCCTCCCGCTCCGGCGAGCGGGAGAACTTATTTGTTAATTTCGCAGCACGACCGAAGCTCCCGCAACACTACGATGAGGACTCCGCCGCCGCACAGTGGATCGAAAATCGGCTGTAGAAGACATAGGATCTCGATTTCTTAAATGTTATTTTTTTTGCTGGAAATGACTTCTGCTGATCATTACTGTTCTATAAAATGTCATATGAAGTAATTGTGTGCACAAATGGAAGAGTTATAATTTTTATAAGAAAAAAATGTATGGAGCTGACATGAAAAATGAGGATATCTCTGGAATCGCAAGGTTGGCCGTTATATCCTTGCTCACTGTTATAGTACTATTTATTTGTGAATTTTTGACATACTTAATATCGCGGCATCACTTGCGATTTTTTTTTTTTAAATCTTCAAAATTAAAATAAAAAAGAATATGATACATTTTAATGCTTAAATATGGCTATACCAAGTGTAATTTACAATATTTTTTATGCTTAGACCAAAACATTCTAAGAAATCACAAAGTCGTATTACCTACTTATTGGAAATGACATGGTAATTATGAATTACATAATATGTAATCTTGTCTAATGCCTCAAGTCCACATTAGCTAATGATTAATAAAACTTAATACCTATATACCTGTTAAAAGGATACGTACCATAATGAGGGTAATTAGATAAACGTGATCAATAACAATAAATGGTAAACTATTGTATGATTAAAAATAAAAGCAAATTATTAAAAAAAAATATTAACTTAACCTAACCTAACATAAACAATAAAAGTTAACTTATTTTATACTTCGTCACTATCAGAATCCACTTCAGAATCAGGCTCTACAATAGATATAACTTCTAAGAACTCTGTCGGAGCTTCCTGATCCTGAAGTTTCAGTAGTTCTACTGTTTCCTTAAAGTATGTCTGCCTCTTGTGGGCATTTAATTTTGGTCTTGTGGAAGAAATTAGAGGATCAGAAGAGACGATAAGCATATTGAGGATATCCTCGTTTGATGCTTGTCTACTCTTTTTCCTCTGAACCTCCTAAAGTCTTTGTTTCGGGCCTCTGAAGCTTCTTCCGAAAGACTTCCAATTGGTACAATAGCATTTTCTGCAATTATGTCCCCTCCGTGAATCAACAATTTGTGGACGGTTGATGACATGAAGTACCAATCGTACAGTTCCACGTATTTTTCAGCGGTTGTTCTAGCGTATTCTTTAAATTTTGGCATGTCTACAATCTCTCCAGATGTGATAGCTTCCAGAATCACAGTAAATCTGCGTATTAGGTCTTCATCTAATCCAGTGATCGCTGCAGTTTTATCAGGAAATTCAAAAAACCGCCTTGCTGTGTTCCCGTCGTTAGTTGTGCCTGATCCTTGCTTAACGATGTCAATCAAAAGGTTGAGATCATCTTTGAATCGATCTTGAATGAGTTTTTTCCGTGAATGCAATAACTCTTGATGACCTTCTCCTCTTGCAGACCACTTTTTGAAGTCGAGACGATACGCTATGTGTAGAAGACATTCCATCACATTAATGCGGGCATGAAGTGATGATAATCCGAACTCATACACACCAGAAGAAATGGTTTTTGACGCAATGACATCTAACTTATTCATTTCTGTAGGCTTAGCCAAACACAGGTAGCAGGCCGCATTTGACTTAGCTTCAGACAGATATGTACAAATTTTGCCGTCAATCATCGTCATCATTAATTTGTGACTAATTTCATGTCCTTGACATTTTGAGGGAACGAGAGCTTCAATTTCGTTATCCATTCTTCGTCTTTGGTTTCTTTCACAAAACTAAACTGGACTGGACGGCAATACCTAGGTGAGCAGGGTTTTGGATTCATCCATACGGTATCACCGTCAGCTGTCAACTTTAATGGAACCAAAGAGGTGATAAATATGCTGGAATCATCTTGACCACTCTTTATGTTTTGCTTATATCTACTTTGGTTAGATGCACCGTCAAATCCCCACTTTGATATTAATATCAATTGTTTATCTTGTATTGCATCAGGACTACGAATAGTTTCAAAAATTCTGTTCACTGTTAAATCTAGTAACGCTTGTAGTGCAATCTTAGCAGATAAACTCGTTACAGTCACAAATGTCTTCGGAGGGTAGCACTGTAGCTTAGCCTTTTGCACTTTATAGTAAGACGGATATATCTCCTTTGAACCTTCTCGAATAGTCGTTTCCCTTAATGTGATATATTGCCATTTCGATAGTTTTAATGAAAGTAGCAAACCCAGTGCTTTTTCTGGTGAAAATATTGTTGAAGGAGCTGGTTTGTTCAACATTTCCTTGATTTTTGCTGCTGCTTCTGGATTTTGGAGCATATGTTCAATAACAGATGCAATATCCTCACGCCCATCTCCTTTCAAAAGTGCTGAATAAGCTACTTCATTAGGGTCATCGCCTATATGTTCATCAGATCGTCTCTTCTTCTGCATGTTACTTAGATCTTCAAACGGGTTTCGAGATCTTTTTGTCATCGTTGAAGTTGATTTCATTGTTGAAGTTGATGGTACAGGTTCAGGTACATGTTTAGTAGAAATATTTTCACTTGTTGATTCTTGAATGAGCAAATTGGTTTGCACGCAGTTTGGCCAGTCAATATTTGCCTCAAGCCAATTACTGTAATCACGTCTAAAAACTTCACTTTTCCTGTGGGATCGTAACCATCTCTTTTGAACTGCCCGTGTAAATCTTCGACAAAATTCTTTCACGGTAACACTGTCTTCATCTGAAAGGCTAGAGCCCAGTCGAATAACAAGTGTGTTGAACAATATTTCATGATCGAAAGACGAAGCATCCTGATTGCTCAGAATAACAAACAAATCCAAATTTGTAATAATGCTTTCCATTATTCACGATCACTGAGTAAAAAGACACGGTAGGATAGATGTTAGTATTAGAAATGCTCTAAATGAACTGAA
The DNA here is from genome assembly GCA_905333075.3 of Atethmia centrago. Lineage (NCBI taxonomy): Eukaryota > Metazoa > Arthropoda > Insecta > Lepidoptera > Noctuidae > Atethmia > Atethmia centrago. The sequence continues at coordinate 299,573 of HG995369.1, forward strand.
GTTGTGAATCCAATGTTTGACTATTTATTGTTATTGACTAATGATGGTATCACATTTATCTAATTACTTTCATTAAGTTAATCCTGCACTAATTGCTAAATTAGCGAGTACCCCAAATTATTTTGGTACGTATCCTTTTAACTAGGTATATAGGTATTAAGTTTTATTAATCATTAGCTAATGTGGACTTGAGGCATTAGACAAGATTACGTATTACGTAATTCATAATTACCATGTCATTTCAAATAAGTAGGTAATACGACTTTGTGATTTCTTAGAATGTTTTGGTCTAAGCATAAAAAATATTGTAAATTACACTTGGTATAGCCATATTTAAGCATTAAAATGTATCATATACTTTTTTTTTTTAATTTTGAAGATTAAAAAAAAAAAATCGCAAGTGATGCCGCAATATTAAGTATGTCAAAAATTCACAAATAAATAGTACTATAACAGTGTGCAAGGATATAACGGCCAACCTTGCGATTCCAGAGATATCCTCATTTTTCATGTCAGCTCCATACATTTTTTTCTTATAAAAATTATAACTCTTCCATTTGTGCACACAATTACTTCATATGACATTTTATAGAAGAGTAATGATCAGCAGAAGTAATTTCCAGCAAAAAAAAACACATTTAAGAAATCGACATCCTATGTCTTCTACAGCCGATTTTCGATCCACCGTGCGCCGCCATCCCGTTTTTTTGTTGTTACGATCTCGGTCGCATCTGTAATCAATATATCGAGGACCCACGAGCTCAACGCTAGCAATATCGGGCACAAGCCATGTTTCAGTTAGAATTATAATGTCATATGAAAACGATACAATATTTACAAACAAGGTGTACAGTTCGGTTCTTACACCTCTACAGCTAGTATATTGATATTTAGTCGCTGCTATCCATAATCACAGTACCGCACCATGAACTCATATAAAACAATAAATGTTGTGCACGTGTCAGATAATTGGATGGAATACTATAAGTATAGGTAATTATATCAACTAAATTCGCAAGTTTTGAGTGTCAGAACGGTTACTAGTTATTTACTGTGTATTAAAGTACTTAGGAAAGGGAAAGGATTTCATGAAGAAATGCACAGAGACAAGACTAGGTATTTATTACACGTAGGCTTGTCAGTTAAATACGTTAAAGAGAAAACTAGTTGTCCGTTCCAATACTAGGTCATCATGGAGAAGAAGGACAAGAAACTCCATGGCAGCTTGGTTCAAAGTATTTTATCAACACATTTTTTAATTAGTATAAATTATCTATGCTATAAATTGCAATTTTTTTTTTAATTTCCACCTGCCAGATAAATGATTGTTTATGGATAAGTGAAAATTTTTATGGGTAAGAATATACTTATAACGAAACTAAGTGGGCTTTACAAGGTAACGAATAATAGTCGACCAACTTAAATTTCCAGTTGAAGAATTGATTCTGGCATAATTATTTCGATGTATGGGAGAACATGTTTTTCAACTACAATGTTAAATTTGTTTTTGGGATAAATTCGACCCAACTTCCCAACTACGGAACCCTTCATTGTGCGTGGTCCAACACGCACATGGCCGGTTTTTTAAATATTATTGTTCCCAAGTTTAAACACATTTAGATGTAGTTATTTACTTCCCAATAGCACTACACAAGTAACAAGCCCTCTCCTCACGCCGATAAATCACTAAAAATGTCAATATAAACATTTTATAACTTTATGCAACGCGCCTAGCGCATTCGCTGCGATTTGGTGGCGGCAGCGCATAGGACATCGTGAAAATTGGAGAGGCACTAAAAGTGTGTGTAAATAACTAAATTTATAGACCCGACAGAGCATAGCCATGTGTCGGAGGGAGGTAAATATTAAAGTGAATAGAATACTATATAATTTGTTGTTTGTTTCCTTATTCCAAATTATAATATTTTGTGGATATTTAATACTAATTTAATATAGGTAGCAATACCAATAATACATTTTCTAAACCAAACGAAAGACATGAGTACGAAATTATTTCTTGTCAACAATAATCATCCATAAACAGCTCTCGCTGGCCGTGCCCGTTAAAATTGATCTCACAAAAAAGTGAGCATAGCACGGGCCTAGTGTCGTTGTCACACTTCTATACGTACGAGATTTTTTTTTACACCGAATACATTTATGCGATTAGGTACGAGTACCTACATAAATTAAATTATTTTTGCACGTCACTGTACTGCCACTGTCGACATGGCGCACAGTGCAGGCAAGACACCTATCGTTATTATCGCTTATTCATTCACAGAAGATATCTTCCCAGATCTTTTCCCTTAATGAACACAAAATGAAGTCAAATAGTAGTAGGGGCCAGTTTCTAAACCATTCGATCGGAAGTTCGGAACGTGTGCGAGCGATTGTGAGCGGCGCGGCGGCGGCGTCCGGGGCAGCCCCGGCGGGCGGCGCCGATAGCGTGACGAGCAAGTGCCAGCACACGACACGCTATACTTGAGTGTTGGTGTGATGCTGAGCGCCAGTCACGGCGGGGCCGCGGGTGCGTAAACGTGCAAGGGAAGAAGCTATACGTATGACGACCGGTAAGATCTGCATTTGTTCCGATACGAACGTAGCCACCACGAGCTCACCAGCGGTCCGCGTTGGAGTCCGTGTCACAATTCATCGTGCATGACCACGACCACTCTGTCAAAAGCCAAGCGATGAAGTAGAAGAACATAGTCAAGAACTGCCACAAGGCTGAGGCTTCCTTCAAGACCGCGGCTTGTATGCACTTTGTTGGTATCGCACACATTGACGCATCGAAGTCCGGAGCGTCGCGCGGTTTCCCGGACAACGATGAATGAGCCGCATTACTCTTAATTAACCATATATTGTGGCTCATAATCCGACCAAGTAAATTTTAAGTGCATGTAACTATGTGCCCACTCCGCCAGCCCCGTCAACCCCGCCAGCCCGCGATCCTACAGACTTGCATGTATGCACCTACTCTACACAGTACCGAGTTAGTTAGTTTTACGAAATAGAAACTAAAACTTTTAGTTCGTGTGGCGCAGCGTCACGGCCATCTCGGTAGATGCCATAAAGGGATGGCGCGGGACACTATATTAAGATGGACGCCGCGCACAGTCGGGGGACATATTAACAGCACTCTGCTATTCCCACGACTCTGTATAGCTTCCTAGCACGTGAGTAGTGTAAGTAGTACGACCGGCGCCTGTCCTGTACTCCCAATGTTTTAGTTTAGCTGCTTGTCGCATGTCACTGATCAAGGAAGGTCCCGTGCGCAGTGGTTGTACGTAGTGATAGTATGTACATAGAGTACCTTTAAGTGCTACACGTGCCTTCGTATTCTCACAAGGGTTCCAATCTCAATGTCATGAAATTGAAAATAATATATTGTTAAGGCGCTGACAAGACCCAATTGACCAAAATAGGCTTCGGTTAAGGAAAAAATTGCCAAATCTGTATAGTTTGTGGTAGCGGAAAAAATATATGTTCATTTTGAACATATTTCCCAGAACTTGGTTGTTACCAAAACACCTTTTGAAAAAAAATCTCGATACAAACTAACGTTAAACTAACCTCTTACCTTGAGTTCTAATTCAAAATATCTGTATTAAATATCAACTTAAGTTACTAATTTAATTAATAACAAGTACGTCTTATTTTAATGCAGAACTTGGTTGTTTTTTATTTTCGATTACTCAACTCAATTTTGAGTAAATAGATAATTGCTTCATATTTTGCAATAAATTACAAGCATTTTGTCATCGGGCTTCTCTTTCTTTTCTATGCAATCTGACAGTGCCCGCGGTTTAGGTGTTGTCAGCGTCTTAATCCGTCTGATTCTACGCAATAATTTAAATCAGCTAATATCCAACTGTCCTCCTGTAAGTATAAACCAGGCGGCGTATAAAGGCTCCTACATACTGGCGCGACTTGTCGCGCGACGCGTCGCGACACAAAGACACCGCGTGTAGCGCTACAAGCGGTGTCTTTGTGTCGCGTCGCGTCGCGCGACAAGTCGCGCCAGTATGTAGGAGCCTTAAGAAGCACCGCGAACACCACGGGTCGTCACTGTGTACTAACATAGATTTTAAGCAATTTATAATACTAACAACACGTTATGGGCCTTTAAAGCCTCTTATTAAAGTTTATTTATTTAAGAAGTCCACATTTCATCACGATTTTATTTCTATAAAATTCGTTTTTTTGGCACATGTCATAAGTGCACGCAATATAAAAAAACTGGACAAGTGCGAGTTGAACTCGCGTGGTGAGGATTCCGTACAATGAATATATTAGCTACCGTGTTTTTTATATACCAAGATAATTTATCCCAATAACAAACTTAACATTGTAGTTGCAAAACATGTTCTCCCATACATTCCAATGCAAATGTAAGTTTGTACGCACAATATTGAGAGATATACGTGTTATTTTAACACCATAGACTTCGGTTTTCCTGTAATATAAAAGTAAAGAGCTAGTTACTACATTTTTTCTCAAAGTTTTAGGTTCAGTAGTTTCGGAGATAAGGAATGGTCTGTTTTCTTAAATAACTTTAAAACTGTATATTTATTTTAAAAACATTAAAAAGAAAATTTGTGATCCTCACAATAAACCATTCATTTGATATGTCAAACGGTATAAAGTATAGGTACTAAAATATAGGTCTGGTAAACTTTTTTAAAGGCGAACGGCAGGATTGTTTGGGAATTTCATACCGCTAGTAAAATTTCGTGTTTTGGGATATTTTTAGTTATAATTGGTAGATAATATCATAAACAAGCCCTTTTTAAATTCTTGGATTTTTAGAACTTGGGTCGTAAAAGTTATAACCAGTTCTATTTTTTAAGGTTATGTACTAGTGTACCAATGTAGATTGTTACACAAAGGCACATAAACATTGTTTCGGTAATAAAGTATATGTTCTAGATTGGTTGTCTCTATTTTTGTAGTGTTTTACTTACTATCAATTACTGTAATTGAGATGAGGATCGTACCTACTCAGCGGAGTGCATTAGGAGATACCTATGCCCAGCAGCTGACTGCAACAGTTTGACAATGATGAAGTCCTGATGGGGTTTTGAGTGTAGGTAAATAAAACAATACCGTTAATAGTTTTTTTTTAAAGTACATTTATTTTAGTTATAATTAATTAAATCTTAATATTACTTCATTTAAGAAGGGGGCAGGTCGGGTAATTCCCTCATGGCGAGCATAGCTTAAATACCAATATAACTGCGTTTAGTTTACGACTAAATTACGTGTAGTTATTAAAATCTTTTTTTATATTATTAATTAATCCGAACTTCTAAAAATAGTACACTTACATGAAAATAAATGGCTTATTTGCCTTAATATGTGGTACAAATTCTAGGTATAACAAAACAACAAAAAGTAAGCGGTACGAAATCTGCCGTTCACCTTTCTAATTTGTCCTCAAAAGTGACCCTCATATTCAAAATTCATTTATTTACGATACACATCCGTGTTTGGGTCACAGAAATTCATATATGTATGTACCAAATTTCAACTTATTTGGTCCTGTAGATTTGGAGCAAATCGGCTGTGACAGAGGGACAGACAGACGGACGGATGGACGTCTTTTCCTTTTGAAATACGGAACCCTAAAACCAAACAAAAACAAAAAGATCAGATTCAATTAAAAACAATAAAAGTCAATCTATGCAATACAATCTGCCTATAAGACAAACTGGAACTGGTTTCAAGCGATTTCCAACGCACTATCGTGAATCCGTGCGCGGCCCACGAACACACGTCCACACGCTGCAGGTACTAAAGGCAGCCAAGTGCGGCGGACAACTCGTTGGCATTGTTTTAAATTTAAAATAAAAAACTTTGTGTTTAGCTATAGGTAATCTAATAAATACTTCGATAAAGTTGTGTACGAGCAAACCTAAGTTTTAACTTAGTCACTGAAGTGAGACATTAAAAGTCGTCGACGTCTGCACAAGGAAATGTTCCTCAAATCAGGTAAAATATTGCGAAATGTTTAACAGTTAGTGAAGACGAAATGTTTAGTTTATGTAATCGGTTTTCTCCCTCATACAGTAGCTTGATAGCCGTAAACAATTTGTGCAGACGTCGTTGCCACCTAACAAAATATATATTTCAATATTAAATATTCATTTATATTTTAAAACAGGTAACATTCAATAATTAGACATGAATGGACAATACGTACAATGAATGTGTAGGTTCGCGGAACGATCTGTTAAATCCCTACTTTGTAATCGTAACTGCTGATATAAGTACAATTCAACATCTTATTAAACAAACTATATGGCATAGGGATCCGTGGTAAATGTCATGAATGGTTCACATCGTATTTACAGCATAGAGAGCAATTAGTGGGATTAGAATACTTTAACCAGAAAACAAACGAAATAGATTTGTTCCGCTCCGAAAATATACCAATAAACGCTTCCACCCCACAGGGTAGTGTAATAGGCTGCTTCCTATTCTTAGTTTATATTAACGACCGCTCGAAACATATTAGTGAAACTATTTTTTTTTTTGGGTTGGATATCATCAAATAACTTCTCCCGCTCTGGGCGGAGCGGGACGGTGTGTCAGACTGACTAAAATCCACCCGTATTCCTTCCATTGCCTGTGTTGCCAGGGGCCTCGAGGACCCTTTTGTACCTTCCCGCATATTACTCGTAGTGAACCTTGTGTTTTGTTTGCGGATGATCCGCAACTAATCTCAATCTTAATAATAAATTAAATTCAATACTTCAAAATTTAAAGTCATTTATTCAAACTAGGCTGAGAATCAGCACTTTTCGAACGTCACAGTTACATAAGACAGTCCCCCAAAAACGCCCGCCCTTCACAGTTCAGTGCTTTAGCTGGGAAGAAGAAGTGGCGCAACAAACTCCCCAGCAGCGCACCTGTCTGTTTAGTTATATAAACTTGATTCTTTTTTGATTGATTATTATATTACGAAACGCAAAACATTAAATAAAATAACTTGCCATATGTTAGATATCACACGCCAATATACCAACAAAACAATGAAAACTGTACTCAAGCAAATAAAAATTACAACATAAAAACGTAAAGATAACTTAATATCTAAATTTATTTAGGTATTAAGATCTGTTTACGATTTTTTAAGCCTCCAGGCATAAAGGGCGTGCTCTTACATAAGGCTATTGGTGTAACTCGAAGTGAGAAATGATAAACTAGCACCATCGAAGTAAATATATAAACAATTACTAATAACAATTAAAACCATGGTCAGCAAGACGACCAGTCTACCACAAGCAGCACCCGTTCACGAGCATAACGCAAAGATCAGCCATCACCCCCCTCGCTATATTGGAGGGAATGAGGCAACCCGACCCCCGATGCTACTGCAGGCAGTGATATCTAAGGGAGCATGACGAACTTGCTGCCGGTTGTTCAGGCAAGAATAGTATAATCAATTGTCGAGGTAGCTAGCTAACTACTTATTGCAATACAACTCATAAAAAAAACATTGTAATGAGTAGGTTATGTCACTAATAAATTAAAAATTATATAAATTAAAATACATTGATTAATACAGTCAAATAAAAGATAAGCAATTATATGAACTCATATAACCTGTCTAAAAATTCTGGAGAAAGAACATAAACAATGTCTTGTGTTAATCACAGCGACCAACTATTCTTATCGTTTAAGTAGTCATTGATACAATAGTATGCCTTTGAACAAAGGGTGGATTTTACTTTAGTTTTAAATGCATTAAAAGGCAAATCTTGCAAAGAAGAAGGTAGCATGTTATAAAAAGTTATACCAAGCCCAACAAATGAGTTAGGAACTTTATGAAGCCGGTGAAATGGAGCTCGTAATTTGTCCTTATTTCTAGTGTTAATATTGTGAATATCACTGTTTTTAGTGTATATTTTGCCTAATATATAAGATGTTGGCCAATATCTTTAAAAAAATCTCTCAGAGAAACTCTGGCACCAAGCTGGTAAATTGCTCGAACAGCTTGTTTTTACCCGACTGCCTCAGGAGGGTAATGTTTTTCGAGAGTATGTATGTATGTATGTATGTATGTATGTATGTATGTATGTATGTATGTATGTATGTATGTCTATTTCTTTGGCACGCTCTGTAGCCTAAACGGCTTGATGGATTTTAACATATGAGGTGTCCTTAGATTTGTCTAAGTGACATAGGCTATAAAAATATTATATTTTATAAATTGCATCTGCAAGTACAAAAAAAAGGAGGGGAATGTTTTATTTAAATTAATAGCAACAATATTGGTATCAAATAAAAGCTAATAATAAGTAATTTTTAATTATATGTATACCTAAATAACGCTAAAAAGCTTGAAATAAAATAAATTATTTAAAAAACAAAAAACCCGACTGCTAAAACACATAACTGAAAAGGGAAAAACAAGCGTTATAATCTATATAATTTTGGTCTTGCAGGCGGGGACAGTCGAATAACCTGAAATATGATGTAACTTTTGATTGTCCCCGCCTGCGGTAACAAAATTCTATAGATTATAACGCTTGTTTTTCCCTTTTCAGTTATGTGTTTTAGCAGTCGGGTTTTTTGTTTTTTAAATAATTTATTTTATTGAAGAATGAATATATTTTGAATGTCAGCGGCTTTGCCCGACAGCAGAATACCGCAGGACATAACGCTATGAAAATAACTAAAACAAACAAATCGAGCTGTATCAACGTCAGTGTACTGTCATACTTTTCTGACGGCCTAGGCGGCCGAACTGAGCCTGCCCGCTAGGCTTGATATAAGTTGGCCCCACTGAAGTTTGGCAACTACTGTTATACCAAGAAAAACTGTCGAGTCTACAGTTTCAATCATCTTATTGTCTCAAGACGATGTTGGGACCTAGATTCTTAACATTCGGTAAGGTGAACTTTATACATTTCGTTTTCTTGGCATTGAGAACTAGGTTTTGCGTCGTAAACCAATCCGTAACCATTGAGAGTGCACTGTTTACGTCGCCAAAATCTTGTCTGTTCCTGTTTACTTTAAAAAGAAGGGAGGTGTCATCTGCAAACAATACAACGTCACAGATACCCTTTAAATACAATGGTAAGTCATTAATATACGTCGCGGGAAGGTACTTATGGGTCACCGAGGCCCCCGCAACACAGGCAACAGGAAGGAATACGGGTGGGTTTTAGTCAGTAAGAGTCTGACACACCCTCCCGCCCCGCCCAGAGCGGGAGAAGTTATTTGATGATTTCCCACCCTCAAAAAAAAAAAAAGTCATTAATATACACTAAGAATAAGAATGGACCCAGTATTGAGCCTTGAGGTACAACTAACTGAACTAGTAACTTGGAAGATTTCAGATCATTTACATCTATTCATTGGAACCTATTATGTAAATAAGAATGTATTACTTTGAGAGCTTCATTTTGGACACCGTAATGACGTAGTTTACGCAAAAGCGTGTCATGGTGCACGCAAAGGCTTTGAAGAGGTCACAGAAATATACAGAAATAAACTCCAATAGCATTTTGCGAGTTCTCCCATGCGTCAAATATGTGTTTCAGTAGTGCAACACCCGCATCTGTAGTCGAACGACCTTTTGTAAAGCCATATTGTTCGTTATGAAGAAGGCTGTTTAAATTAAAATGTCTTAGCAATTGCTTGAGTATTAACTTTTCAAATATTCTGCTAAATGCAGGTAAGATAGAAATAGGTCTGAAATTGCCAACGTCATTTTTATTACCTGATTTAAATAAAGGTATGACTTTACTACTCTTCATGAGGTCAAGAAAAGAGCCTAGATCAACACATTTATTAAAAGTAACAGCTAGATTTCTATTATATTGCCTAATAGTTTAATGCAGATACCCTAGATATCACCAGTGTTTTTAGACCTAAGTGTGTTAAAAAACATTAACTACATTACGAGGTGTTACATGTTCGAAACTAAATAAGCGACTACATTTAGGCACACTACTATGCAAAACGTTTTCAGCTTTAGACGGGGACGAATTTAAGGAGCGAGTCGTAATTATAGGTATGTTGGCAAAAAACTCATTGAATGCTTCAGCTACGTCAGCTGCTTTATTAACTAATTTGTTGTCGACCATAATCTCAAGTTGTTTTTCTTGTTTAACCGACTTAGCCGTTTCATTGTTAATAATTTTTCAAGTGGTTTTTACTTTATTATTGGATTTTTTTATTGTTTCGCTTAAAAAATAGATTTAGCAAAAACACAAATCTTTTTAAATAGTTTTGAATAATTTTTGACATACTGTAGGAAAAGAGTGTCAAACCTGTATTTTTTCAAACCGTATAACTCGTATAGTCACGCTCTACTTTTATAAATACCTGGAGTAGCCCATTGGTTAAAGCCAGCGGAGGTGCCATTAATGTTAAGGGTTTTGGTCTTGAAGTAGATTGGTACTCTTTTTGCACAACATCAAAAAGGGGTCCATAGATATCATTAGGATTCTCGTGTTCATGTTGTTGTAGATGGTGTAATTCTATGAGGTATATTATTTTTAAACTTGTCGCACCGACAAGCTGTATAAGGCCTGCATTCTATTTTATGCGGCTTTTTATGTAATGGCATAGGAAAACTAGCTAATAAACCACAGTGGTCAGACGTTAAGTCACTTAACTCTAATTTATTTTTAGCATCACATTCACTAAAAATATTATGAAGACAAGTCGACGAGGATGCCGTGATCCTAGTAGGTTCAAAAAACAATTAAATGAAATTATAAGACCTAAACAGATTGAGAAGCCTAATACTTAACGGAGTAACATCTAAAATATAAATATTAAAATCTCCACACAAAATTATACTTTTGTTACTACTTTTTAACCTATAGAGTGAATCCTCCATTACCGATTAAAAACGAATAAAATCTCGAGAGGGGGGTCGATAAACGCAAATTACAACTCAATAGTGCGCTCAATAGAAAGATTAACTAAGTCTAAACGTTGTTTACACTTCAACTTGTTTGAAACAAGAACTAAATATCCACCGCCAATAGCACTTTTTCTTACAAAAGCACTTTGTACAGAAAAATAATCACAATTCATAAACACTACTTCATGTTCTTTCAATCAGTGTTCAGTCAAACATGACACCTGGACATCATAGTTCTCATAAATAAAATTAACTCTAACTCTTTGCCGGACAGACCCTGCATATTTTAGTGTACAACATTCAACATGCGGCTGACCTGTAGTCGCACCTAATAGTTTAAACTACAAGGCGTATCAAAAGTAGTGTTAGTACCACTACTAACAGTAATCGATGGTACACTACAGGTACCAGAGTCACTGTGTATATTGTATGCTAAAAGATTAGCAATATGTCTCCTACAACTAGGTGGCAAATACATCGTATAATTTGTCAGTTTGCAATCAGTAATAAATTGATTTGTTTGAATTTTTGATTGATTGTAAAGGATCAAACTATAAAATAGCGTCACTGTGAGGACAGGTCCTATTATAAATTAACATATTTAAATTATAAATGTGCCTATTTTGCTCAAGAGACAAATATTGAGAATAAGGCAAGGCGCAGAAAATAAATTTATAACTTTTGGTCTCATTGAGATGTAACATTAAAAGGACACATTCGATTATGTCCTTTTTCCTTACAACGTTGTATTAATCAAATTATTCATACTATCATTAACATCATTAATACAGCTACCTACTGGCTGATCCACTGAGGGTGTGGGTGTAATAAGTTGAGGCTGGAGTGTCTGGGAGCAGGTACAGCTAAAAATAAATTATTTAAAAAACAAAAGACCCGACTGCAAAAACACATAACTGAAAAGGGAAAAACAAGCATTATAATCTATAGAATTTTGGTATCGCAGGCGAGGGCCTGCGATACCAAAATTCTATAGATATGATATGTTTTTTAAATAATTTATTTTATTTCAAGCTTTTTAGTTTTATTAATATATATATTTGAAAATTACTCATTACTAACTCTTATTTGATACCAATATTGTTGCAATTCATTTAAAAAAAACTTCCCCTCCTTTTTTTCGTATTTGCAGATGCAATATATAAATATTATATAGCCTATGTCACTCCCACAATTAGGACAAATTGAAAGACATCTCATATATGTTAAAATCCATCAAGCCGTTTAGGCTACAGAGCGTGCCAAAGAAATAGACATACATACATACATACATACATACATACATACATACATACATACATACATACATACATACATACATACATACTCTCGAAAATCATTACCCTCCTGAGGCAGTCGGGTAAAAAGAGAGGTTATTTGTCAGAGCCTCATATCTCTCTGCATTGTACTTTATCTGGTCTGCCAACTCATTGGCCTCCTGCAAGCGCTTACTCAGGTCTTGTTGAGAAGCCTCATATTTACTAAAGATGTCCTTTAGAGCATATTCCCTAACATTCAATTCATCCTGAAGCTGCTGAGTGTCAGTATCATACATAGTATTACATAACTGTAATTCACTATTACACTACTTTAATTCTTGAATTAAATTTAGATTTTTTACCTAAGTTTCGTATTTAATTTATTAACTTTCTGGCGTTTTAAAGATTTTTGAATTTTTCTAATTAATCTATTCATTTTAATATACGTTTTTATCTTATTATGACTAGTCAATATTGAACAAAGAGATAGCTGTAAGCGCCACTTCCAGGAACAAAAAATATTAACCGTACCGGGCCTCTTCATCTTTGAAATCTGTAAATTTGTACGTAGATACCCGAAATTATACACAAAAGGAGAAGACATACAAACTAAAATTATTTAAGACATAAAAATTGAATAATAATAATAATTGCCATTTATTCTCTCTTCACAAAGCCGACTTAAAGTTAATGTTTACAAGAAAATGTCTCAGCTGTATTCCTCTTTTGTGAGAGACTGGTGCCTGATATAGGTTTTTGGGAAAAACCTGTGTTACAGGTCACCAAGCCCCTTTCACAGCTAGAATTAGCTATTACAGAGTTACCGTGCAAGAGTCGAAATTGAACAATAAATAAAAACTAGGTAAGAGTTAAATAATAAGCTTAACATAAATAATAGAAGAAGTAATAACAATAAAAATACCAACCTATAATTCTGCAGAAGTTATTGAGTCATGTTGTAAGTTGTGGAGTGAGAGTAGCGAGAGTTGTTTTTTAAGGGGCTGAGGAGCAGCTATGGGGTTGGTCAAAATTAGATTTATTTCAGAACGATCAAAAGATTTTCAGTTTTATGATAGTCTAGGGTTTGATCGAATTTTTGGATATACGAGTAGGTTTAGGAATTCATTCAATTTATTGTAAAGATAATGGCCAAGGAAGCAATGGAATCTTTTAGGTAGTGTGGACTTGAATTGAGCCGTGGGACTAACCCTTCCCTTTCGCCGGTTGTCTTTGCGTTAAACTGAATTTGAGAATGTTTTTTAAGTAACGTATGCAATATGAACGTTTGTCTGACGGTGAGAGTGTCCCAATCTTTGTATAAGTCAGTGGTCGGAAAACGAAAGGGGAGACCAGCTCCAACTTTGAGTATGGCACGCTGTGCCCTTTCAACTTCGATAAGGTGTGTTTTTACGGCACCTGCCCATGATGTGATGCAGTCCGCGGGCCGAGTGTTTTAGAATTTTGAAAATGTAAATTACTTTTCGTAACCTGTTCACAAGGGTTTCTATGTGTGGTTTAAAGGAGAGATATTGGTAATTGGTAAGGGAAGAACAAGAGCACTGGGTTTTTTCAGTGCTACAGGTGTGAGCAGTAATCGTTAGTGTGTATGGGGGGGGGGGGGGGGGAGCAAGTTAGATCTTTGAGCAAATGCAATGCAAAAATTTACTTTGCAACATCGAATACCTCCGATTAAAAAAGCTCTCCTCAAGTACGTAAGTCGATAAAAATATATAATAAGTTACCGGAAGAAATAAGAAATATAAATAAATAGGTACAGCAAAAACATTAACATGACTACTGAAGGCACAATAAGTAAATTATAAAATGCTATCTACTGAATCTATAAATTGTCTCAAATTGTGATACACGTAAAACTTATCTCTTTATTAATCATATGTAACCTTAAAATATGATCTCTCATTAACAGTGTTACCACAAAAAACATAGACACGCCTTAGTCACACAGTTAGCTGTTGTTTAGGGTTAGACAATGTTAAGACGCTGCTTAAATTTACACAAAATCAACCCCTGTTTAACGCGCGTTTAACCCTCGCACATTACATTCTCTCAGTACGTAAATTGCAATGGATATCTTCAATTAAGCCAATTTTAATGATTTGAACGACATGGAATTTATGAATAACTATCGTGTTCAAGTGCACCGAGTGCGATGGAATTCTTTCGCACATTACAATGAATATAACTTCAGAAAAACGGTACAGGTTCAGCAAAGCTTTCGGAAAAAAAAAGTTGACCTAATATAAGATGATATTCCACATGATTCTCGTGGTAGGTGCTTAGATCCTTAAATTCAAGTTCCCTGTGCCTTACGGAAGTGGGTTCACAGTCAGGTAAGCGCCTTCCTTCTTGTCTTTAGTTTTTGACGTTATTACCGGTTGTCATTGTACAACTTATTTACTGCTATTATACCGGTGACTTAAGGCGCTGACCAGACCCAATTGACCAAAATAGGCTTCTCTTAAGAAAAAAAATTGCCAAATCTGAATAGTTTGTGGTAGCGGAAAAAATATATGTTAATTTTGAACATATTTCCCAGAACTTGGTTGTTACCAAACCACGTTTTGAAAAAAAATCTCGATACAAACTAACGTTAAACTAGCCTCTTACCTTGAGTTCTAATCTAAAATATCTGTATTTAATATCAACATACGTTACGTATTTAATTATTATCAAGAACGTCTTATTTAAATGCAGAACTTGGTTGTTTTTTATTTTCGATTACCTACTCAACTTTATTTAGAGTAAATAGATAATTGCTTCATATTTTGCACTAAATTACAAGCGTTGTAATTTAGCGCGCTACTCTTTCTTTTCTATGCAATCTGACAGTGACCGCGGTTTAGGTGTTGTCAGCGTCTTAAGCAAGACTTGCAAAAATGTTGCTATAGCTTTGGCAAAGAAATCTCACATGTTCATCAATATGCCGTTAACAGTCAACGAGCAACTAGACACAGTTAGAGAATTTAGAGCCATTTCCAATTTTCCTACTGTCGTTGGGGCTATAGACTGTAACCACAAGATTCAAGATTCAAGATTATTTATTTGTGAAACCAAAAACCACATCAGGATTAAAACTTCAATTCAAACCTCAACAAAATATCCTGATTCAATCAAACTACCACCCACTGTCAGAAGCAAGAACTCTCATTGAAAAGTATCCGTTCCGTTGTTAATGTACAAACAACTTTTTACATTTATGTCTACACCAGCCATAATTATGTTACCAATGGCGGACTTATTAATTTAATGAAATAGTACTTATTTTGATTCTAACTTAGTTACTCCTTACAAACAACTGCTCAAACAAAAAAAAAAAATTGAAAGGAAAGAAAAAATTTTAAACACTTGTTTTAAGCAGTGTTTCACTACAAAAAATAAAAACAACGTTTAAACACGTGTTTGATTAAACAGTGTCTACTGTTTAACCAAACACGTGTTTAAACGTTGTTTTTATTTTTTGTAGTAAGACTGTAGATGTTGGTAATAATATTACCTAACTAAATATAACTTTATCTAAATGTAATAAACATAACATCACGCCTTGTTTCCCCGAAGGGTTGGCAAAGGTAATAGTATGGTAAAAGAAAAGAAATTATTTAAAAACAAAAAACCCGACTGCAAAAACACATAACTGAACAGGGAAAAACAAGCATTATAATATATATAATTTTGGTCTTGCAGGCGGGGACAATCTAAAGTTACACCATATTTCAGGTTATTTGACTGTCCCCGCCTGCAAGACCAAAATTATATAGATTATAATGCTTGTTTTTCCCTGCAGGGCTAACATGACAAGCGCGAGAACGCTCTCTTTCTCGATTTGTCGAAATTAGTCTACGATTCTGACGTCATCCGAATGCCTAACATGACCGCTAAGCGTGAGTAAACTCGAGAAAGGCACTTTGACAGTTCTTTATCTCGCGACGAGAAACCGATGTAGCAAATTATTAAAAACAAATCATTTTTATTTTAGCAACATCGGCTCATTCGATAAATTTTACGCATGGAATTAGTATGTACTATAATGATTTTACATCCACCTCTATTAATTTATGTTGTAATTTTTTGTGTAACCGACCTTTTTTATTAAAATTTAATATTTTTCTATGGCATGCCGAAATTAAAATACAAAATGACGGAAACGAAAATGCGTGAGTCATTTTTGTTAGGGGAAAAACCTGTGGGTTCGCGTCACCAATATGTTAACCGCGTCACCGACATACTAACCACGTCACCGACATCCTAGCCGCGTCACCGACATATGAACAGCATCCCTTGAATATGCAATCTGCGTCACCAACATGCTAACTGAGTCACCGACATGCTCAATGCGTCATCAATATGCTGAACGCGTCACCAACACGCTAACCGAGTAACCGACATACTAACCGAGTCACCGACATGCTCAATGCGTCATCAATATGCTCAATGCATCACCAACACGCTAACCGAGTCACCGACATGCTAACCGAGTCACCGACATGCTCAATGCGTCATCAATATGCTCAATGCGTCACCAACACGCTAACCGAGTCACCGACATGCTAACAGCGTGCCCTACCTGCTAGCAGAGTCAACGACATGCTAACAGCGTCACCGAAATGCTAGCAGATTTACGAAATGCCAATCGACTTACGCCGTGATAATCGCGTCACCGACATTCTGAAAGCACTTATTGACATGCAATTTGCGTCACCAACATGCACACCGCGTCACCGACATCCTAACCACGTCACCGACATGCAGACTGCGGCACCAACATGCTACTCAAGTCACCGACATGCTAATGTAACGTGTGCATCAGACTGGCGTCGCGGTCCGGCCTGTGTACGTACATGTATACGCATATATATACTTATATATGTTATTCCAAAGTTTTAAGTTTTCATTTCTGTCACCAGTCCCCATGAATGCCATATTTTTTTGTATTATAATTTTGTCTACTCTTCTCGTCGTCAAAATCGAGGACGACTAAATGACAGCAAAATCGAAGATTATCTCGTGTTGAATTGTCAAAATACGAGATAACTTAGGTGCCATGTTAGGGTTTGTCGAGAAAATATCGAGTTTGACAGAACGAGTCGAGTATTTTGTATGGCAGCGCTGTCAGAAAACGAGAAAATTGACAGAAATAGACAAAAATTACTCACGCGAGAGTGAGTAATTGTCGCGTGTGTCATGTTAGCCCTGCTGGTCAGTTATGTGTTTTTGCAGTCGGGTTTTTTGTTTTTAAATAATTTATTTTTTATTTTAAGCTTTTTAGTTTTATTAATATATATATATTTGAAAATTACTCATTACTAGCTTTTATTTGATACCAATTTTGTTGCAATTAATTAAAAAAAAAACTTCTCCTCCTTTTTTTTTTGTATTTGCAGATGCAATTTATAAATATTATATAGCCTATGTCACTTCTACAACTAAGACGAATCTAAAGACACCTCATATGTTAAAATCCATCAAGCGGTTTAAGCTACAGAGCGTGCCAAAGAAATAGACATACATACATACATACATACATACATACATACATACATACATACTCTCGAAAAACATTACCCTCCTGAGACAGTCGGGTAAAAAATAGCTACTTATACTACTTACCAATAATAGAATTATTTATGTTATTGTTATTGACTTTTTATGCGAATGTAGTTTTCATGTACCTATAATTTAATTTAAATTTTTAGCTTTCTACGTCTTAGATTTTTAACTATAAGTGACAGCTATTTATCTAACAATAATTTTTGTTGTACACTGACAGGGTCTACTTACAACGGCTCTTAGCTCTAAGCCTTTTGTTAACATCTTGTTTTACCTTGTGGAACGCAAATAAATTAATATGAAATATAGATAATAATACTTAGTCAGCACCGGCCTTTCTAGAACACGATCGCTCACGACTTCCAGCCCGTTTGGATTTGGCATTCAATGAGTTGGGACGTATACCAAATGTTCCCCAAATATATTGTTCAATATTTAGGCACCGTAGCGCCGTAGCACTGTAGCGCCGTAGCGTTGTAGGGCCGTAGCGCTGTAGCGCCGTAGTACCGTAGTGACGGAGCGTCGTAGCACCTCTACGAGTTCTACAACCCTCATAGCGACTTAAATTTATGTTTATCGTGCGAGTAGAAAGCCGCGTCCTTACCAAAGCGATCGTCGCGCGAATATGCAACTGCGTCGCGTTAATTTAGTTCGGCGGACCCGAACGCGTGGTCGCACCGATAGAGGGTTTCCTGAACAAAAAAGTGACATATAAACGCGACGATTGCAAAGCAGACCAGTGCACCTTACCTACGACCGCCGCGCATTAAGTTGTTTACTTCGAACGTGCGCCGATAACAATCTGCTCGGATTTCGGCGTTTAAAATACATAAATATGATACCTTTAGGCCATATGTTCTCGTCTAGGTACAAAGATAATTTCGATTCTGAGACTAAGAAGCCTTTCTTTTTCTGATCGGATACAGTTTCTTGAGTCTTACTGCGAATATATTTAATTACTAGCTATTGCCCGCAATTTCTTTTGCGATCCAGGATGAAAAGCCTATGTCCTTCTCATGGCCATGGTCTACACATGGACCAAATTCCATCCAAATCCGTTTTAGCGTGAAAGCGTAACAAACAAACAAACTCACTTTCGAATTTATAGTATTAGTTAGGATGTTATCCTCTGTCGTGTCACCGTAAATATTCGTTATAGGAACTTTCTTGTCAGCAGCTTTGAAATTACAATTCAATCTTTCGCTATGCCCGATTTTCCTATGTAACGACAGCTAGCTTAGGCGGAGACGCAGGCCGCGCAACATAGCACAGGGTAGGGCAGCATAGATTAAACTGTGTGACACAACGAATGTCAGAACTGCGTACATGAACCTCGCGTAACCCGCGCGTGTTCGTGTTCAGTCTATAGCACATCGCAAGCCAAGCAACATGAGCTCTTCGACCAATGAGCGCACGTGTTAGCTGTGCTGTGTTCCGAGTAATGCGCGACACAGGTCTGTACAGGCACGTACCTGTGCCAGGCACGACGCCTTAGACACGGATGTGGTGTAGTGAATCGTTCTTCAGTTGACAACTTCAGCTTTCAATGCACTCAGATGATCCAGCGTAGCACTTTGACTTTATGTTTTCAATTGAGGTTTGCATTCGCAAGAGATCCTTCAAAAGTTTTGTGCAATCCAGATGGTCAAAGGTGATGGAAGGGTGGTAACGAAAAGATACCACCCTTCCAGTTGCCGTGGTACGAAAACTGAAAGTTCGTCCGGATGAGTTGTAAACAATTTCATAATATATGCTAGATCTCGTTCCTCCTTGTCTTTGTTCTTACCGACAATTTTTCGCAAGTCACTACGAATCGAATCGAATAGAAGTGATTTCAACTTTTTAATCTCTGCACTGTGAATGCCAATGTCCAAATTTGCATCAGCGTCACATCGTCATTAACCGATGCTTTATTCTGGATATTTGATAAAATCTCGTCGATTACGATGTTACACGAATTGCACTTTAGAACGTCCGTCATTTTAACTCGACAATTAGCGCTGTTGACGATACGCGCCTGTCACGGTTGGGTACGCGACCGAGACTTGACTTGAATAAAGCAGCCTCTTAAAATCTTACAGCATCCTGTTGGCGCTTGGTTTTATTTACGCCGTGCGTTGCAATGGAGCAGTCAGGAAACTGTTTTATACACATACCAAACAATATTTAATACTTCTATTCTGTGCGGATAGAAGTATTACATATTGTTTAGAAATAATCGCAGTGATATGGCCTGATGGCCAGCAAACCCGGCGAACTAGGCGCAGTAGGAACTCGCGGGAGAGAGGCGCGGGGGCCGCGGGTGGGGCGAAGCCTTCCGCAGTAATAAGTTGTGCGTCATGGCGACAATGACGGACGTCACCGGCTCTAATGAAAAAATAATGACGTCAAGGCGCGCTCCCTTCGTCAAGTCAATTAGTGGAGATCGTGCTGCCGCTGCGGCCGCGACACGCTGACACTGTGGTGACCTTGGCGTAGGGAGCTAGCGGGTGTCTCCTTGTCCAGGAACATCGGAGTGTGGTCACGCAGGACAGGCGCTCGTCAGTTGTCTCCCACTGTACTGTATTGATACAATTAAATGGCAAATCGCGACTGTATAGTCGACGTTTTCTTGTCGACGATATCAAGTCTTAAAACAAACCTCAAATAAAATATGAATTGTGTGATAGGTACAGTCAACCGCACATCGGCAATATCAACTTGACATTGCCAACGCCTTTATGTCGTAGTAGTAAGGGTGATTTTCGTAATGTTACCTACCACTGATGTGCGGTTGACTGTACCCACAGTTCCCGCCACCGATTTATTATGAGAGCGGGATATCCACAGACCCGACACCGATCTCGTGCTCTCGTGCAGTCAACATGGTTACAGATAGTCGGCCTGTGCTTGATTAGCGACAGCTGCGATCTCGTGATTTATTCTATTACAAACACAACGGCTACAGTAATACAGTCGCGAGAAGACACTGATCTCGGGAGTTTTATTGAACGAGTGGTACGATCAAAACGCAGTATGTGTGCTCGTCCGAACAATTAAAACCGTGGTGTGACCGTGTGACTCGACCCCGAGTAGGTATAACCCGAGTAGGTAGCTCCGCACTACGAGGCGCTCCCAAAAGGCGCCTAAAAATACAATGGTCCGGGCTAAACGGCGATAACGTGGTCGGTATGTTGCGTTCGGCAGCACTCGGATGGCGACGGACGCCGGGCGCGGCCCTGTCCGGCGGCGGCGGGCCGCATGAGCCGCATCAGACAGAACTTGTCGCCCGCTTAGCGACCTCGTAAAAATGTTAGCTTCGCGTTTCATAACAAGTCGTTAAATAATATGTCAACTCGTAAATAAGCTTCATATACCTATATAAAATTTATTTCATGATAAAATTTACTGTAGTGGTCCATAATACGCATTTTTACCCGACTGCGGCGGAACCCAAAGAAGGATAATGTTTTGTTTTTGATGATATGAAGGTATGTCTGTCCCTATGTTCCCTCGTAGAGACTAAACAAGTGAACCAATTTTAAGAAATGGGGCATCCATATATTTGTATTAATGGCGTGAGCGACACTGGCTACATTACTTTACATAAAAATTACATAACGGTTTTAACGTCAAGAAGTACTCAACGTTATGAGAAAAACGAGAGAGTTATCTATGAAAAAAAAACAAAAACATTCCCATGACGTGGGGTGTCAAGAGAAAGGGTTCGAGGCGGCGATTACAAAAATTTAACTGACATAAAGGTTTCAAGCAGTCCTCCTTTAAATCTATCCAAAGTTCGCCTTTCGCCATACTCGTAAGACACTATGTAAAATTCCTGGTGTCCTGTCTTTTCACCAACAATTTATTTATAATTTGACAAGTAAAGATTGGCAAAACATGATTTGTCATTTCATCTTTATACACCAACTACCAACATGTTTGCCAAATAATTCACTTACCCAATAAAGAAAAGAAAATAATTACCCAATAAACTTTATTTTAATAACGTATTATTCGACAAAGAATTCATCTGGGGGCACGGTAGTACCTCCGGCAAGACGAGCCAAGCGAAGCCCAAGGGCACTACCTACCTTTTCTCGACGAGCTTTGTCGTTTTTTGGAACCCTCATAACTTGCTTTTGGATTATACCAGATAAACAAAATTCTCGGGATATGATGTCACTAGTGGACTCATTAAATATATTAAAGTAGATTTTATTGATATCTATAAAACCCTGATTTCATCATTGACTCACTCATTGATGATCATCAAGATTCTTAGGGTACTTCCTGAAGTCTTAGAAAACTGAAATTTGGTATGTACGAGTAAGCTAGTATTAGTACACAAACAACAAAAAAAAAAATCTAAATTTTGGAACTTCGAACGATGGAAGTTTGTATGAGACTTCCACAAAATTTGATGATAGAGGTCTGAAAATTGATATGAAATTTATTTT
Source organism: Atethmia centrago (assembly GCA_905333075.3). Lineage (NCBI taxonomy): Eukaryota > Metazoa > Arthropoda > Insecta > Lepidoptera > Noctuidae > Atethmia > Atethmia centrago. Next base: position 321,742 of record HG995369.1, read on the forward strand.
ACTATTATTTATAACGAGGAGTCCCTTCCTTGTTATAAATAATAGTAAAATAAATTTCATCGACCTTTACTTCAACTTACAAAAAGAAGTGAAATACCACCAAAAACATTTTCATGTAAAATGTTGCCAAGACGAGACCACATGGCTCGCACTGTCAAAAAGTTATCAAATCGCGTGTAGAGCCAAGCTTCTAACTCTACACGCCCTAACTCTACAAGCCCTAACTTCACAAACTCTACACCTTAGTCAAAATATGTGGCTTGGCCGTTTCGTTACTACGAGTACAAGAACTATTGTATAACAAAAAAGTCATGAACAGTGAATAAATTCTTTACCTTACGCCCATGTGAATGTAGCAAAATGGCCAAGCCACATATTTTGACTAAGGTGTAGAGTTTGTGAAGTTAGGGCTTGTAGAATTATGGCGTGTAGAGTTAGAAGCTAGGCTCTACATGAGATTTCATAATTTTCTGACAGTGTAAGTCATGTGGTCTCGTCTTGGCAACATTTTACATGAAAATGTTTTTGGTGGGATTTTTTATTCATGTTATCTCATAAAAAAACGTTTGGTATAAAAACGTTTTATATATTGCATTATTACGCAATTTCCTAAAAAATAAACTCCTTAAATCAGCAAAGGGGCTCGTCTTTTATATATAAAAGACGAGCGTATACGGGACATGTACTTATTATCTTGAACAATCTCACGAAGTTTCAGGTCTACAAAATAAATACTTTCTGAAATAAAAAATATCAAACTTTTTTTTTCTATATTTATTTATTTAGGGACATTTATAATCGCAATGCGTATGTCAGTCCCATCGTACCCTAAATACACGTTGGTCATATCTGGGCCATGAACCTGCACAGACTGGCCGCGTCATCGCCATTCGGTTGAGCCAGGATTTTATGGAATGTGCCTACTTCAAGTCTGTTCAACCTCAAAACCTCAAAACCAAACCAAATCATGTCTTCCAGACTCGTTTCGGCACGAGTCTGGAAGGCATGATTTGTTTAGGGTCCCAGTCCATCAATAAGTGATGTAAGTCTTCAACAACTCCACACTCCACACAGTTAGGCGAGTTTGTTTTTCTCATCATAAACGCAAACTTATTGCATGGAATATGTCCAGATCTGAGTCTATGAGCCGTAACAAATAATTTTCGACTTAAATTACTATTTACAAACCAGGGCACATGAAAAGGCTGACTCTGCATGGTTTTATACCAGATCCCTTTGTCTGAAGAGCGCTTGTCAAAATCAAACTTTGATATAATAACCTCAACTTATGTAGGTACCATTTTATTGCTATTGACGTATTTTTGACAGTAGGTGTTGATATTTTATGGGAGTTTTAATAATGCGTTTACATTTTGAAAATAATATGTGGACGCGCACTTTTCATTTTTGTTAGGTGAGTTAGACAAGTTAGGTTCCGAGGGGATTGCGGGGTCTTTGTTTGCTCGTTTCGTTCGCTCTCCCTAGAACCCCCGTCACCCCCTTCGACTCTAACCTGTCCGAGCCGGGGTGCCCCAAATCCCGACACATCTCGACTTAGTAAAAAGGCAATGAGAGCTTAGGATGGAAGAGCGATCGAAGCGAGCTCGGGACTTGGGGTACCCCGACTCGGGGGTTTGGGGTAACTGCAGGATAAGAGATAACATATATAAATCCCAAAAACTTTGTGTTAGAGCTATGTCTAAAAAAATATAAAAACCTAGGGATAGTTGTGAATCTCTGTTCAAGTCTTTGAAAATTCTTACTTTTCCGTCGTTATATATTTTGGAAATGGCAATTTTTGTAAAAGGAAATAAAAATTTGTTTGCTAAGGTCTCGGATACCAAGAAAGATCCCGTGAGAACTCAATACAAAAACCTCGTAATTTATCGGTGGCTATAAAACCGCATTACTAAGAAAAAGTGTTTTCTGCATGGGGCCTATACTCGTATTATTTAATAAACTACCGGACAGCATAAAAAGTGACACCCCCCAACAATTAAAAAAGAAACTCAAGGATTTTTTGATACAGAAATATTAATAATCGATAAGTAATATTTTTAATGACCCTATGTGTGACATCTCAACAGTTTAATATTATTGACAATATTTGATACACTTTTGTGTATTATCTGGACTTATTAAAATAATTTATTGGTATCTTAATTATTTTTCATTGGCTTACTGATACGAGTAATGCCATTATTAGTAAAATATTGCATGACAAAACTCAGGCAGAATGTACCCAGCTCACTATATTTTTTTTATAAAAAAAAACAACTTTATTGTACAACTTTACGGTCAGGTTCCTTTAAACCAGGGATCCCCAAACTATTTTGGACAAGTGACCCCTTTTCCAAATTGAACTGTTACCTCAGACCCCCATGGCCAAATTACCTACTTTTAAGATAGAAGAGAGAACTTAAAACAGCTGCTACAGAGTGTTATTTTTCATTCTGACTTAGGTCAATAGAAGAAGACAGAGTGAGATTTAGCAATGCTTTAAGTTAGCAGACTATTATGAATAAGGGGGCCTATCTTTAGTTTTTTCCTATTGATAAAAAATACCTAATAGGTAGATAGGTACTAAGGTACCAATTGGAAAACTTTGCACTTGGTTAAGTGAGTAAAGTTGACTTCATTTTCTCATCAAAATTTAACAAAATAAAATAAAAGACACAATTCAGTAAATATCAAGTTTAATTTATAATGATTATTACAAATTTGGTACTTAAAGAATCTTAAGTAGGTAGAAAACTATATTTAAAAAAGTATTAATTAGCAAAGAGAAAATAAAACATTCAGTGTGATGGATGAACCTGGTGACTATTTACCAATCTAGCTACATCCGGTTCAATATTGGTGAGTTGCAGCCTTAAATCTCCACGTTCGTTGATTTTCAAGCGGTTTCTTTCGTCAAAATGTTTGTTACCACACTGAAGCTTTTTTCAACTAGGTATGATGATGGAAAAGCGATGAGGTATTTTTCAGCAATGTTCCACAATGTAGGATACTGTGTTTCAATGTTGCGTTGCAACCAGAACTTCTGATAGCCTTGTTTGAACTTCTGCTTAAGCTCTTCGTCTGTGCTGATGGTAATCAACTCTTCTTGCATTATCACATTGGCTTCTTCTATGGCTGTGGTATTGTACGGATTTATTATCCATTGAGGAATTTGTAAATTTAAAAGATCCTCAAACCTCTTCGTAAAATCCTTGTTTAATGCGTCCAAGTGAGTGACATATAATAAAATGTCATCATTTTGAAGCATTTCTGGTAATTTTGACAAATACAGAAACTGCGAATATTCTTTTCTGCCTAAATTTTGTTTATAAAGGATTAGTTTACCCACGAAGGCCGATATTATTGATTTTGTTTTAATCAAGTTAAGATCGTCACCCTGTAGCTGCAAATTAACTTTGTTGAACATTACAAAGATATCAGTCAAGTAATAAATATCTGTTTTACAATTTTTCAGATTTTCTTTCAAATTCGGATCCTTTTCTTGTAAAAACTCCAACACTGATTCAAAATGGCTGAAAATCTTTCTAAGCAAGAGCCTTTTGATAGCCAGCGAACTTCAGTGTGCAGAAGTAATCGAGTAAAGACTTCGTCGTTTTCCTCAAATAACCGAGAGTTCAAAGAATTGCTTCGAATCTTGTTGATAGCATTTATTACATATTGTAAATACTTATGCAATCTAGGACTCAGCTTTTTTGCTACTAAATGCTGCCTGTGAATCACGCAGTGAATGACCAGTACATCAGGCAGTTGTCGCTTTAAGTGAGCTATAAAACCACGATGACGACCAACCATAGACGGTGCACCATCAGTCGCAACAGAAACAATGTTCTTCTATGGGATAGCTTTGTCAGTAAAAAATGTTCCACGGCCTGAAAAATCGATTCTCCTCTGGTATCAGTCTCTAAATATGTAGCAAAAAGCAGTTCTTGGCACATATTTTCATCTTTGATATATCGAACATATCCTAACAACAGAGCTTCATTGCCGGGTAATGTAGACTCATCCAACTGGAGAGAGAATCTGTTGGTCTGTAAGAACTTGCATAAAATGTTTTCCACATCGCGTCCCATCTCGTCTATGCATCTCTGAACGGTCTTATTGCTCAAAGGTATTCTCTTTAAAATATCATGTGCGGGTTTATGCAATACATTGTTAAGGACCTCCGCAATGGCTGGTAAGATAAGCTGCTCCCCAATTGTGTGGGGTTTCCCCGACTTCGCTATTAGTACAGATATATTATAGGACGCTCGTAAACCATCATCGTCTTTAATAGATGATGACGCAAACATCGATCTTATGGATGGCCTTTTGTCTATTTTTTCTTTAAGTGCTTGAAAAAATGACAAGGGCTTACTTTTTTGTCAGCATGTACTCTTGATAAGTGGTCATCCATTTTTGAAGGCTTCATGGCATCGTTACTGAATACTTTTTCACATATGAGACACATCGGCAAGTGTTGATTTAATGGAGATGCAATAAATCCGAACTTCAAGTAGTCCAAACTGTATTGTCTGCATTTTTTTTTTCGTGTCCGCCATCATAAAACTCTCAGTAATCCTGCAAATAAAAAAATAAGAAACTACCTAAATAAAAAACCATAATGTATGCCCCACTGTATGGCAATGCTGATGCGCTGTGCCGAATAAAAACTGTTTGGTACTTACCCTGTTAATTTTTCATAAACTGCAGATATTATATGGTTACGCTATTAACTCGCGTAGGGAGCTCAGCATTTTGTAAATTCTTTTACAGTCACTTTACTTCACTTATTAGCTATGTAATAACTTTGTAATCTCTTGAAATAAATGAGTACTTATATGAGTTATTATCGTTAAAACTCCAACGAATTTCAAAACGCAAATGAACTTTCAACCTAAGTGCAAGCTCGTTAAATAGTAAAATATCAGGAACATGTTTGAACTTGCAACTTGATCATGAATTCGTTCGTGTTAAATCGCGTAAGCGTCAAAAAGAGAGCAAGTCAAAACGCGCCTGAAAGACGTACGCTCGAACTCATTATCTTGCACAAACTTGTCCACACTGACTTGCAGAGTTTTTCATCTTGTACGAACTTGAGACTTTACATTACTACAACAATGCTATTACCTACAAAAATATTAATTATTCTTAGTACACGTAACACAACATAAACAATACAGTACCTACCTACCTATCTTGAAAGTTTTAAATAAGAACTTGTGTTAATTTAATAGGGGTCGATTTTTAGACCTCGTCGACCCCAAAATCAATTTTCGTTTATGTCGACCCCCAGGAAACCGATATCGACCCCAAGGGGTCGATATCGACCACTTTGGGAATCCCTGCTTTAAACCCTGCAGACAGAAACGGCAGCCCCGCGCAGCGGGTCTTCTTAGAATACGCTTTACAAAACAAAATAATTACCATATAAAATTACAAAATACTATAAAAAATAGCCATGACGTACAAAACTTCCTCAAAAAAATACCAAGACATAACCTTAAAATAAGATTTAAAATACTGTACTCGTGGATAACAGAATGATTCACACCTACTTCGACTGTCAGTGCAATAATAAGGTAGCTAAACAATACTGTCATGATCACTTTGTGACTGGTTTAGAAAATGTATTATACAATAGTAGAATGGTATGTATAAACATACTATAAACGTGATTTTTCCAAAATAATATAAATAGTAAATTAATGAAAAATGTAAAAATGAATATATCATGCGAAATATTTGTAAAGAGAAGCATTTGCCAAATATTTTTTGTAAAGCGAGTGTTTATAGAGTAAAACATTTGCGGAACAAGTTGTTTTTTAAATAAATAGTAGGTACATATATGAAACGTTGGTTGTAAACTAAAAATTTGTCAACGGTGCTTTGGTGAAACATTAGTGAACCAAAATTTCTACATAAAGAGTATTCTATTCTATTGGCAAGACTTAGGAACAAAATAAAGATAATTGCGTAAGAATTGAACCTTGACATGGTTTGTTTACACTTTCATCAGAAACTTTTGGGACAGAGGAAGAAAACTCATGTTGCGGGAACAACACGCTTAATAATTGTATTTCACAAGCGGGGCCATGTGGGCGGGGGCATGTGTGCGGGGGCGTGGATGAGGATTTTCCCGTCTTTGTACTAAGGTCATGTTTGAAACTCAGTTTTGAAAGAACTGAGAGTTGTTATTTCATAAAAAGAAGTAAGGTTTGGTTTTGGTTCCATAAAATGCAAAGACCTACAGAAGCCGTACAGCGATGATAGTTGTGTAGGTAGCCTAAGTGCTAGGTAGGGAGTTAAAACAAACGTGTAGAGGCAGCAGGTAGCGTGTGCCGAGAGGAAACATGAGTCGCGCGCTTGGCACTGCCGCGCTGGTGCCGGAGGGCACACATTACGCGATTTATCTCCCGACGACATTTAATATGGGACATATTGAAGATTGATGATCCAATACCAGACATAGGTGGCACGGCATACGTAAACTAACCGCCCATTGTGTCACCCTATGTAAAATGTCTACATTTATAGCTGTAATTTTTATGGTGTACATAATAAAGAGTATTCTATCTATCTATCTAACATGCGTGTTCGAATAATAAACACGGTAAATTGCGAATATAATCCATATCCATTCTTCCATACTAATATTATAACTGCGAAAGTAAGCCTGTCTATTTGACTGTTACCTTTTCAGGCCTTAATAGCCTGGCCACGAGCAGCGCTATAAGCGAAATGGAACGGCCGGCCGGCGGCGGTGGCCACGAGCAGCGCTATGCTTTGCGGCAGAGCAAACCAAAGCACGCAAGCCTGATGATATGACTGTCAACAACTCCTATTTAATAACAAAATATAATATTCATTTTAATGCCCGTATTTCGGTCCGTTACGAAATACATCAATCCATTTTCTATTTAATGGAAAATAGGAAATTATCCGATTTGTAATCACAGAGCACAATACCAGAGCCAATATCTGGTACGGTGGATTGAGCTCGGGCAAAACCCCAAACCTGGCCCTTAAAACAATTGAGAAGTTGAACAGCCATAAACCCATTCTGCGAAATTGTGAGAAGATGGGCTAAACGCCTTCAACACCAGGGTGTTGAAGACGTTTAGCCCATCTCTCTCTCTCCCTGGAGTTGTATTCGTGAGGCACTGCGGTATCATCGGGTGCCTTCCTACCTCCACCGCATTGTGGCGGCTTATTTGCCAGAGAGGTGTGTCACCTACATGGGACGTGATGGCGGAAATCAGCACCGGATGTTGTGCGGTGTTCCACAGGGCTCGGTCGTAGGCCCGCTCCTGTGGAACATCGGGTATGACTGGGTGCTGGGTGTTATGCGGACGACACGCTGGTCACGGCCCGGGGGAGCTCGTACAGGGAGGCAGCATTGCTGGCGACGGTTGTGGTATCACAGGTGGTGAGCCGCATACGGCACCTAGGGCTGGAGGTGGCCCTCAACAAGTCGGAGGCCATAGTCTTTCATGGCCCCCGGCGGGCGCCGCCGCCCGGATCACACATCGTGGTCGGGGAGACTCGAATCACTGTCGAATTTGCCATGAAGTACCTGGGATTGGTGCTCGACAGCCGGTGGGACTTTGGCCCCCACTTTCGGCGGCTGGCACCCAAGTTGTTGAGCGCGGCTGGGGCGCTATCAACGCTGCTTCCCAATCTGGGGGGCCCGAGCGCCGCCTGTAAGTGGCTCTACGTGGGGATCGTGCAATCGATGGCTCTGTATGGGGCCCCGATCTGGGCGACTAACCTGACGGCCGGTAGCCTCGCTGTACTGCGAAAGCCGCAGAGAGTGATGGCCGTCAGAGTTATTAGGGGATATCGATATCGATCTCCTACAAGGCGGCTTGTGTACTGGCCGGATCCCCGCCCTGGTACCTCGAGGCGAAAGTACTCGCGTCACTGTATCGGTGGCGCGAGGAAGCGAGCGCGCGAGGCGAGTGGCTGATGCAGCGACAAATGGAGTTGCGTCGGCCGCAGCTTTGCGCAGCCCTGGTGGCGGAATGGCGGAAGAGCCTTTCACGCCCTACCGCCGCCGCCTCGTCATCATTGAGGCGGTCCGGCCGGTACTTGAGCGCTGACTTGGTAGGAGGCACGGCTCCCTGTCGTTTCGGGTGACGCAGGTGCTCTCGGTATGGTTGCTTCGGGAAGTACCTGTGTCACATAAACAGGGAGCTGGACGCCCGGTGTCACCACTGCGTCAACTGCCGGGAGGACACGGCGCGGCATACGCTGACAGAAAGTGCCGGTTGGGAGGGACCACGCCGTGCCCTCATCTCAGGAGTAGGCAGTGAACTGTGGCTGCCGGCCGTGGTCGTCTCCATGGTCGGCAGCAAGGAATCCTGGGAAGCGGTGGTATCCTTCTGCGAAACAGTCATGTCGCAAAAGGAGGCTGCGGAAAGGAAGCGGGAGATCTCTTCCACTCACCCTGCCCGCAGCGGGTGCATCGGGCGTTGGCGGAGGGTGGACAACGCTTTCTTCCAGCCCCCCTAAATGGGTCCAGGGGCGACGGACTCGGGGACATGCGTCGCCTCCCACATAGCAGGACCCGAGGCAGCGGCGCATAGTGTTCCACGTGCGCCCCTATTGGATACGCGGGGGGAGTTTTACACCAAATTCCCCCTGCGAGCCTGAGGTGGCCCGCAATGGCAGGCGGCACCAGCCGGGGATCACGGAAGTCGCACTAGATTCCATGATCTCCAGTGCAAGTGTGGGAAGGGAACACCGTGGTGGTTTTTAGTCAGTAAGACTCTGACATACCCCTCCGCTCGCCCCAGGGCGGAGGACATCCATGAGGATTTTCCAACCCGGAATGAAAAAAAAGGAGAGTTTGAACTGAGTCGATAGCAATGAGACTGTCTCTGAGGAGAGATCGTAATAACGAGATTGTTATTTAATACGTTAAATCATAAGTGTAGTTTAGACTATATTATGTTTGTCTAGTAAGTAGTGTGTAAGGCGTAAGAATCTCAGTGAGTGTGTTTGTAACGATTGGGTGAGTGTTTACTATTTTATCCATCCTTATTCCTTTCTATGACATGATCTAGATATTCTACACCAGCGTTTGGTTCTAGGGACTCGGAGAAAGCCTACCATTGGGTGTGACATTTACGAAGAGACGGTAGACTACTCTACCAACAGACTATAGACAACCACAACCAAGACATGACACTTAAGGCAGTCATACGACTTATGAAAGGCTGAACCGAATTAAATACTCGCAACTCCCCTGAACTGGGTTAACAGTTCTTTCTAAGGAACGTCCCCAACGAGGAAAAGCCTCTAACCGGGGAAGATTAAGCAAGTCAAACGTGACGATTTGGAATAAACACTTCGGCGTGTAGCAGAAGCAATCGATCGCTTGTGTAAGTTTTGTATGTATTATCTTTATAACAGCCTACTCACCCTCGATAAGGGATTCATTACATTAGAACGCGCCCAGTGATTTCTGGAACATGTCTCGCTCAATGGCAGTTGAACTCTCATAATTAAAAGAAAAGTAGATAAACAAGATTTCCTTCCCTTAATGTTCTTACCTATGAATTCCCAACCTTATTTTATATTGACATTGTTTTCTCGTATCTTTCTATCTATTTGTCCTAGCTTTCTAAGTCGGGACAAGGCGAAATAGTTCATGGGAATTCATTACAATCGGTGGGAGAGTGACCAGTCTGGGACGAGCCCTACAGAACTGTGTGGAAAGGACAGGCACAGTTCTTTCCTCTAAGAGGGAAACCGACCTAAACACAAATATTAACAGAATGAAACTGGACTTTATTTACATAACCAAATTACAAGACGATTTTTAACATTAACTAAACTTAAATTTCCTAATCACTTTAACAGAATTAGGAAAATCGATAATAAGACTAAGACAATTTAGGAACAGTCGCAGTGAGTAGTCCGATTCCTGGAAAAAGCCGGAAGCGGCCCTTTTCAACTGGTTCTACACCAAATTCGAAGAATAACTTACACCATTTGTGCAAAACTCAACAATAAAACTTGCTTGACTGCAGATAGCAGAACATAATAAGCTGAAACCTTATCTGGAACCAAGGTAAACGATGCATAGTAAAATTCACTCGGCACCATTTAATAATAAAAGTTCAAAATTTATAAAATCAAGTGCATCAATTTACACCTTATTTTACAGTTTTTTATGTCTTCTACGAATATGGACTTAGAACATCACCTCATTAGAAATAGGACAGTGATAGTATTTTTAACGTGCTTATTTGTTTTGTATTCCAGATGTATATACAGGGTGGTGTACAATTCACCGTTATTCATAACAAAACTCAAACACTTAATAAACCTATTTTAGTTAAAATATATATTTTGTAAATTTCTTTCAAATTATGTGTATGTGTGATTTGAGTTTGAAAGAAGACAAAACTCTCTATAATTAAAATATGTTTATTAATCATTTTAGTTTTTTTTTTTTATGAATAAGACAGTAAGGCCACGTTTGCCCACGGCGGGCAAGTTTGCACACGAAGCAAACCAAAGTAACGAATCTGAAACTAGAGTTACTTTTGATACAAAAGCTGTTGCTTCGTGTGTTCAGGGCTCTACACTGACTACCATCTACACTGATTACCATACATGATGTGGCTTTGAAATCCTTCTTTAAAGTTTTGTTTTGGGTTTTGGGCTATGGCATGCTAACTAGCGCCGCCAACTTTAATAAAATCATAATTATCTTCTTAAAGATAGTCTGTATTAGAAATCCAGTCTCTGATGCCCTCAATCTTGGCAAATACTATTTTGCGAATACGTATTTACAACCCGTCAATTAGATAACATAGCTGTAATTTCCGTTTAAAGCTTTTAAATATGTATACGGGTACGGGCTACGGGCTACGGGGAGTGTGAAAGCCTTTTTTCGATTCAGGGATTCGTGTACGAAATAAAGTGCAAATTTTGTTAGAGTCCAAATGTCAATAGTCCAAGGTTATTCAAAACAACCATTGAGCCGGTGGACTCACATACACTTGTGTGTTCCACCAGCTCAATGGTTGTTTTGGATATGTGAAACAAATCATGGCAATAGCATATATAACGAAGTTAAAAGGAAAACTATCATAGCTAAGTAGGCTAGTTAATGAGTAATAGTCGACCAACTTATGTACATTTGCAGTTGGAGAATTGACCATGATATATCGATGTATGAAGAACATGTTTTTCAACTACAATGTTAAGTTTGTTTTTGATAAATTCATCCCAACTACGGAACGCTTCATAGTGCGTGGTCCGACACGCACTTGACCGGTTTATTTTTTTAAATATGATTGACGTGCTAAAGTGTTTGTATTATTACGCAATGTAAATTGTCTTTGGTCCCTGGCCCTGACATCAAGCGATGGACAAGATTGTCAAACTTTTATGAATACGAGTCTTTTGGCTACTTTGTATAAGTGTATTTTATGTAATTTTATTTTGTAATAAGTGTTTTGTTTGTGCAGAATAAACAATTTTTCTTTCTTTCTTTTTTACAGAAGTAAAATCTTTTATCACATTATGTTTTGTGTATGTATATATTTATTGTATGTTTGTAAATGGTACACCACAGACTACCTGCAGTATTGGCTCTCCTTCCCCCCTAATCCAATCAAAGGTTGTCTTTAAAATATCGCTTTTCGCGATAAGACCGCCCATTGTGTCACCCTATGTCTTACATTAATATCTGTAATTGTTATGGTGTACATAATCCAGAGCTTTGTATTTTATTCTATGAAGCATTTTTTTTTTCAGACTGCCTCGTTGGTCTACAGGTGGCAAGCGCCTCTGTTGAGCATGAGGTCCTGAAATCAATCCTGGGTTCGATTCCCGGGTCGGACAAAGTGTTATTGGGTTTTCCATCTGGAATTTCGCAGTAGCAACCTGGAGTCTGGACTTGTGCCCGGTTGATGGCTAAAGGCTCAACACACGGGACTTAAAAAAATTGGCAAAATGTGGGTGTAGGCACTATACTCGCAATTAGGTATATCTCTGCCTACCCTTTCTGGGAATATAGGCGTAATGTTATGTCTTATTGGAATTCGAAAACAAATAACAGTCCAACAAATCTGTGCCCTATGCACCTTTACTCCACTAAATGTAACGTCCATCATCCGTACGTATTATGAAACAAAGTCCACCGCCGCGTCTGTCTGTCTGCCTGTCTGAACGGGATAAGCGCAAAAACTACGGAACGGATTTTCAAACAGTTTTAGCCAAGGAACGGAATGATTCTTGAGGAAGGTTTAAGTGTATAATTTACTATGGTTTTGTGTAAAATTTGCAGAATCATGACGATTATTGTTGAAGATGTCGAAAAAAATCAAGCCGACTGGAAGCTTTACTGGCGTGCGCTGCGTAAACCGTACGAGATACATAAAATCTATGTTCTACAGGATTGCATATCTTAAAAATTTCAACAAAAATGTGCGACTATAGCATAAGTCTATCTTCTAAGAATGACCCACAGTAACTATGTTTATCTTTCAGAATTTAATAAAAATTGTATTGTTATTTCCGAAGCTATTTTAACTGGTATTATATTATCTTTATATTTTATTTACCTATATATAATATCATATTATATTATCCTTATCCAATAAAATATGTTATTTAAATTGCATATTTAATTTAGATTAAAATATGCCTTGACATCATATCATTTAAATGAATATTGAACATTGTAAAAGCCAATTATTTTTAAAAGAGTAACCGTGGAGTTTCTTGCCGGCTCTTCTCCATAGGAAACGACCCATTGGAACCGTGGACCTAGCTTCTGACCTTGCATAAGTGCCCATGTAGGTTTATGTGAAATAAAAATATTTAGATTTTTTTTTATTTTGAATACTATATAAATTACGCGGAACAAAATAATTATGGTTGACGTTGGCGGGCGCAGCTCTAGAAGTCAATGATATTTTCCTCAGCTATGATTCAGAGATATGCGATCGCTTCGTTTCCTTTAAATCCCCATAGTACGTTCCCGTGGGATATATCCGATATCCACGCGAGCGATGCTGCGGGGAAAAGCTAAATAATAATATATTAAGCAGAACATCAGAGCTTCGGGAGGGTCCGGGACATCGTACGGATGCATTCGGGGCATTGTTCGAGGATGATTCGAGGTGACGAAATTAGCGTGTAATTATTTCCGCGGCAACTTTCGCCGACTATTTATACATGCCCGTGTACACACAAACTCACGAGCGTGGTATTAATAGACGAGGCGAACTGTCGCCAAACGGCGCGGCGACGCGGCGCGGACACTAGCCACAACGCTAGTCACTAGGCCATTTGTTTTAAAGTGATATTGGACTGTTTACGAATAAAGAGAAAGAAGAAGCAGAAAGAAAAGAGCTGAGGAAGAATTTACTGTAGAGGGCTGTGATGAGACGGTGATGATAATATCTGCACTATACACAACGGTAACCTGTGACTGTCCGATATAAAACTTCCCTAATTCATTAAATCGGTTGGTAGTACTCCTTAATATAACAATAAATCTAACTGGATCAGAACTATCATCGACATTATAGACAATAGTCGTAAATTACAATCATTTCAAGGATAACTGACGTGAAGGCTGCTCGACGGACTCCCAACACCGATTATATATAAGCATGGTCGTGTAATCGTGTTGTTGCTAGGTGTCCGCCGCGCTCTGCACATGTGTGCTGTAACACGCGTGGCGCGTCACTCGACTCGGCGGCGACTGAGGGCCAGAGGACGACTACTCCGTCGTGCGGCATCGCGCGCGGCGGTACCTCGCTGATCTTACCAAATCTAAAATGCTGTGCACTGTTTGTTGATCAGAGAGCAGGCATCAGCTGGTGGCGAGTGGCGATGCTCTGATGCGCGTGCCCTGCGGGACGCTCGCCTGATAATGTCCATCACTCCTCTATTTATTAAACCAAGTGGCTCGTACTAAATGAATGAAATGCCATCAGTAGATTGAACTGTTGCCTTGTCATCATCATCATGTATGCCCTGGATGTACTTACAGCTAATGAAGCAATATATTAACCGCCCTGGCCAGCCCGGTCCGTGAGCCGTCTTAGTTGCAACATTCTGCTTAATAGTGACCGACCGAACATTCGTTTTCCTTTTCGGCCAAAAAATCATGATTCGGCCACATTTTCCTTTTCGGCCATAAACTAGCAGAAGCTTCGGCCAAGCCGAAAATCAGAAGTTCGTGAATTTTCACGCGTCATTCGGCCTACTACGGAAAGCTCGGCAATATCAAGTGACGTTCGGCTAACTTGGGGGCGAATGGGGTCGGCTCGTGGTTTCACTCAGCTGATCCGCAGCTGTATCCCGCGCAATTCAAATCTTCTTACTATTTTCAGGTCAGTGTCAGGTTGTATTTTGATCAAAATACGAATCGCGACTATAATAATATGTATTTACAGAATTATAATCTTTAGAATCATTAATTCATCTCTCTAAATCAGATTTTTTATACTATCTGTAACCATATCTATGTTTAGCAAAATAAATGATTGATTGATTGATTGATTGATTCTTTCCCCAATTTAATGATTTCATGAAAAAGTCATTCAATGGAAAAAATCTAACTTAGAGAGATAATGATTCAAATTTTCTTACGTTTTTGCAATTTGTTCTGGAATAAATCTAAGATTTGAGAGAGAATTACATTTTCGGTCGGACACTACTTTGTAAGCTAACACACCTGCCAGGTCAGGTCAGGTCGTAGGTCATTTACACAAATAGCGTGCGACATTTCCCATGGATAGTATTAAAATCATATTACACGAATACGATTTAAATACTATCTATGGGCAGCCAAGCGTATTATAAGTTGGGGTATTACATCGCTGATAAAAATGCTTAGCTCAACGCTGGTCCTGCTCCACAAGGGCGCAAAAACAAAAATGAAAATACTATTGGAGCTGCTGGAGATTTCAAAAACTATCTTTGCATTGTATAACTTCAATCTCTTAGTATTGTATAGTTGCACAGCACATTATTATGTGAGTATTATGTACCTACTATAAATCTGCCATTTACTGGGTACATCTTTCATTGATTTGAATGTGCCCTGGCGGCTGGGAGTATTTCGTGCTCACTCTATTGTCTCGCTAATGATGGCACGTGTGTTGGATCATTTAGCTCCCTTCAAAATGGTTGAGCTGAATGGTGCTAATCCATGCGTCATGTTCGTGAACGGACGCCGTCAGTAGAGACTGGTCATCTCTTAGTTGCAACGGCTTATTTTAATTTAATTTAATTTGTGATTTTTTTTTTTTTACTTTTTCTTACGTAGGCTTTTACGTTTTGTATCGTTCTCACGTGTATAATTTCAAAACTAATGATGTAAACAATATTTTGTAACTAAAATGTTGATTTAAAAGAGTGTTCGTGGAGTTTCTTGCCCCTTCTTCTCCATAGGTACCTACTACGCTTGACAATTCAAAAGTGCCTGTAATTGGTTTATTTGAAATAAATTCTTTGAGTTTGAGTTTGTAATCTGACTGCGCATCAGTGGGATGGTGAAGTTCTTGGAGTTCCTAATGTTATTAGGCAAGTTCAGTGCAATACAAAATGTTAATGCATACAATTGTAAGTTACCCTTTCTCTGTATATGTTTGTGTCGTAACCCGGGAGTTAATGCGAGCGCGCTCCCAAGGAGTGATTACTCGAGAGCATTCTGCAGCTCAACGGATGAGCAGCAGTGGCGTGCGGTGGTTCTCCACGGAGGGTAGGCCACGCAAACTGACACCAAAAAATAAAACTAATTCGCGCAACATCACAGCGTCGCTCTACATATGGATGACCCTCAAAGTAGTCATTATATTTATATTTATAATATTTGAAAAAAAAAGACATTGAAAATAATCCTGTAAAAACAAAAGTTATAAATACAAGAACTCACCACATTATTCAAGGTTTAAAACACGATTTTCTGACGATGCAAACAGAAGAAAGATTCGGCCACCTCAAATATCATAACCAAGTGGGTGGGTGATAATTACAGAACACATCACTTGCAAGATATCCGAAGTCATGAATTATCATATTTTTTTATTCGTTCTCGTAATTCGGGCACACATCTACTTTTAGACACAACTTAATTATTTTTATATTAATTCCATTTTTTTGGAAGGTATAAATTCGACACCACCCTGTTTTTTTTATTGTCTCTAGTAGTAATTTAGAAAACTATCGTGTCTGTGTGTAGTCTGTTTCTCAAACTTTGTTAAACTTGACACATCAATGGAAGAAATGGACCTGACGCCAATCTACTCTATAACTGATGCTAATATTGCTACCGTCACTCTGGTAAATGTTCTGAATGGAGCTAGTTCCGAGAGCACTACGGTATCTAAATCACAAGCTAAGAAAAAACGCACTCTACACTCTAAAAACACGAAATTCATCCTCACACCTACTATCACACACCTACTGTCACACGACACACCTACTCAATCCTGTAACATAGTAAATAGTTTTTTTTATGTAGAAATAGGTAAGAACCTCGCTGATAAAATTACACACACCCGCGTCCTGCCACAGCCAACGATGCCACAAAGCACTAATTCGTTATCAACATTCATTTGATATGTGGCTTCTCACTTTTCATATTAAAAAGATATTCATCCACTTTAGCATCTGTATTAAATTATATCTTTAACCTCTGTTTCCAGACTGCGACTTTTCCAACTTCATTCAAAAAGGCGATCATACATCCAATCTTCAAGGGTGGGGACAAAAAGTGCGTAAATAATTACCGACCCATCGCGGTTCTAACTACCTTATTGAAGGTTATCGAGCGTCTGATCAACAAGAGACTAGTGCACTACCTTGGAATATTTAACTTGATCTCTCCCCAGCAATTCGGTTTTAGAAAGAATAAAAGTACTGCTGACCGGTACAGGAGTTAACAGGGGTATATTGCGAATAAACTTTTTTGTGTGGCGTTAAGCCCACAAAAAAGTTCTCACCTAGTTCTTGATCTGGCTAAAGCCTTCGATACCATTCCGACTTTAACACTTAAAAAAGGACGAACAGTAACCATAAAGGCTCCTACATACTGGCGCGACTTGTCGCGCGACGCGATACTGCGACATTATATCCGTAGAATAATCTCTATGAAAACGCGCGCGACACTACACACAGGGGCGACCAGTCGCGCCGCGACACAGAAATTATGCCTATTCTATGGCGTCGCGCTAGCTACGCGTTTGTCGCGGTGATGTCGCGTCGCGGCCGCTACGCGACACAAGAGAGTATAAATGGCGGTACAATCCAAGCTGACGATGTTCGTCAGAGGACGAAGGCAGGCCTGTGCATGTTTGCCGAGTGAGGTTAGGTTCGATTCCCGGTCGGTCGACATAACCCAACCTAACTTATGTACCTAGACTTGACCACACGAGCGCGAACGGCGAAACTGACGAATTCGGACGCGCTAAGTGACTTAGGTAGATGTAATGGTGGTGTGTGTGTGTAATTAAGTTTTAATCTAAGCGGTCACATAGATAGACAAGAAATTCGACTTTGTTTTAGACTATGCATAATGAAGTAGTTTAATTTACCTATGACAAGTGTTGTGTGCCTATCTTATTATTTTTGTGATTTCTAATATTGGAAATATATTTTTATGTTAAACATTAAGTAGTTTAATTTACCTATGACAAGTGTTGTGTGCCTATCTTATTATTTTTGTGATTTCTAATATTGGAAATATATTTTTATGTTAAACATTACACCCGTTAGTTTTATTCATTCTAATATATATTTACTACTTTTTGTATTAGATTCCACTGGGTGTCATTGACTATTGCGTTTTCAAATTTGACATAAGCAAGTTTCACCAATTAAACTATTTTTAGTATTTTAGTATGCTCAGAAGCATTCTAAACCCTCTTGCAAACGTTGAGTTTACTCGGTTTTATTCCAAAGTAAATTAAATCATAAGCAAAATTGCAAGAGTCTTATCCCATTGTGATAAGGTATAAATTAGGATGTTTAACGAAATGAACTAATAAATGAATAATTTCTCCATTTCAAATTATAAGTCCTTGCAAAAGTCAATTATCCGTATTATCTGTGACCTCTGAGTTTGTTTCGGCCTTTCTTCTCAGAGTAGTCAGATAGGAAACGCCGACCTCATCTAGCTTTATTTTAAAAATATGATTGACGTGTAAAAGTGTTTGTACAAACCTACTTACAGAAAATAAATCATTTATCATTTTATCCTAAGTTATACCTTATGACAATAAGATAAGAGTTATATTGCAATGACTTACTCATGGTTTTTGGCGGCGCGCGGCATGCTCAAATGAGTAGGTACCTTTTTGAAGCTGCCGCAAACCAGCCGCTCTACTGCGCCGCAGCTATAGGTACCGCGGATTTTGAAGGCTCATACATACTGGCGCGACTTGTCGCGCGACGCGACGCGACACAAAGACACCGCGTGTAGCGCTACACGCGGTGTCTTTGTGTCGCGACACGTCGCGCGACAAGTCGCGCCAGTATGTAGGAGCCTTGACTCTAAACACGAATATTTAATATTTTTATTTCATTTTTAACCGACTTCAAAAAAGGAGGAGGTTTCTCAATTCGACCTTATATATATTTTTTTTAATGTGTTTTTGCCGATTTCTCCGTCAGTTGTGGACCGATTTTAGCATTCCTTTTTTGTTTTAAAGGGTATGCTCCCGAGGTGGTCTAATTGTCACCAAGTCATAATCTGATGAGGGGATCCCATGGAAATCGAACATATATCTATAGCGATTTAGATATTTTTATAGTAACTTGTGCATTTGCTCTCGGAAAGTACCATTTGGTGGAGTGGAATTGATGATGATAGCCACCGGAGCTACTTAATAAGATGTATTTAACGAGTTGCGATTCGATTAGGTACTTTAATATGGTTGCTAAGCCATTTATGCTCTTCACAATGCATATGGTGAGTGGCAGTTCTCCTGGTTCTTACCAGGAGAACTCCTCACAAATTAATGTCCCTGCATCAAGAAAAGCAATATTTTGTAAAAGGTAATGAGCAGTTGACATAAGGCTATTATAACTGATAAGAATTGTGTTTTGTTTACGTAAACGTTGACAATGTCTTATTTATTTATTATTTATTTATTTAATACTTTACGCACACAAATGTACAGAGGCGGACTTAATGCCATAGGCATTTTCTACCAGTCAACCTTTGGGTGATGCAGAGACAGACAGCGGTAGGTGCAATAACGAAAACTGTGAAATAAATATTTATTAAAATATAAGTATATACATACATATACCTATTAAAACATTATATATAATAGATATACCTAATTATACATAAATATAAGACTAAATAAATACACGAATATACTAAACAGTAAGACAAACAATGGGAAAACATTATCGTTGTGATGATACTGCCAGCTTCTTACGAATGTGCTCGCGAACTTTAACTTTAAAGGATAATCGGTTGGTTGCCATCCTGATTTCCTGGGGGAGCGCATTCCACAGGGAGATAGACTGAACGAAGAAGGAAGAGTGAATAAAGTCAGTGCGGTGAGTGGGACATTGAAGAAGACGATTATGTGATGAACGTAGATTTTTACTATGGTTCGCGCAAATGTACTGAAAGTGGGGGGCGAGATAACTAGGGGAAGAGGGAGAGTCAAGAAATGAAAACAAGGTGGTCAGCGCCCTTTGCTCTCTGCGCTGGCGTATGGGCAACAACTTTAGAAGCGATCGTTGCGCAGAGACATGATCATATTTACGCAGATTGAAAACGAATCGAATGCAGTTATTGAGAAGACGGTCTAGCTTGTCGAGGAGGTCTGCATTCAGGTCATAGTAGCACACATCACCATAATCGATGATAGGGAAAATTAAGGACTGCACAAGCATTGTCTTGGTACTTGATGGTAATAAATTTTTCAGTCGATATAAAGCCCGCAGAGTTCCAGTAACCTTCTGGCTCACCCTAGCGACTTGAGTACGCCAGTTCAGGGTACAGTCGATGTGCAAGCCTAGGTCTTTCACGTCAGTACTAAACGGAACAATCGTTCCATTGAAGAGAACAGGTGGCAAGGTTGAACCATCCATACTACCAATACTACGATGACTCCCAATGATGATCGCCTGACACTTATTAGGGTTTACTGCAACACCAAATCTATCAGACCAGGTTTTAATGGCTGTCAAGTCCCTATTTAACTTGTCGATAATGTCAGGTATTTCATCAACCCTCCCTTGAAAGTACAACTGCAAGTCATCTGCATACAGATGATACGAACACTGAAGCTCGGAAGTTATAAGATTGATAAAAATAGAAAACAGAAGAGGAGAAAGAATACCGCCTTGAGGAACGCCAGCTTCCAAATCACGCCAGCATGATGAAGTATCCCCAACATGAACGGACTGCTGTCGTTCCTGAAGGTAAGAGGAGAACCATTCCAGCGCTTCGGAAGAGACCATAACATAGGAAAGAATAGCTAATAGGATGTCGTGACTAACTGTATTGAAGGCATTCGAGAAATCAACCAAAACAAGAGCAGTGACTTTGGTGACTTCCAGTCCTGCCCTCATATCGCCAGTCACTTTAAGGAGAGCGGAAACAGTGCTATGCCCAGGCCTGAACCCAGATTGAAGAGGACTAATCAGTGAATTACGATGGAAAAAATTGGAGAATTGTTTGTGGACACAGGCCTCGAGCACTTTGGATAGGAAGGGAAGTATAGAAATTGGACGGAAGTCAGTAGGAAGAGAGGGATTAGATACCTTAGGTAGTGGACGAACATAGGCATTGCGCCACAGGGAAGGGAATACTCCGGTGTACAGGGAAAAATTAACAATGTGGGTAATCGCGGGTAAGACATGATCCAGAATAGTTATGATCATACCACGGGTAATATTGTCACATCCCACCGCTTTCGATTTTATTGAGAGAATGATCTTTCTGATCTCTCCCGGTTCAACTGGAATGAAACTCAAAGGCTTAATCCGAGGACGCGTTAGACCAGATATAAAAGATAGCGTTTGTTGCTTGGTTAGACGATCCATGGCAGACACAGTGGAGAAATGACGGTTTAGATCGTCTAAGTCAATTGAACTAGGAAGGTCTAATTGTCGCGGTTTGCCGATACCTAGAGTTCCAAGAAATTTCCAAATATCGGCAGAAGAGGAAGAATTGATAGTGTCCAGAATATGGCGGCGTTTAGCATTACGTATCATCTGATTGCATCTATTCCTTGCAGCCTTGAATAAGGTCCAGTTCTCATCAACACGATCCCTTTTAAATTTACGGAACGCGCGGTCCCTACGTCGCATTGCCATCTGTATCCCCCTTGTCATCCATGGTGCAGGTGGGCGTTTTAACTTTACTTTTCTAACAGGAGCATGGATGTTATAAAGTTTTACTACAACATCATTGAAGATGGCAACTTTTTCATCAACTGAAACGGCTTCCATCATAGGCTCCCAATCGACCACAGATGTATCCTCCTTGAGCTTTTCGACATTCATCCGCTAAACAACGCCTGTACAGAACCTTGGGTTTAGGTTTGGGAGGTTTCAGGATATATGAAAGGAAAATCATGTCGTGATGAGAAAAGCCAGGAGCGTCATGTTGACCATGGGAGGAAACGAGGGAAGGATTCGAGGTAAGGATCAGATCGAGCCAGGTGTCATCGCCGACAGTGTTATGATGAGTAGGCTGGAGCGGCAACACGTGCAGACTAGCTGACTCGATAAGATGGACGAGCTTACGGGATCGAAGGGAGTTGTGGGCAAGGAGGTTTGTGTTGAAATCACCCATGATGATGTGATGTGCATACTCCGAACCCAAAGATTCGAGTACTGATTCGAATTCAGTGAAGTAATCAACCGTAGGAGGACAATACACAACACCAATAATGGTTTTGACTCCTTTGACACACACTTCAAGAAAAATAAACTCGGCAGAAGCAGAATAATGTGAAGAGGAAGTAGCAAGTATTTTATAAGGAAAGTCACTGCGAAGGTATATGGCCACACCACCCCCTCCTTTACCAATCCGATCATTCCGTATAAGAACGAAACCAGTAAGAGGATAAGTGGTGGACAGGAGATGCGGTTTGAGCCATGTTTCGGAGATCAGGAGAGCGTGAACGTTGCTTTTATTAAAGGCGTCATACAGTTCGCAGTAGTGGCTTGGAACACTTTGAGCGTTAATGTGACACACATTCACCAACCGATTAGACTTATCATTGAACTTTCCCTGCAAAAAGTCACCAAGGGTGTAGCTGAACGAACAAAAGCTTTCATCGCTTGAACAGGCAGTAGATTCGATGGCTGAAAAATAAGACTCATTGTCTGACATAAATATAAGTAAGCAGTTAATATAAATATATAATATATATAATAAATAATGCTATAGCAAATAATAAAACAACTAACAGGTGCAAAACACTGCACCACCCGCCAGCCAACACCAACACTATAAGCAAAACAAACAAGGTCACAGAATAAAATCAGGTTCACATTTTTGTTTACTTTACAGGAAGCAAAGCGAAAGCCAACCGTAGTTCCCAAAAATATAAAATGACACACAAACAAAAATAAACAAAATAATAATTAAAATTAAAAATAGCACACCCAACTGCAGGCTGAGTAAATGAGACGCAACTTGGAAGGAAACGACAGGAGACGTTGGCAATATCATCTGTAAAAGAAACGCACTGGACCGTGGCGAAAACAAACAATGGCCAATTTCCGAACGTATACTATGAACGTCAAATAATATTACCAACGTCAATTTGACAAATCTGTCATTCAATACAAATAAATTAAAGTTAAAAAATAATTACACACTGTAGAGGGTATCGCCAATATAAACTAATACACCTCAATTGAAAACAGAGATTACATAAACAGTTGGGGCACAAAGCAAAAGAAAGATAACTATGGGACGGGACAGCTACATATCGATAAGTAAAGACTACGAATCTATGAAACTACACGTTATAAACAACAACAAGACAACAAAGTTCACATATACCTAATTACGAATTGTGTTTTTCAGGCTCCCGGCAACATCAACACTTCTTCATCTCGCTGAAGGAGCCGCGCCCGGTGCCTTCGGGTACTTGGCTATCAAGGGCTGAAACTCGTCAATGGAAGTAACCTTATGCCGACTTCCATCAGAGGTCTTTATAGAGATGACGCCGTCTTGAGTCCAACACGCCCGCATACTAAAATGCTCGCGCGCTTTTCCGAAGACAGCTTGCCTGGCCCTCGTCAAGAACTCCTTCACTGATATTTTGGAGCCCTTTAAGCCAGTCTTTGCCTTCCACACCGTGGCTTTTCTTATTCTAACGTAGAATATTTTAATATGTTGATGTGTCTTCGGAAATGTGACTGCAATTATGCAGAAGCACGCAGACTCTACCAAGAACGTTTTGCGATCATTACCGTCGGCGATGGCATTCCACATACGTACGTACAATACCGTCAATGTGGACGTGAGACCGAAACGTGTGAGACCTGACATCGAGCTGACGCAGGCAGACCGAGGACTCGAGACAGAAGTCTTGGACTTGTTTGAGCACGACCCTACGCGAAGTACACGCTCAGTGGGACACGAACTCGGAGTAAATCATATGCGCGTTAAGAGAGTACTCAAAGAAGATGGCCAGCACCCATTTCACTATTGTCGTTTCCAATCACTACTTCCCTCCGACTATGAGCCAAGAAGTGTAGAGGTACAATGTGGTCATATCGAACAGCAACTCCGTGGCCGTCAAGTAGATATCATAATAAATTAATATGCATTAAAATGTAAATAGGTACATCAGGTTTTATGTGACAGACGTGGCGTATTTGTTTTTTTTAACGTAGTGAAGTGTTAAATGTAGTTTTAACAAATATCAATTGTGCTTAAAAATGCTGTGTAAACAAAGATTTTCAAAGATTAATTCGTTAAAGTGATACTGATCAACAACAGCTGACAAGGTCACGAACTTGTGTAGAAAAATAGGTAGATAATCGGCGGCGCGGCGGCGCGGCGGCGCCGATCAAAGAGGGAGCGGGAACGTTCTATCTACTTCTGGTTTCGCGTCATTGCTTCATGCAGAATTGCAGAGGTAACAAATCGATTAAACATTACAAATATTAATAATTAATATTTTTTTTTTTTATTGAACAGTTTTTTATATATGAGTTGCTTTATCGCTTCGTAAACCGATTCTTAAAACATAGGTAGAAGGAACAACATGGTTTTTGTTACATATTGTACATTGGATCACTCATTAGACTTAAATTATCACTGAGTATTTCTTAAACATCACGCCTGTAATCCCCAAAGGGTTAGGCAGAGGTGTAGGTATCTACATATAGTACACCCGCATGTCGCCAGTTAACGTATTGTGCATAATGAGCATAATTTTGTTAGAGAATAATTCACGGTATACAAGCTACACTTTTTTTTTTTTTTTTGGGTGGGAAATTGTCAAATAACTTCTCCTGCTCTGGGCGGAGCGGGAGGGTGTGTCAGACTCTTACTGACTAAAACTCACCCGTATTCCTTCAGTTGCCTGTGTCACACACTGACCTTTGATAGTTTATTTATTAGTTTGATAGTGATAGTTTGTACGTCATACTCAATAATGCACAGCGATATTGTTTAGCTGTGCATTTCTCTTACATAGCATATAAGTGGTATAACTCTGTAATTATATTCAGTAGCAATAAATACACTATGGGAATCTTGCTATGAATATTTTTGAATTCTTTTTTTGAATATTGCTTTTCTTGATGCTATACTGGGACGTTAATTTAAACCATAGAGCATAAATGGCTTAGCAACCATATTAAAGTACCTAATCGAATCGCAACTTGTTAAATACATCTTATTAAGTAGTTCCGGTGGCCATCTGTGGTCTTCATCATAAATTCCACTCTACCAAATGGTGCTTTCCGAGAGCAAATGCACAAGTTACTATAAAAATATCTAAATCGCTGTAGGTGTGCCTTTAATATTTGAGGATTTCCCTCGATTTCCATGGGATCCCCTCATCAGATTATGACTTGATGACAATGAGACCACCTCGGGAGCAACCCTTTCAAACAAAAAAAAAAGAATTTTTTAAATCGGCCCACAACTGACGGACAAATCGGCGAAAACACATAAAAATATATATACGGTCGAATTGAGAAACCTCCTCCTTTTTTGAAGTCGGTTAAAAATTAAATAAAATTATAAAATATTCGTGTTTTGAGTCAAAATCCGCGAATAGGTAATACTAGGTAGACACGGCTACACATCGAGTTATACATTTCCAATTTACGCTGACCTCGCATTGTTTGCAAAATCGTATACAATGCGAGATCAGCTCATACTGGAAATGTATAGCTTGATGTGTAGCCGTGTGTACTATAGCCGTGGCGAGTGTGATTCGCGGCGCAGTATAGCGGCTGGCTTGCGGCAGCTTCAAAAAGGTACCTACACCTTTGAGCATGCCGCGCGCCGCCAGAAAACATGAGTAAGTCATTGCAATGTAACTCTTATCTCATTGTAATAAGGTATAATTTAGGATAATTGACTTTTGCTAGGACTTAAGGCTCCTACATACCGGCGCGACTTGTCGCGCGACGCGTCGCGACACAAAGGCCTCGCTTGTAGCGCTACACGCGGTGTCTTTGTGTCCCGTCGCGTCGCGCGACAAGTCGCGCCAGTATGTAGGAGCCTTTATAATTTGAAATGGAGAAATTATTCATTTATTAGTTAATTTCGTCATACATCCTAATTAATACCTTATCACAATGGGATAAGAGTCGCATTACGAAGACTTACAATTTTGCTTATGATTTAATTTACTTTGGAATAAAGGCTCCTACATACTGGCGCGTTTTGTCGCGCGACGCGTCGCGACACAAAGGCACCGCTTGTAGACACGCGGTGTCTTTGTGTCGCGTCGCGCTAGTAAGTAGGAGCCTTAAAACCGAGTAAACTCAACGTTTGCAAGAGGGTTTAGAATGCTTCTGAGCATACACTGAAATAGTTTTATTGGTAAAACTTGGTTAAGTCAAAATTTGAAAACGCAATAGCCAATGAGACCCACTGGAATCTAATACAAAAAGTATTCAATATATATTAGAATGAATAAAACTACCGGATGTAATGTTTAACATAAAAATATATTTCCAATATTAGATCACAAAAATAATAAGATAGGCACACAACACTTGAACACACACATAGGTAGATAAATTAAACTACTTCCACTTTACACACACACACACCACCATTACATCTACCTAAGTCACTTAGCGCGTCCGAATTCGTCAGTTTCACCGTTCGCGCTCGTGTGGTCAAGTCTAGGTACATAAGTTAGGTTGGGTTATGTCGACCGACCGGGAAATCGAACCTAACCTCACTCGGCAAACACGCACAGACCTGCCTTCGTCCTCTGACGAATATCGCCTACTACTGAGGCCAGCTTTTTTTTTTTTTTTGAATGGCATCTCGAAGTTGACCTTGAGAGGTCGTGACTACTTAACCGGACTTCTGAGGCCAGCTTTTTTTTTTTTTTCGATAATGGCATCTCGTAGTTGACCTTGAGAGGTCGTGACTACTTAACCGGACTTTCCTGTGGCTGCCTTAAGCGGACTCAAAGCCTCCAGCCAGGGGCGAATTTCTTATAATACTAAGCGACTGCACGCTAAGGGTGTTCCTGTGGGGTACGGACCTCGGCTTAGGGCGTCGCTGGGGGGAGGACAGCAAGGTGGGACAGGCTGGATCTGGTTAATATTATTATTATTTATCGGGGAATTTAAAACTACAGGCTCAGCTGCGGCGCGGGCTGGCAGTTCGTCGAGCAAGGGTCGGGGGGGACAATTACGTCGGGGTTTACGCGAGGGACCTCGGCGGCGAGGTCGGAACGTAGGTCGGTGTGTTTTGTGCACTGTACTCGTTGCCCGACTGCTTTCCTGGAGGAGGGTAATGGGGTCATCGGGGTCGGTGAGGGTATGCCTTGGACGGCGAATAGAGCTAATGGTGGAGGGCCTATAACTGGCGGCCTGCACAACCAGAGGGTTGCGGTGGGTGGTGGCGGAGTCGAAGGAGCGCTTCATGATGCACTTCATGAACTGCTTGATGGTGGGGATTTGTGCGGACGAACCAGGGGGCTCCCGTTGCCTTTCGGAGGAAACGGTTTTGGAGGGACTGCATCCTGTGGATGTGGTGGGGTCTAGCATGTGCGAAGACTGCACAGGCATAAGTCATGATGAGACGGATGCACGCTGTGTAAATACGCAATTTGCCCTTAAGGGACAATTTGCTGCGCGCATTTAGGACGGAGTGTAGTCTACCGAGAGCGAAAGCGGCACGCGAACGCACCTGCTTGATGTGCTCTGAGAACGAGAGATGGTGGTCAAGGGTCACGCCTAGGTATTTGGCTCGCTTCTCCCAAGTGATAGGCTTGCCGAACATGGTGAGCGGTCGGGGGGGATGAGGTTTCTACGCTGATTGGTGAAAAGAACAGCCTGACTTTTGTCGGGATCGACCTCGATTCTCCACTTTCTAAACCAAGCGCCAAGCTTGTTCACTTCGGTCTGGAGAGTGCGAGATATGTGGTCGTGGACTAACCCGGTGTAGTAGATGGCCGTGTCGTCTGCGAACAGAACCAACTGCGCCTTTCTACTTTTCGGGATGTCGCTGGTGAAGAGAGTAAAAATGAGAGGGGATAGTACAGAGCCCTGAGGGACGCCTGCACGGATAGGGTGAGGGGAGGATAGCGCTCCTTCGATGCGATAGCGGAAGGTGCGGTTTGACAAGAAGTCTCGTAAGATGAGCACGAGACGATCGGGCACACCGAGTTTGTAGAGCTTATATAATAAGCCGTTGTGCCAGACCTTGTCGAACGCTTTCGCTATGTCGAAGAATACAGCACCGGTCGTAAGACCACGTTGAAAGCCGTAGCTTATGTGTTCAACGATGCGGTGGACCTGTTGGACGCAAGAATGTTGGGATCTAAAACCGAACTGCTGGTCGGGGATGAGGCCCTTTGTTTCCGCAAAATCTCTGAGGCGCTTTAAGATAAGCCTCTCATAGATTTTGCCGAAGATATTGAGCAGACTGATGGGCCGGTAGCTGGTGGGCTCCGTTTTCGGCTTACCGGGCTTCGGTATGCCGATGACGGTGGCCTTCTTCCACTCTTGTGGGAAGATGTTATTGCTCAGGGCTCCATTGAAGATGGTGGCTATGAGCATTATGAGGTGAGCGGGGAACAGTTGGAGCACCCTATTGGTGATTCCGTCTGAGCCGGGGGCTTTGCGAGGTTTTAGACCCTTGATGATATCATGCACTTCATCTGACTTCCGCGTCGACCTGGGACAGGTGAGCTTGGTCTACTGGTTGAGAGCTAGGTGAGCATTGAGCCTCAAGACTATCGGCTAGGCATTCTGCCTTGTCGACGTCATCGAAAGCGATGGTCTTGTCGGGGCGCACCAGGGGGGGCATTGAGACGACTTCATCGGATTTGAGTTTCCTCTGAAGGTCCCAGAACGCTCGGTGAGTGGGTTCTAACTCGCTCAGCATCTTGTCCCAGCCGGCGTCACGCAGCTCCGATAGGCGTGTCTTTACAGATCTTTGTAAATAGCGCATATGAGCTTTGTTCGCGTGGTTGGGAAAGTTACTGTATGCACGGACAGCCGCGTTCTTCTCATTCAACAGTTCGCGCACATCGTCCGGGAGCTTCCAGCGATGGTCGTCCATCGCCGGAACCTCCCTTGAACAGTCGTTCAGGACTGATTGTACGTGTACTGTGAATGAGTCGATCGCGGCTGTCGTGTCAGCGATAGAGTCGAAGTGGTCGGGAATGGAGTCTAGTCGGGAATGGAGTCTAGTCGAGTCTAGAAGGGACCTAACGTGGTGGATTTCAGGCAGTCGCTTACTTTCCTCCAGTCTGTAACTAACTTGGTGAGAGGGTCCTGGAGACCTAGGCGTGGGGCCAGCTTTACAACAACTGGACGGTGGTCAGAGGAGAGTTCGTCAAGCGCCTCTATAGAATCCAACCGCAGGTTGATACTCTTTAGAAGCGCTATATCAAGTACGTCGGGGGTATGGCTAGGGTCGTGGGGAAAGTGAGTGGGAGTCATCGGGGCGATGATGTCGAAGTTGAGGATGGGACATAGGTCAAACAAATGTTTTCCTCTGGTGGAGGTCCTGGTGCTGTTCCAGGCATGATGTTTGGCGTTGAGATCGCCCGCTATGATAACGGAGTCACTCAGGCCAAGTAAAATGGAAAGGTCGTCAGACAGGGGGGGAAGGGCTAACTCTGATGTGCAAACGGGGGGAATATAGGCCGATACTATGGTGATCGGTTGATGGCCAGTCATGCCTAATTTACATATGGACACTTCTAAACGTGAGAGAGGAGGCGGGTCCATTGGGTTGCAGTGCAGGGACGTTCTATAATAGATTAAGGTGCCGCCCTTGTGGCATCTAGTCCTGTCATTGCGAACTATACGATAGTTGGCAATTGACGGGTTTCGACGGCTGGGCTTTAAAAAGGTTTCCTGTAAGAGGAGAATATCAATTTGGTGGTCGCGGAGGAATGCAGCGATTTCATCGCGTTGATTAATCGTGCCATTGGCATTAAAGAAATCTAACTTTAGGGATCGGGGTTTGGTACGCGCTTTGGCTTGTATATCCATTACTGGGGGGGTTTCGCGAAGTTTTCTAGGGCTTGCGTAATTTCGGGATACGCATGGAAGATGCGCTGGATCTGGGCGAGATCGCAGGAGTTACGGGCGGCAACGAGCTGGTTGGCCATTTTACGCGCGCGGGGCGTGAAGAATAACGCGAAGGTCCCAGAGATCACGCTGAACGGATCTACTGGGATAGACGGACCGACCACTGTCCGACACCGAGTGGTTGAAGCGGCGACGGGCCGTGGCGCAGCGGTTGCGGCAGCGGCCATGGGAGTGGGCGCAGGTCTCGCGGGTTGTACGGGTATGGGCGCGGAGACGCGGATGCGGGCGTCCATCAGCGGTCTGATGGGAGGCGGAGTGGGTCTCGGCTGAACCATAGCAGGGAAGGCCTGCTGGTGGTTCAGGTAGTTCCAAGGGTTAGGCCTTTGCGGGCTTGGCCTCTGGGGGAGTTGTGTGTATGTCGTATGCTGAACCCCCCCTGGCGTGGTGCATGCGGTGCACTTTGTCCACGGGGACGCCCTGGGACTCAAGGTCGGCCTTGATGTCCGATGTGGGGATTTCTTTTGGGATCCTGCGGATCACCACGCGGGTCTGGCGTTCCTCGGGGAGCGAGTAGGTGTGGTATGACACACCTCTCGCCCGGAGAACCTTGGTTAATTCCCGATAGTCGCGGGACGTCGGGACAGATATTTTGATACCCTGCTGGGTAGTCGTGGCTTTCGAAAAGCCGATTTTCAGGTCGACGCACCATTTGGATACGTCCAACCATTTGGACTTATCCTGCAAGATTACAGGAGGGGGAGGGGGGATCTTTTTTGGGGCCGGAGTGTCCTTAGCGGACGAAGCGGTCGGGGTGGGGATAGTGGCGGAGGTCGCCACAGATACTGAGGGAGTGGGGGCGGAGAGAACCTGCATGGCGGCTATTTTGGTCGCCTGCGAGGACGTCGCCTTCCTCTGCTTCCTCTTCTTCCCCTTTCCGGTGACGGCCATGAAGCCGTCGTCCTCGGAAGAGGGAGCAGAGTGGGCAGAGGAAGAGTTAACAGACTCGACGTCGGAGTAAGAATACGGGGTCGGGCACCTCTTGTCTTCGACAAGGGTTCCTCAGTGTCCATAGACACTGACGGGCTAGGAGGGATCACAGTCGCGGCCGCGGGGGCCAGGGCATCCCTGAAGTCAGCGATGGAGTCGATGGATAGCGGCTGGCTAAGAGCCGCAAACCTAGCGCCATATCTGGCGAGGAAGTCTGGGTCCTTAAAGAGGACCTCTTTGAAGAACGCCACTATAAGGGCGTCCTCCATGACGGGGGATAGGGGGACTACGGGGGCGAAATTTTGGAAACGAATTCCTCCTAATAAAGACCTAACGGCCCTAAACCTAACTCCCCGGGTGGATAGGTCCGGGGATGAGTTGCCCTCCCTGTCGGGTGCAGACAGGGAGGTGTGTACCTAATTGTGAGCCCTAAGCTTGTAACCCTTTGCCAGTATTAATGTGCAAAGGGGCCCTGAACCAGTCTAGCGCGAAGGGTGAAGACACACCCTAAAGACACTATGTGAGTAGCTGTAAAGGAATTCAGTGCACCAGAGCCGACTAGGAGATCCCCCAAGGCCGGTTATCTCTGGGACCCTTCCAATTAACTGCCTAGCCCTGAAGGGGTTCGGCGGGTGTATTGGGACAACAACACCCCACTCGGTTTCGTTGGCACCGTGAGGTATCCACCGAGGACCACGAAACAGTGGTTTTAGCCCAGAGGGGGCCTATGAAGCTACTCTGTCAATTACTCTTTTCGAGAAACACTTGCCTTGAAAAAGGCACCTTTTTGAGATCAATACGGCCGATTAATAAAATTAATCGACCGTGGATCGGAAGTAGTCGGCGACTACTGGGAGTTACGGCAGCATAACGAAATCCGGAATTCGACGGGCGCAGTGAGCGAGTGCAGCGAGCGGGAGCAGCAGCACGTCCGTTCACGGCGGGTGGCAAGCACGGAATCTTGAGGCCAGCTTTTTTTTTTTTTATGAATGTCATCTCGTAGTTGACCTTGAGAGGTCGTGACTACTTAACCGGACTTACCTGTGGCTGCCTTAAGCGGACTCAAAGCCTCCAGCCAGGGGCGAATTTCTTATAATACTAAGCGACTGCACGCTAAGGGTGTTCCTGTGGGGTACGGACCTCGGCTTAGGGCGTCGCTGGGGGGAGGACAGCAAGGTGGGACAGGCTGGATCTGGTTAATATTATTATTATTTATCGGGGAATTTAAAACTACAGGCTCAGCTGCGGCGCGGGCTGGCACTTCGTCGAGCAAGGGTAGAGAGGGGACAATTACGTCGGGGTTCACGCGAGGGACCTCGGCGGCGAGGTCGGAACGTAGGTCGGTGTGATTTGTGCACTGTACTCGTTGCCCTACTGCTTTCCTGGAGGAGGGTAATGGGGTCATCGGGGTCGGTGAGGGTATGCCTTGGACGGCGAATAGAGCTAATGGTGGAGGGCCTATAACTGGCGGCCTGCACAACCAGAGGGTTGCGGTGGGTGGTGGCGGAGTCGAAGAAGCGCTTCGTGATGCGCTTCATGAACTGCTTGATGGTGGGGATTTTGAGATCGAGATGGAGGATCTCGTTTCGGAGGAACCAGGGGGCTCCCGTTGCCTTTCGGAGGAAACGGTTTTGGAGGGACTGCATCCTGTGGATGTGGTGGAGACTGCACAGGCATAAGTCATGCACAGCGTGCATCCGTCCCATCATGAGGCCAGCTTGGATTGTACCGCCATTTATACTCTCTTGTCTTGTCGCGCCGTAGCCGCGACGCCACAGAGTCGCACTGCCTGTCGCGCCAGCGATATCGCGCTAGTGTGAAAGGTATGGCGTGTCGATAATATCGCAGAATCGCCACGCGACGCGTCGCGCGACAAATTGCGCCAGTATGTAGGAGCCTTAAAACACAGCAATTAAAAATATAAACTGGCTGTATATGATGAGGGGGAATGAACACGAGTTGTATAATACGGTGTATTACAAAACGTCTAGTTGAAATACATAAAGGCGCTTTTTTCCATTACGGCTGATTGACTTTCAGCCAAAATGTCGTAATGTTCACAAAAACGGCGGCCAACCTCTAGCCCTATTGCAAACAGATCAAAATATAGGTAACTTATTTGGTAATAAAAAACAAACACTACTAAATAAGCGCAAGCGGAGCGAGCTTGGGACTTGGGGCACCCCGGCTCGGACAGGTTAGGTTCGAAGGGGATGACGGGGGCTCAAGTGAGCGAGCAGAACAAGCGAACGAGCTCCCGTCATCTCCTTCGTGTTAAGTTCTTTTAAACCGTGCTGACAGATATAGGAGCCCCGGACTCCATCGCCTACGCCTTACTCTAAATATTTTAAATTCACTGTTCTCACACATGTTTTGTCGTTTCCACTCATTAAATAATTATTATTGGCCCTTTGTTTTGATACAGATTCTATAAGTGACGCTATTGTTGTTATGGTAGTGCAGAGCTACTAGCGGTAGCATTGTGAAACTAAAACTACAAAGCGACGCGTCCTATTGTATTATGGCGGAGCGTTGATCAGCGGCATTGTAGGACGCGATGCGCTATTACAATGCGGCGTACGTTTATTTAGAAGTAATACATTTTGGCTGAACGTCAATCAGCCGTAATACAAAGAAGCGCCTGTATGTATTTCAACTAGAGGTTTTGTAATACGCCGTATTCGGCTGCGACATAACAAAGAAGAAATATTTTACTTTTTAAGGTATTCAATTATTTAAATTCGTGTGAATGTGACGAATATATAGGTCGTTGTTTATTTTCCTCAGATTTATATATTTATTATTTAACCAGTTAACTACACACAGTATATTAATAGACTAGAAGAAAGGAACAAAAAATACGTACAAAGGTGATGCTTGTTTCTAAAGAAATCTCTTCCTGCATACCGCACTGACTATACAGGTCCACTCAAATCTAAATTAAATTCAATTCAAATCTTTATCATATCTCACAATTATGTGTACAAGATTATAATAATAGTTACTCGTTTCACATGGGCACAACAATGTAATACAATATGAAAAGTAGCATGCTTTAAAATCATAAAGTAAATAGACATTATTTGTACGTACATCATAATTTATTAATAGGATAAATTCAGTTATCATTAGAAAAGTAATCAACTTAAATAAATAATATCACATTTATGTGATATACGTTATCTATTTGGTCCTCACATAATTTATTAAACATTACTTATGTCTGGACTTTAAAGAAGACTGAATGTGATCTCTGAGTTTGTCTCGGCCTTTCTTCTCAGAGTAGTAGTAGTTTTTAAAATACTCATTTATGATTAAAGTGCAAAAGTGTTTTTAAAAATCAACTTACAGAAATAAAATATTTTATCATAATACTAATAAACTGAGCGGAACTAGAGCCACTCGTGTGGTACCTTGATAAGATAAGATAAGACAAGATATATTTTTTATCTCAAACATTCACTCTCAGGATTACAAAAAAAAATAAAGTTTCAGACATGTCTGCCACATACTATGGAGTGCAAATAATATTATGATTGGTAATAATTCATTTCAATACTATATCATTAATTTAACATCAATTCAGCAAACAATAATAAATTAGAAATGTCAGCAGCAACAAAAAAAAAAATAAAAAGAACAATAATGCATAAAATCTATGTCAAAATAAAAGATTCTGCCAGATTTTCTTTAATAGTATAGTACGCTTTGTTAGTTAGAAATGACAGTTGTTTTTTCAACTGTTCATTATTAAGCTGCCTCCAACTTTTGGGTAACTTATTATAAACAGTGGGAGCTATGCAGAAAACAATTTTGCGCATAAGTGCAGTCCTACTCCTGTACAGACACAGCTGACTTTGATCGCGCCTGTTTCTGGGAAATTGATTTGCCATTTGCAAAAATGAGTTATTATTATTTCCAACAAACATTACTTTTTCCAGAATATAAAGGGATGCCAATGTCAATATTTACCGTTTGAACCTCTTTCAAATCAAATCCAATGGCAATGTCAACATTGTATACCGTATATACAATGTTGACATTGCCATTGGATTTTACAACTATCGGTGGTTTTCAACTTAAACATGGCGCTGAAGCATCTGTTTTGTGCTTTAAATGCAACTTCTTTATTAGTTGAGTTACCCCAAAAGATAACACCATATCTGAGGACAGATTCAGTTAGCCCGTAGTAAGCAGTTAGTAACGCATCTATGTTAACCGTGTGACGGATGTACAAGGCGTACGCACTACTGCTTATCCTTGTAGTCAGGGCCTCTACATGCGTCTTCCAATTTAAATTCCGATCTATTGTAAGTTCTAGAAACTTAGTTGTATTAACTGTGTCAATTGTAATGACATTGTATGTTATGTCACGATTGGAAAGAGTCAATGCATGGTTACAGTCTTATTATTTTTAAATTATTATTTCTAATGATTCCATACTTTTAATGTATTATTTATGTCCTCTTTATAAAAAATTCTTTGATTACAAGGTATCGCTATTGTACTGTCATCCGCGAATAGTGACATAGGATGTTTGATTGCCATTGGAAAGTCATTAATATAAAGTGTAAAAGCGGTAATTCTAGTATACTTCCTCATGGAACTCCGTAGATAACGTTACGTTCATCCGATTGGAAGATTTCTTATTTTTTGGTGCTTATATGAATTCTGCTTATTTCCGTTATTTGTTTATTTGTACACCTTAAGAATGGAGCCAGTCACCCAACTCAAGGAACGCATGTACGAGTACATATCCGTACCGTGCAGGATGATCACCAGGGCTGACCAAATTCAAATACATCAACATGTAAGTTTGCGGCACAGCGGCACAGTGGCTCTACCTGTGATCGGATACGAGCACCGAGTCGCATGCGCCAGGCCCGCGAGTGTCCGCAACGGGAGATCTCCGACACTTGCGAGTACTTACACTATCATTGTTCACTTGATATCAATTTGACGATAGTATCAACTGGTCACATGCTCGCACCTGCCCTACGTGTGCCTACTTGCATGGAAGTGGGACATTTAGTACTTAGAGTCACTACATCACATTCCCACCTAATGAGTCAGGGCGCGCTAGTCGATGTCACGCGTCCTACAGATATGGGCTTACAACACGGTTAATAACGAGCATCTGCACATTTAATGAGATCATTGTAATGGTAGTCGGTGCGGCGTAGTCAGGTCAGCACCAAACGTAAACAAGCTGCAGAAGGTCACCGGTGGAAGGTGTTCGGAACAATGGATTATAAAGCCGGTCGCGTAATGTTTAGGACAAATGCGGCGGACACAGCGCCGCACGCGCATTCCTGGCAAGACACGGGCGCGCGGGCGGAAGGACACGAGCCAAACACGTACCATCACGGGTCATCGCGACACCCGTTGCTGCGCCTGCTGACCGCTGACCGAGTGAGACGTATTTAATTTGTTCATTGTACTATAATCAACATCTCCACATCACTGAGGACATCGCCGGTGAAACTAAAGATAGCTCCAAATTGAGCCCACGTCGACCGGATCATGCTTCCGTAGTTAGCACATACCCCGGTTACACAACGTTGCGTCATTTAATATTGATGGATGATCTGAATGTTAAGTTCTGTTTACGTTTTAATGTTGTCATTTTTCTCTGCTTGAGTACAGTTTTCATTGTTTTGTTGGTATGTTGGCGTATGCTAGTTAACATATAGCAAGTAATTTAATTTAATGTTTTGTAATGGTCATTACTTTGCATACGATTTGTATCGAATCAAGTTTATATAACTAAACAGACAGGAGTGCTGCTGCAGAGTTTGTTGCGCCACTTCTTCTTCCCCGCTAAAGCACTAGGAAGTGGTGAAGGGCGGGCGTTTTTGGGGAACTGTCTTATGTAACTTTGACGTTCGAAAAGTGCTGATTCTCAGCCTAGTTTGAATAAATGACTTTTGATTTTGATTTTGAATGAGTTTTAGGGCCGATTCACACCGGCAAATCAGCGGCCGGCAGCGGTGCGGCGAGAACCTTCAGTGTGAAATTGGGGTGTAATTTTAAACTTTATCTACATAATTAAAAGACCATAGTATCGCTTTAAAAACAAGAAAAGGCCAAGCGGCCGGTTGCACTTTTTTTAACTACTGCCCGCGTCGCGTCGCTGCTGGCCGCTGCCGGCCGTTCCGGTGTGAATCAGCCGTTAATCAATACATATAACTATGAAGGCACCAGCTCTTCCACAGAGCGCATAGCTGAAAACTCACCACACCGATACAAGTGCACCAGTACTGGAAGCACTCCATATTACCAATGGTTCAATCAAATCAATGAAATTAAATGATATGAAATGAAATGAAATGATGAAATGATTTTATTTTCTGTAAGTAGGTTTATACAAACACGTTTACACGTCAATCATATTTAGAAAAAAACTAGATGAGCTCGGCGTTTCCTATCTGACTACTCTGAGAAGAAAGGCCGAAACAAACTCAGAGGTCACAGTCTCTTTTAAAGTTCAGACATAATCTTGGTCAGATCATGTGAAGACCATGTAGAATGGTGTCTGAAATGGTCTTTTGAGGATAAAACCACACAGATTGAGTGGACCTATCCAGTCAGTGCACGCATTTGTCAGTAATCCTGCAGCTCAACTCAGAACTTAAGGAGTTCAATAATTCGACGAACAATACCAAAGAAAGGACATTTGAGTAGGCCGCTTAAATGACTCAAACTGCCAGACTAAGATGAAAACTAACTGAGAGAAATAATAAAAACAATAATCCACATAGTCTTCACATTCACAATAATTTAAAAAAGAATATAATACTTCAAAAAGTAAATATTAATGTCATAGTGAATATAACAAAATCATCAATGTCACACTTAGTATAAAAATAGATTTAGTATAAAATTAGTTTGTTGCCTGGGGGTACATTGGAGTAGCTTAATTAATCCCAAGCCTTTTTGTCGTCCAAGTAATCTTTAACTTTATAGAAACCTTTTTGACAGAGTTTCTGTTTAATAAATGATTTAAATTTATTGAGGCTCAGTTCTTTAACATGACTTGGGAGTTTGTTGTAAAAACGTATACTTTGGCACTTAAATGAATTACTAATTTTTTGGAGCCTAGTCTTGGGCACAATAAGTAAGTCTTTGTTTCTAGTATTTATGCTATGAATGTCGCTGTGTCTAGAATATAGGTTAATATTCTTTTTGACACAAATCAGGTTCTCATATACATATTGAGATACAAATCAATCAACTCAGCCTATAACAGTCCACTGCAGGACATAGGCCTTTCCCAGGCTGCACCGCAACACCCTGTCCTCCGCCTTCCGCATCCAGTCTGTCCCAGCCACCTTTAATTACCTTTAGTTACTAATGGTTAATAAGTATTAATATTATTAGTATAGATGGGTCTGCCCATCTCTACTTATAATAATATAATAAAACATTGATCAGGCAGGGGACATAGTACTTCCATAGTTTTAGGTTACCAATTCACTACAGCCACCCAAACATATGGACCAATATGTTTTGCTTCCATATTCTGCAATAGTCCAGCCAAACGGGGGGTTGTCCTTGGACGCACTTGCATAGTGCATACAGGGATAATCGTCGATTGGTGCCTCATTTCATTCAAAATGTCTAATGGGCCTCTGCGAGTTGGCTTCGGCCCCTCGTACGCCTTCCAAAGGTCCGGGACCAGGGTACCGAGATATGTAAACCCATAAAAAGTAATAATAATATATACATGTCCCGTGTCACAGAGCGCATCGACTTTCTAAAGCAGAAAGTTTGAGCATGGGCGAGCCGTATTCGGCGGCGGGTTGATCGATACACGCAAAATCGCATGTTCCAGAGCGATGAGAGGTGGGTGTATAGAGCTAGGGAGCCATCTGAAGAAAATGTGACAGACATGTACCGCCCACATGATGGCGCCACGAGTGCATTTTGGCGCAGCATCTGGTCGGTGCCTGTCTGTCACGCTGAGGCTGACTGGATGCGGAATGTCCAGCAAGTGTGTGGAACTATACCAGAAATGGAAGAAGTAGTCATTGCGCCATCAGACATAGCCAGAGTGGTCCGTCCGTTACCGTATTGGAAATAACCGGGACCGGACGGACTGCACAACTTTTGGCTGAAATGGCTAACTAGTTCACACACTTGCCTGGCTTCTCAGTTCCAGTCATCCTTAGAGTCTGGGTCGCTAACGCAGTTTCTAACAACAGGCATTACCCACCTGCTCCATAAGTCAGGGAGTCCCGCGGAATCCAAGAATTATAGACCGATCACATGTATGGCGACGGTCTATAAACATCTTACATCCATTTTGAGAGCGAAAATTAATAATAATAATAAGCAGAAGATCTGTGCATGGGCGAACCGTATTTTTCGGTACAGGCGTAGAATGGAGCGATACACTAAGAATCGCACGTTCTAGAACGATGAACGGTGGGTTTATAGGACTTGGGAGCGACCGGACCAAGGTGTGGCTGACACGCACCTGCCGGATGATGATTCCATGTGTTCTTTCTGGCGAAGCATCTGGTCGGTGCCTGTCAATCACACCTAAGGCGACTGGACTAAGGGAATCGAGCGAGCGTGCGATCTTATACCAGAAATGGGGGTACTTACCATTATCCCCCAAGATGTAGCTCGTGCAGTCCGTCCGTTGCCTAACTAGAAATCTCCAGAACCGGACGGGTTGCACAGCTTTTGGATTAAGTGATTCCAAAGATCGCACTCCCGCTTGGCATCCCAGTTCCAGTCAGCCTTAGAGTCGCTACCCCAGTTCCTAACGACCGGAATAACCCACCTACTCCATAAATCAGGTAGTACTGCGGAACCCGAAAATTATAGACGGATCACTTGTTTACTGACGGTCTATAAAGTTCTCACATCCATTTTGAGAGCTAAAATTAACAAACATATAGAAAACAACTTAATCATGTCTGCCTCACAAAATGGATGTAAGAACGGATCCCGCGGTACTAAGGAACTGCTCCTCATTGATATTGCCATTAGCCAACACGTTCGTCGTTTCCGAAAGGATCTGTCGACATGTTGGATAGATTATAAGAAGGCCTATGACTCGGTGCCATATACATGGATCATGAAGGTGCTAGAGTTATATAAAGTAGATGCAACTCTGCGCACCTTCCTGAAGCCATGTATGGGGCGGTGGAGAACGGTCCTTTGCTATCCAGGATGTCAACATATCCAGAGGAATAGCGAACCGATATGGATCAAGCAAGGTATATTTCAGGGCGATAGTTTGAGTCCACTTTGGTTTTGCCTAGCCTTCAATCCTCTAAGCACACTGCTGGAGGATTCAGGTCTAGGCTATCGATTGAGGAGAGGTGGTCAGGTTATATCTCACCTCCTTAACGTGGATGACTTGAAACTTTTTGCCCCCAATAATTTGCAACTGATGGAGCTATTGAAGGTAACCAAAACTTTCAGTAGCGCCATCAGTATGGAATTTGGTGTGGACAAATGTGCGGTCATGCATGTAAAGCGAGGGGGGATTGTGGAATCCGTGGCAACCCAACTTTCGGATTCTATACACCTGAGATCCCTCTCTTCAATCGAAACTTACAAGTATTTGGGTATGTCGGAAGCGTTATGCATCAACGCAGCTGACATGAAACAATCGCTAAAGGAGCGCTTCTTTGGCCGCCTGAATAAAGTATTAAATAGTCTTTTATAATGCGAAAACAAGGTGCGTGCCTTCAATGGTTGGGTCATGCCGGTTTTGATGTACTCTTTTGGTATACTCATATGGACTCAGACGGAACATGACGCCCTGGATAGGAGGGTCCGCACACTGCTGACCGCAAATCAGATGCATCATCATATTTTATATAATATTTTATTTTTTGAAAGCCCGAGTGTGTAGTGGACAAGGGGTTCACCCCACTTTCATGGCTAAAGAGATCTGGTGAAAACCTGTAGTACTTACCACGGATGACCGCAAGGAGATATGGCAAAGCAAGGAGCTACACGGGCGCTTCTATCGGGCTCTTCATAAGCCCGATGTAGATTTCTTAGCGTCCGTATCCTGGCTACGTTTTGGGGACCTGTTCGGGGAAACTAAAGGTCTTGTCTGTGCAATTATGGACGAAGTTATCTTGACGATTAACCACCGGAGACATATTATGAAAGACGGGACGGTTGACGTGTGTCGGGCATGCCACCGTCCAGGTGAGTCTATCAAACATATTATCTCTGGTTGTTCTCGTCTGGCTAACGGCGAGTACTTTCACAGACATAACCAAGTGGCTAGGATTATTCACCACCAACTTGCTTTAAAATATAAACTTGTGAACTCTGAGGTACCGTATTACAAGTATGTGCCCGACCAAGTTCTCGAAAATGACCATGTCACGTTGTACTAGGATCGGTCTATCATTACTGACAGGACTATTGTCACCAATAAGCCTGATATAGTGGTGATAGATCGATTATCATTACCATTCCACATGACGAAAACGTCGTGAAAGCTGAGAAAGAGAAACAAATAAAATATCTCTACTTAGCACACGAGGTTGTTGACATGTGGAATGTGAACTCGGCTGTCATTGTGCCGATTGTCGTTAAGGCCAATGGCCTGATGGGCAAAAGCCTCAACCATCATCTCTCGAGGCTCTCGTTAGGCGGCTGGATCAAGGGCCTGATTCAGAAGGCAGTTAAACATACATAATCAGCCTATAATGTTTCTACTGCTAGGACACAGGCCTCCTCTCTGTGAGAGGGAGTGGGCCGTAATGCACCACGCGGACCCAGTGCGGGTTGATAGATGTCGCATGTCTTCGAATTTTTGGTTCTCGGACATGCCGGTTTCCTCACGATGTTTTGCTTCACCGTTTTGAGAGCAGTGGTGATTAAATAATTTACGCAAAGTAAAGCGCCTGCCGGGGTCGAACCTGCAACTTACAACTCGTAAGTCGCGGTCGTTGCCACTGGGCTACCACTGTAGTTTGTGATAAATAATAAAGTTTGTCTTATTTTAATAGATAAAAAGATCGCAATCATTCGTTTTCAGAAACTATCTTTTAAGCGGGATGGAGAGTGTTGAATTTGTAGGCGAAGTGCTAGTATACAAGTATAATATGAGCAGTCAAGTGGTGGCCCAGTGGTAACGCCGCGACTTTACGAGTTGTAGGTCGTAGGTCCGAAATCTGACAAGCGCTTTACTTTGTGTAAATTATTTCATCACATTAATCATTGATCCGCAATTGAATTGGAAAAATCAGATTAATGTAATTAGTAAAAAAAATCAGCAGCTCGTCGTTTGCCCTTTATAAACTTTCTCCTACTGTCAATACGAACACTTTAGTAACGGCCTGTTACGGACTTGTTGAATCATTATTGGGATAATTTTCTGGAGCAATTCAACGAAAAAAGTTACAAAAGGCACAAAAGCGCTGTGTACGGGCTATGTGTGGTTTTAAAACTATGGACAGTTGCAGACCAATGTTCATAAAGCACAGAATTTTAACACTTCCGTCACTCTATATATTAGTAATAGCTGTATTTGTAAAAAGTAATCCTCAATGGTTTCCTCTTTTGTCGAATACTTCCGATAGAAATAGACGTGAGAAGTATAGACTTTGGGTGCAGTCACACTCGGCCAAAATAGCACTTCTAAGAATAAGTGTTGTATGCATGGCCCCATTAATGTACAATAACATTCCGAATGACATTAATATT
Organism: Atethmia centrago; assembly: GCA_905333075.3. Lineage (NCBI taxonomy): Eukaryota > Metazoa > Arthropoda > Insecta > Lepidoptera > Noctuidae > Atethmia > Atethmia centrago. Next base: position 364,132 of record HG995369.1, read on the forward strand.
ATGCCAGAAAAGTATAGAAGATGTTGCCGGCTAGCCGCAACTGTTGATCCGTGGCTCCATGCTCGCGGACTGACGTGAACGTGGCTGGTGTGAGCCGCCGCGCAATACGTAGGTACATAGTCCCGGCTCTCGGGCTTGACCCTCTGCGACACTTATTCGCAACACTTCGCTGAGAGAGCTCGTTTTACTAGCAGATTACACTTGCCACCGTGAGGACATTCTATCGTCGTAAACGCGACGTCCGCGTTGAAATGAGCCCATTAATAGCGAGGGCGAAGCCGAACAGCCGCCCTCGCCAGACAACCCGTCACGCAAATCAAACCGTTGATACCCGGCTGAAGAGACCTCCATGGAGCATATATCCGCAGTAAATCCGGCAACAGTTGGACGGGTGCAATGACTAATAGCCTCTTGACTGCTCATGCGGGCGACTCAGGCTCACGACACTTAAATGAAATTGCACTTTTAATAGTTGAAGATATGAGTGGCCATTTTAGTTTTGACCAGTTATTGGATCTCTGCTCACGCTGTTATTTTGATGCTGCGGCCAGCCCGCCGTTTGAGCGCGGCCCAAAGGGTCATAGCCATCCGGCTGGTCCGGGGATACCGCACGGTCTCCTGTGAGGCAGCGAGCCTGAATGATGGGATCTGGAGGCAAAAGTCCTAGCGCACGTATGGAAGTGGCGCGAGGAGGCAAAACGCTGGGGCGTAACTCCGCTGCTGCGAGAAATCGCGGCACAGCGGACGGAGCTTCGGCGGGATCTCATGGCGACATGGAGAGTACGGTTGTCGCAACCCAGTGCTGGGCACGCCATGATTGCGGCGATAAGTCCCCTCTTTGAGGAGTGGTTAGAGAGGCGCCACGACGTCCTCACCATCCGCTTGACACAGGTCCTCACCGGACACGGCAGCTTCGGGAGGTTCCTGTGTCGGATAAGGCGGGAGGAAACGCCCGGGTGTCACCACTGTGTGAATCGCCCGGAGGACACGGTGGAGCAAACGGTGGAGGTCTACCCGGCTTGGGCAGAGCACCGCCGTGTCCTCGTGGAGGCGATTGGTGGCAGAGATCTCTCGCGTCCGGCCCTGGTACAGGCCATGGTATGGAGCGTTACGGCATAGGCATCCGTCACCTCCTTCTGCGAAGCAGTAATGCTCGCGAAGGAGGAGGCGGGACGGTTGAGGGAAAGGCAAATTTAGCGCCCTCTCGCCCAGGGAGCCGCCGATTTCCGACCACCGTAGGCGCGGTCTTGCGGACGGTGAGCAATGGGTACATGGGACGGTGAGCAATGGGCTCACCGTCCCGACCAGGCCCGGGTCGACGGCGCGTTGAAAACCACGCGCGCCTCAAAGAGATGTAGTCAGCACAAGTGTAGGGGTCCACTAGGGCTGATGCCTGCCGGGGTCGCTGGAAGGTACTAAAGGGTTACCGAGGGCCCTGGCAACACAGGCAACGGAAGGAATACGGGTGGGCTTTAGTCAGTAAGAGCCTGACACACCCTCCCGCTCCGCCCAGAGCGGTAGAAGTTAATTGATGATTTCCCACCCAAAAAAAAAACGCTGTTATTTTAATATTTTTAAAACATGATTGCATAAATAGAAACAATTATGAGTTCCTATTCAATTAAATGGTGTGGGAAATCGGATGGAACATCCAGCAATAAAAAAGATGGCATAACCTTTCTTAACAAAATATATTTATAATTATGAATAATTGCAGGGCTCAAGCTTAACTGGTTGTTTACGTAGAATTTCACAAAAATGTACACCGCGTTGATGTCTTTTTGAAAAATCCCTTTCTCTCTAGTGAGAGAAAGGTACTTTTCAAAACATATTGACAATACCCACTAGGGTATTGTCAATATGTCTATGCCATAATATCTGTTCTAATAAAAATTAAAAATAAAAATTTTATTCAGACAAAGTCCATTTGGTTAGTAAAACACACAACTTAGAAACTAGTGTTAGTATTTATATCTACGCGAAGAACAGAAACAAAACAATTATTAATTATACGCCACAGTGGCATGTAGGCGTATCCAATGCCTTAGTATGGGACTGTCCCACCTGTCAGCTATAGTTTTCAGGATGCTGTTGGGGCTGACGCGTATCCTGCGCATGATGGAGGCACATCGCTTGCGCTTGAAATCAAAATCAAAATCAAAATATTTTTATTTCACATAAACCTTCATGGGCACTTATGAAAAGTCAGAAGCTAGGTGCACGGTTCCAATTGGTCGTTTAATATGGAGAAGAGCCGGCAAGAAACTTCACGGTTACTCTTTTAAAAATAATTGGCTTTTACAATGTTTTCAAATTACACAAATTAGGTATGGGAGGACAGTGTAGGTCTGTCGAGTAGTACTTAACAAACCAACAAAAAAAAAAGAAAAGAAAACAGTCTACAAAATATCTAGTCTATTGTCTATTAAGCCTACAACGTTCTCACATTCACAACGTACACAAGAATCCATGTAAAATAATATTAATAATACTAAGTCTGAAATATAAATTGTAGGTATATAATGTCAAATAGTTAAAATATAATGTCAAAAAAGTATGTCTAAAAAATAATAATAATAAACATCGTAATTTGGGAGCAGTTAATAGACATTTCCATAGTTATGCCGTTTCTGATGTACCAGGAAAGCCACATGTGCAGAAGGAATTATTGCCAAACTTCCTTGCCTTCAACGTAGTCTTTAATCTTGTAATATGCGTTTTTGATAAGGACACGTTTGATGTGGGTTTTGAACTTTCCATCGCTAAGTTCTGTAACTGACTTTGGCAACTTGTTAAAAAAGCGGATACTGTTGATAACAAATGCTTTGCTTGTTTTTCTTAATCTAAATTTGGGTATCACAATTTCATGTTTACTACGTGTATTTATATTATGGAAATCACTTCTTGTTTTGAAAAGACATAAGTTTTTGCGAACATACAAAATACTTTCTAAGATATAAAGAGAAGGCAGAGTTAGTGCATTAATTTCTTTGAATTTGTTTCTAAGGGACTCACGAGGACCCATTATATAGACTGCGCGGATTGCCCTCTTTTGTAAAATAAAAATTGAATCTACATCAGCTGCCGATCCCCACAGCAGAACGCCATAAGACATAATACTGTGGAAATAAGCAAAGTATACTAACCTAGCTGTGGCTATATCAGTCAACTGTCTATTTTTTCTTACTGCATATGCAGCAGCATGATGGCATCAAAGCCATCAATGCCCGCTTCTGCGAACATGCCAGAAGCACTGCAGTAGCGCGGCAACCCCACCAACACCCTGAATGCATTGTTGTATTGTACGCGCAGAGCGCTATATGCCCTTTGCGTGTAGTTGACCCACAGAGTGCATGTATAGAACGACTGACAGTACGCTGTGAACAGTGTAGCCTTTACTTCAGTCGAGCTTTTCGCAAATCTGCGAGCTAACATATTGCAGCGGACAGCCAGCGCTCTGCGCTCACGCTCAAAGTCGAAGTCAAGTTATTTATTTCAAATAGGCACATAAAAGGCACTTTTGAACGTCAAAATTAACAAAAAAAAAAAATAGAATTGATTCTAGTTGCCCCTTCCAAAAGGTAGTTTCGTATGGAGAAGAATGGGCAAGAAACTCCACCGTTACTCTTTTAAAATGTTTTACTAAATTTTGTATAGGTACATTTTAAAATTATATGTGAAGACGAGGCACCTAGAATAAAATTACTATACCAAAATAGGTAAAAAAAAGAATGAAAAATAAAGCAATGACAGATAAATGAATTATGTGATAGGTACATGATGCTCACATATTTACAAACATTGTAAAAATATACGTTTTCCTAAAAATAATAAATAAAGTCAGTGTGTGAGTTAAAGTAATCACAGAATTAAAATTCAACATTGATTTATTATTTGTATCAAATAATAAATTGTACAATTAAAATAGCAACCAGTTTTATTTTGTTTAGACTCTAGATTGTCCTATGGAGCTGGACCAGCATGTTTCCAAGCATTCTTATCTTGGATATAATCCTCTAATTTGTAATATGCTTGATTACAAAGTGTACTTTCAACATGAGTTTTAAATTTTCTTTCATTTAATTGCAATAAATCACAAGGTATTTTGTTGTAACATTTGACACAGTACCCCATAAAAGATGTATGTACTTTAGATAATCTGAGAAATGGTTGATCTATTTTATCTTTATTTCTAGCATTAAAATTATGTCTATCACTTATTTTATTAAAAAGATGTCGATTTTTTCTTACATACATAATATTTTCATAAATGAATTGGCAAGGTACTGTCATAATATTAATCTTTTTAAATAGTTCCCTAAGAGATTCACGGTGACGTAGATTATAAATGGCTCTGACAGCTCGCTTTTGCAAAATAAAGATGGAATCAATGTCAGCAGCCCGACCCCACAATAAAATGCTGACATAATCATCATAATCGACATAATGCTGTGGAAGTAGCTAAAATAGACCAAACGCGCGGTTTCTACATCTGTCAACTGTCTTATCTTTCTAACAGCATAAGCAGCTGAGCTTAGCCGCCCCGCAAGAGATGTTATATGTGATGATGATGAAAACCGTTTGATTAATAAATTCCAGTTTTTCTCCATTCAACACTGGTGTTAAATATGAAAGCTAAATAGGGCGCAATGGTTTCGATGATAGATCTACAGACTATTACAGACATTCCCCAGAGATCTTCTGTTGATTTAATTTTAAGATCTTTAAAAACTTTTATAACAGCTTGGGGTTTTGTATGCTGAAACCTAAACTCTCGCATGCCTTTACATTTTTTTTAAGTAAGGCAGCAGAAAGTGCGGGTGAGGAATTTAAAGTTTCAGTAGTTTTAAGGGGAATATTAGCAAAAAAGTTTTCAAATTCTTGAGCTATCTCTACATCTGAAGTGATGGGCCCATGTGCAGTCTCTAAATTAAATTCAGTATTACGCGGTTTTTTCCTAGAACTAGAGCAGTGGTGGCCCAGTGGTAACAGCCGTGACTTACGAGTTGTAGAACGTAGGTTCGAACCTAGGCAGGCGCTTTACTTTGTGAAAATTATTTCATCACCACTGCTCTCAAAACGGTGAAGGAAAAAATCGTGAGGAAACCGGCATGTCCTAGAGCCAAAAATTCGAAGACATGTAACATCTACCAAACCGCACTGGGCCCGCGTGGTGGATTTCGGCCCACTCTCTCTCACAGAGAGGAGGCCTGTGTCCCAGCAGTGGGAACATTATAGGCTGATAATGTAAATTACGCGGTTTTTTCCTACCTGTTTCATTATTTATTATTTGCCAAGTAGTTTTTATTTTATCATCAGAAGATTTTATTTTATTGCTAATATAAAGAGCTTTAGCAATTTTGCACACACTTTTAAAAGTTTTAGAATATTTTGCAACATAGTCATGAAAGCTTTTTTTTTTCATATGTTGCTTTAGGCCATAAAGTTCAAAAAGGTTTTCCCTGCTTTTACGAATACCTGGAGTCGCCCTATCACTAAACGAGAACTTTGTGTAAATACTTTTAGTCTTTAGTGGAAAAGTGTCATTAAATTGCGTTTTTAATAGTAAAAAGAACGCGGCGTAGAACTCATTTGGGTCACATATATTATTAAAACTCTGAACACATAGTTTACTGGCCAAAGAATTATTTAATTTTTCTAAATTTTTACATACCTTATTTGAATTTTTTGCAAAGGTATATAGGAACAAAATGTTATTTTTTGTCCACTGTGATCAGATGGCAACTTATTTACAATTTCTTTGTGTAAGTAATCACAATTACAAAAAATATTATCTATACAAGTGGCAGAAGAAGCTGTCACTCGGGTTGGTTCATTAAAAACATTTGACAAATCAAATGACCTAAACAGGGTTAACAATCTAACAGTATTTGAGTTATTTTCAATTAAATTAATATTAAAATCACCACATAAGATTATTGACTTACTACAAGCACTAAGTTTATTTAGCACATCTTCCATTACAGAATCAAACATTGATAGATTCTGGTAACTTGGTCTGTATACGCATACTATAACATGCTTATCAAGCTCAACACAGGACATTTCAATGGTGTGTTCAACAGACAGTCCGACCATGTCTTTTCGTTTTTTCGATTTAATAGAATTTTTAACAAGTATTAATGACCCGCCATGTATCATTCGTTTTCGGCTGAAATGGCTAACTACACAATAATTTTCATAGTTAAGGCGCTGACAAGACCCAATTGACCAAAATAGGCTTCTCTTCAGAAAAAAAATTGCCAAATCTGTATAGTTTGTGGTAGCGGAAAAAATATATATTAATTTTGAACATATTTCCCAGAACTTGGTTGTTACGAAAACACTTTTTGAAAAAAAATCTCTATACAAACTAACGTTAAACTAACCTCTTACCTTGAGTTCTAATTCAAAATATCTGTATTAAATATCAACATACGTTACGTATTCAATTAATAACAAGAACGTCTTATTTGAATGCAGAACTTGGTTGTTTTTTATTTTCGATAACTCAACTCAATTTTGAGTAAATAGATAATTACTTCATATTTTGCAATAAATTACAAGCGTTGTGTCATCACGCTTCTCTTTCTTTTCTATGCAATCTGACAGTGACCTCGGTTTAAGTGTTGTCAGCGTCTTAATTGAAATTACTTGATAATCTTTTAGCCAATGTTCTGTTAAACAAATGACATCAAACTTGGTATTTTCCAGAAACAATTCTATTTCCAGTAATTTGGAAGAGCAACCTTCGATATTTTGATTAAACAATTTTAAAGTATGTTGCCCCCCCTTTGATTTTTTTAAATTATGAGTAATTTTGCCAGAAGGTACCTTTTTATTGTTCTCAAATAATAATAGGTTATTTGAAAGGGTAGCTTCTGTTGTCTTACTAACTAGTTTATAGTGTTATCGGGAGTGACCTCCACAACTATAACTGAAGAGTCTAGAATGCCTGTATGAGTTCCACCAGGAAGAGAGTACCCTTTCTGACTGGTAGTGGCCTCCACGGTTGTTGGAATTATAGGTGGATCCTCCTTCGTACAACATGATGATTCTAAATTAATTACTATGTTGTTAGTATAACTAGACAACACAGACTCGTCCTTAATGCTACAATTTGTTATATTAGCTATAATCTCGTTAATATTATATGTTATCAACATAGCAATCATATGTCTACATACCCAAGACAGAGATAAAGTTCTCTGAGTTAACTTAAAACCACTTAATGTGTCAAAATACAATAATTTGTCACTATGACAACATGTTAGCCTGTGAATAGTATTATTCAACTGATAAATATAATTATTATCATTATCTGATAAAGTATCAGAGTAAGCAAAAGCACACAACATCAGCTTTCCTACACTTAACTTTAATAAGGTGTCCACACCATTCACTATGTCCTTTCTGGTAATACCAGTACTATTACCTAATAGCAAAACCATTGTAGGATAATTGTTTAGGTTTGTGCTAGCAATTCTATTAATCATTTGTTTAAAACTTATGTTATGATAACTATGATTGGTAAAACTATGGCTAAGGTAATTGAGTAAAATTTTTCCAAAGCCTGAACCAAATTCGTCACAAAAAAATATTGATTTATGTTGCTGTGAACTAACACAGGTCTCTGCTGGGAGAGCCAACACCGGAGAGGGCAAGTTAGGCTGAGCCTGAACTGGTAGTAGTTGGTTGGCACAGCTGCATGAGAGGCTATTTGTCAGAGACTCATACCTCTCAGCATTGTCTTTCATCAAATCCAGTAGATCCCCAGCCTCAAACAAGCGGTCACTTAATTGTTGTTGTGAAGTCCCATATTTTTCTTAAATATCCTTCAGCAAGCGCTCCTTGTGTATTAAATCATTATAGAGGAGCTGGATATCTGTGTCATATTTTTCCCTACATTTATCTAACTCAACAGTACAAGTATTTAATGTTTTTGATAGGACAACACGTTCCTTTCTTATTGAAAGATTTGATTTTAAGAGATTTTGTTTTTTAATAGCCAGGGCCGGATTTAGGGCAGGGCAACAGGGGCACTGGCCCCGGGCCTCCACAAAGAAGGGGCCTCCACAATTAGATTTTTCATTGATTTTTATATGAATAAAATACTTCGTTTATGTCCTTCAAAAAAAAAAAAGAGTCCACAATCATAACTTCGTAAGGTACCTTCTTTGAATTGTTTTTTTTATCTGTTTCACAAATTTTTCGGGGCCTCCACTTCTTGGTTGCCCCAGGGCCGCCACAACTTTAAATCCGTCCCTGTTAATAGCTGTGTGACATTTTAATGTATTTTTTAATTTTATCAGCTTGGACATTGAGTCACAATCAATGTCCAAGCTGTCCTTTAGGTCCTCGGAAACCACGGGCCACTGCCCAGATACTTGAAAGATGTGACTTCATTTAAGGGACTTCCGCAAAGTTCCAGCTGTGGTGCAATTGGGTAGGTTTTAGTGCCTGCCTTGAATAGCAGTACTTCACTTTTCTTAACATTGTATCTGAGCCCATGGGCCTCCGCGTACCTTTCACATATCATGAGCAGACTCATCATTGAGTTAATCGATGGGCTCAGCAACACCATATCATCAGCATAATGCTGTTGTGTTCTGACAACTTCTTAACGAAGTCGATATTGACTATAAAAATTGTATTATGTAAACATTAAGTAATATTACTTTTTTACCATTAGGAAACACTAATGGTAAAAAAGTTATATTACTTAATGTTTACATTTTAGATTTCTAAATATTACGGAACTGAAAGAAAAGTGGATGAATGCAATGCAGTTTATAGGGAAAATTGGTTTCCAAAAAATATAGCGTTATTTGTTCAAGGCATTTCACAGCTGATAAATTCTGTACTTTAAACAGACAGCGACCCCTAAGTTTGTTTTGACAGAGTAGTCAGGAAACTTTAAGACGTTTGGCATCCAAAATTGCGGTGAGACATATCAAATCTAAATTACAGTCTGTTTTCGAACCTATACAATTAGGATTTGGCACGAAAGGTGGGTGTGAGGCAGCCGTCCATGCCTTAAGAACCTACCTTTCGTATGATGATTGCGAAATTGTAGTCAAAATTGACGTCAAAAATGCTTTCAATTCAGTAAACGGGGATGCCATGCTGACAGAAGTTAAGAACAAAATTCCGGAACTCTATCAATACCTGCTTACCTGCTACGCAGAACCTTCAAAATTAATTTACCGTTCCCATAAACTTTTTTCGGAGGTCGGCTGTCAGCAGGGCGATCCCCTCGGGCCAGCAATTTTTAGCTTAGCTATAAATCCGATTATTCAAAATTTAAAATCGAAATTTAACGTTTGGTATTTGGATGACGGAACCCTGGGAGGCGATGTGGACACTGTGTTATTTGACTTATCAGATATTAAAACAAATTTCGAAAATATTGGTTTACAATTAAATTTTAGCAAATGTGAACTCTTTATTCAAAAAACTTCTTACGGTTTGGATAATTTAAAATCCAAATTAAACTTTCTGGCACCCAATATCAAAATAGTAGATAGAAAGTCACTTTGCCTCCTGGGTTCTCCCATCTTTGAAGAATCTTTTCCTGATTATATTACTAACACTATTTCTAAATTCCAAAGTCACGCAAATTGTTTAATCGAAATCAGTCCTCATTATGCTCTTATAATTCTAAAGTTTTGCCTTTTTGTCCCTAAATATACTTATGTGCTTCGCTGTAGCCCTTTTTGGAAACATGCAAATTTGCTTTCACCGATAGACGATTTAGTCAAAACTAGTTTAGAAATGATTTTAAATATTCAGCTCAATGAACCATCTTGGTTACAAGCATCCCTCCTTATTCGTTTTGGCGGTTTAGGAATCCGCAAAATTTCGAGTGTTGCTTCCCCAGCCTTTTTGTCGTCCACCCATAGCACGTCACGTCTCATAGGTAATGTCCTAAGGGCTTTGCCCACAAACTATGAGACTGCGGGCTTGGAGGTTGCCAAGAATGCTTTTAAAATTGCTTGCCCGGGTAAAGAATTTCCAGACAACCTAAAATCTCAAAAGAGCTGGGACGATATTTATTGCGATTTAACATACAAATCGATTCTGAGCCGCAGTTCAGGTCCGGATCGCGCAAGACTTTTGGCGGTCGGAACCAGAGAGGCCGGTCATTGGCTACATGCCCATCCTTCTCCATATACCGGTACCTTCCTGGATCCGACCTCGCTTCGTTTGGCGACTGGTCTGCGGCTTGGGGTCATGGTATGCACTCCACACACATGCCCTTGTGGCACGGACGTGCACCGACTGGGTCACCACGGACTTTGTTGTCAAAAAAGTGCAGGCCGCTTTTCAAGACATGCGACACTTAATGACATAATCCGCCGGTCTCTTGCCAGCATCAATGTGCCTGCTCTTCTTGAGCCGACTGGCATTGTCAGAGATGATGGCAAAAGACCTGATGGTGTGTCTTTGGTCCCGTGGAGTTTGGGACGGATGCTTGTGTGGGACGCTACCTGTGTAGATACACTGGCACCGTCCCACCTCCAACGGACTACTTCTAAAGCGGGTGCAGCGGCAGAAAATGCCAAAAATCTGAAAGTTATTAAATATGGAGGCCTTGGCAGAGAGTACAAATTTGTGCCCTTTGGCGTCGACACCCTCGGTCCGTGGGGTCCCAGTGCGCATAAGTTATTTGCGGAAATCGCGAAACGTCTAGTTAATGTAACTGGTGACCGAAAAGCTGGCGGCTTTCTCGCGCAACGTATCAGCATTGCAATTCAGCGAGGAAATGCCGCCAGCATCCTCGGTACAATGCCCTGAGGGCCTTTTTTAAGCTTAACTTAGTTTTAATTTAGTTTAGTTAATGTTAATTATCATCTTGTAATTTGGTTATGTAAATAAATAAAATGTCAGGAAATATCGACTCCAGCTAGCTTGTTAAATAATGACGTCTAAAAGTGATTTTTGAATCTTAGTTGCACAATAAATTATTTGAATTTCATTGATGAGAATTTATTGTTCTTAAAATGTAGAATTAATAGACGTCAATTTTATCGATATCGATATTATTGTTGCAAAACTGACTTGTGCATCACTATTTTTGGAACATTCGTCCTGACATTTTTGCATCGACCAATCACAACCGCTGTATTTTCAACGTCCCCCGGTCAGCAGTGGTGAGTCGTGTGCCTAGATAAAATCGCTCTATCAGCTCTCAAGTGGTTTAATTCTCTTAGGACGGGTGTAAGCTCGTGAAAACTGAGCGCACCCACTCAGCAATCAAAGTTTACGACAGAATGTAGCCTTTCACGTAACGAGACACGAATCATCCTTAAACATGCGAACAAACACACATTTGGAATAAGTGTGCCGGTCCGTTACAATGTTTATAAAAATAGTCACTAGCGTATTGATTGTATCGTTACATAATTATGAAATAGTGTGTCCGCCAACACTGTTCTTAGACATATTAACAGACATTCATACATTAACTCGCGCCTTTTTCCCATGGGGTAGGAAGAAACTACAGAACGCCACCTGTTACGATATATAATTGTATCATAACTCATAATCAGCATATAATGTTCTCACTGCTGGGACACAGATCACCTCTCGGTGAAAAACGTGGGCTATGTGCTACCGCGAGCTTAGCATGGGTTGATAGATGTCATGTCATCGAATTTTTGATTCTAGGAATGCCGGTTTCCTCACGATGTTTTCCTTCACCGTTTTGTGAGCAGTGGTGATAAAGATAAAGATAAAGATTTTATTTGTTCAAACATGTGTAATATGATACATGAATATGCACATATAGATGGAAACATGATTTTACCAACATGTTTTGCCTCGGCGTACAATATGTTTATATGTTATTAATTAAATTAGCAATTATAAATTAATTAAATTAATGTCATTTTCATATATAAAATTAGAGTCAGTGCAAAATGTAGTCAATAATTCAAAATACCATCGGAGTCAGTACGAAAACGAACAAAATATGTCAATTATAATAAAATTCAAAATCTATCATTTAAAAAATCAAATGTTATAGTAGCACTTATCAGTAAGCAGCTTTTAAAGTGTTTTCTTAAATAAATAAATAAAATAAAATTCAATTAACTTGTGAAGTCCGCCGCGTATCCTATTCGGAACCAAACAATGGAGAATCAATTGTGTCTCATTAGCTGTCTTTGACCGATTAATTAGGTTTTATCTCATCAGACCTAACATCTAAGGTATGCAGGAAGGAAATGACATGCTAACATACAAAGTAGTCCCAACAGTCGCCGTTATCATGAGTGAGTCGAGTCCCGATAGCCGCACTGTCGACTGTTTATTATATATATTTGGCAAACGAACGCGAATACAAATAACGCTGGTTGAGGGCCAAGCGGCCGTTAAATATAACAAGCGGGACGCGCCAGCGGCGAGCGTGACGTCACACGGTGGGCTGAAAATTGGCTTTTATAGACTTAGGGATTTCAAATTGCAAGAGCCGGATTTTTTGTCGGATATCGCTTCTATTAGTTATTACTATATTCAAAAATGACACTCGAGTTAATTCTGCACAAAAATGAAGGAATTATATTTTTTTTTACGAAAAACTTGTATGAAGCTAGTATGAAAAAGTGAATTATCTCGTAAACAGCAAGGAAAACCGTAATATTCTTACAGGTGGTTATAGTACTTATTATTTATGATTTTTTTACATATGTCATATTACGGTTATAGGTGCTATTTTTTTTTTAAATACCTTCAAAATATTTTTTACATATGAAACGGTTCCTTTTAGTGACTAAATTAAGAACATTGTTAATTATGAAGAATGTTACTGACCCAAATATTAAGAATATATGAAACAAGAAAAATATTTTTAAAAATAGCAAAAATAGAAAAAATGAAATCAAATATTAAACATTTTTCTTATCTCTGTCGTTGTTGGACTCCAATTCTGAGTCAGAATCGATATATCAATCAGATTGGATATATCTAAAAACTCGAACTCACTTTCCTGAAACTGAATTAAGTCGAGAATTTCAGCAAATGAACTCTGCTTTCTCTTGGCATCTAACTTAGGCCTTTGTTCACTTAGGAAAGGATCCGAAAAAACAACAAGCATATTTAAGATGTCTGGATTAGAATCATGCCTGCTTCTTTTCCGCAAATGATGTTCCCGGAACCCCCTAAAATCTTTGTTTTGAGACTCAAATCAAAATCAAAATCAAAATATTTTTATTTCACATAAACCTACATGGGCACTTATGAAACGTCAGAAGCTAGGTGCACGGTTCCAATTGGTCGTTTCCTATGGAGAAGAGCCGGCAAGAAACTCCACGGTTACTCTTTTAAAAATAATTGGCTTTTACAAGACTCTAAGGCTTCTTCCGAGAGAGTCACAATATAATTTTTCTCGATTGTGTCAGCCCCGTGTATTAATAATTTATGTAAGGTTTACGACATGTAGTACCAGTCGTACAATTGCACGTACTTTTCTGCTGTTTTGCGGGCAAAATCTTAAAATTTTATTACGTCGGTGTTCTCGCTAGATGTTATCGCTTGCAAAATCACGGCACATCTTTTAATAAGATCTTCGTCCAACCCGGTAATAGCTGCAGTTTTATTGGGAAACTCGAATAACTTTCTTGCGGTATTCCCGTCATTGGAAGTTCCCGAGCCTTGTTTCACAATATCAATCAACAGATTGAGCTGATCTTTGTATTTATTTGGAATACATTTTTTTCTGTTCTGCAACATTTCTTTGTCCTCATTACTTCTCGCTGCCCACCATTTGAAGTCGATCCTGTACGCTATATGTAACAGACATTCCATACAATTTATATGTGCGTGTAGGGATGACAAGCCAAATTTGTATATGTCAGCACACACAGTCTAAGTGGTTCATTTCCGTAGATTTTGCTAAGCACAGGTAGCACGATGCATTTGATCTGGCCTCAGAAAGGTACGTGCAGACTTTGGCGTCGATCATTGTTATCATTAGTTGATGAGTCACCATGTTATTATTACTGCACTCTGTGGGAATAAGGGCCTGAATTTCATCATCCATTTGTCTTTTGAGACCAATGACAACTGCTTTGCTCTCCTTTACAAAAGTAAACTGAACTGGACGACAATACAAAGTTGAGCATGTTTTTGGGTTCGTCCATACAGTATTATCTCCATCTGTCAGTTTTAGTGGCGCAAAGGAGGTCATGAAAATGCTTGCATCATCTTGCTCAACCTCCATTTGTTGCTTGTATCGGCTTTGGTTGGACGCACCATCAAATCCCCACTTGGATATCAGCTTTAGCTGCTTATTTTGCACATCGGCATAGTCAGAAAGACTTTGAAGGATCCTCGTCACCGTGAGATCAAGTAAAGCTTGAAGTGTAATCCTAGCCGAGGAATCCGTAACTGACACTGATTTCTTCGGAGGGTAGCAATCAAGCTTAGTTTGTTGCACTTTATAGTAGGATGGTTGTGTATGTATCATGTATTCGATCACAGATGCTTTTAAACGCGCTGCAGCTGAATATGCCAATTCACTGGAGTCTTTGCCTGTATGATCATCAGATCTTCTCTTTTTCTGTTTACTTCCCAAATCTTCGAATGGTTTTCGGGACTTTTTTGTCATTGTTCCAACGGACGATGATGGCGACGATGACGGTTCTTCAGAGTTCGATTGTGCTCTTGGTATCTCAGCAACAGTTGGTTCTTGATTAACTAAAGTTTGCACACAACTTGGCCAATCAATATTTGCTTGCTTTCGTACAGTCTTCTGAAGTGATCAAGGAATCGGTTGTATTTCTGCCACCTCTGTAAAGCAGCTCGCGTGAATTTCCGACAAAATTCTTTGAGAGTTAGTCGATCTTCGTCAGAAAGGCAATCGCCTATGCGGGATACAACTGCAACAAACAATACTTCATGATTAAATGAAGTACTCTCACTTTTTAGAAGAACAAACAAGTCTAAATTGGTGATTAAACTTTTCATTTTAAGATTTTATAGTCGCAGAGCAAAAATTTAGTGTTAGCAGTTAAACAGTTGTGAAAAATCTAAATTATAAAGCAAAATTTTAGCCCTTCTATTGCAAAACGTCGATAATTAGTTAACTGCCCTCATTAGAGTTTTAAAAGATGTGCTAATGAAAATTTATAATCGTCAAAAACATTTCTTAGAACTCATAACACAACTAATCAACAAATTAGCTTACTTATCAGAAATCATTAACAATCATTTAATCACCTATTAGAAGACTAATCATTGTAATTACTTAATGAATTATTTTCAGACTCACTAGAAGACTAAACAATTTGTTATTTGGTATTTTGGTTGTATATAAAGTTTTAAAACTCATTTTGTATTGATATATATCTAGCTCAAACATAGTTGTCTAAGTGTGGATGTACTATAAACCTCTGACTACTCCTTTGGGAATATAGGGTGATGCTATTTTATGTTACGTGTTGTTAAAAGTCTGTGTTCCTCAACTTAAACACTAAAAGGAACCGTCTCATATGTAAAAATAAATAAAAATATCTTGATTATCTTGAGCGATAACCGTTATAAGGCATATGTCAAAAAATCATAAATAATTAGTACTATAACGATCTGTAAGGATATTAAGGTTTTCCTTGCTGTTTACGAGATAATTAACTTTTTCATACTAGGTTTATACAAATTTTTCGTAAAATAATTATAATTCCTTCGTTTTTGTGCAGAATGAACTCGAGTGTCATTTTTTAATACAGTAATAACTAATAGAAGCGATATCCGGCAAAAAATCCGGCACTAGCAAATTGAAATCCCTAAGTCTATGAAAGCCGATTTTCAGCCCACCGTGCGTCGCCGCGTCAAGTACTCGTGCGCGCTGCCTAGCAGTGCAGTACCTAGTGTATCTACAGACTACAGGCGATACAATCGTGAATGAGCCCACACTACGCCGAAGGTCGCGGCTCCGCGTCACTGCTACGACTTTGTACATAGCTACTGAGGAAAACACCGATCATTTTTATTTGAGGAAATACGTACAATCGATTGTAAATGATTCTACCAAGGCACATGTGATTATGATTATAATCAATCATCAAAGATAGCATCGATGATGACAAAATACCTAAACTTAGCTGCAGATGTAACACTATATGCCGACGACACCCGTATCTTCGAGCCCAAGAGAACTTTAATACCTTATTCAATTCAATTCAAATAATTTATTTTCTCTTCACAAACAATGACATAACAATATATACAGGGTTACTGGTAACTCGACGTATTCCTTGCAGGACGTCATAGTAATGGTGGCTTAATTTGTTGCATTTGAACCCATGCAACAAATTAAACCACCAAATGTTCTACCGAAATTCAGTAGTTTTTGAATTAGTTAAGAGTTTTAGTTTTTTTATGAAAAATCCCAGATTAAATCATTTGAAACCAATTTAAAAATGATTTACGGCGCGACTGTACTGAAATTTAAGTTATTATCATAGTTGACGCCGTAGCAGACCTTTGTTAATAATTAAAAGTTCAATAATGCCTAAAACTTTGGCAAATATCACTAAACAAACATTTAATTTTTTGTATTTTTTGCTATTACTTCATAAAAAATGTAGTCTAGTGCAAAAAAAAATACTACACCTGGTGTACAAATTACTAGGAAAATATCCTTGTCTTATCAGTTATTCAGAAAGGTATGATTGTCAATACTTTTGCATGTGTGCCAGGGAAGAGAAGAGTTTTATGGGGGGCAGGTAAAATTGCGAGACGGTCAACCTATTGTTTCGTATTCGTATTATTCGTAGTTTTTACCTGCGCTTGAACTCCAACCACTCGGGGAGCTTTGTGATTGGTCGCTATTGTTCTCTCGGCATGACAGGGGGTGCGATTTTGCAAAATTTGGTCTTCAGCGTTAGTTAGTTTCAACTCTACGTCGCGCAAACTCGTGTTTTGTTACTGGCTATTTCCCTAACTGTTGCTGCGTATCTTGCTCTTGTGCTGTGCTGTGCCTTCATAAGCGCTGACTATGGCTGCATATTCTAATCCTGAATACGCTGACATAATGTACTGTTACGGACTTTGTGACGGTAACGCTGCTGAGGCGCGGCGAGAATATCAACTTCGCTTTCCCAACCGCCGACTACCCGCCGACAACTGCCCCCACGTTAGTGTCTTCGGGTCGACTTATCGGCGAATATCTGAAACTGGCAGCGTCCAAAGAAGCAGGCAAGTTGACACTGGTCGTTCCCGGAGATACACGGCTGAGGACGAGGAGCTTATTCTTCAACGTTTTATTGACGATCCTAACACATCGACAAACATCGAGCTTGGTATGTCACAGTGGAAAGTCTGGTCTGTAGTTCACTTGTCAGGCCGACATCCATACCATTACCAACCAGTCCAGTCATTAGAAGAAGGAGATCCGCCGAGACGGCTTAAATTTTGTCGTTTTATGCTAAGTGCCGACGCCGACAGCGAAAACTTTTTAAAAAACATTCTGTGGACCGGTCGAGTCATGTTTTGATCGTGATGGTATCACAAATTACCACAACTTACATTACTCGGCACCGAAAGCAGAAGCAAACCCTAAAAAACTGAAACCAACCGCATCCCAGCGAAGGTTCTCGCTTAATGTTTGGATGGGTATTATTGACGACAAATTAATTGGCCCACATTTTTTACCCCGAACACTAAATGGGGAACTTTATGAAGATTTCCTCAGAAATCATTTATCAGCACTGCTCACGGATGTACCGGAAGAAAGAAGAGCAAATATGATTTACCAACATGACGGATGTCCAGCCCACTTCCAAATCACAATTCGACAATTGCTGGATGAAAACTATCCAAACCGATGGATAGGGCGCGGTGGGCCGATTCCGTGGCCTGCACGAAGCCCTGATCTGACGCCGCTAGACTTTTACGTCTGGGGTCATATGAAAGATCTAGTTTATGTGACCCCAGTAAATTCAATTGAAGAACTAAGGGAGAGAATTACAAATGCGGCGGACCAGATGAGGGCAACAATCACCTCAAGAATAACAAAAACCGAAGTAAGGAAGCGAATAAGAACATGTATTCGAAACCGAGGGCAGCACATCGAACAAGACGTGTGAAATGTGTGTAATTAAAGTTTTTAATATTCATTAAAAAGAATAATAATGTTCACGATTTTGTTTTTGATTTTTCGAATAATCACCTTTTTGTGAAACGCACGCCTGTACTAAATCAAAAACGATTTTCATAATGTAGTCCATGATTTTGTATTAACTTTCATACCTTTTTGGATAGCTGATAAGACAAGGATATTTTCTTAGTAATTTGTACACCAGGTGTAGTATTTTTTTTTGCACTAGACTACATTTTTTATGAAGTAATAGCAAAAATTACAAAAAATGAAATGTTTTGTTACTGATATTTGCCAAAGTTTTAGGCATTATTGAACTTTTAATTATTAACAAAGGTCTGCTACGGCGTCAACTATGATAATAACTTAAATTTCAGTACAGTCGCGCCGTAAATCATTTTTTAATTGGTTTCAAATGGTTTAATCTGGGATTTTTCATTAAAAAACTAAAACTCTTAACTAATTCAAAAACTACTGAATTTCGGTAGAACATTTGGTGGCTTAATTTGTTGCATTTTAACCCTACTATGACGTCCTGCACGGAATACGTCGAGTTACCAGTAACCCTGTACAAAACAAGCTTAAAAACTACGTGATAAAGTTTGTGAGAGAGTGGTGTCTGCACTAGGAAAACCTGTGTAGCAGATCACCAGGGTCCCACCAGACGGAGTTTAACATGATTATACACAAAATATACAGTAAAAGTGAAGGAGCTGTGTGCTTATCAAAGTCAAAGTCAAAGTCAAATTATTTATTTCAAATAGGCATATAAAAGGCACTTTTGAACGTCAAAATCAACAAAAAAAAAAATAGAATTGATTCTAGTTGCCCCTTCCAAAAGGTAGATTCATATGGAGAAGAATGGGCAAGAAACTCCACCGTTACTCTTTTAAAATGTTTTACAAAATTTTGTATATGTACATTTTAAAATTATATGTGAAGACGATGCACCTAGAATAAAATTACTATACCAAAATAGGTAAAAAAAGAATGAAAAATAAAGCAATGACAGATAAATGAATTATGTGATAGGTACATGATGCTCACATATTTACAAACATTGTAAAAGTATACGTTTTCCTAAAAATAATAAATAAAGTCAGTGTGTGAGTTAAAGTAATCAAACGAATAATATAAAGCAAAATAAATCAAATGTAAATAATAATAAAAAACCTAAAATTAAATCAAAGTGAAAAACTATAAAACAATAAAAGAGAAGTGGAAAAATGCGAGATATATTTGGAGTGGGGAAATTAGTGGGACGGGCTATTTTGGATGAGTCAGTAACTCCTCAGTTGCTTTATAATCTAAGTTAAGGAGCCATTCAATTAGAGCACTCTTACATGACTTTTTTGATAGGTATCGTGGTAATGCGATTAATTTTATTATATAGATGGGAACCTTGGAATGTATAAAATCTTTGAGAGAAGCACGTTCTTAGACTTTTAACTGTACTGCAAACTATTATGTATTTTATTATTATTGAGTATTTTCTGCGTTTTCCTGAAATAGAGACGGGATCGAATGTGATGGAATAAAAAACACAGAATAAAAAGTTGCCTCACTGACAAGACTTTAAAGTGTTTGAAAAGATCAACAGTAGGATACAAGTGTGGCAGAAAATAGGCCACCTTTAGTACCACCCGCTGGGCTCTTTCCAATGTCAAAATGTTACATTTAGGAGCACCCCCCATAATGTTATGCAGTAGGTAAGAAGGCACTGACACATCGCAAAATATACCTACCTTATAACCTCAGTTTCTGCTGCGTGACGAAGACTTTTAAATAGAAAGATTAATTTGCGAATTCTAGAAGTTAGACTGTTATTTGTGGCTGGAAGTTTAAATTATTATCTATTATAAAGGACCGGTAAAGACCAGGCCTGAGTCGACGGCGCGTTGTATTCCACGCGCGCCTCAAAGAGATGTCGTCAGCACAAAGGTAGGGGTCCACTAGGGCCGATGCCTGCCGGGGTCGCGGGAAGGTACTTATGGGTCACCGAGGCCCCCGCAACACAGGCAACAGGAAGGAGTTCGGGTGTGTTTTAGTCAGTAAGAGTCTGATACACCCTCCCGCTCCGCCCAGAGCGGGAGAAGTTATTTGATGATTTTCCACCCTAAAAAAAAAAAGTCTATTTCATAATACACTTGAGAGCAATAAAATCGCACACCCCTTGTAATTTGGTTTATTACTGATTGATTTCTAAAATCTAAAGATATTGAGTAAAAAACATTACACAAAATTAAAGCATACAAGCTTAGCTTTACAAAAACATAAAATTAAAATCATTGACCTTCACGTAACTTACAAAAACCGACCGTACACCGAATTCCCCAAATTCACGCGTTTGCGTTATCACTACTTGCACCCTTAGCCGCAGGTATAAAAAGGTCGGTTTATTGGAATTTTTAACTGCTCAATGTCTTCGGCAAAATCTATGAGAGGCTTATCTTAAAGCGCCTCAGAGATTTTGCGGAAACAAAGGGCCTCATCCCCGACCAGCAGTTCGGTTTTAGATCCTAACATTCTTGCGTCCAACAGGTCCACCGCATCGTTGAATACATAAGCTACGGCTTTCAACGTGGTATTACGACCGGTGCTGTATTCTTCGACATAGCGAAAGCGTTCGACAAGGTCTGGCACAACGGCTTATTATATAAGCTCTACACACTCGGTGTGCCCGATCGTTTCGTGCTCATCTTACGAGACTTCCTGTCAAACCGCACCTTCCGCTATCGCATCGAAGGAGCGCTATCCTCCCCTCACCCTATCCGTGCAGGCGTCCCTCAGGGCTCTGTACTATCCCCTCTCATTTTCACTCTCTTCACCAGCGACATCCCGAAAAGTAGAAAGGCGCAGTTGGCTCTGTTCGCAGACGACATGGCCATCTACTACACCGGGTTAGTCCACGACCATATATCTCGCACTCTCCAGACCGAAGTCAACAAGCTTGGCGCTTGGTTTAGAAAGTGGAGAATTGAAGTCAATCCCGACAAAAGTCAGGCTGTTCTTTTCACCAAACAGCGTAGAAACCTCATCCCCCCCCGACCGCTCACCATGTTCGGCAAGCCTATCCCTTGGGAGAAGCGAGCCAAATACCTAGGCGTGACCCTTGACCACCATCTCTCGTTCTCAGAGCACATTAAGCAGGTGCGTTCGCGTGCCGCTTTCGCTCTCGGTAGACTACACTCCGTCCTAAATGCGCGCAGCAAATTGTCCCTTAAGGGCAAATTGCGTATTTACACAGCGTGCATCCGTGCCATCATGACGTATGCCTGTGCAGTCTTCGCACATGCTAGGCCCCACCACATCCACAGGATGCAGCCCCTCCAAAACCGTTTCCTCCGAAAGGCAACGGGAGCCCCCTGGTTCGTCCGAAACGAGATCCTCCATCTCGATCTTGAAATCCCCACCATCAAGCAGTTCATGAAGCGCATCACGAAGCGCTTCTTCGACTCCGCCGCCACCCACCGCAACCCTCTAGTTGTGCAGGCCGCCAGTTATAAACCCTCCACCATTAGCTCTATTCGCCGTCCAAGGCATACTCTCACCGACCCCGATGACCCCATTACCGTCCTCCAGGAAAGCAGTAGGGCCACGAGTACAGTGCACAAAACACACCGACCTACGTTCCAACCTCGCCGCCGAGGTCCCTCGCGTAAACCCCGAAGTAATTGTCCCCCCCGACCCTTGATCGACGAAGCGCCAGCCCGCGCCGCAGCTGAGCCTGTAGCTTTAAATTCCCCGATTAATAATAATAATACTGATCAGATCCAGCCTGTCCCACCTTGCTGTCCTCCCCCAGCGACGCCCTAAGTCGAGGTCCGTACCCCACAGGGGGTGCCCTTAGCGTGCAGTCGCTTAGTATTATAAGAAATTCGCCTCTGGCTGGAGGCTTTGAGTTCGCTTAAAGCAGCCACAGGAAAGTCCGGTTAAGTAGTCACGACCTCTCAAGGTCAACTACGAGATGCCAAACATAAAAAAAAGGAACATTAATCAGCATACCGAAGGTCAACGTGATAACATCTTTACTGGAAGCATACGGATTTACTGGAAAAATATGGATACCACGCCCGCAGAAGCCGCTCAAGTTATTGCCTTGCTCGAAGCAGGCCATAACCAAAGTGAAGTTGCTCGACGGCTAAATTTGAGCCGCTACTCTGTTCGTCGTGTTTATCAGAGGTTCCAAGAGACTGGTGGCTACATTCGGCGACCAGGATCTGGCCGGCGACGCACAACATCAGAGCGTGATGACCGCTTTCTTGTGACAAGCTCTTTGAGAAATCGGCAACTGAACGCGGTTCAACTGGGACAACAGCTTCGAGAAGTTCGCAATGTCAATATAAGTCGGTGGACAGTTCGAAGAAGACTAGGTGAAGCAAGAATGACTTCACATCGCCCAGCAAATGGTCCCAAATTGACCACAGCTCACCGACAAGCCCGGCTGCAATTTGCTAGGGAACATTTAAATTGGACGTATGACCAATGGCGGGCTGTTATGTTCTCTGATGAGTGCAGAATGACTTTACATGGTCATGATGGACGCTCTAGGGTCTACAGAAGGTCATCAGAGCGATTTTCACAATGCTGCATAAGCGAACGTGTGGCTTTTGGAGGTGGATCGTGTATGTTTTGGGGTGGCATAATGTTGGACACTAAAACTGACATTGTATTCACCACTACGGCGAACACCGGCCCGAGATCGAGAAGTTTGACGACTGCACGATACGTCGAAGAAGTGCTCGAAGAACATGTGTGGCCGCTTACATGGCTTATGGGAGAAGATTTTCTCTTAATGCACGACAACGCCAGACCGCATGTCGCTAGAACAGTTTGCGACTACATGGAAGACGTTGGAATCACCGCGATGGAGTGGCCGCGTCGTAGTCTTGATCTCAATCCGATTGAGCATGTCTGGGATGAGCTAAAAAGAAGAGTTCGAACAAGAAGCCCTGCTCCTACACGCCTCCAAGAGCTTGCCATTGAAGAGGAGTGGAACGCCATACCACAAGATTTCATGGTGAAATTAATACGGTCCATGAAAAACAGATTAAGAGCTGTAAACAAGGCTAGGGGAGGGAATACACCTTATTAAAAAACAATTTGATCAAGCATTTTGAGTTTTATTTTTATTCTTTCATAAGCGAAATTGGGTAATTTTATCCGTATGTTGGGTTTCGTGCCCTAAAACCCCCTATGGGAATTTTTTTTACACTGTATTTGATATCATTAGAAAGGTACTGAAGTAAAAATTCAAATAGTGTAAGTTTTATTTTAATATGTATCCACATTCATGAAAAAAACTGCTTTAACAACAAAAAGTCAACGTGTGCGATTTTATTGCTCTCAAGTGTATATCGGAGTCGCGGGAAGGTACTTATGGGTCACCGAGGCGCCCGCAACACAGGCAACAGGAAGGAATACGGGTGGGTTTTAGTCAGTAAGAGTCTGACACACCCTCCCGCTCCGCCCAGAGCGGGAGAAGTTATTTGATGATTTCCCAACCAAAAAAAAAAAAAAAGTGTATATCGGAATCTTTATATAAACTTTAATATTAATAATAAAAACTATATACTCGTACATACAGTTTCACAACAAATACAATAAAACGAATATTTTATTTTAATAAAAAAAACAAAAATATTATTATTTTTTTTTTAATACTTACTAATACTTATATTTTAATACTTATAAAAACAGGAAGAACCTCTTTCTATTTTTAAAACATTTTCAACAATTAAATAAAATTTCAATAAAAAAATACCATTAGTTGCATATTATGTATTTATTATTTTATACTATTAATTATAAGTATATAAGTATTTTAGTGATATTTATTTTAGAAGTATGTATTTATGTAAGTATATTCTCATAGTGTATAATTAAATTAGTGAATAGTTTTATTTTGTTTTTATGTATTTTGTTTTCTCTTTTACCTTACACACGTTGTCTACATCTCTATGTCTACTGTCCTATTGCAGGTATGCTGGAAGAGATTTCATTAGAAATAAGCATCACCTTTGTACGTTTTTTTCTGTTCCTTTCTTTTTGTCTGTTTATATGTGTGTACATAAACTGTTAAATAAATAAATAAAAAGTAATTATGCTTTCAACAGCAACTGTGATAGAAACTGTGTTTCGATACGTAATAAGACATAAAGTCTCAAATTAAAAAAAAATTACCTACATCAAGCAAAAATATTTAAAAAGAAATACCTTCTAAACTCGATATCGTTTATCATAGTTTATTTTACTAACACGATGTTAAGTAAATGACTAACATAATGTACCTACTTTTAAGTTCAAACATACCGTTCCGATACTCGTTCTAAGGAAAGTTTATATGCATGCAACCAGTGTTTCTCATTGTAAGAAAATAATATTGCTATAGGTACAAGAATCGTCAGTGTGATGCGGTAGAGTGCTCGTTTCAGGAGAGTCGTACACGACGAGAAGGCGGGTCGGCAGTCGGCAGTTCAGTCTGTAGTATAGTGAGCGACGTACAGCTCTGTTTACGAGTACTGGTGCAAGCTGACGTGCCGGTACTGTGTATCACAACCCGAGGCCTGCCAGCCCTCTGCACCAGCGATGCGCCATGTCACGCCACGCCACGCCAGCAATGCGTCAGGCAGCGTCAAGGGCTGCCAGCATCTCTCGACATTTTCTGGAGCACCCGCGGGATACTCGTACATTCTATCAGATTATATTATAGGTACAATTTGTATTTTAAATTATGTTTAGGGCTCCGGCGTACAATATCTTATTTGTATCAGCGTCAGGTACCTACTTACTAGCGTACTTTATTTTCTGATTCAATGAATATGTTTATTTTATGAAAATCGAAAAATCTTTGTAAATTCCGGTCTCGACTAAGAGCTTTGAGTTTGTTTCATTTCGACACAGAGTTCGTCAGTTAGTAATAAACGGTCGGTCGGGTTAATTAATGCACAAAAATAACAGTAACTTTGGCAGGTTTTGGAACATATCACCTTTTACAGAAATAAATATTGTTCACTTATTTTATTGCATATAAACTGGTTTTTCCCGATTTGTCTTAACGAGCTTTGGATTACTTACACTCTTTACCTAAAAATCAGTTTTAGACGGTAATACGATTCACAAGAAGTAGGAGTGCATGGGGGGAGTGCGATAATGAAACAGAGTGCGACGCGAGTGACAAGCGTTGCCACATCAGGACGAATTGAGAACGTGCGCATTGTGCGCTTGTGCAAACAGATGGACGATTTGACTTATATGTTAGGAATATAATTAACGAAAGGGTCGAACACTTTATAAAGGTGACATTAAAGGGGTGTGTCACAGACGCTGTACGCATCAGCGCCCCTCGGACATTTTGCGAGGAATATAATGCAAGCTACTGATCTCTGCGAGCTACACCGCGGCTCACGCCATGCCATTAAATTCTCTAGAAACTTTATGAATCAATTCATTGAATGACTATCTTGTGTCCTCTCGAGAGCGGACGGAGGGTCTAACTGACTCTAACTGAATAAAACCTCACAATTTCCCGTAATTCGTACCCCAAACTGGTATTGCGACCCGTGCGCGTGATATCTCCACCAATTGTAAGAAATACGATTGATTGTTTGGTCTTAATGGCAAACAATATACCTATCGTACTTCCCAAAATAAACTGCATCCTCTGCGCAATTCATCACAACGCGGACAATGAAAATTATTTCCCAATCGGTGTTAAATGGTAAGGACCATTGGACACCGATTGGGAAATCGTTTTCAGGAAATCTAACCCAATGCGCACTGCGCCTCAGCGCAGTGCGCATTGGAGTAATAATTTCGACGATTTCCTCGCTGTAGTTCATTGTGTGGCTCGTGGCTAAGTAATAACAGCCGCATGGGGCAATTAAGGTTAAACTGAATGGGTGACCATCCATTTCATACCAAAACCCCTCCGTGCCTCGGAAGGCACCGTTCGGTCCCGGTCCCGGCTGTCATTTGTAGATCTTTGACAGTCAGAAGCCCGAATGTGTGATAACCAGTCTTATCTAGGAGTATCGTTTTACCCAGTAACTGGTTTGAGGATGTCAGGTAGGCAGTCGCTTCTCGTAAGATACTGGTATTCAACTGTGCCCGGTTAGTAACGGAGCCAGGAATAAATTAGTTTACGAAGCCGGTAGCATAGCACAGGTTTGTTTTTCAGCAAAAAGTTTTATTGCACACATCATACAGCCGCATGTTCGCCCGGGGTCTCCGCAGAGGCAGGCACCGGCGCGGGCGCCGACATGCGCCACGCGGCACACGCGGCGCGGCGCGGCGCTCGAACTCAACTCATGCCGGTGCCACTCATTATATTTAGCGCAGCGCAGAGCCACGCGCTGTGTCGTCGCTATAATTACGCGCTACCGTGACACCGGCACAGCTGTTCATTTGAAAAGAAACGCAATGACCTTATTCATGATGATGACCAAGCGAGTGGTCCTGGCAATCTGTCGCTTTGACGCTGGCAAGCTACACGATCAAATCATTCGACTTGCAGCGACCAACACTATAGTCGTCGATAGTCGTATCGGGCTGTATCGCCAGCAATGCGCAACACGTTACCATTCCGGTGCCGTCTGTGCCGCACAGGCAGGCTGCTCGGCGACACACACACCATTATTTGCATAAACTACAAAACTTCACGTTATACATTTATTTCTAGGCAGCAGCAGATGAGTCTTCGTGTGTTGCTATGACAGTTTAGTCGTAAACAACGAGTCAATTCGCCGCTCGCATTTGATCCTCGGTGTTTGCACGACCTCTGATCAAATTGTTATACGAATATCTACTTACTAATAGATTGACTATTTGAGCGCCTTCAAATAATATGCTTGAAAAAAGCTTGCTAAAGATCACCACTTTTTAAACATCAAATTACATAAGAGCGTCCCTCGAAACGCCCGCCTTCACCACTTCCTAGTGTTTTTAACTGGGAAGAGGAAGTGGCGAAACAAACCCCCAGAAACACTTCAGTTTGTTCACAAGATAAGCCTGTACCGACAGTGTTGTTGTGAGACCTGCGGGCGCGAAGGGTCTCCAACTTCTATATTTTTGTCTGAAATAGACATCGGTTTTAATAAATAAACTACTTTCTACAATACTCGATGTATGATGGATTTATCAGTTACAGTTGATGACAGTATCGTAATATTCATAAATTGTGGCACAATTTAAAGCCACAAACATTGCTGTAGTGCGTGCTTAGCGAGACTGATGAGCTCGATCAATTATGATCCGGTTCGGTACGAGCCGCAGCGCTCTCGCCGCCGCCGGTTTCAAACCGTCCCCCGACACTGTTACTGGTGCCAACAGTATGGAGGAGGTGGCTTCAATCTATTGGGGCTAAGCAAGGCTTGAGTAGCGCTTTTGAAGTAACAGCTTAGGTATAGCTTCACAATGAGCGCACTTCTACATCGCTACAGTCGGCTGAGACTGCGGACACGTGCCACACTCTCATATCACGATGAGCGCACATCTGCATTGCTCCAGTCCTCCCTATACTACATATTAATTCAAACAAAATATGATGATGCCTATCCATGCAACAGCAACAGCCTTGCTATAGTTTCAAATATTTAGGTGTTCATTTTTAGGTGATTTTTCGGGGGGGGGGGGGGGGGGGGCTTTAAAAAGAAACTGTGACGCTGAGGCTGGAACGTGTTCAGCGGGCTGTTCTCAAAGTCACACCCCCACAGCCCAGCTCTACTACGGAGTCCGCGTACTTACGACAGTGTCTTGCGTCGACATTCCACGATGCCGATGCCACTAGATAGAAATCTATCCAATCGGTGGATGGGCTTTCCCATCTATGAATCTGTTCAGCGTCGTTCGGCACTTGCGTGATGGCGTCGTGCCCAAAGGTCCGAAATGTCCCTCGAAATAGATATGAAGCTGTCAATTTATAAACTTACCCTGCATAAACTTCAAGCAAAGTCTTAAGCCATGGCTACTGTGTACTGTCCCTCAACTATGACGAAACAGAGCAAATTCTTATAACTATTTCGTAGTACAAATTATACCATATAGGAGGCACTCAACTTTATCCGTCACTCGCGATCGCTACAAACCTTTCCCGAATAATGTAAATGTAATGTAATAATGTACGCACACACCAAATGCACAAACACACTACACGCATAAACAAAATCCGTTACAGGCTTTTTGTAACCATTCTATTTTTGTTATTATCGGTTATAGTATTTTGTTTATCTTATCAATAGTATTTCCTCCCGAAGACTCAGTTAATTACCTACCCCATGAGTCAAGAACTTCACCCAATTTGTGCAATAAACATTTTCGCATATCTTCGGGACCATTGGCAGGCCATACGAGGGGCCGAAGCCAACTCCCAGACTGAGACCTGTTAGACTCTACAAGTAAAGGAAATTAAGCACAATAAAAATAATTATCATTTTAATGAAGTGATCCAACAATTAGCAAATCTAATAAAATCTCAAGTTATATTACCTCTGCCAATCGTTCTTGCGTGATTCTTGTCCGTCATAAGTTTGTCTGCCAAAGATCGGTACTGCGATAACATCGCCATTGTACTCGTACGTTTTATTACTTCGTTCTCAATTTTTTTGAAACTTGGTGTACACAAAAAAGTTATCTTTATTCTCGTAAATGTATATCTTTTCCTTAAATAGCTATTAACAGTTCATGAAGTTGCGCGACACCCAGACTGCGCGACTACTGCGCCACAAGCGTGCGCGTGCCACGCGTTAGAGCGTCTTTAACTCCTGCTAGGGACGGCCTCACAGCGAGTCATTTCGAAAAACATTCACTTCAAAGATATCCCAACCAACCAGCTAACTGGTTACATTATACCAGTATTATTTAGCTATCTTTCCACCGGAGATGTGCTAAGCTATGTAGCGATGGATGTGTATAATATGAGCCGCTAGGATTTTTGTTTTTCATAGCGTAGTTTGGTGGAAAAAGTTCATCAAAGCTAAGTTTTCTTAGGTACGCGTAAAGCACAACTTACTCGTTGTGGTATTTTGCTACAAAACTGTAACGTTACGATAGGCTGGAGGGCCAGTCATAAGTCACATTTAAAATTAAAAATAAATAACGATGATTATAAAAAAGGTAAGTATGAGTAAGAGTTCCAGGCTTCTAAGTGTCGTAGCTCGGGACGCTCGCACGGCAGGAAACGGGATTGGCAGGCAGTAGTGGAATAGGCTGAAGCGGGTGAGGCGGAGCACGAAGACGACGTTGCTATAACTTACGTCGTAGTCGGCATCTATGTCCCAGGGAGAAAAACGTTTTTTTGTAAGCAAAAGGTTTTATGGTCTTATGGTGGTTTGGTGGTGTATTGGTGTCTGCTGTTTCACACTAGCAGGAGAGTTGCGCTGTGTCTAACGCCACGTGGTTAGAATGCCCTAGCATCAGAAGGGTTCTCCGTCCAGGAGTGGACAGAGATTATTTAGATTCCGCCGATATGGCAGACTGCGGAGGCACTTTACAGCATCTCACGCTCCACAAGAGGAGTGTCTTGACCTCCTATGGCACGCAGGAGTAGTCGGCTGTGGCGTCTTTCGCCACGCAACTATAATGCCTCCGGCATTAGAGACCTAAAGGTGTAGGTGAGAGGGCCGGAGGCAATGGAGGGTGAGTCACAATTCACACACTTTTTGAGTTTTTTTAAATGGTTATATTTTGAGAACTTTACATTAGCAAATCACTAGCAAATAAATAAGTTTCTAAAAGTAAGGACCGACTGAACTGGCCTAAAAATAAAGACACTTGCTTAAGAATAAAGACGGACTGGCTTGAGAAGCAAGATTGAGTCCACTCTTGTTAGGTCTGATGACCGCTTTTATAGATTCTGGCAAAAGTTGTAGAAGTTTATGTTAAGCAATCCTAACATTATTCAAATTATTTGTTTGATTGCCAGAATCAATAAAAACGAATTACAATGAGAACCGCCTAACTAAACGTAATTTGAACTAGCCTTATCATGATAGCTTTATAGCACAGGGAAGGAAATCTGACAGATGACAGCTTATGATGACAGTAATTTACGATGTCAATGGATAAAAATATTCTAACATTTCTACAACAAGAGAAAACTAATAATATAAAATACAGCTTTGAGTGCAAAAACAGTAGTGACTAAAGTTTTGCTTTTCAGCGGTAGTGTTAAAAAATATATGTATAAGAAAGTGAGAGGCATAACAATATATTTTCATATTTTAAACAAGAAAATAAAGTATAGAGATATAACAAGAATTGTTGGACACAGCAGCCCTTTAAATGGTAAATTTATAAACATACCTAATAAAATATGTGCCTTCGTGTAGCAAAATAAGTGGTATTTTGCTACACTACCGCTGAAAAGCAAAACTATAAGCCACCCTCTTCTCTATCCACTCCTGGACAGAGAAACCTTCTGACGCCTAGGGTATTCTAACCACGTGGCGTTTGACACAGCGCAACTTTCCTGCTAGTGTGAAACAGCGCACACCAATACACCACCAAACCACCATAAGAACATAAAACCTCTTGCTGACAAAAAACGTTTTACTCCCTGGGACAGAGATGCCGACTACGACGTTATACCAGCATCGTCTTCGTGCTCCGCCTCATCCGCTTCATCTTGTTCCACTACTGCCTGCCAATCCTGTTCAACTACTGCCTGCCGATCCTGTTTCCTACCGTCCAAGCGTCCTGATATCCTAAACATAGAAGCCTGGAACTCTTACTCACACTTATAATTATTGTTATTAATTTTAAATAAGCCTTATGACTGGCCCTTCCGCCTATCGTAAAGTTACACCGTTGAGTCACACCGCTAAGCTCGGGTGGTAAGAGACATTTGTTTCGTAGCTTCACCACTTAGGTACCTCGCATATCGGTGGAAAAGCAGCCTGGGAATGCCTGGGATCCAATGTTCGTCGGTAAACGCGTCGCTTGTAGAT
The DNA here is from genome assembly GCA_905333075.3 of Atethmia centrago. Lineage (NCBI taxonomy): Eukaryota > Metazoa > Arthropoda > Insecta > Lepidoptera > Noctuidae > Atethmia > Atethmia centrago. The sequence continues at coordinate 395,173 of HG995369.1, forward strand.
CTATTGTGACTGCGTGTCTATGTGACCGGGCCTGAAAGGCTATAAGCCTATATTGAGCAAATAAATGATTCAATTTCATTTCTGCTCGACAGCACAGAGTAGCGGACGTCTGTATCGGGCGTCTATATCGGGCTGTTTGTGACTAAATACTACCTTCTAAAGAATGCCACCAGCCTTGCTCTCCTGAAAGTGATTAACATGATTTTGATTTAGTCTCCACATCGATTTAGCTAATCGTACTCAGTTCAAATTACACTAAGCAATCCTCAAAATTAAAATTTTAAGTCACCTATAGGTAATGATTCCACTGCTGGGGCACAAGCGCCTCTCTGTTAGAGGGAGTGCCGTAATCTACACGCGGCCACAGTGGGTGCGCGTTAGTTGAGTATGTATTCGAATTTAGGTTCGTTTCCTTTAAAGTTTTGAGAGCAGTGTCAATGAAATGGACTGCACGATGTAAAATACATGTCTGTCTGGTTTGGAAGTTGGAATTCACGACCTAAAACTTGTAGGTGCTATCACAACCGGGACACCAGCGCCACTGCTCTCGAAAAAACATACCTCACAGTATTTATGCGCTATCTATACTAACATTACAAAGAGGTAAAATGTGTTTGTGTGTAAGGGGTAATCTCTGCACTCGTTAGTTGGATTTGAAAAAATATTTATAAATAAAATTTCCAATTCTTGAGGAAAGTTGTATTTAACATCACGCTAGGAGCCGAGCAAAAAGAAAAGTCAGAAAGAACGTTAAGCAAAAACGAAGTAATAGCGCGGGCAGGCGATGCAATGTGACGTAGTGGGTTGAGGGAACAAATAATAGCGCGGGCGGGCGATGCAATGTGACGTAGTGGATTGAGGGAACAAGTAATAGCGCGGGCAGGCGATGCAATATGACGTAGTGGATTGAGGGAACAAGTAATAGCGCGGGCAGGCGATGCAATGTGACGTAGTGGGTTGAGGGAACAAGTAATAGCGCGGGCGGGCGATGCAATGTGACGTAGTGGGTTGAGGGAACAAGTAATAGCGCGGGCGGGCGATGCAATGTGACGTAGTGGGTTGAGGGAACAAGACATTTCACGCGGACGTAGTCGCAGGCAGAAGCTAGTTAATAATATAATAGTTGTTGAAACAGACACACCAAGCCAACAAGCCGTGCGGAAACAATCGTGTTTGCCGCTAATATTTTTATTATTAAATGAGAGGAAAACGGAATGTGAAGTTTGCTTGGGATACATTTAGCTGTGATGTAGAGCGCGCGCCGTGACGATGGCGAGTGCCGTAAGACACATGTGGATGTTGGCAGGTGCGGCGCCGTTGACGAGCGACTGACGATCATCTGTTGGCGATCATGTTTATTCTGAATTCTTAAGACTTATTCGAAATTAATTTATTTCCTGACGTATATAAGCATGGCTACATGGTCGAAGATCATCCGACACACTACATTTCTTGTCGGATGATGGTTTTCCCGGTAACGAAAAATACATCACTGGTATTCTAATACTCGCCGTGTTTAGTGAAAGTCAGCCATGCATGTGATGCTAGAGAGGTGACGAGCCAGTGGCACCACCAGAGACCAAATCGTTCATGTGGGAACTGGAGAGGTGACGAGCCAGTGGCGCTACCAGAGCCCATATCATTCACGTGGGAACTCGGGAGCAGTGGCGTGGAAACTCGGCGACACACTGATAATGATCATAACCAGGACAAATATCATGCTAGGCACATATTTGTACCACCTTGACCATCACATAAATATGTAGGTATACATATACCTATTCATAAGGATTCATTAGGGTTCCGTACCTCAAAAGGAAAAACAGAACTCTTATAGGATCACTAATACATATGTCTGTCTGTCTGTCACAGCCGATTTGCTCCAAATCTACTGGACCGATTAAGTTGAAATTTGGACAATATGAATTCCTGTGACCCTAACACGGACGTGTAACTTAAATAAATGAATTTTGAATATGAGGGTCACTTTTGGGGGGCAAACTAGAAAATAAAAATTGCAAATTGTGTGGTACTCAAATATACTTATATTTTTTATAATTTTAAAATAAATAGTTTTAAAGTTATTCAAGAAAATTATCTCCGAAGCTACTGAGCCAAAAAAAAATACGTACGTTCTCTACTTATAGATTACGGGAAAACCTATAAGAAGTCTGTGTTGTTAAAATAACAAATGGTTAATGGTGCTGATTCTCTTGTCACAAATCTCTCTAAACTAGACCAAAAATCACCAAAATTTCGTTTATTCCTATCAAACGAAGTTTCCCATTCTGAAATTAACTAAAGTGACATAAATTAACTATATTATAGTTTGACAGCACTAATGTCATTTCAGTTACTTAATTTAGTGAAAATGGCAACTTTGCTATTCTGAATTTGACGTTTTTCATCTAAAATTTAATTTTCAAACAAAATCAGGCTATTTTTAATCGCGATTAAAAAGGTGTGGAATAAAATTAGTTGTCATGAACTAAAATTTACAAAGCATATTTCTCTTAGATTTCTTGAAAGTTTGGATGCTTGTGGGTTTGGAAAATCTTAGATCAGTGAGGACGCGTATGTAATATTGCAGCTGTTGTCCATGCGGCAGAAAGAAATAACAAAATTATTGTTATTAGAATACAATACGAAATTAATTCCTGAAAACTTAGAGGTATTTTTGTACTGAACATCTAATGACTTCATTGTAATTTGGAAAACAAGTGGATAAATCCATTTCCAGATTCTGTGAAATAAGAAACTATTTTTTTTAACTATCAAGAAAGTTCAGTTGGAAACATTGCGAGACCGTTCCAACCCATTCCAAATGGCTGAAAAAAGATTTTTATACTTACTCCCTAGATTAGGACAGACTAATTCAAGATTTCCTTGATAGGGCTTTCCTACGGCGACGAGAATACCGGGGACTTTACTGAACGATAAACCGGATTTATAGAGAATGCTCAATCCAGAGGAGGCTCAGTAGGTGCTCAGAAGGTTTGAATGGAATGAGTTTGTGTGCAAGTTCATCGGAGATAGTGATTATCCAATGTGTTATCCCATGTACCCATATTATGACGCCAGCTCAACAGAACAGTAGGACTAAAGAAAAGCCACGTTGTGGTAGTTACACACAAATAATAAGAGACATTTTTCTAGAAAACAATATATTTTTATAAATAATAAAGCTACATTTTTATTATAAATTGATTAAGTTTTTATTTCCAATATTCTTCCTCCAAAGACATGGGTGCCAATCTTTTCTTATGCCACCCTCATTCCTCATCTTTTTCACATAGAATTCTCTCCTCGCAATTCAACCTCGCAAAGACAGTGAGGGACTGTCTTTGCGAGGTTGAATAGTATTGGTGCTTGGTGTGGCTTTCATAGCAGCTGTCATACTCGTACCTGTAAACAAGTATAGTTTGTTATTAAAAGGCACTGAAACCCTGGGGCCAAAGCCATAGGAAGTATTATAAAATAGACATTAGTACCTACATATACTTCTAAATAGTATATTTGTGTTAACCAAGCTTAAAGGACTTGTAAATACATAACTATTAGCAGCTACTGCTTTAACTTTATTTGGTCAGTTTACATTAAGTAAGACAGTTCTAGTAAGTAGATATAAAATCAGAGATAAATACCTTTTCATGTTGGACAATTTCTTTAAGTCACCTTTTTCTTACAATCTGTCACTATGTATTAGGACATTCAGTATTTTTTATGACATGTTCTAATTTCTTGCTTGGTATATGTCCTTTGACACATCCTAGTAATTATGAAATAACAAGCTGTTTGTCCGATGAAATCCTGTGGAATTTTGTGTATAAGCCTGTGTATTCCTTTTTTGTCCATTAGGTGGTTAGCCAGGATATATAGGTGCCGAGTAATTCTTTCTTTATACGACTTGAGATAGCTTTTTATTTCCTCTTTATTGTCGTTATTTTTATATCATGGTGTAGTGCTTCATTTGGTACAAACAATGGGGCGTTTGTGATTGTTCTTAGAAGCTTGTTCTGAAATCGCTGTATGATCTCTATGTTAGAGTGTGATGCTGTTCCCCATAGCTGAATGCCATAGGGATAAAGGCTTGATTATAGCTTTGTTTTATTTTCCAGGTCAAATTGTGACCAGTAGAACTTTCTTAGTGAAAATGTGTTTTTTTCCAAAGAAGACGTCTGTCGAGGTTTATACCAAGGTATTTCACATGGTCAGCTTGAGGCACTTATATTCTATTTAATGGAGCTTCGATTTATTGGAGCTTATTATTTTCATTGCTACCATCGCAAACACATTGAAATCATTTATTTTTATTAATAAAATCAAATTCGAATTTTCCAATGAAATATTTTACTTTTGTCTGTCGAAGTCACGACAGATACAAAAATTATGGATTTATTCTGTTTTTTATTCGACTATTTTGAATATAATCTGTGCCGAAAGCATTTTGTTACCTCTATTTTGGCCTATGGTTTACTCAACTTACGATTGTCAAACTCGAATATAGTTGTGTCAAAATTGTTTTTAATTTTAGTGAAACTTATTTGCAGAATAGCTTTTAGGATTCTCTTAACCAAAAATAAGAAATTTTAGTGATAGTTTAGTTAAGTTCGGTGAACAACAGAATCGGCACCAATATCTCAATATTGTGCGTACAAACTTACATTTGCAGTTGGAATGTATGGGAGAACATGTTCTTCAACTACAATGCTAAATTTGTTCTTGTTAAAGTAGTAACTAAAAGTTGTTATAGATTTGAGATCTTGGGCAAGTATCAAATCAAGAATCGAATTCAAGTCATATACGTAATCAAACTAGGCTGAGAATCAGCCATTTTTTTTACGTCAAAATTACATTTTGACAGTTCTCCAAAACGCCCGCCCTTCACTACTTTATAGTGCTTTAGCTGGAAAGAAGAGTGGCGCAATAAACTCCACAGCAGCACAGCTGTCTGTTAGTTAGAAAAACTTGATTCTCTTCCTTAATAGTACCTATGCCTACCTATAATACCTATATAATTAACACTTCAAAACAAAGCAACTCTAAATTAAATTATTTGCCATAATATTGCAATACAACTCATTAATAAAACATTCTAGATTATGTCAATAAGTGAAAATAAAATAAAGTAAATTGACTTATACAGTGAAATGAAATGAAATTGTTTATTCTCTAAATTAATATAAACAATTTCATTTGATTTCAGTCAAATAAACGAACAATTATATGAACTCATATAACTTGTCAGAAGGTAGGTAAGCTGATTCTGGAGAAAGAACATAACCAATGTCTTGTGTTATCACAGGTAGTTGGTCGCTTCTTATCGTTTAATTTAATATAATATAATATATTTCTAAGTATATGGTACTTACATTAAGTTCTTAATATTATTAAAGAAAATCAAATAAAAAATAAAAAAAAATAACGGTACCACCGTTGGCGGTGTAGAAATATTAAAATTAAAGTACAATTAATATAGTTGTAGGCCTTGGCAGAGAGTACAACTTTGTGCCCTTTGGCGTCGAGACCCTCGGTCCATGGGGTCCCAGTACGCATAAGTTATTTGCGGAAATCGCGAAACGTCTAGTTGATGTAACTGGTGAGCGAAAAGCTGGCGGCATTCTCGCGCAACGCATCAGCATTGCAATTCAGCGAGGAAATGCCGCCAGCATACTCGGTACAATGCCCCGAGGGCCTTTTTTAGACTTAACTTAGTTTTAATTTAATTTAGTTAATGTAATTTGGTTATGTAAATAAATATTATTAAAAAAATATATAGTTATTTGAAATGAAACTAGGTAATTTTTGAATACAATGTCAAGTTTTTTAATTACATTATTTTTTCATTTATAAATTAAATGTCAAAATTTACTACGGTGGTGAGAGCTAAAGGCTCCTTCATACTGGCGCGACTTGTCGCGCGACGCGCCGCGACACAAAGACTCCGCGTGTAGCGCTACAAGCGGTGCCTTTGTGTCGCGACGCGTCGCGCGACAAGTCGCGCCAGTATGTAGGAGCCTTAAAACCATCTGCGACGATAAGCTCGCGTGGGACCGCCGGAGCCCCGCAGCGCCGGAGCCGTGACAGAAACCATGGTTGCTGCATGCTTGCTTGCATGCTTGGTGTATGCTTGTTTGCATGCTGCATGCTTGCTGCATTCAAGGTGTATGCTTGTTTCAAAAAATATCCCCTGATCGTTTAACGGACGTTTTGATTTAATGACTGTCGATATGAAATGTATACCAAAAGGCGATTCTGACTGTGAACTTTCTGCGATATGATGGTTCTACTTTTTAATTATAATGGATATAAAATGTATGCCTAAATATGATTCTGACTTACAAACTTATGAGTTTTGAATGTATGATAAATGAGTGTCTGCCAAACGATTTTCTGCGAAATGATGTTTATGCTGTCCGCTGTTTAGCAAAATAATATTATGACAAAAAAAGTTCTGATATAAAGGGTAGATCCGATGGAAACAAGATGACCTATTTCTATATAGTATAAACAATCCCACGCAGTCGGAGGCATCTTCTTAAATTTAACAATAAAGATCTATTGCCTGCGACTGCATGAGGTTTTTTATATATTTATATTGGTATAGAAATAGATCCAGCTAAATGTTTCATCAATAACTATTCCTAAGAATAAGGTTGATGGTACGGGTTCCAAAATTGAATGAGAGGTGGTTTACTGAAGAATTGCATGTAACTTTTTTTTGAATTTTTACATGTTTATTAGATTCCAGCCATTTCATTGCTTTTAATATTTCATTGTTAGTGTGAGATTCTTGGTCATTCCTATTTGAAGATTTTATTGTCAAAATAGTTAAGTTGATAGAATAGTACTTATGCCTTAGGAAACAGGTTAAATTTTACTTTAGCTTTAAATGCATTAAAAGGAAAGTAGCGAATAAGAGGGTAGCTGGTTACTAAAGGCTGTACCATGCCTAAAAATTAGTTACCTATGAACCTTATGAAACCGGTGAAAGGAAGCACGTAGTTTATCCTTATTTCTAGTTTGAATATTGTTAATATCACCGTTTTTAGTATAATATAGATGTATATTTTGCCTAATATTATAAGATGTTGGCGAGAGAGGCTTAAGAGGGGCTTGTGGCCAAGTAATAACAGCCACATGGGTCGATCGATCAGGTTAACCTTGTCGCGGTTGGTCCGTGGATGGGTGACCATCTTTACACACCAAGACCCATCCGTGCCTCGGAAAGCACGTTAAGGCATTGCTCCCGGCTGTCATTTCTAGACCTTTGACAGTTGCTACGGGTAGGTCGAAAGTCTGACAACCAGTCTTACCAAGGGGTATCATGTTACCCAGTAAATGGGCTGTGGAGGTCAGATAGGCAGTCGCTCCATGTAACATACTGGTATTCAGCTGCAGTTTTTAGACTGGAAGCCGACCCCAACATAGTTGGCAAACAGCTGGACAGATGATGTATAAGATGACGACGATGAACTGTTGTGCCACCATGCGAATAACAGTCTTCAAAAAATTATCTGACACCTAGGTGATAAATTGCTCGAACAACTCGTTTTTTAATAACAAATATATTTTGAATATCAGCACCTTTGCCCCGCAGGACATTTGACAAAACGCTATGAAAATAACAACGTAATACAGAACGAGCTGTATAAGCGTCAGTGTATTTTCTTATTTTCCTGACGGCGTAGGCGGCTGAACTGAACCTTCCCGCTAGGCTTGATATATGAGGACCCTATGAAGTTTGGCATCTACTGTTATGCCCAGAAAAACAGCCGAGTGTACAGTTTCAAGCACCTCTTTATCTAAAATGATGTTGGGTCCTAGATTTCTAACATTTGGTAAGACGAACTTAATACATTTCGTTTTCATGGCATTGAGAACTAGGTTATTTGTCGGAAACCAAAACCTTGACTATTCAGGTCTACTCTAAAGATAAGAGAGGATGATTTCAGGAATATAGATATCTCCTGACACAAACGTTTTCATGTGAAGAGAAGCCGATTAGTAATGAAAACAATCAAATGCTACTTCACACGAATCTTGGTGGCAAGGTTAAATCAATTTATGTAGTAAAGAAGCAGCGCGTTGAGCACCGCGCTGATCTTTTAACATACTTCATTGAAATAATCATCTCATTATTTGACATTTCATGTGACCTTATCGAATAAGCATATTATAAGGTTTAAGATTACGTTGAAGACAAGGAAGTTTGGCAATAATTTCTTCTTCTTCGTCTGCACGTTGTTGCTTCCCTGGTACCGCATTAAGGGCATAACTATGTAAATGTCTATTAACTGCTCCCAAATTACGATTTTTTTTTTAATGACATACCATCTTGACATAATATTTTCATTATTTGACATTATATACCTACAATTTCAATTTCAACCGTTTATTGGTGGCTTTTGTGGACAGGATGTTCATTCGAATTTGTTACGGTTGTACGAGTAATGGTAATCATGTTATTTGTTACAGTTGTACGAGTGATGGTAATCATGTTATTTGTTACGGTTGTACGAGTGATGGTAATCATGTTATTTGTTACAGTTGTACGAGTGATGGTAATCATGTTATTTGTTACGGTTGTACGAGTGATGGTAATCATGTTATTTGTTACGGTTGTACGAGTGATGGTAATCATGTTATTTGTTACAGTTGTACGAGTGATGGTAATCATGTTATTTGTTACAGTTGTACGAGTGATGGTAATCATGTTATTTGTTACGGTTGTACGAGTGATGGTAATCATGTTATTTGTTACGGTTGTACGAGTGATGGTAATCATGTTATTTGTTACAGTTGTACGAGTGATGGTAATCATGTTATTTGTTACAGTTGTACGAGTGATGGTAATCATGTTATTTGTTACGGTTGTACGAGTGATGGTAATCATGTTATTTGTTACGGTTGTACGAGTGATGGTAATCATGTTATTTGTTACAGTTGTACGAGTGATGGTAATCATGTTATTTGTTACAGTTGTACGAGTGATGGTAATCATGTTATTTGTTACGGTTGTACGAGTGATGGTAATCATGTTATTTGTTACAGTTGTACGAGTGATGGTAATCATGTTATTTGTTACAGTTGTACGAGTGATGGTAATCATGTTATTTGTTACGGTTGTACGAGTAATGGTAATCATGTTATTTGTTACAGTTGTACGAGTGATGGTAATCATGTTATTTGTTACGGTTGTACGAGTAATGGTAATCATGTTATTTGTTACAGTTGTACGAGTAATGGTAATCATGTTATTTGTTACGGTTGTACGAGTAATGGTAATCATGTTATTTGGTTTCAATAAGTTGATATTTTTGCTGCCTCGTTGGTGTAGTGGTCGTAACCGCTACTGCTGAGCATGAGGTTCTGAGTTCAATTCCCGGGTCGGGCAGTGTTATTGGGTTTTTTATCTGGAATTTCTCAGTAGCAGCCCGGAGTCTGGATTTGTGCCCGGCTGATGGCAATAGGCTCACCTATAGCATGGGACTTAAACATAACTGTCTGGCTGAAATTTGGGTGTACTACAGGTAGGTACACCTCTGCCTAACTTTACTTTATACTCTACTTACTTTTTTCTTTGGGGAAACAAGGCGTGATGTTATGTGTATGTTATGTTATTTTTTTTTTATTTTATCAATATTTTACATAGATTTTCCCATTTTGTGAATGTGAGAACGTTGTAGTCTTAATATACTTGTAGATTTGTAGAATATTTTTTATTTTGGTAAATACCTGGTAGTTGTTGACTGGACTACACTGTCTCCCTTTACCTACTAATACTGTAATTTGAAAACATTGTAAAAGCCAATTATTTTTAAAAGTGTAACCGTGGAGTTTCTTCCCAGCTCTTCTACATAGGAAATGACCAATTGGAGCCGTGCACCAGCGAGTACCTTCTGACGTTCCGTAAGTGCACATCTAGGTTCATGTGAAATAAAAAATTTAGATTTTGATTTAAGCACCTACAATATTCTAATTTAGATTCTTTATTAGTGGTTTTGTGGACGTGCTATTTATTCAGATTTTTTACAGCTGTAATGTCAGTTATGTCAATTAGTTTAAATAGGTTTTTATTTATATTCTTTTATTTATCTTTTCTGTAGATTATTTTCTATTTTTATTATTTGTAGGTCACGGGAACAATCTGCGACTCCCGCATTCCCCTTAAACTTAAGGGGAAGATATACAAAACAATGGTAAGACCTGCTGTCTTGTATGGATCAGAATGTTGGGCCACAAAAGGATGAGTGAAAGCCAATTGCATGCAGCTGAGATGAGAATCTTAAGGGGACTACAGACATAGATGACATAGATGGCATTTGTATCAAAGAACACTTTGTTATGGCCGGACAAGAGAAACTACTGAATATTACTAATTATAAGCTAGCAGCTATATATGCAAGACGATCTCAGAAACGAGGTGGAGCATGTATTCTTACCAAAAACTATCTTGAATATAAAGAGCTTTTAGGTGTATCACGGCATTCTATAGCTAATGTCATCGAATGTTGCGGTGTAGAATTGGTGAATCAAAATCTAATTATTAAATGTGTTTATAGGCCACCAAAGTCTAACAATTTAAATGTTTTTTTATGAAAATTAGAGATTATTCTAAATACGCTATGTACCAAATCATATAAAAAAATAGTTTTGTGTGGGGAGTTCAATATAGATACATTAAAAATAAATACCGTAACTCTGGACTTTGAAAACTTTCTTTTGGGCTACAATCTTGAGTTAGAACTGCGGCAACCCACCAGGCTTGCCAGCAGTACCTGTTTAGATAATTTTGCCCCCAATTCTCAATTAAGACGTAATTCAGAAGTGGTGGACTTTGCGTTGTCAGACCATACTGCTCAGATATTAGAAGTTAAGGTTAATAAATCATGTAGAATAAATTCTTGGCGTAGTAAAAACGTGACCTACTCGTATCTAGTGAAAATTTAACGAAATTCAGAAATTACCTAAAATGCCTATCATTTTCTGAAATTTACAAAACCGAAGACCCTAATGTAGCATATAATTACTTTCTCGAACATTTTCGCTTGTTGTATGACCTTTGCTTTCCTTTTAAATAAATAACCGTTAAATCAAATAGAAATGTTAAATGGGTATCACATGGCATCCGAGTGTGCAGTAGAAAGCAAAGGCATTTATTATGGAAATATAGGCGCGAGCCAACAACATCTAATAAAAATAGTTTCAGAAATTATTCGCACAGGTTTCGAAAAATAATTAAATTGACACAAAAAGCGCAAAATAATTACTTTTTTAACACCGCAAATAATAAATCAAAAGCATCCTGGCAGATTGAAAATAATAAAGTACGAATTACCGAGCCTATTTCACAGATTAAAGTACAGGGTGCTACTATTACCGATCCAAAAGAAATTGCAAATGCTTTTAATAATTTTTTTATCGACCAAACACAAAACATGTTGACGTCAAATTCAACACCGAATACTACCAACTTGATAAATAATCCACATTCAATGTTTATGCAACCAACTTTACCTCAGGATGTTATAATGGCGATAAAATCATTGAAGAACAAAAGTAGGATATGACGGTGTATCAACAGCAGTTGTAAAATACGTATCGATTGACATAGCCTCGCATCTCAGTCACATACTCAATTTATGTATCAGTTCTGGAATACTTCCGGATAGTTTAAAAACAGCCATAGTTAAGCCACTTCATAAAAAAAAACGAAAAAGAAGATCTAGCCAATTATAGACCCATTGCTTTGATCCCCATTTTTTCTAAAGTTATGGAAAAAATCATTTATGGCTCTATAGATAAATTCTTATCTATAAAACATAATATCCTAAGTAGGGAACAAAAGGGATTCAGAAAGACTAGGGATATAAATTCAGCCGTTTATGATTTAATAAACGTTATTATTAAAAATGTGCATAAAAAATACCAATTTGTGCAATTTTTACTGACATGACGAGAGCTTTTGACTGCGTTGATCATGAAACACTTATCAGCAAATTAAATATTATAGGCATCAGAGGAAATGTACTGAATCTCCTAATATCATATCTTTCTAACCGTAAGCAATACACAGAAATAACTAAAATATGCTTTAAATCCAGGCGTGAAAAAAATACTTGTCTGAGGAAAGAATTATTAGATATGGCGTACAACAGAGCAGTGTGCTGGGACCTTTATTATTTCTGCTTTATATATTGATATAAAGCAGAAATCATCAATCAGATCATTGGACCTGCCCCGCTGCATTGGACCTGCCCCGCTGCATTGGACCTGCCCCGCTGCATTAACCATCCCATGATCTTATTTGTGACGATAGCACTGCCTTGACCAAAACAATTTAAATATTAATATACCGAAGACTACTATTATGCAATTTTATCAACGTATGTTACCACAACCACTAAATTTACATTATAGTGGACACATAGTAGACCAAGTACTGGTTGCAAAGTTTCTAGGAATAATGATAGATAGCCAACTAACCTGGAAGCCATAAGCAGAAGAAGTTTGTAAAAAACTAATATCAGCTGCGTATGTGCTTTTCAACCTATCTAAAAAAGTGAACATGGCCACAAGATACTGGTAGCATACCATGGTCTAGTCGCATCAATTGTGAGATTTGAGATATTTTTTTGGAGAAATTGTAGTCTAAGAGAGATGATTTGAACACCTGTTGTGTTCAAATCACAAAAACGTTATATCAGGGTAATGTGTAACCTGAAAGTAACTGATAGTTGTGCTCCTGTATTTAAGTCCCTAAAAGTACTGTTCCATCAATTTATATTTGAAGTTGCGGTTTTTGTAAAAACTTTGCACCTTTTCAATACAGTGTCGGAAAGCAAAAGAGGGCCAATTCGAAAACAGTACAATAACATGCTACGTGTTGGTGGTCATAACATTGCCTTAATGAGGAAAAGTGTTTTATGTATAGGCCCGTCAATATTTAATAAAATTCCCGATGCACTTAAAAGTGAAACTATTACAATTTTTAAGAAGAAATTAGCCGAATTTATTTTTTTGACTAAATATGTTGTAATATTATCAATGACTTTAATTTGTATTATTATTTTTATTCTTTGACATAATTTTTTGTGATTGGACTGGAATGGTAAATAAGTGTAATCATATCGGCAGTCCTTTGAATTCAAACTAAATAAAACTGTTTTGCTTGCCTAATTTAAGGTAGTTAGTAATGGATCCTTGTAGAATTTTTCTGAACACCTTTATTATGTACCTACTAAATGAGCAAATAAAAATTATTATTATTATTATTATTACAGGAACTAAACGCAAATTTTGTAAGTTTTATACTGCCTAAAAGTATATGATCCACTGCAGTAAACAAAATCAGAAAATATATGATATTCTTCAGGATATATGCTATGTAGATATTGTGTTGAAAATATAATAAAACTAATTTGAGACGATGGAAGAAAATCACAAAGATACCTCTAAAAAAATATTTTATCGATTAAAAACCATACTAATATACATGCAATCATTCTGATTTTTTGTCAGATTATTCTACAAGCAACATATTAGCATAGTAGTGTTTTAATTTTTTTATCCAATCAATAGATTTTTTGTAAATAGATAATTGCTCCATATTTTGCAATAAATTACCAGCGTTGTGTCATCGCGTTTCTCTTTCTTTTCTATGCAGTCCGACAGTGACCGCGCTTTAGCTGTTGTCAGCCTATTAAGAGGGATGTGTGGTGTGACACAAATGGATAGAATAAGAAATGAGTACATAAGAGGAAGTTTGAAAGTGGCACCGGTGACTGAAAAGTAGTTCGGAAATCGGTTGTCATGGTATGAGCATGTGCTGCGGAGGAATGAGGAAAATGTCTTGAGTATGAATGTCAATGTCTATAAGAGTAGGGGAAGACCAAAGAAACGAAAAAATGGAGTGCCTACCGAAATGGTAACTATTAGAGAAGTATGGAAGAAAGAGAAATGTTGCGCCGACTATGAATACATTGGGATAAGGGCAGGAGAATGATTGTTTTCTATTTAGCGAATGAGAGAACGTTGTAGGCCTTGTAGACTGGACATTTGATCTCAGCGCCTCACTGCTGACCACGTAGTGACCATGTGACCATGTGTCCATGTACCACTCTACGATATTAATAGCCTATTTGATATTGTTCTTTGATGTGATTTGACAAAGTTAAACGATTTGAGAAAATTTGACAGTTATATGAGTAAGCTAGGTTGACAGGGTTTCTTCGTAATTAAAAAGTATATACCTAACTACCTAGGTTAAAACAAAGTTCATCACCCATCTCAATCCAGTACATAAATGATAATGAATAGTATTCATCCTCATTTATGTATTGGATTCTGTAGGGATTCCTACACTTGATGATGATGCCGGGGCGATCCTATTGGAGATGATGATGAAATAAAACCGACCATCGCGAATGCCTATTGAACAATGATTTATTGAATTAATGTACTTATATAATTAGCTTTAATGATAGGTACAAAATGCTGAGCACACAGAATGCACGACGCGTGAGCCTCCAAAATAACGTGCGTTTCCGTACAGATTCTGTGATCTAGTAGGTGCCAGTCGTAAATTCATATTTCTACCTACTAAAATATAGCCTATCTATTATTTTGTCCGTAACATGTTTACAAGAAAACTGTCCGTGATATTTGACATGCGGCCAAGAATGAAAGTTTCAGCGATCAGTCGCAAACTATAAGCTGACGAGTTACTTGTGGAATAATATCGTCGTTTATATTCATGAAACTGATCTAAAGAATTGTAGGAAAAACACGCAAACTGTCTCGTCATCAACTCAACGAACTCTGCGAGAAGTTTATAAAGTTTTGGCAACTTTCAATCAACTCGTTTCCCTACTTACAGGATTGTAACACAAGGGACTCCGGATCCAGAAATAAACACGTTTATTTATCATTAAATTATGTGGTAAGTACCTGTATGGCGTGCTGCGTCGGAGGGCCAACGGCCGCGGCTGGCTGCAGACTGGTCGGAGCTGAAGTTTGCTGAAAGTTTTCCCGCGCGCTACGTTCAAGCTGCTCCTTGTCACTGAACTTATCGCAAGTTGGTATAGCACTGCACTTAGGTGGTCACTTCACAAGGGGCTTGGTGGTGGTGCGCTGTCGGCGAGCAGTCGGAGCGCCGGTGGCGGCGTGCGAGCCGGGCGCGGGTGCGTACTGCGGCGGGAGAGCGGTAGAGGCGCGGCGGTGGTCGGGTCCACAGTGCGGCCGCAGCCCACTGCGCCCCGCGCCCGCGCCCCGCGCCCCGCACCCTGCGCCCCGCCACCCGCCTTTACCAGCAGTACCAGCACCACGGGACATCCTCAGGAAACCACGAGAAGGAACCGTAATGATGCAGCACTACGGCGAATCTGATGCGCGGCTCGAATAAATTACAAAACTGGATTTGTACCTATAGTTTAAATTTTTTAAGTGTTAGGATGGATTGTTTTCATTTTTTTCGTTAAATCCATAATTCAAATAAAGGCTCCTACATACTGGCTCGACTTGTCGCGCGACGCGACGCGACACAAAGACACCGCGTGTAGCGCTACGAGCGGTGCTTTTGTGTAGCGACGCGTTGCGTGACAAGTCGCGCCAGTATGTAGGAGCCTTAAATGAAGTCACTGTTAACATAACAGCACGCTTTTTATCCCCGAAGGGTGAGGCCAGAGTGTTCCAATAGTACACCAAAATTTCGCCAGTTATGTTCAAGTCCCATGTAATAAGAGGCGAGCCTATTGCCATAAACCGTGCAAAAATCCAGACTCCGGGCTGCTACTGAGAAATTCATGATGATTCATGATTCCCAATAACACTTTGCCCGACGTGGGAATCGAACCCAGGAGCCAGGACGTCATGCTCAGCAGTAGCGCTTGGGACCACTACACCAACGAGGCAGTCACTGGCAGTGTACTATTAAGAGGCCGACAGGATCTAAACGCAAGTTTTATAATGCCTAAAAGTATATGATCCACTGCAGTAAACAAAATCAGAAATATATGTGATTTTTTTCAGGATATAAGCTAGGTAGATAGTGTATTGAAAACATAATACAACTAATTTGATACGATAGAAAAAATCACGAAAATACCTCTAAAAATTTATTTTAACGCGTAAAAATCATACTAATGTACATGCAATCATTCCGATTTTTTGTCAGATTATTCTACAAGCAACATATTAGCATAATAGTATTTTAATTTGTTTATTCAATCAATAGATTTTTTGTAAATCATATATTCTTATTTCCGAACATAAAGGCTCTTACAGACTGGGGCGATATCGCGGGTGCGACAGGCACATTGCTGCCTGTTGCGCCCGCGATATTGCCTCAGTATGCGGGAGCCTTAATACGTACGCATGTGACAGTGCCGGCCACAGAGTACATTATATATATAGGTGCCGGCCGAGGCCCGACGCTGTACAGACGTGTCATTATTTTCGCTACATTCTTTCCGCCAACATTGTTTAATGTTTTTGTAAAGTTTTGTTTGTGAATTCATTGTTTCATATTTCCTTTACGTAAATATGGTTACTTCGTGTAGATAAAAAATACTTTAAGCTACAATAGCGCAATAAAGTACTTTGTTATAAAATTGTATCATTTGTAAATATGGGAAAGAAAGTGAAACCCGTTGCGAGGACTAAAAAACGTTCATATAAATCAAATGCCAAACATATGAACGAAATTAAAAGGCAAGATAGAGCATTTTATTGTTACTAAATATTTATTTTATAACAAAAACATTTAATATCGAATTATTTTTTACAGGCGAAAAACGGTCGAAAATATCAACACGGAAGTTATTTCCAATACGTAAGTACCTCGAACTTATGAAAGCTATAATAACAATAAATAGAAGCAAAAATACCAAATGTTTATGTTTTTTCAGAAAAAGACCTTGGCCTAAAGATAATGGGTCTGACGAAATAACAGATTCATCTAAATATTGCGATGTCACAAAGTAAGAGTTTCATTTTATTGATTTTGTTTATAATACACAGGAAGTAAAATTATGTACTTATGAATGTTAGGTACCTACCTAATATTTTACTTGCAGCTTAACAATTTTTCAAAGTCAAATACCAAAAAGTAAACGAAATGCAATTACCTATCTTGTGAACCATAAAACTACAATATGTAGAATTGACATTTCTACGTAATTTAAAATCTTCAATATTTTTATAGATTGAAAACAGTGGTACCATAGAAAGATTGTGAAGTGATTAATAAAAGTACATATTCATCTAAGCATGTACTAGAAGAAGCCTTTACTAGACAGGTAATATTCATAATATCAACTTGTGGGCTGGTGGCAGGTCACTTGTGCCCCTATAACTCAATATCATGTCCAACGTGAAAACCGAGAAAGAGATGGGTTAAATCACGGTATAGAAGTAAGTTTTTCCGCGAACACATTTTACTTAGATTGATTACTTAGAATTCTTGTATTTCAATGTTTTATACGAATAAAAATTTATATTATCTATCAAGAAGTTATACATACAAACATACATAAACTAGGCAGAAACTATAGAACGCCACCTGCTTCGCTCCTTACATACTCCTTTTGCTTCGTTTACGTTCATACATCTGGTCATACACGCATGCCGGTTGTGAGTACTACGCACCTGACCTTTTTGAAGAACAACATTAATGAGGTCACTATATGTCTCTCTCGGGCGCCCCTCCCGACATTTCCACTCACATCTGCCTTGTAAATACCTTTTGTTAGTCGCCTTTCATTCATCCTCTCAACATGACCAAACCATCTAATCTCTTTTCAATTTTTGTAACTATATCTTCCTTTAAACCGCACCGTTGCCTTATCACATTATTTTTCAGCCTATCATTTATAGTGACACCACACATGCTTCTCAAGGAATACTCTCATGCTTCTTTTGCCACACCCAACATCCACTTCCATACATAAGTGTAGGCACTAGCACGCCATTATAAACAGCCAGTCGAGCTTCTTTGGGCATCGACTGGTTGGTCGGCATCTCATGTATAGCACCATTCACTTTATTTCCCGCATTTACTCTCTTTTCCACATCTTCATCTTCTTCCATCCCTTGTAAATGGACTCCCCAAATATACAAAATCACTTACTTGCTCTACACTCTTATCATTTATTTTCACATCACACACCGATATATCCTTTTCTCTTTGACTCAAACACCATGACCTTACACATTATATTCACATCACAAGGTACCAGCAGAAGTGCCGGACGGGCGTGATCGCTGGACGCGAAGGGTGTGTAGGGAGTATGTAATGCCTGTCCAGGTTTATTCCGGTATGAGGGTAGGACTCCCTGTCCATGCGGCGCTGACATCCTGCACCTATAGATTCCAGATATCTTCAAGATAGCTACCAGCCTCTTCTATATGGCTATAATATCTTCATATGTACCATTGTTTTTGATGAACTCCTAGAGGAGTACGTTTTTGACTGGGAAGGGTTTTTGACTATCTCTTTGACGAGTATATTACCTGAATAATAACACAAGTCTCCACGAATCTCCAGGAAGCACTTTCGTGACTCTTAGGGGACTACTTTTGAACTACTTGATGATTTCGAAAATATAAATAAGTACAAAAGTCAAAAAATCAAATCAAAAGTCATTTATTCAAACGAGGCTGAGGAATCAGCACTTTTCGAACGTCAAAATTACGTAAGACAGTCCCCCAAAACGCCCACCCTTCACCACTTCCTAGTACTTTAGCTGGGAAGAAGAAGTGGCTAACAAACTCCCCAGCAGCACAGCTGTCTGATCAGTTAGAGAAAAAAATGGATTCTATACAACAGTATGCAAAACAATTTACATTAAATTATTAGCCATATGTCAGCTAGCACACCACTATACCAACAAAAAAAATAAAAGAAAAACACCGAAAACTATTCTCTGAATGAAATTAAATTGTTCATTTCATTTCTCCATTTCACCGGCTTCACAAGGTTCATAACTCGTTTGTTGGGCTTGGTAATACTTTTTATAACAAGCTACTCTCTTCCTTGCTAGATTTCACTTCTCATCTCATTTCATTTCTCCATTGCAAAGGTGAAATGGAGCACGTAATTTGTCCTTATTTCTGGTGTTAATATTGTGAACATCACTGTTTTTAGTGTATAAGTGTATATTTTGCCTAATATATAAGATATTGGCGAAGATGAATTGAGAGGCCACCATGAGAATACCAATATCTTTAAAAAAATCTCTCAGAGAAACTCTGGCACCTAGCTGGTAAATTGCTCGAACAGCTCGTTTTTGAAGAATACATATATTTTGAATGTCAGCGGCTTTGCCCCACAGCAGAATACCGTAGGACATAACGCTATAAAAATAACTAAAATATACTAACCGAGCTGTATGAACGTCAGTGTATTGTCTTACTTTCCTGACAGCATAAGTGGCCGAACTGAGCCTTCCTGCTAGGCATGATATATGAGGGCCCCACTGAAGTTTGGCATCTACTGTACCATTCACATTTATATTCATCCCTTTCATCTTATATGCTTCATCCATCACAGTCACCATGTCTTGCAGCTGTTCTGCTGACGATGCAAGTAGAACTTGATCATCTGCGTACAGAAGACATTTGACAGGCAGCTCATTCATTCTCAATCCGCACTCAGGGTTATTTCAAATCTATCAGTCAACTATCCATGTACAAGTTAAACAGCCATGGTGTCGCTACACAACCCGATCTAACACCTCTTGAGGTGCAGAACCAGTCTGTGTATGCCCCATTGATCCTAACACAAGCACTGGAATAAATACATGCTTTTAATACACAAATTTTCTTTTATAAGCTGACGATTTGAAATTATATAAAACCATAAAAAATGTTAATGACTGCTCAGAACTTCAGAGCGATCTTAACCGACTCTCTGAATACTGTACAATTAATAAGTTAAATTTAAGTATACCCAAATGCCATACCATCAGCTTTACTAAAAACAAAACTATCATAAAATTTGATTATACCTTATGTAGTACTGTACTAAACAGAGTGACGAACCTCAGAGACCTAGGAATACAATTAGACTGTAAATTACATTTGAATCTACATATAGAAAACATCATAAACAGAGCATTTAAAATGTACGGCTTTGTTATGAGAACAGTTATGAGAACTTTAGGCGCCCTTGTAAATTTTTACTTTTGTATCGTTCACTTTTTTGTTCTCAGCTTGAATATGCCTGTCTGATATGGGATCCATTATACAATAAATATAAAATAGCCATCGAACAACTACAACGAAAGTTCTTACGAACTATGTAATTCAGATGCCAACTTCCACGCTTACCATACAAAGACCTTCTGTCAATGTATAATGTACTCTCACTCGAGAAGAGACGAATGCTTCTGCAAGTAATGACACTGCACGACCTTTATCATAATAAGCTAAATTGTATAGACCTTAGTAATGATATTAAACTTGTGTTTCCTAGATTAATTAATCGTCGTGGAGTGCGCGTTTACCGGTTGTTTAATCAGGCATCATGCCGGACAAACGCAGGTAAACGTGCATCCCTTCAGCAACTCACGAAAATATACAATGAACATTTCATGGATATTGATATATTTATGCTAAATAAAAATGCTTTTAGAAGTAAAGTTATTAATGTACTGAACAACGTGGATATATCTTGTGATAGCTAACTGGTTTGTTAGTTTATAGCAATATATATAATATAAAATGTTTCCTTGAATAATAATAACTAGCTGACCAATGAGTCCTAATCATAGCATACATATTTGTTAATATGTGGAAAATGTTGTGGTTATTACATTGATTTTGTTTTATATACCTATCTTACTGATAAGTGTTATATGTAATGTAATATCGTTTTTTTTTTCCCAAATAAAATAAAATAAAATAATCCTTGTATATAGATTTCAGTGCCCGTACCGAGCGCCAGTCCACACCATACATGGATAGTGTCGGCCACAGTTCTTTTCTCCACACACTGTCATAGGCCTTCTCCAAGTCAACGAAAGCACCGTAGACTTTGTTGTGCTTTGCCAGATGTTTTTCGGCTATGCACCTTAAGGAGAAGCTCTGATCAATACAGCCAATTCCCTCTCTAAACCCTGCTTGCATATCCCATGTTTTCTCATCGGTCACTCTTATCACTCTATTTATTAAAACCTTCGTATACAGTTTTCCGACAACACTCAAAAGACTTATGCCGCGGTAATTTTTACACTTCTGCTGAGAGCCTTTTCCCATATATAGTGGTACAATTACAGCCTTGCATCAGTCATCCAGCACATGGCCATATCTCCAACACATATTAAAGATCCGGCACAACAGGCTTGTTACCACCCTGTCACCACCCTACAGCAGTTCAGCAGACACTCTGTCATACCCTGCAGCTTTCCCACTTTTTATCCCTTTCAACGTTCTTACAATCTCATCTACTTCTATTTCATTTCAATTAGCTGCATCTGAGCGTGGGCCTTTCAAACTAGCTTCTGCCCAATTACCTACTCCTTACAATTAAATAAACTTTCAAAGTTTCCCTTCCAGCTTTCCAAGACCTTACATTCTTCGCATAGTAAACATTTATCTTGACCTCTTATAACATTCGCACTCGACGTTTCTGCTATTCCGCGAGCCAATCTTACCTGTTTCCAGAACAGGTTAACATTGGCCCTGAAGTTTTCAGTAAACTTCCTGTTATACTTTTCTTCCTTTTCATCCTTCTTCATTTTTACAATCTCTTTTACATTCGTTTTCATTTCGTTGTATTTCTTCTGCACTCTTTCCAAATCGTCTGCCACAGTCGTTGCCTGATTCATCCTATTTTGGGCCTTACAGGCTAGCACATTAAGCCAGGCCGTTTTCTTCTTTCTCACAACCTCTTTTACTTCACCATCTACCCAAAAATCATTCGTTCTACTACCACATTTGCTCTGCGCTAGACCACATACTTTTGTGGCTACCTGCACCATACTATTTTTCACTAAATTCCATACTTCTTCTAGACTGTAATTATTCGTATCATCAAATATTTTATCCGTCTTCGCTTTTACTTCCTTCTTATATTCCTCTTTTACTTTCAATTTCTTGCAGTCTTTCCACTTTTATTCTTTCTAGAGCAGTCACAGGAACTCGATCTCACTGACGCCAATGCCTGAACAGACCATTCATCCGACACATAACCAGATAATGATTAACACCCCGATATGCTCTAGTATCTGTAACTTTACTCTTTAATCTTTCATCATCATATTTCTACAGTCTTGCCTTTCCCAAGTATACCTGTGAACCTTTCTATGACTAAATATAGTGTTCATAACACACAAATTATTGTCTACATATATCTCTAGTAAATTCATCCCGTTCTCATTCACTCTATCATCCCCAAATGCACCTAATACTGTTTCGTACCCATTCCTTTTCACACCAACCTGGTTGGGTTGGTGTGAAGAGGAATTATAGAGAAATATTTAAGTCTCCAAGCATATCAAACTTCTCATTTGACCTACATCCATTCAAATCTTTACAAGTAACACTTACAACATATAAAAATAATTTCATTGTCCTATCTGTTTTTTGTTAGATCTATATCTTACTTGCCTGTCGTTGCTGCGCCATCTATTAGAATACCCGGGCGTAACCTCACTATCCCGTTAGTTATATGGGCGTCGTCGTTAGATGGCGTTCACGTCGATTGTGTAAATGTGTGCGTGCGTTATTCAAGGACACTTAGGGTGCGTTTCCACTGAAGCAGAGCTGGGTGGAGTGGAGAGCAGCGGACCGTGAATTGGCCAATCACAGTGCTTGAAATCTCCACTCCACAGATTTCGAGCACTGTGATTGGCCAATTC
The DNA here is from genome assembly GCA_905333075.3 of Atethmia centrago. Classification (NCBI taxonomy): domain Eukaryota; kingdom Metazoa; phylum Arthropoda; class Insecta; order Lepidoptera; family Noctuidae; genus Atethmia; species Atethmia centrago. The sequence continues at coordinate 418,035 of HG995369.1, forward strand.
ACGGTCCGCTCCTCTCCACTCCACCCAGCTCCGCTTCAGTGGAAACGCACCCTTAGCTCTTGCAGTCCTTTTAATATACACTGGGCCGCAAAGAAAGCGGGTCGGTGTCAAAAACCTCAAAAAATTCCAAAATATTGGAGCTAGCTTTATGAAATAAAAACTATATTATAGACAATTTTATAGTGCTTAAATAAATGTGACAAAAGTTCAAGGTTATGAAATAAATGAATAAAAGTAACTGAAGTAAAGATGACCATTTTCATTTCAAAAAATGTGCTACGGTATCAAACAGAAATATAAAAACAGGTATCAAATATGCAATTTTTACACATTTTAGTAGAGCACTGGTGGCCCAGTGGTAAAGGCCCCGACTTGTTGTATGTCGTTGGTTCGAATCCAAGCAGGCACATTTCCTTGTGTAAACAATTTCATCACCATTGCTCTCAAAACGGTAAAGGAAAACATCGTGAGGAAACCGGTATGTCCTAGAACCAAAAATTTGAAGACATGTGACATCTACCAACCCGCACTGGGCCAGCGTGGTAGATTACAGCCCATTCCCTCTCGATGAGAGGAGGCCTGTGTCCCAGCAGTGGGGAACATTATAGGCTGATTATACACATTTTAGTATTTTGAGCTGTTAATACATTTTTATATGGTTTGGCATGCTTTCCATTAGATTTCTATAATATATAATTATATTTCTAGAATATTTTCCCATTCTTCCATCAGTGCTTCTTTCAGTTTACGAAGCGTAATTGGAGGGGAATTTCGCTGGCGTACACGTCGTCCCAGTTCGTCCCAGGCATGCTCAAAAAGGGTTCAAGTCTGGGCTGCGTGCGGGTCACTCCATGCGTTTGATAGCGCCATCTTCATGGTAGTCAAACACTATCCGAGCTGTATGGATACGAGCGTTATTTTGCATAAAGATCGCGTTTTCTCCCATGTTTACAAAAATTGGGCCAACATAATCATTTAAGATTTGATACACGAATCTATCTGCAGATAAAATGCCATTTTCTATCACCACTAGCACGGTGCGGGTTTCGGAAAAAATCCAGCCTATATGTGTTTGGAGCCTCCGCTGTATGGCACTTTCTCTTCAATGCAAGCTTGGTTATAGCTCTCTCCAGGGCTTCTGTAGACTCTTTGCCTCCCATCGTGCATGTATAGCATAAACCTCGTCTCGTCCGAAAACATTACTCTTGACCAGTCATCCAGAGGCCAATTCATGTGTTCTCTAGCGTAACTCAGCCTTGAATTTCGATGCTGCTTTTCGAGTTTTAGACCATTTATAGGTCTAAATGGCTTCATATTTGCTTCAGCAAAACGCCGCCCACTGTACACGTGATTGGATTGCTCCCTCTAGCACTTAGAAGGTGATTTTTAACTGGAAAAGCTGTTTGAAATCGATTTCTCAACATTGTTGACACCATATATCGATCCTCCTGCGCTGTCGTGCACCTTGTTCGGCCATTTCCTAGTCTGCGAATATTGGATCCAGTCTCTTCAAATTGCTGGAGCACTCTTTGAACGGTTGATAGCGACACACCAACAGTTCTCATTGTCGGTTCGCTGTAACATGTTGGCACGTCGGTTTGCACGCTAGACTGAATAAGTATAGGTGACCTTATTTAAAGCCTACTACCAGTCTTTTTATACGTGCAGCCTATAGGCCAACTATGTGCAGCGAGTATACAGTGCCATGCGCGTACAGTACAACAATGCGTTTAGTGAGTTAACGAAGTAGACGCAGAACGATCCACAGCATTTTAAATCGGCGCTAATGGAGATGCTAACAATTTGGAAGTCCGAGCAAGAAAAGCTGCTCACATCCTGGAAAAATGAACAGGCTGCTATTTTATCATGGTTGCAGAAATAAAATAAAAATGTCTCTCGATTGAGGAATCCAATGCCGAAAATACACAAATATTGAATTCACAAATTTATATTTGATATGTAACGAAAACATTCAAAACCATGACAACATTCATTGTTACATAAAAATAAACAATAAATCATAGTCACTTACATTTTAAGTTTAGACTTAGAGGTGCGCACTCTGCAATTACTAGGACTCAACTGCGCGTTCGCTTTATTTTATTTTTTTATGAATGTATGGCATCTCGTAGTTGACCTTGAGAGGTCGTGACTACTCAACCGGACTATCCTGTGGCTGCCTTAAGCGGACTCAAAGCCTCCAGCCAGGGGCGAATTACTTACATTACTAAGCGACTGCACGCTAAGGCGTCGCTGGGGGGAGGACAGAAAAGTAGGACAGGCTGGATCTGAACTATATTATTATTATACGGGGAATTTAAAACTACAGGCTCAGCTGCGGCGCGGGTTGGCGCTTCGTCGAGCAAGGGTCGGGGGGACAGTTACGTCGGGGTTTTCGCGAGGGACCTCGGCGGCGAGGTTGGAAGGTCGGTTTGTGTGATTTGTGCACTGTACTTGTGGCCTACTGCTTTCCTGGAGGAGGGTAATGGGGTCATCGGGGTCGGTGAGCGTATGCCTTGGACGGCGAATAGAGCTAATGGAGGAGGGCCTATAACTGACGGCCTTCACAACCAGAGGGTTGCGGTGGGTGGTGGCTGAGTCGAAGAATTGCTTGGCGGTGCGCTTCATGAACTGCTCCATAGTGGGGATTTTAAGGTCGAGATTTAAGGTCGAGATGGAGGATCTCGTTTCGGACGAACCAGGGGGATCCCGTTGCTTTACGGAGGAAACGGTTTTGGAGGCACTGCATCCTGTGGATGTGGTGGGGCCTTGCTTGTGCGAAGACTACACAGGCATAAGTCATGATGGAACGGATGCATGCTGTGTAAATACGCAATTTGCACTTAAGGGACAATTTGCTGCGTGTATTTAAGACGGAGTGTAGTCTACCGAGAGCGGAAGCGGCACGCGAAAGCATCTGCTTACTGTGCTCTGAGAAGGAGAGATGGTGGTCATGCCTAGGTATTTGGCACGCTTCTCCCAAGGGATAGGCTTGCCGAACATGGTGAGCGGTCGGAGGGGGATTCGGTTTTTACGCGGTTTGGTGAAAAGAACCGCCTGACTTTTGGCATGATTAACTTCGATTCTCCACTTTCTAAACCATGCGCCAAGCTTGTTGACTTCGGTCTGGAGAGTGCGAGATATCTGGTCATGGACTAAACCGGTGTAGTAAATGGCCGTGTCGTCTGTCAACAGAGCCAACTGCGCCTTTCTACTTTTGGGGATGTCGCTAGTAAAGAGGGTGAAAATGAGGGGGTCTAGCAAGGAGCCCTGAGGGACGCCTCCGCGGATAGGATGGGAGGAGGATAGCGCTCCTTTGATGCGATAGCGGAAGGTGCGGTTTGAGAAGAAGTCTCGCAAGATGAGCACGAGACGATCGGGCACACCGAGTTTGTAGAGCTTATATAATAAGCCGTTATGCCAGACCTTGTCGAACGCTTTCGATATGTCGCAGCACCGGTCGTAAGACCACGTTTAAGGGCATAGCTTATGTGTTCCACGATGCGGTGGACCTGTTGGACGCAAGAGTGTTGGGTTCTAAAACCGAAGTGCTGGTCGGGGGTGAGGCCCTTTGTTTCAGCAAAACCTCTGAGGCGCTATAAAATAAGCCTCTCATAGACTTTGCAGAAGACATTGAGCAGACTGATGGGCTGGTAGCTGGTGGGCTCCGTTTTTGGCTTACCGGGCTTCTGTATGCCGATGACGGTGGCCTTTTTCCACTTTTGTGGAAAGATGTTATTGCTCAGGGCACCATTGAAGATGGTGGCTGTCGTTCAGGACTGATTGTACGTGTACCCTGAATGAGTCGATCGCGGCTGTCGTGTCAGCGATAGAGCTGAAGTGGTCGGGAATGGAGTCTAGTCGGGGGCCTAACGTGGTGGATTTCAAGCAGTAGCTTACTTTCTTCCAGTTTGTAACTAACTTGTGAGAGGGGGTCTGTCAGGGTCGTGGAGACCTAGGCGGGGGGCCACCTTTACGACAGCTGGATGGTGGTCAGAGGAGAGTTCGTCGTGCGCTTCTATAGAATCCAACCGTAGGTTGATACTCTTAAGAAGCGCTATGTCAAGTACGTCAGGGGTATGGTTAGGGTCGTGGGGAAAGTAAGTGGGACTCATCGGGGCGATGATGTCTAAATTGAGGATGGGACATAGGTCAAACAGGTGTTTGCCTCTGGTGGACATACTGGTGCTATTCCAGGTAGGATGTTTGGCGTTGAGATTGCCCGCTAAGATAAAGGAGTCACTCAGGCCAAGTAGAACGGAAAGGTCGTCAGAGAGGGGGGCAGGGCTAGCTCTGATATGGAAAAGGGGGGATATAGGCCAACACTAAAGTGATCGGTTGGTGGCCAGTCATGCCTAGCTTACAGATAGACACTTCTAAACATGAGAGAGGGGGCGGGTCCATTGGGATGCAGTGCAGGGACATTCTATAATAAAATAGGGTGACATCTAGTCCTGTGATTGCGAACTATGCGATGGTTGGCAATTGACGGGCTTCGAAGGCTGGGCTTTAAGAAGGTTTCCTGTACCAAGAGAATGTCTATTTGATGGTCGCGGAGGAACTTTGCGATTTCATCGCGTTGTTTTAAAATGCCATTGGCATTGAAGAAGCCTAGCTTTAGGGATCAGGGATTGATTCGCGCTTGGATTTGTGTATCCATTACTTAAGGTTTCGCGAAGTTCTCGAGGGCTTGCGTAATCTCGGGATACGCATGAAATATTTTTTGATTTTATATAAAAGAAAAACAAGAAAACTTATGAATCCTAAAGGTAGAATTCCATATAGAATTACTACGGTAATTCTATTTGTGCGGTTAACACGAAAAATATTAATTTAGGTGCGCCTAAACTAATATTTTTCGTGTTAACCGCACTATCATTTTCACCGTATTTCACTTTGCTCATTTTCACCAATTGAGCTAATTCTTTCAGCTCATTTAAATTTATACCTTTTATATTCACTGAACTGACACTGTTAGTACGTTTTTCAGGCTTCAACTCTGGTAAGGTAATGATTGAGTGTAAGAGAAAATTGATAATTTTGTAGATGTATCTGCCCGACGTTAACCTTACAAGCATTGTCCAAGGTAACTATGTATGTTCCTTGTAGAGACTCGTGGCTCATGACATCATCATAGCTTTTTTTACTTGCTATAATGTTATTCTTTGTATATAGAATTCAACTTCTGCGGCCAATTCGTTGAACTTTCAAATCTTCAATGTCAACTGTATGCTGCTCGCACGCACTAGCATTAGAATGGAACTTCATCAACTGTTCCTCACATAATGGCTCTAGATTAGTCAACACATCATCATCGGTACATTAGAATTTGTCATCTCTAGCAATCTGTACACAGGCTCTCTCAACTGGTAAGTAATCTAAGTCTTTCACCAAGAGGTAGGGATATTTAGGGACTACTATTACAGTTTTGTTTAAATCTGTGTTAAAAACAGGTAAAGAGTAAGGTTTAAAATAACTATAAGTAGTGTTTTCAATTATTATTAATGGAATCTCTAATATGAAAAAATCTGGTTTTGTTTAATAAAAGATTTAACAGTAATACGATATTCAAATGTAACTAAATTATTTTCATTCACAGCATATAACAGATTTTCTGTCTTGGCTATAGATTGCAACATGTGCAATAATTCAGTGGAATTAACAATCGCTCGATGCAGTACAGACTAGGGCATGCAATTATCGAAATATTCCGATAATCGATAAAATGAAAGATATCGATTTTTTTTCGATAAAAACCGGTAATTACCGATAATTATCGTTTTTTATAAAAAAATACCTAAACTTGTTTTTTACTTGTAAATAAAGGGATAAAGTGATGCAATTACTTACCTAAAATAAAGGACAATATAATATTCTGAAAAATAAATAAAACAAGGCGTTTTTTTTTTAAATCAACGTTTGTATTTCTTTATAATATTTAAATTATATAACATAACATTTTGGATTGTCTCACTAAACTCTTCTTGAAGAGATCTTTTAAATAAAATCTTAGAAACCTCTAGCTTAATTTTAAAAAAAGTTACTCTTTAAAATAATTATAATAATTATGAGTTAAATATTGCAACTTTTGGACGTTTAGTATAATTAAATTAACTTTAAATAATTTCGTAGTACAGTATGGACATCTGAGTCATACAACATACACATCCTAACAAGATTTCTTAACGATTAATTAACGACAATAGGTAAATTAACATATAACAATTCCGTATTATAATTAAAAGAAATCACATTTAAAATAGTAATTTTGTATTATAATTAAAAGAGATCACATTTGAAATAATCACATTTCAAAGAGATTTTTGTTTTTTTTTGCTGCTGAAAATATGTCCGCAGAAATGACAAACAATCAATTGTTTTGTCATTTAGGCTAGTACGCAGCTTATTACATAGTACTCCAGCTGCGGAAAAGACACGTTCGCTTTCTACACTAGTTGGCTTAATTGAGCGAAGCCATCGGTATAGTTTTGTTAGCAGTTGACCACGATCACCACCGTTTTCAAATAGTAGCATTTCAACTTTAAGAAGTGTCAAAGTGTCCTCCGTTGAAGCTGCTGAAATGCCTGGGCCTCTCGATTCATAATTAATTTTATTTATATATTGATCAAGCAAGTCTTTATTGGTCAATTGGGCATTGCTGTCAGTAACTTCAGTGACTTGGTCACTTGAATGAGCTTGACTGTGGTCATCTTCAATCACATCCAAAGCAGTCACTGCAGCAGAACCATACTTTGATAAAAGGTTTAGTATCATGTCCTGTAAACGATCATTGGTTAAGCGAGGGTATACATCTGTATTATATTCGTCGTCATTAAAATAACGGTTTGGATCATGCAGGTACTGCATAAGACTAGCAATTGGAAGTCGTCTTTGTTTTAATCTATTTGTGAGATTTGTATGAAGGTCCCGACTAAGTTGCGTATTGCGAACTTCAAGTTTCTTTAAAGCAAAATTCGTAGCAACATCCGCACTAACTAGAGTGGCATCTTCTCGACAGAGGGCCTCAACTGTGACCTTAATAATTTCAAGATTCTCATATATGTCTCGAAGAACTGACCACTCCTGTTCCGAAATTTGAATTGCGCATTGGACATCAATGACAGCTTTTAAGATTGCAGCTTTTACTTTAATGAATCTACCTATCATATCACATAGTGTGCTCCATCGTGTCTTGCAGTCTAACAACAATGCGTTTTCCTTGCCAAGTTCCATTTTTATATATTTCTGAAGAACATCTGATTTTGTAGGTGACTTTCGAAACATTCGTACGACTGCTCTAACCTAGAGAAGGTTAGTTAATAGGTTTGAATTGAATATTTGTTTCAACATATGAAAACGCTTCCTCTATTTCTAACCCACCAGCATCATCATTAATAACAAGTGCGTCATCATTATCATTTTCCTCCTCATCTTGAGCTTCGTTATAATGAGTTACTTCTAGAGATTTGGCATAAAATGTATCCACTATGGCCAGTTGCAAGCCGTGAGCTAAGCAAAGTTGATGAATGCAGTTTAGATTTCGGCCAAGTTTTGTCATGACTGAAGCTCCATCGGATGTTATACAAATTATATCAGTGTCAAAGTTTATACCAAATTCATTTAGCCTCTTTCGAAGGTATTCTTCACATTTATCAGCGTTTATAGAGCCATATGTTCTACATAAGCCAAGGTTTTTTGCAGTATCCTTACATTGGAAAAATGCACAGTGAATGTTTACATTTACATATCGCCTATTTCTTGACGATGTCCACTCATCTAAAGATAAGCAAAACTTGTGTCCTTCATTTTTTAGCTCCTGTATCTCTTTTATAACCTTACTCTTAATTTTATCGTAAAACTTAACAGTTATATCTTTTATAGAATTTGCACTAGAGGGTAATTTATAACCAGCTTTGTTAAAGATATGCCTAAGATCTTCAGACTCTGTAAATGCCCTAAAAGGCATTCCGTCTAAAGCTGTCATTCTTGATATCATAATATCTAAAGATCTGTTTGATTCTGTAAAATAATCAGACATTTTACTTTTTTTAACTGATACAGGAGCATCTATTGACGCCAAAGACGATAACAAAGATGGACCGTCGTTTTTTCTTTTTGAAGGCCCAGCAATCTCTCTTCTACCTTCTTCCGGTGTAAACTTTTCGCTGTCAAGTTTTATGGCATGTAAGGACCTTAAATGACTGCGAAGTCCCGTTGTTGTACCACCCACACACTTAATAACTTTGTCGCAGATCTTACATTTTGCTGTGTCACCTGTTTCTGCTTTTAAAAAATGCCGCCATACCGACGTTTGGTCCGAACACTTTTTGTACACAGGTACATAGTTAACTGTGTTTTTATTAGACATTTTACTGAATGAGTAGGTGCAGTACGTAAAGTACCTAAAACAAAAACATACGAAGTTTTGAATTTACTGAACTACATGAAAATATTATGATGTAGATTAGTTATGTAGACAGAACTTCTGTATTGAATTTTACATTCACAATTCACATCAAGTAACCATTTAAGTGGTAAACAAGATTCTAAACTGAAAAAGTAGGTACCTAAAACAATAAAATATGCTTTATGTTCACTTTACAAGAAATTAATAGGTAGAAATTGATTGTGTGTATGTCGTACTACAAACTATATATTTTTTCATTTTTAAGGTAAAAGCCTTGTTTAGGTACCTACTTTCTATATTTAAATGTTTAAATGGTGTAGCATTTTGAACGGAAACATTTCGAATAACAACGCTAAATGTTTGCAATTAAGTAGTATAAATCTGACTTACCAATAATATTCTTATTGACGCAAAACTCTCAATTCAGTTAATCCGGGCGTCCTCAACTCCTCACTCACATGGTAGACCGACAGCGATCGACACGTTCACCTTCACACACAAATATTGCGCAATGAGCAAATTACAGTGACGGGAAAGAAAACGCGCGCGGCGAGGGAACGGGACGCATCCAACGTTCGTTCAGAAATGTGTCAGAATTCTTTATATAAAATTATCGATTATCGGTATTTATCGTTTTTGTTTTCGATATTTATCGTTTTGTCAGAATGGATCGAAAACCGATAAATTATCGATTATCGGTTATCGGTTTGCATGCTCTAGTACAGACACCTTACTAAAGACTAAGGCCGATTCAATCTCACTTAAAATTATATCAATTGTTAAAAACATATTAAACATTCCTAAAAGATGTAAGTAGATTAAAAAGAATTTTCTTCTTTGGTTTATATTTTTAACGAATATATCAATCCTTCTTAAACGTTCATTTAAATTAATTTATTGGTATTTAAGATTTCTGTACTGCTAACAAAATCATTTAAGATTTTGGAGACCAGCGTTATTTTCCTACATAATCAGCCTATAATGTTCCCACTGCTGGGACACAGGCCTCCTCTCTCGAAGAGGGAGTTGGCTGTAATCCACCACGCGGGCCCAGTGCGGGTTGGTAGATGTCACATGTCTTCAAATTTTTGGTTTAAGGGCATGCCGGTTTCCTCACGATGTTTTCCTTCACCGTTTTGAGAGCAGTGGTAATGAAATAATTTACACAAAGTAAAGCGCCTGTCTGGGTTCGAACCTACGACCTACAACTCGTAAGTCGTGGCCGTTACCACTGGGCCACCACTTAATGCGCTTTTTAACCGAGAAATAAGGGAATCATAACGGATTGCGTCGCTATTATCTAAATTACCTGTAACAATTTTAATCATTGACCCAAGTGGATCAATTTAGTCCTCGCTTAAATCTTTTGGCTGGTACAAGTTGCTGAAAATTTTCGATAGTCCTATCCTTTAGATAATCCGTTTGAGTATGAATGCCTAGACTCATGACTAAACTCATGGATGTAAGGTTTGTTAACGTCTAACTAATTTACTGAATTCATTATATTTAATTAAACTTAATTCTAGATCATTACCTAAACTATCTAAATTTATTTTTTTTATAATTAACCATTTATCTACTTGTTTAAACGCCTGTCCTAGTTTCACGGGAAGGTGTTACTGCCAATAGCGTGAGGCACCACCTGCGGAGGACGTTTAATATTTTGAATTGGGACTTATGTGTTTCTCTAAGTAGTTCCAATTTTTACAGGGATTACATTATGCTCTATATCACCGCTGACAGTTGCCTTCCTATAACGTGCCTTGTCTTTACTTAATCTGGTGTTAAATTCTTTTGCATAAATTCGTCAACTACTCGTATTTCAAACTTTTGACTTATTTCATCATCCACGCTATTTTTAATCTTTTCCTTTGTTTCTATCATCTGGTCTGATATGTAACTATAGAGACCTTGAATACGCTTTGCATGATCTCTTAATAATTGTTGTGTATAGTTTTTCTCAAAGGGAATTGTTCATTATTGGCTTAACGTGGACAAGTTGTTCTTTAAAAAGTATTTTTATGAAAAAACATAATTAAAACTAAAATTAATATTTTTTTGATTCTCGTCGCAGGAAAGTAAATGTAAAAACATGTCGTTTAACAAGTATTTATATGATTTATGATATATGATATGTGATTTATAAATCTGAGTAAAAGTATGTATTTTCTTGAAAATCTGTAATCAAGTGATTTTTCAAAAGGTTTTATATTTATTATCCATTAATTAAATTAAAAACAAACAAAACACTCATCGTTTTTGGTCATCTAATCATTTTAAATCCGAGTTCAGTTGTTGTCAAATCGATATTTTTTTTATTACCTGGCAACACTAACTGTCAATAATGACAAATATAGACAACGAAATGAAATTAAAAACATCCGCTTTGCCTCCGTGTATTGTGAAGGTTGTTTCGGTTACTTTTGCGAAGTTTTTGGTTTTTGTCATAATGGACTCCGATACCGCTTCAATTGAAGACCCGGCTTTACCCTTGGACACTGAATCTGCTCATGACGGTGTCCCTGGCGCTATTTTGTTAAACGTGGAACCGGCTTTAAATGACAACCTTGGCATGAACACTGACGCTCCTGCGCACGATCTAGTTATCCCTAGTGGAAATGAGAAACCAGTGCGATTCAAAGTAAGAGAATATCATTTAAGGTATAAAAAAACCATCCTGCGTGCGCTATCGCTAGACGGACTCTGCCAGCCGCACAGTCGTCTCCGCAAGAGGCTTCGAGCTGACTCGAGGAACGGGTCTCGCGTTCAGGCCCCAGACGCTCCTCTAGATCCTGACGGCGAGACGAATCTCTCGAGGTGCCTCTCGGTTGACTTAGGGAGAAAGCACTTGACTGTAAGATCCTCGACTGGCTGGAAAGGTGTCTGCGTAGGCGCAATTTGGAATCCTTTTAAAACATGGAATAAGTATTGAAGTATCACACAAGCGTGTTCAAGGGCAAATAGACGCCACCGCTGTTTAATAATCCTATCATAGATAACAAACCGGAATTAGACTGAGTATCTCAAAAATCTCCCCTATTTCAGGTAAAATGATTATAAGATCACTGAAGATAAATACTACACCAAGATACTTCATTCTTGAAAATAATAATAATAATATTTATTGGAACTAAAACCAGGTTTACAATTTTTTTGTGTTCGTTAACAGCTACGATAGTTTTATACAAACTGTGTTGCAGCCATTAGCGCCCACCTCCGAGAGAGGAGACGTCGGCGTTCCAACATTTGTAATTTATAATTTTAGGCAGTAAAATAAAATAAAAAAACAGTTATAAAATAATCTAAAGAAAAAGTAAGTAAATACATAAAATTTAACTACAATAATAAATAAAATAATGAAATTATGATTAATTATTGAATTGAATTAGGAATGAATTAGGATAAAGATAAGTTGGACCAGTTCTCTAATGTGATATGTATGTATGTCTGTATGTATGTGTGTGTGTATGTATGTATGTGTGTGTGTGTGTGTGTGTGTGTGTGTGTGCAGGGTGTATGTGTGTGTATGTGCTTGATTGAATACTAATGAAAGGAATATTAATACCAGGACAAGTTTAAATCACCAGATTTTCTAACTCCTCGTACGTCAGGCTTTGGAGCCATTTGTCCGTGAGAGCTCTGCACTCCCTTAAGGTAAGTGGATAAATATTTAGTATCTTGTTTACTCTGTTGTACAAAACAGGGCCAAAGAAGTGATATTGACGTTTGACCAAAACTACAATGGCGGGCTCAGTCTGGCACACTCTATCCGCCCTTCGTTTTTTTGAATTATGGTTAGGGTCAAAATTAAGTTCCGAGTGCTTGCGTAATATAGTGCTTAGGAAAAATGCGTGCCTCACTGTAGGCACTTTGCAGAGAGCATAGAGTTCGGTGGTTGGGAAACGAATAGGTTTGTGTGCCATAACCTTAAGAACTGCCCTCTGTGCCCGTTCCAGTCTAAGCAGTAAACACTTACCAGAGCCACCCCAAGCCGCAATGCAGTAGGTTATGATAGAGTGCGCCAAGGCAAAGTAAACCATCTTCAAAGTTTGAAAGTCGGCAGAAGATCTCAAATTTTTAAATACAAATATTAGTTTCCTTACCCGTGACACCAATGACCCGATCTGTTCTTTCCACGACATAGTACTGTCGATTATAACACCAAGATATTTTATGTTGTTAGTTCGCATAATCATGTTACAGCAACAGGAAGTATTAGTTAACGCACAGCAATTGTGTGCAGTTAGGCTATAGGGTGAAGACCGTTGGGAAGCTGCTCTCGGCGCAAACGTGATAAATTTCGTTTTCTCCAGGTTCAAAGTAAGGAGATTGCTAGTTAGCCATTTCATAACAACTTGTAGGGCGGATTCAGCATAGGAGCGTGTTTCAAGCCAATCGTTGCCATGAACAAGTATAACAGTGTCATCAGCGTACATTATCATTTTAGAATTTCTTAAACATAAGTTACAGAGGACATTTATATAAACTAAAAAAAGGGTAGGACCAAGAACACTACCCTGTGGGACTCCATAACTAAGGACCTCTTCATTACTGGTAAAGTTACCAATTCTAACGGCCTGAGAACGGCCAGTCAAGTAACTCTTGAAAATATCAAGACACAAGCCTCTGATGCCAATCTGTTGCAGTTTAGTGAGCAGGAGGGGGACAGAGACAGTGTCAAAAACCTTAGAAAGATCAAGAAAGATTGCAATTGTTTTTAGTCTTTCTTTTATTTTCTTTGCAATAGTACTAGTTAGTTCCAAAACAGCGTCTTCTGTATTTTTTCCTGATCTAAAACCATATTGATTCGCGGCGAGAATGTTTTGGGAATTGAGGTAGTTTACAAGTCTATTGTTAAGTACTTTTTCAAGGACCTTTGACAGCGTAGTCAAAACGGATATAGGTCTATAGTTATTGACACTGCCTCTGTCTCCGCTCTTGTGTATAGGGTGTACGACAGCCTTTTTAAAAACAGTGGGGAAGACCCCTGTCAGGAGAGCAAGGTTAAAAACATGGGACATTATTGGGACAAGGATATGACTAGCAGCCCTAAGAAGGACAACAGATATACCATCCCAACCAACAGCGCTATCTACTTTAAGACCAAAAACAATTCGCTCTAATTCTTCAAAGTCAGTAGTGAAGATGGCCATTGAGCCTGGATTGGCACTCGCACTAGGTTTAGGAACTGTTTGAGGGTTACCTAATACAGGCGTAATTTTAGATGCAAGAGTATTCCCGACATTTGCGAAAAAATGGTTTACTACATTTAACAATCTTTATTTACATAACCAAATTACAAGATGATTATTAACATTAACTAAATTAAATTAAAACTAAGTTAAGCTTAAAAAAGGCCCTCGGGGCATTGTACCGAGGATGCTGGCGGCATTTCCTCGCTGAATTGCAATGCTGATGCGTTGCGCGAGAAAGCCGCCAGCTTTTCGGTCACCAGTTACATCAACTAGACGTTTCGCGATTTCCGCAAATAACTTATGCGCACTGGGACCCCACGGACCGAGGGTCTCGACGCCAAAGGGCACAAAGTTGTACTCTCTGCCAAGGCCTACATATTTAATAACTTTCAGATTTTCGGCATTTTCTGCCGCTGCACCCGCTTTAGAAGTAGTCCGTTGGAGGTGGGACGGTGCCAGTGTGTCTACACAGGTAGCGTCCCACACAAGCATCCGTCCCAAACTCCACGGGACCAAAGACACACCATCAGGTCTTTTGCCATCATCTCTGACAATGCCAGTCGGCTCAAGAAGAGCAGGCACATTGATGCTGGCAAGAGACCGGCGGATTATGTCATTAAGTGTTGCATGTCTTGAAAAGCGGCCTGCACTTTTTTGACAACAAAGTCCGTGGTGACCCAGTCGGTCCACGTCCGTGCCACAAGGGCATGTGTGTGGAGTGCATACCGTGACCCCAAGCCGCAGACCAGTCGCCAGACGAAGCGAGGTCGGATCCAGGAAGGTACCGGTATATGGAGAAGGATGGGCATGTAGCCAAAGACCGGCCTCTCTGGTTCCGACCGCCAAAAGTCTTGCGCGATCCGGACCTGAACTGCGGCTCAGAATCGATTTGTATGTTAAATCGCAATAAATATCGTCCCAGCTCCTCTGAGATTTTAGGTTGTCTGGAAATTCTTTACCCGGGCAAGCAATTTGAAAAGCATTCTTGGCATCGTCCAAGCCCGCAGTCTCATAGTTTGTGGGCAAAGCCCTTAGGACATTACCTATGAGACGTGACGTGCTATGGGTGGACGACAAAAAGGCTGGGGAAGCAACACTCGAAATTTTGCGGATTCCTAAACCGCCAAACCGAATAGGGAGGGATGCTTGTAACCAAGATGGTTCATTGAGCTGAATATTTAAAATCGTTTCTAAACTAGTTTTGACTAAATCGTCTATTGGTGAAAGCAAATTTGGATGTTTCCAAAAAGGGCTACAGCGAAGCACATAAGTAAATTTAGGGACAAAAAGGCAAAACTTTAGAATTATAAGCGCATAATGAGGACTGATTTCGAGTAAACAATTTGCGTGACTTTGGAATTTAGAAATAGTGTTAGTAATATAATCAGGAAAAGATTCTTCAAAGATGGGAGAACCCAGGAGGCAAAGTGATTTTCTGTCTACTATTTTGATATTCGGTGCCAGAAAATTTAATTTGGATTTTAAATTATCCAAACCGTAAGAAGTTTTTTGAATGAAGAGTTCACATTTGCTAAAATTTAATTCTAAACCAATATTTTCGAAATTTGTTTTAATATCTGATAAGTCAGATAGCACAGTGTCCACATCGCCTCCCAGGGTTCCGTCATCCAAATACCAAACGTTAAATTTTGATTTTAAATTTTGAATAATCGGATTTATAGCCAAGCTAAAAATTGCTGGCCCGAGGGGATCGCCCTGCTGACAGCCGACCTCCGAAGAAAGTTCATGGGAACGGTAAATTAATTTTGAAGGTTCTGCGTAGCAGGTAAGCAGGTATTGATAGAGTTCCGGAATTTTGTTCTTAACTTCTGTCAGCATGGCATCCCTGTTTACTGAATTGAAAGCATTTTTGACGTCAATTTTGACTACAATTTCGCAATCATCATACGAAAGGTAGGTTCTTAAGGCATGGACGGCTGCCTCACACCCACCTTTCGTGCCAAATCCTAATTGTATAGGTACTACATTAAGTGACTGGTTGGGGTCAGCTCCTAACGACAAAAGTTCACTAGCCGATGAATTATTATTTTTAAGGTTAGAAATAGATTTAATTAGTTTCCAGGTTGCCTTTGGATTCTTGCGATGCCTCTGAAATTCAGTGAATTCGTATTGGCGTTTCAATCTTTTCAATAGGTTATTACAGAATTTTTTATAGCGCTTATAAGTTATTTTAAGAACATCGTTGTCAGGATCTATTTTTGTCTTTCGGTACATTTTATCCCGGTTGCGGATGCAACTCAATAGCCCAGGCGTAATCCAGGGTTTAATAATTCGGTTTTTACTAGGGACAACAGCAGTGCAAGTATTATTATTAACAGCCGAGGAGATTAAGGACACTAACTTGGTAGCAGCATTGTTTGCGTCGTTGCTGTCAAGAACACATGAAAAGTCGGTTCTTTCAAGTTCGAGCGCGCAAGCACCTACATCAACGCGACGCGTAGTTATAGCTTTTTTAGGGAGATTGATTTTAAGTTCACAAAACACTATTAGTGGAGCATGGTCTGTAATAAAAGAGTCGACAACCAAAGTAATGACAGGTTTGTTGGTCTTAATTATCGCGTGATCTAAGCAGCTGCTTTTACGAGTGCAGAAGAGATGACCGAGCAGCATTCCATGCGATGCAAGTGTATTTAAGTAAGTATCAGAATTTGCGTCAGCATTATCGGGTGAAATATTAATGTTTATATCTCCTAGAATCACCGGACACGGCAGCTTCGGGAGGTTCCTGTGTCGAATAAGGCGGGAGGAAACGTCCGGGTGTCACCACTGTGTGGATCGCCCGGAGGACACGGTGGAGCATACGGTGGAGGTCTGCCCGGCTTGGGCAGAGCACCGCCGTGTCCTCTTAGAGGCGATCGGCGGCAGAGACCTCTCGCGTACGGCCCTGGTTCAGGCCATGGTACGGAGCGAGAGGGCATGGGCAGCCGTCACCTCCTTCTGCGAAGCAGTAATGCTCGCGAAGGAGGAGGCGGGACGGTTGAGGGAAAGGCAAGTTTCGCGCCCTCTCGCCCCTAGCCGCCGCAGGAGATGCCCAGGGCGTCGGGAATCCCGGGCGGATTTCCGGCCACCGTAGGCGCGGGCTTGCGGACGGTGAGCAATGGGTAGCTCACCGTCCGGTAAGGACCAGGCCCGGGTCGACGGCGCGTTGTATTCCACGCGCGCCTCAAAGAGATGTCGTCAGCACATAGTAGGGGTCCACTAGGGCCGATGCCTGCCGGGGTCGCGGGAAGGTACTTATGGGTCACCGAGGCCCCCGCAACACAGGCAACAGGAAGGAATACGGGTGGGTTTTAGTCAGTAAGAGTCTGACACACCCTCCCGCTCCGCCCAGAGCGGGAGAAGTTATTTGATGATTTCTCACCCACAAAAAAAAAAAAAATATCTCCTAGAATAATAATAGTTTTATAAGTTTTAAGCGAATTGAGAGTAAAGTCTAAGCTGTCAATGAAGTTTTGAATATTTCTGTGTGATGGAGATCGATATATTGATACTAACGCAATACTGGGACTAAATTTGAGAATCAGACAATTAGCGCCAAGAAAGGCGGGTTTTTCAATTGTGAATCGCATGTTATGCCTTGTATAAACGACAACACCTTCATTTTGGTTAGTATATTCAGACTTAAAGGATTGAAAGCCAGGAATCTCAGGCAGAAGGGGGCATTTGCTTAGCCAACACTCCGACAGTACAATAACGTCAAATTGTACTTTAATTCTATCTAATAGAATAAGAAGGTTATTGAAGTTGGCAGTATTTCCTAGACTCCTTATATTAAGGTGGAAAAATTTTAGTCCCTTTGCGGTATTATTAAGGTGTGTGACACATCGTTCCGGGGCACACATGTATGAATTAGAGACCGAAAGATGTTCTATATCATCAGTAATTACCGAATTTTCGACATTCATTTGACTTTCTTAGAAATCAACAAGTAAATAATAATGTGATGACTAAAGCTCTGCTCCGGAGAAGCCAGATTTCTCTGGCTTCTCCGGAGCAGATTCCGAAGATTCCGAAGATTTCCGAAGAGATTCCGTTGATTACCAGATAAGTAGTAAAAAGAGTGAATGTAACACAGCAAGGCAGCTTGCTTATGAAATTCCTTTTGATGCAAGTTTTGTGTGTGTATATGAGTATAAATGTGTATAATGTGGATTTCTGTGTATGTTTGGTATGAGTTAAGATTGGTATAATGAGAACTGGAAAACGTACAAAAAATAACTTAAATAGCACAAGTAATAATTGCGATAAAAAGATTACAATTAATAACATAGGTGACAAAAATAACGTAAAGTCCAAAAAGCAAAGACTGAAGCAATCGTTCTCACAAACCGAACTGAAGGCTACAGGAACATGAGTCGTGTGGACGTAAGGGGTATCATAGTCGACTAGTCACTTTGGATCGGCAGGTTTTGGTAGATCGAATTCATTCTTGATCAGGATGTGAGGAGCCCCCTCTTTTTTGCGAAGGAAGATTTTACCGTTGGTAACCCAGCAGAAGCGATATTCATTGCTACTGGCAAAGTCTTTAGCCAAAAACAGGAGTCGTTTCATTTTTGGTGTAAGATTTTCTGAAACGAAAACGGGTTTCGCCGGTCCACTTATATGAAGATGTTCAGTGGAAAGTTTACTTTGTTTTTTATTGTAATCCTTAAACATACGAACAAACTTTTCCTTGCGAATATTGGTAGTAAAATCCACAATAATTGTTCTGGTATTTGAGTCATTTGGTCCTATGCGATATACGTCTTTCACCTCGTGAGCTTGTACGGGAGTATTTAGGACAGAGCCGACCTTCCTCACGGTATCTAATAAACATTCTTTTGTCTCAGGCTTTATCACAGGTATATTTCTGATTTCCACGCAAGATGATCTCGCACTGCGTTCCAGTCGTTCGAGCTTGTCCTCCAATGTTGTAAGATACTGCATATTGTTTTTCCGTTCAATATCTAGTTGGGCCTCCAGCTGGTCGATATGTGACTTTAAACTATCATAATGCTCAGATAAAGATGTGACAGAATCCTGAATCTTTGAATTTTGCAATTTTATTTCCTCGATAGATTCATAAATTTTATTTATCTTTGTGTGTTGCTGCTCCTTGAAATCTAGGATTAGATCATGGATTTCATTTTGGACATAAATATTGACAGTTGGTCCTGGTCAATGCCTGATTCCATACATTTTCGTTTGCCACGATGTGTAATGGTCGAAAAATCACTGACATCGGCATCCTTAATTGGTGTTTTATTTATTGCTGAGTCCGATCCATAATGCAGTATGATAGAGGATTTCTCAGGTAATGAACTTGTAAGCGACCGATGTACAGCCATACTCAGAACAAAAAGAAAAAAAAGCAAAATTCAAAAACACAAAAAGAGGTGCCCGTGGCTGGTATCGAACTTGGGACACTTCACACGGCAGGCGTTACGAATTCGTGATACGCTATCTGTGTTAGAATAACTATAGTGAAATTATAGTTCTGTATAGAGTTCTACGGTTTTTAACATATGAGCTTTGGTGAATAATTAGTTACTTGTGGATACGCACAGATATACTTTTGTCGCTTTTATTCTTTGACCTTGTTGTAGTTACGAGTTTATTGTTCACTTGCACTGATTTTACACTGATTTAACGTGCGATTTTGCGTAAGTAACTCAGAGATTTGTATTCTACAAATCATAGCATTTTATAAGAAAGCAAGATTGCTATAAACACTTTTTTTAATTTTTTTTTTGCGGAGCTCACAAAAACACGAGCGTTCGCTACCGAGTCAGCGGGAGGGGGGGAAATCACTAACAACTTTCCAACGTGATGTTTAAACTCTGAAACAATAAGAATCTTCATGATCTTCTAGATCTACGATGTACGATGGACACCTAATTACGTACAAAAGCGGTAATCACAACACGCAAATTGATTACTTTCTAGTACGACGCAAACATTTAAAGCACATCAAAGACTGCAAAGTGCTACCGGGAGAAGATGTAGTCTCGCAACACAGGAGAATTAGGAGAATTATGGAAATGGTCGTAGAAGTAAAGCTCAACAAAAACAAAGAGCGACCTCCCTCTAGAATAAATTGGCATATGCTGGAGAAGAACGACTGTGCGGAAAAAATTATAGAGCGAGTGGTTGACAAAATGATAGATATGGGCGACATGAATGACCGAAGTGTAAATGAATGCTGGAGTGAAATGGCGGAGTATATTAGGAGTGCCGCAAAAGATATTTTGGGAAAGACAAAAGGAAAGGGTACGATAGATAGGGATACATGGTGGTGGTCGACAGAAATACAGAAGGTGTTGCAGGATAAGAAGAGAAAGTTCAAGGAATGGCACAGTGTTGAAGATGAGAATGTTAGTTTGAAAGCAGAAAAAAAGAGGGAGTGTGATGCTCTAAATAAAAAAATCCAAGAAAGCTGTGGCCATAGCTAGAGCAAAAGCCCAGGACAAGCTTTATGACACACTGGATAGTCCAGCAGGCCAAAAAAAGTTATACCGACTTGCTAGAGCTAGAGAGAGAAAGACGAGGGATGTTTGTAAGATAAAATGTATAAGGAATTAAACTGGAGTAGTTCTTACGGATGACGAGAAAATTAAGTATAGATGGAAGGGCTATTTTAAAAGACTGATGAATGAGGAGAATGACTGGAGTGGTGTGCTTGAGAATAAACCAGTAAATGAGGGGTTAGTGAGAATGAATAGTATGGATGAAGTGAGAATAGCAGTAAACGGGATGAAGAATGGTAAAGCAATAGGGCCGGATGGAATACCAGTTGAAGTATGGAAGTTATTACGGGCAAGTGGATGGACGTGGTTAGCTTTATTCTTCAATAAGTTGTTGCTGGAAGAAGCCATACCTGATGAGTGGTGTAACAGTTCGCTGGTGCCCATCTTTAAAAACAAAGGTGATGTGCTGGAGTGCAACAACTATAGAGGAATAAAGCTAATGTCACATAGTATGAAGGCTTGGGAGAAAGTTATTGAAAGGCGACTGAGAGAAGAGAGTGAAATTTCGCAAAATCAATTCGGTTTTATGCCTGGTCGGGGAACAACGGATGCCATCTTTGCTATCCGCCAGCTCTGCGAGAAATACAGAGGTGCGCATAAAAACTTGCACATGGTATTTGTTGACCTCGAAAAGGCATACGACCGAGTGCCTCGTGAAGTTTTGTGGTGGGCCCTTAAGGATAAATGTGTGCCTGGGAAGTATGTGCAGTTGATTCGAGCGATGTACAGTCGATGTAGTACCCAAGTCCGGTCTACAGTGGGCACTACTGGCAGCTTCAATGTGGCTGTTGGCTTGCATCAAGGGTCGACACTCAGCCCTTACCTCTTCGTGTTGATAATGGACTCTCTTACGTCGGATATCCAGGAAGAGGCACCCTGGTGTATGCTGTTTGCCGATGACATTGTGCTGGTTGCCGAGAGCGGCTTAGAGGTCCAGAGCAGATTGGAGTTGTGCTGGGAAAGATTGGAGACCGTTGGCCTGAGAGTAAGTCGGACCAAAACAGAGTACGTGTTTTGTGATTTTGGCGGTCTCTCCAGTCCTGTGCCCATATATCTAGCTGGGACGCCTTACCGATCTGCTCCGACTTTCGGTACCTGGGGTCGTTTGTCCAAGGGGATGGGGAAATAGACCGAGATGTAACGCACCGGATCAACTCGGGATGGATGAAATGGCGACAGGTCACAGGAACAACCCACGGATGCCCCTCAAGTTAAAGGGGAAGATTTACAAGTCCGTGATAAGGCCTGTCGTACTGTATGGATTGGAGTGCTGGGCCGTGAAGAAGACGGACGAAAAAAGAGTGCATGCAGCGGAGATGAGAATGTTGAGATGGATGTGTGGAGTGACGAAAATGGATAAAGTAAGAAATGAATATTTAAGGGGCAGCTTGAAAGTAGCGTCAGTAACAGAAAAGTTGAAAGGAAATCGTTTGGCTTGATATGGGCATGTGATGAGGAGGGATGAAACGCATGTGACTAAAAGTGATGAATATGAATGTTGATGGGTGGAGAGTTGGATTGTGTGAGGAATGATATGAAAGAGAAGGGAGTGAATGATAGCATGACGGCTGACAGGGGAGGATGGAAGAAGATAACGTGTTGCGCCGACCCCAAATAACATGGGACAAGGGCAGGAAAATGATGATGATGATGATCTTCTAGATCTACCATCAAACAAATTATTTATAGTTCCCAATACTAAAACTTGTCTTGATTGGGGTAATTAAACCAAAATATTAATTCGGCTAATTAGCAACGTACAACCTGGCTGCATTATGTCTAGAAAGAAGTCTATATTGAAAAAACTAATTTCATTTACGGTTTCGGTTATTTAGTTTATTATTATTTTTTACTGAAAGCTGAAAATTATTAAGGATTGCTCCATACGATATTAATTCGATGGTTGGCAATCGATAAGTTCAAATATCGATTAAACTACAACTGTGAATCGGCGACCACCAGATGTCGCCTCTAACTGTCAGAAACTGACGTTCGACTGGATGACAGTTGAAATGTAAACATTAAATTTATTGATCTAATTAATTGTGCAAACCTGTTTAACAGGGTTTAGAAAAGTGATTTAATGTTAGAAAGTGTCCGGAAAGAGAGAAAAGAGTGAGTCCAGTGACGAAATATATCTGAAGGAATGAGTCCTTCTATCAAGTGCAGGCCAAAGTCACTTGTACAAACTACTATGAAATATGTATATTACTCAAAAACCTCATAACGTACTACTAATGTTTTCAGGTAAATGCTACTTTACGTAGTAATACTGCAGCTGTGTAATACCAACCCTTGGTAGGTACACAAATTT
Source organism: Atethmia centrago (assembly GCA_905333075.3). NCBI lineage: Eukaryota > Metazoa > Arthropoda > Insecta > Lepidoptera > Noctuidae > Atethmia > Atethmia centrago. The sequence goes on from HG995369.1 coordinate 440,478, forward strand.
ACAACGTAACAGTGTGTATGGTATGATTATAAGTCAATATTGAGTAGGTCATAACGAAGGCTGCATTGGTGCATTTTCGATCGTATTTAGCTAATCGGTATATTTCAATGATAGTCGAATCAAGTTTTGATTCGACTACTATCGAAACGCTCTACTATACGTGATGAATTAGGGTTATTAGGTGTACTGATATGTAATTGTATGATGTACATTATCATTAATTCTTTCAGTAATTCATTAAATTCACTGCCCGGATCGCAACTAATTTTTTTGGGGGTACCGTAAATGGAAAAATATTTAATAAGCGCACGTCTTACTTCGGGTGTAGATCTATTCGATATTTCTATTGCTTGTCCTAATTTACTAAACGCGTCGACTAATGTAAGATAGTATACAGATTCTGTAGCAAATATGTCTATGAAAATTTCCTGAAGTGGTGCATTTTGTGTATGAGTTACTCGTAGTTGTGGTGGGTTTTCTGTCATACTTGGTTTTACAGCATGCTTCACAATTATTTATCACGGCTGAAATCGTCTCTTGCATGTTATTCCAAAAATATTTTTTCTTATCCTAGACATAGTCTCTTTTATGACACGTTTACCTCTATGACACGTTTTTCCTTCATGATATTGTAAGATGATTTCTTTTTGTTCTTTTTCATCTTCAACAAAAACTACACGCTCTGTACATTCCACGAATTCTACCATTCCCTTTTTAAATAACTGTATAATAACTTTGCTAAATTGTTTCATATGCTCTTTGCTTTCAAAATAAATAAAGTATTTAATTTTATATTTTATATATTCTTTTAAAAACTTTTAATTAATTCATCATTATTTATTGGTAGAAACACTTCAAGAATTTTTTTTCATGGGAAAGATCTCTAACTTGGACATGGTTTTTATGCCATTTAAAGACTAATAGTTAGTTAGTTGGTTTAGTGTCTATTGCTTCTTGTAATATTGGAGTACCAATTGTTTCCATATCTTCAGCTAAATGTACTGTGAATGTTTCATATTTTACAGGAAAAAGTAGAATGGGTTCATTTGTATCGTATTCAGAACTGGCTAAAGATAAAGCCTGTTGCCAAAGTAGACGGCGCTTTTAATCTCACAATACGCACCATATTTTCCGGTAGATTATAAAGGAACACGAACCAACTCGCACTAAGCGTTTCCAAATTTCTTTTATAATGCGCACAGCAAAGGAATGGAACTCTCTGCCTGCGTCTGTGTTTCCGAACGCATATAACCCTAATCTCTTCAAAGTGAGAGTGAACAGGCTTCTTCTGGGTAAGCTCGCTCCATCGTCGACTTTGTTTCTGTCGCCTCTGGCATAGACTAAAGTCAAGAGCAAACCCATCACAAATAAAAAAAAAAAAAAAACACGTTGAATGACGTATTATTATAAATAGCTATTTTACTTTCACGCATAATACTCGATAGTCTAGTAACTTTTGATATTAAAATACTGCGCACTGATTGAATACGATTGCAAAAATCCAAAAATGATTAACCATTTCTTATACGCAAAGGTGAACGGCAGATTTCGTACAGCTTACTTTTTTTTGTTGTTTTGTTATAGAATTTGTACCACATATTAACGCAACTAAGCCATTTATTTTCATGTAAGTGTACTATTTTTAGAAGTTCGGATTAATTAATAATATTTAAAAGAAAGATTTTAATAACTACACGTAATTTAGTCGTAAACTAAACGCAGTTATGTTGGTATTTAAGCTATGCTTGCCATGAGGGTATTACCCGACCTGCCCCCTTCTTAGATGAAGTAATTTAATAATAATAATTCATTTATTTTGCAAGTAACAAGGACTCATTAAAACACAGAAAATAAAAATATAGCACAAATGATAACCACACAAAACATATTCATACTGACATCCGACCACTGTAGTTGACGTCCGAGTCACTGCAGCGTCTGATGTATGTACAGTCGAGCCTGTCGGCTATCAACACCAGCACGCTGTTGGAATTTACGAATTAATTAATTATAAATAAAATCAATGTACTTAAAAAAAAAACTAATAACTGTATTGTTTTATTTACCTACACTCAAAACCCCATCAGGACTTCATCATTATCAAACTGTTGCAGTCAGCTGCTGGACATAGGTATCTCCTAATGCACTCCGCTGAGTAGGTACGATCCTCATCTCAATTTACCTACTTGATAGTAAGTAAAACACTACATAAATAGCGACAAGCAATCTAGAACATGTACTTTATTACCGAAACAATGTTTATGTGCCTATAAGTAACAATCTACAATGGTACACTAGTACATTACCTTAAAAAATAAAACTGGTTATAACTTTTACGTCCCAAGTTCTAAAAATCCAAGAATTTAAAAAAGGCTTGTGTATCGTATTATCTACCAATTAAAACAAAAAATATCCCAAAACACGAAATTTTATTAGCTGTACGAAAGTCCCATACAAGCCTACCGTTCGCCTTTCCAATTTAATTGCTAGACGTTCTTCACTTCTGGGGTCTCCAAAATGTTGTATTAACTATAACTCCTTAAATTCTTCCCATGTAACAATATCCTCGCGCTCGCTGATAAGCGCGGCTGCATTCCCCGCTAATCTACTCGTTATTGCATGCATTACATACAATTTTTGCTGGTCGCTTCCCCTGTATTTAGTTATAATATATTCACTCATACGTATAAAAAGATTTAAACGGCGCTTATCGCCGTCAAAAAGCGGAATAATTTTAATCATTTAATTTGGAATCATGACAATTTTTACTGATCTTCAATTTTTAATACTATCGATTAGTTTAAAACACACAATAATAATATAAAGTCCAAAATCGAAAAGAATAAAGTTCCTTTAAACACTTTTTAACATAAAATATTGTATATGGATCTAATAGTAATCATTAATCAAATAAAACTTTGAACAATTTATCTGAATTAAATATGTTTGTAAATCTTTAACAATATTTAAATTAATACCTACATTGTTTTAATACTTTCACTAACTTTTTCTATTACTAAACTAGCCTTACAGATTTTATACAAAACCAGATAACGTTATAACGCGAGAATTATAATCGCAAAATAACAAACAAGGGAAAAGGAAGGAAAGCATTTTCAGCTCCACCATGACAAATGGTTCGTAGAATCACCACAGCTGCTTTCAGGGCCACCCGAACGCGTAACACGAAAAAGTTTTTTTCCGGAAAAACGCAAAGGACAGCGCAGCTCTATTCGGTGATCCTACCGGCTGCGCCAGTCAAGTTTTTGGGAGCGTTATATTAAATAAAAGAGTACGAATACGTGTGAGCAGAAGAGGATGCTCTAGTGTAATGTCAAAACTAATCCTAGTGGTTACATCGTTGGACTTACTGCTACTTAGAACGCTAAATTAACAAAATGCATGGAAACGTCTGGAAGGGCCACCCTGAACTGCAATCATGCAGTTTATGCTCTCACGGTGATTACTCGATGCGGTTCAGGTTGCATAACTACCTACCCCACACCAATTCGTATACTAATATTTGCTATGTGAACAACAGTGGCAGGAAGTTTTATAACATCATCAACATACACCGAGTGGATTACATACTTATTATTGAAGCTAACTCAAAACCTACCCAAGCAAAGTAAATTAAACTTATATGGGACCACCGCGGAAACTTCCTCTGCCAAATGAAAGAATTATAAAAACCGGTCAAGTTCGGGTTGTACCACGCGTAACGTTCGGGTACCGTAGTTGTGATAAGTTATCCCAAAAACAAACTTACTTGTGTGTAGTCATTGTAGTTGAAAACATATTATCCCATACATCGATATTTCAATTCTTCAAGAGCAAATGCAAGTTGATCGACTATTACTCGTTAACTTGTGAATCCTCGTGATAGTTTTCCTTTTAATTTCGTTATATGTACTACTGCAAACACAACCATTTAGCTGGCAGGCCAAAAATTTGTACTTTACAGCTTAACGTTACGCAAACGGATCCCTGAATCGAAAAATGGCTTGGACAGACCCCCAATATTTTCGAATTATCCAACGATACTCCACACTATGGGATAGATGAGAAAAAAAAATATCATCCCAGATTACGTGCAATGGCACCCTACAATGGCACCCTACAATGGCACCCTACAATGGCACCCTACAATTTTCTACTTTTCAAGATTTTATTTTAACACTTTGTTGGAGTGATTAATATGTATATTCATGCCAAAATTACAGCTTCCTAGTAGTCTCTGGGCTGAGCTGGAGGCAGACAGACAGACAGATAGACGGACATGGCTAAACTATAAGGGTTTCTTGTTTACTACGGAACCCTAAAATACGGTTCGTAATCAAATACCTAAGTTATGCCCGAACATGTTTAATATATATATAGATGAATTGAGAACCTCCTCCTTTTTTTTGAAGTCGATTAAAAATCATTTATAGCCAGAGTGTATCTCATGACAACTCCAATAAGCCCAAGCACGGCACAATTTGAGGAGTTCCCTCAATTCCTCATGAATCCCATCAACAAAACTAGATTTTAGTTTTTAAAAATTGGAACAACTTGGATGTGCCTATATCCTTTCAAATAAAAAAAGAATTTACCAAATCGATTTATAAACGACGGAGTTCTGAGGTAACAAACATTAAAATACAACCGAATTGAGAACCTCCTCCTTTTTTATGAAGTTGGTTAAAATAATGTATATGAAGTAGGTATAGTAATATGCTAGAGACCGGCCGAATTTCATTTTCGGTTTTCGGCAATTTTCTGCTTTAATTCCTGCCATTCTTGCCACAGTTCCGATAAATCAAAGCTCACATTTAATTACTAAAAATAAAATCCATAGAATGATTACAACAACTAAAAAGAAAATTCATGATTAAAAGACTTCAAAACAGAATTTCGACAAACCATAATACCACAAAATTTTATTTCGACAATGGTGCCGATTCCCTTGTTCACAAACTAAATTAAAGTTCAGTGCATCTTTTTCTTTCTATTTCATTAAGAAAAGGACAGAGGATAAATTTTAGTTTAGTCCTGTCAAATTAATCCTTCAAACAAGTGCGACACGCGACGCGACACAAAGGCACCGCTTGTAGCGCTACACGCGGTGCCTTTGTGTCGCGTCGCGTGTCGCGCCTGTTTGAAGGACTACGCACGCTATGCGTTGGACGCCAGGAACAAACCAACATACGCCTTTGTTGCTTTGCTTTCAAAATAAATTAAATTATTGTGAACGTTATCACCTAGAACGGCTTATCTATTGAGCTACAATAGAGTTATAGATGTTTTCATAATTAAAAAAGTAATATTTTGTACTACTAAAGTGGCAAACTAGCAAGCGGCCCGCCTGATGGTAAGCAGTGACCGCAGCCTATATACTTAGGCTTTCAATGCCAGAAGTATCACTTGCACGTTGTCAGCTTCAAGAAAGGAATTGCACTGCTACATAAAAAATAGGTACTTTTTGTAAATATGTAGCTACTTTATTACGAAGTTTTTCTAGAGGTAATTTATTAATAATATTAATAATGTTATAATACAGTTTGGATAGTAGTATAAAATGCATACGATGTGTTAAAAAAATCCTGCCAAGTGCGTGTCGGACCACGCACAATGAAGGGTTCTGTAGTCTGCACTCAGGTTTTACAAAATAAATATCTTGTATCTTGTATCTTGGGATGAAGTTATCCGAAAAACAAACTTTATTTTATTTTATTTATTCAGGGACAATAAAGAGCTACAATATGCGTTGGAACAGAGAAAAGATAATAGAAAATATTAACAATATTGCAGCCCACTACATTATCCGCATATTAACAAGAGAAAATATGGTAATGATTGCCACTAGATAGGTAGTAAATAACTATTTACTACCTATCTAGTGGCACTCATTCATGTAATCAATTATTATAAATGTGATGTAACTACATCACATTCATAATAATTAATTACATTATGCAAAATTGAGATTCTAATTAATTGTTTGGAAACAGAGTAATCATTAACACTAAAAACAAATAAATTATAAAATCTAGAGTAGCTTACATTCCTAACTAATAACATTATTGGATAATAATAATTCTCATAACATTACATTTAAATGTGGCTTTTGAGCATACAAAAATATCAATATTAACAAAATTACAATTATAAGATTCAACCATTCGACGGATAGGGTAGCGCAAACCAGAATTAGTTCGACAGGTATTAACAGCAAATAGGGTACTTGCTCGGATACTACGTTTATTAACAGTGCGTGGGACTGATAAATAAATGATAAATGATAAATGATTTTATTTCTGTAAGTAGGTTTTTACAAACACTTTTACACGTCAAAACACATTTTTTAAACTAGATGAGGCCGGCGTTTCCTATCTGACTACTATGAGAAGAAAGGCCGAAACAAACTCAGAGGTCACAGTCTCTTTTAAAGTCCAGACATAATCTTGGTCAGATCATGTGAAGACCATGTCGATTGGTGTCTGAAATGGTCTTTTGATGAAAGAACCACACAGATTGAGTGGACCTGTCCAGTCAGTGCACGCATTTGTCAGTCGTTGTGCAGCTCAACTCATAACTAAAGGAGCTCAACGATTCAACGAACAATACCAAAGAAAGGACATTTGGCTAGGCCGCAAAAAAATACTCAAAACTGCATAACATAGTTTGCTTATGAGATCGATACAATCAAAATCACCATGAACAATACCATACAGTACAGAAGCCTCTAGATACTTACTCAAACTCAAACTCAAAGCATTTATTTCAAATAAAACCAATTACAGGCACTTTTAAATTGTCAAGGGTTCGGTCAGTCAGTCAGAAAGATGAAGCTAGTTGCCCATTCCAAAGCGTAGTAGGTACCTATGGAGAAGAACGGACAAGAAACTCCACGGACACTCTTTTAAATCAACGTATTATGGTTACAAAATATTGTTTACATCGATTCATTTTGAAATTATACATGTGAGAACGATGCAAACCGTAAAAGCGTCCGTAATAAAAAGATTACAACAAAAACAAAAGCAATTCAAAAATTAAAGTTAAAATAAGTCATGGCAGCTAAGAGCTGACCAGTCTCTACTGACGGCGCCCGTTCACGAACATGACGCTTGGATCAGCACCATTCAGCTCAACCATTTTGAAGGGAGCTAAATGATCCAACACACGCGCCACCATCAGCGAGATATTAGAGTGAGCACTACATACTCCCAGCCACCAGGGCACATTCAAGTCAATGAAAGACGTATCCAGTAAATGGCAGCTTTATAGTACATAGTACTCACATAACAATGTGCTGTGCAGCTATACAATACTAAGAGATTGAATTTATACAATGCAAAGAGAGTTTTTAAAATCTTCAGCAGCTCCTGATCCTGATACCTGGTCAATTAGTTTTTGCGCCCTTGTGGAGCAGGACCAGCGTTGAGCCAAGCATTTTTATCAGCAATGTAATCCCCCAATTTATAATATGCTTGGCTACATAGTGTGCGTTTTATACTAGATTTAAATTTTGTTTCATTCAGTTGAAGTATGTGGGGAGGTATTTTATTGTAACATTTTAAACAGTACCCTATGAAAGATGAGTCTACTTTAGCCAGCCTGAAACCTGGTTGAACTAATTGGTCCCTATTTCTAGTGATATAATTGTGTCTTTCACCTCTTTTACTAAAAAGATGTAGATTTTTCCTTATAAATGATAAATGATTTATTTTCTGTAAGTAGGTTTGTACAAACACTTTTACACGTCAATCATATTTTTAAAATAAAGCTAGATGAGGTCGGCGTTTCCTATTTGACTACTATGAGAAGAAAGGCCGAAATAAACTCAGAGGTCACAGTCTCCTTTAAAGTCCAGACATAATCTTGGTCAGATCATGTGAAGGCCATGTAGATTGGTGTCTGAAATGGTCCTTTTGAGGAAAGAACCACACAGATTGAGTGGACCTGTCCAGTCAGTGCACGCATTTGTCAGTAATCGTGCAGCTCAACTCAGAACTTAAGGAGCTCAATGATTCGACGAACAATACCAAAGAAAGAACATTTGGGTAGGCCGCATAAATTACTCAAACTGCCAGACCATGATTAATGTTAATGAGAAAAAAAAAAAAAAACAACAATGACCCACATAGGCTTCACATTCACAATAATTGAAAACAATATAATACTTTACAAGTAAATATTAAGTTCCAAACAGTATATTGAACTCCACAAAGTAAATATGTCAAAATGGTATATAAAAAAAATAAAAGTTTCAGTATGCAATAATTGGAGCAGCTTAATCCAAAGCCTTTTTGTCCTCAATATAATCTTTAACGGTATAAAAGGCTTTCTGGCAAAACTTAATTTTAATAAATGATTTGAATTTATTAAGGCTTAGATCTTAAACGTGGCTTGGAAGTTTATTATAAAAACATATACATTGACATCTGAATGAGCCACCTATTTTCTTGAGCCTTGTTGTAGGTACAACAAATTTGTGTTTGTTCCTAGTATTTATATCATGGATATCACTGTATTTTTTCTTACGTACATGATGTTTTCATAGATATATTGACAAGGTACCGTCATGATGTTAATTTCTTTAAACAGTTCCCTTAGAGAGTCGCACCTGCGGAGGCCATATAGCCATATATGGCTATATAAGCCATATATGCCTTTTATTCTGCAGAAAAGAGCCATCTTTTCTGCAGAATAAAAATAGACTCGATGTCTGCAGCCCTTCCCCATAGTAAAATACCGTACGACATAATACTATGGAAGTAACTAATATATACTAGCCGTGCGGTATCTACATCAGTAAATTGACGGATTTTTCTCACAGCATATGCTGCTGAACTTAGCCGTCCTGCAAGGGAAGTTAAATGAGGCCCCCATTGAAGCCTTGGGTCGAGCGTTATCCCCAGGAAAACAGTTTTATCGACGAATTCTAATTTCTCTTGATTCAATACTATCTCACAAATACTACTTTTGACATTTGGTAAATAAAATCTTATGCACTTAGTTTTTTTCCCATTTAATACTAAATTATTAGCAGTGAACCAATTTTGGACCTGCAATAGGGCGTTATTTACGTCGTCAAAATTTGAGGCACGTCTATTAATTTTAAAAATTAAGGAAATATCGTCAGCAAATAACATCATTTGTGGTTGGGTTTTTAACAAGTGGAGTAGATCATTAATATATACTAAAAAGAGGAAAGGACCCAATATCGAGCCTTGTGGTACACCCATTTCTACTTTTAAGCCGAGTGAATTGACACCATTTATTTGAACTTGCTGCTGTCTATCATATAAATAAGATTTTACTAAACTGAGCGCAAGGCCTCCAAGTCCGTAATGCTTAAGTTTCAAGAGTAATGTTTCGTGGTCGACGCAATCAAATGCTTTGGAGAGGTCACAAAATATTCCTATTGCGTCTTGGGCCTCTTCCTACGCCGTAAATATGTGTTTTAATAAGGTGACACCGGCGTCAGTCGTACAACGTCCCTTGGTGAAGCCATACTGTTGATCGTGTAAGATTCTATTGGTGTTAAAATGATTGAGCATTTGATTAAGCATTACCTTTTCAAACACCTTGCTGAAAACCGGCAACACGGATACGGGTCTATGTTAATTTGATCTTGATTTGCTTGAAAGGTTTTATTACTGTTATGGGGTTTATATGCTTGAATTTAAATTCAGTCGGGCAGGATGAAACGTTTGCTCTTAATAAATCAATAGAACGCGAAGACGAGGAATTTAGGGTTTCAGTAGTTTTAATTGGGATACTGGTAAAGAAATTAACAAATTCTTGCGCTACTTCTTTGTTTGAGCTTAGAAGACCAAGCGAAGTTTCTAGAGTGAAATCATTATTATGACTTTTACTCCTGTTAGTTTCATCGTTGATAATTTTCCAAACCGTCTTTATTTTATTATCCGCTGATTTGATCTTGTTGCTAATTTACAAGGCTTTAACTTCCTTGCAGATTCTTTTTTAAGTTTTAGAGTAAGTAGCAACGAATTTATTAAAAGTTTCAGAGTTAATATAAGGCTTAAGGCCATACAGCTCAAACAAATTTTCCCTACTTTTCCTAATACCCTTAGTTGCCCAGTCACTGAACAAAAAGTTTGGGCAAATAGTATACGTCTAGATTCTAGGTTGACCTGTCTATATTTATCAAGTAATTGTAAGTACGACAAATACGTTTTGTGGCATCCTTAATGCATGGCTCGTAGAAACTTACGCTGGACTTTTTCAATCTCGTCTATATAATTTTGGTAAAACGCATTCCAGATAGGGATATTCCAATTACGATCGTACAAGGGTCTTATATAGGTAATGGTATGTGGAGATCCGCTTGAACTCAGTAGACGATCTCATAACGAAACCATACATCTTAAATGCTTTATTTACAATGTTTTCTACATGTTGGTTTAGGGACAAGTTATCATCGATTAACACACCAAGATCTCTCACAGTAGATACATTACTAAGTATTGTGTCGTGCGGTGAGTATTTAAAGTTAATAACTATTTTATTCTTTGTGAAATTGATGCAATTGCACTCGGAGAGACTATGGTGTAGTTTATTGTTTAGACAGTAGTCAGTGAAACTGTCCAGATCTTGTTGGAACAGTCGACAATCCTCTACAGTCTGTATAGACCTATAAACTTTTAGATCATCAGCGTATACAAGAAACATACAATTTTTAAAACATTTGTCTATGTCGTTAATTTATAAAATAAACAATAGTGGTCCCAAGATTGAACCTTGTGGAACCCCGAAGTTATATGCACTGTATAAGACTAATGACAATTCACGACAACCTTTTGTGTTCTATTTTTAATATAGGATGAGAACCAGCGAAGCAAATTTCCTCGTATACCATTAAACGCAATCTTATTTTAGTAAAATTTCATGGTCGACCTTGTCAAAAGCCTTTTTTAAATTTGTATAAACCACGTCAACGTGCAACCGCCTGTCCATATTTTCAAAAAGATAACAACAACAACAACAAACACATAATTAATAGATTAAGAAAAAAATAATAGATTTGAAACAGTCGAACGTCGCTGTACAAACCCATATTGCTCTGGGATCATGACGCTGTGTAAGATTGGATAGATTTCATTGTGTACAAGTCTCTCAAAAAGTTTTGACAAGGTTAACAGAATCGAGATAGGCCGGTATACGTCATGTTTTGAGCCATTCTTGTGTACAAGTGTGATGTTAGCCCGTTTCCATTCATCCGGGAAAACACCCTTGCTTAAACATTTATTGTAAATAATAAAGAGTGGCTTACAGATACTGCCAGCGGCAGTCTTAAAGAACAGAGCTGGGTACCCATCGGGGCCTGCTCCTTTGGAAGGATCCAGTAATTTTAACTCTCTAAGTATTTTGCGTTCTTCAATATGCAAGTTATTGATCAAGCTAACATTGGCATTACAGTGAGTAGGCGGGTTCCAGGCGGATAATGAGGGTGAACTTGGTTCAAACACAGACTGGAAAAAGTCTGAAAACATAATTGAAGGGTGGGCGTTTTGGGGGACTGTCTTATGTAATTTTGACGTTCGAAAAGTGCTGATTCTCAGCCTAGTTTGAATAAAAAAATGACTTTTCATTTTTTGAATTATCACAAATCTCTTCTGGGGCACTAGACTTAATGTTTTGATAATGCACTGTGGATGGAATACCTGATTTATTTTTGCGTTTTGATATATCCAGAAGTAGGTACTTTTTTTTTTTTGAGGGTGGGAAATCATCAAATAACTTCTCCCGCTCTGGGCGGAGCGGGAGGGTGTGTCAGACTCTTACTGACTAAAACCCACCCGTATTCCTTCCTGTTGCCTGTGTTGCGGGGGCCTCGGTGACCCATAAGTACCTTCCCGCGACCCCGGCAGGCATCGGCCCTAGTGGACCCCTACCTGTGCACTGACGACATCTCTTTGAGGCGCGCGTGGAATACAACGCGCCGTCGACCCGGGCCTGGTCCTTACCGGACGGTGAGCTACCCATTGCTCACCGTCCGCAAGCCTACGCCTATGGTGGCCGGAAATCCGCCCGGGATTCCCGACGCCCTGGGCGTCTCCTGCGGCGGCTAGGGGCGAGAGGGCGCGAAACTTGCCTTTCCCTCAACCGTCCCGCCTCCTCCTTCGCGAGCATTACTGCTTCGCAGAAGGAGGTGACGGCTGCCCATGCCTCTCGCTCCGTACCATGGCCTGAACCAGGGCCGGACACGAGAGGTCTCTGCCTCCGATCGCTTCCACGAGGACACGGCGGTGCTCTGCCCAAGCCGGGCAGACCTCCACCGTATGCTCCACCGTGTCCTCAAGGCGATCCACACAGTGGTGACACCCGGACGTTTCCTCCCGCCTTATCCGACACAGGGACCTCCCGAAACTGCCGTGTCCGGTGAGGACCTGCGTCAGCCTCTAGCCACTCCTCAAAGTGGGGACTTATCGCCCCAATCGTGGCGTGCCCAGCACTGGGTTGCGACAACCGTACTTTCCATGACGCCATGAGATCCCGCCGGAGCTCCGTCCGCTGTGCCGCGATTTCTCGCGGCAGCGGACTTACGCCCCGGCGTTTCGCCTCCTCGTGCCACTCCCATACGTGCGCGAGGACTTTTGCCTCCAGATCCCATGGCGGCAATCCGGCAAGGAGGCTCGCTGCCTCACAGGAAACCGTGCGGTATCCCCGGACCATCCGGATGGCCATGACCCTTTGGGCCGCGCTCAACCGGCGGGCTGGCCGCAGCGCCAGAGAGCGCGCCCTTACAGGAGCCCCGTAGAGGGCCATGGACCGCACGACCCCCGCGTAGAGCCTCCGGCAGGAGGCGTTTGGACCCCCTAGATTGGGCAGGAGCCGCTTCAATGCAGCGCCCGCCCGCTCCAGTTTGGGAGCCAAACGTTGGAAATGCTCCACGTAGTTCCACCGGCTGTCGAGGACAAGTCCCAGGTAATTCATCGTCGACTCGACGCCGAAGGAAACCCCTCCTACAGTTATTTGGGACCCCAATGGTGGCGCGTTCCGAGGACCATGAAAACACATGGCCTCGGACTTGTGCAAGCCCACCTCGAGTCCCAATTGCCGGATCCTTTCGACGATTGTCGCAACCCCGCGTGCTGCTACTTCGACCGCCGCCTGGTGCGACCTCCCCTGCGCCAGGACCAACGTGTCGTCAGCGTAGCACACTACGCTGACGTCACTAGTGAGGTCTACAATATATATATACAATATAGGACTACAATATATTCCACAATCGGACAGGGTTTAGTATGGGCACGCCACAATTGCGGCGATAAGTTCCCTCTTTGAGGAGTGGCTAGAGAGGCGCCACGGCAACCTCACCTTCCGCCTGACGCAGGTCCTTACCGGACACGGCAGCTTCGGGAGGTTCCTGTGTCGGATAAGGCGGGAGGAAACGCCAGGGTGTTACCACTACGTGGATCGCCCGGAGGACACGGTGAAGCAAACGGTGGAGGTCTGCCCGGCTTGGGCAGAGCAACGCCGTGTCCTCGTGGAGGCGATCGGTGGCAGAGATTTCTCGCGTCCGGCCCTGGGTTTGGCCATGGTACGGAGCGAGAGGGCATGGGCAGCCGTCACCTCCTTCTGCGAAACAGTAATGCTCTCGAAGGAGGAGGCGGCACGGTTGAGGGAAAGGCAAATTTCGCGCACTCTCGCTCCTAGCCGCCACAGGAGACGCCCTGGGCGTCGGGAATCCCGGGCGGATTTCCGGACACCGTAGACGCGGGCTTGCGGATGGTGAGCAATGGGTAGCTCACCGTCCGGTAAGGACCAGGCCATGGTCCACGCGCGCCTCAAAAAGATGTTGTCAGCTCAAATGTAGGGGTCCACTAGGGCCGATGCCTGCCGGGGTCGCGGGAAGGTACTAAAGGGTCACCGAGGCCCCTGGCAACACAGGCAACGGAAGGAATACGGGTGGGTTTTAGTCAGTAAGAGTCTGACACACCCTCCAGCTCCGCCCAGAGCAAAATCATCAAATAATGATTTTCCAACCAAAAAAAATAAAAATAGGGTGTATTAGTAACAACGGCATTTATACGATAGTGAGTGTGTTCATAAGCTTATTATTGAAAATAAAAATTCAATGATGATATTATGTTACAATCTAACTCTGACATGTCCTAGTGAAGTAGTAGTAGTAGTTTAATATTACAAAAATAGAATATAGGTAACAAAGATTTTTTTCGTATATTAAAATTTGGTTGTGATGCATCAAAATGTGAATGGATTGATAAGTAAATGGAGTGATGCACATGGATTGCAGGTTAACCCGTTGAAGACTCAAGTCATTGTTGTTGGCAGCTCAAGGATGATCTCCAAGATAAACAGGTCGCAGCTTCTCCAGGTAAAATTTAACAGAATTGCTATTCCAGTAAGCGAGAAAGTCAAGAACCTTGGGATTTGGATCGACAAACATCTTTCTTGGGGTCCCCAGCTCCAGGAAGTAAGTCGCAAAATTTTCGCATCTGCCAAGTCCCTGAGACGATTGCGGAACTTTCTTCCTACTGCCACTAAAATTGCGCTTGCACAATCCCTTTTACTTCCCATCCTTGACTACGCTGGTGTCAGTTATATTAATCTCACTGAGGCACAGCTAGATAAACTTGAGCGACATCAAAACTTTTGCATAAGATTTATATTTGGCTTGCGAAAATAAATGATCACGTCTCCGAATTTCTCCGTCTAGATCTGTTCCAAATAATGCAGCTAAAAATGAGTGTTCCGTCGTACGGTCCAAAGCAAAAGAGGCCAGGGCACCCCACCAGGCACAGCAGGATGGATTAGGATACCACCGGATGCCGACCTACCTCTGCTATGTGGTCGAGGCCTATCTGACGGACAGGGCTGTCATCTACCCCGGTCTCCAGGGAGTGTGGGACCGGCAAGAGATGTCGTGCGGTGTCCCGCAGGGATCGGTCCTGGGGCCGCATCTCTGGGACATCGGATACCACTGGGTGCTGCGCGCCAACCTCCCTAGTGGTGTCAGCGTAGTGTGCTACGCTACGACGATACGTTGGTCCTGGCGCAGGGGAGGTTACACCAGGCGGTGGCCGAAGTAGCGGCACGCGGGGTTGCGACAATCGTCGAAAGGATCTGGCAATTGGGACGAGGTGGCCCTGCACAAGTCCGAGGCCATGTGTTTTCATGGCCCTCGGAACGCGCCACCGTCGGGATCCCAAATAACGGTAGGAGGCGTTTACATCGGCGTCGAGTCGACGATGAAGTACCTGGGACTCGTCCTCGACAGACGGTGGAACTTCGTGGAGCATTTCCGATGTTTGGCTCCCAAACTGGAGTGGGCAGGGGCTGCCATGAAGCGGCTGCTGCCCAATCTCCCAATCTAGGGGGTCCAAACGCCTCCTGCCGAAGGCTCTACGTGGGTGTCATGCGGTCCATGGCCCTTTACGGGGCTCCTGTGTGGGCGCGTTCCCTGGCGCTGCGGCCAGCCCACCGGTTGAGCGCGGTCCAAAGGATCATGGCCATCCGGCTGGTCCGGGGATACCGCACGGTCTCCTCTGAGGCAGCGAGCCTCCTTGCTGGAATGCCGCCATGGGATCTGGAGGCAAAAGTCCTCGTGCATGTATTATTTTTTTTTTTGGTGGGTAATCATCAAATAACTTCTCCCGCTCTGGGCGCAGCGAGAGGGTGGGTGTGTCAGACTCTTATTGACTAAAACCCATCCGTATTCCTTGCTGTTGCCTGTGTTGCCAGGGCATTGGTGACCCATAAGTACCTTCCCGCGACCCCGGCGCTCCGGAGCTCCGGCGGGATCTCATGGTGACATGGAGAGTACGGTTGTCGCAACCCAGTGCTGGGCACGCCACAATTGCGTTGATAAGTCCCCTCTTTGAGGATTGGCTAGAGAGGCGCCATGGCGTCCTCACCCTCCGCCTGACGCAGGTCCTTACAGGACACGGCAGCTTCGAGAGGTTCCTATGTCGGATAAGGCGGGAGGAAACGCCCGGGTGTCACCACTGTGTGGATCACCCGGAGGACACGGTGGAGCATACGGTGGAGGTCTACCTGGCTTGGGCAGAGCACCACCGTATCTTCGTGGAGGCGATCGGCGGCAGAGACCTCTCGCGTGCGGCCCTGGTTCAGGCCATGGTACGGAGCAAGAGGGCATGGGCAGCCGTCACCTCCTTCTGCAAAGCAGTAATGCTCGCGAAGGGGGAGGCGGGACGGTTGAGGGAAAAACAAATTTCGCGCCCTCTCACCCCTAGCCGCCGCAGCAGACGCCCTGGGCGTCGGGAATCCCGGGCGGATTTCCGGCCACCGTAGGCGCGGGCTTGCGGACGGTGAGCAATGGATAGCTCACCGTCCGGTAAGGGCCAGGCCCGGTTCGACAGCGCGTTGTATTTCACGCGCGCCTCAAAGAAATTTCGTCAGCACAAATTTCGTCAGACAGTGTAGGCCTGTCAAGAAATACCAGGTACATAATAAAAGACGTTATCACATTCACGAAATACAAAAGAATCTATGTAAAACATTAATTAAATAATAAAAATAAAAACCTATTTAAACCAAATGACGTTTGCCATTACAACTTTAACATGTCTGAATTAATATCCTGTCAACAAAAGCCACCAATAAATAGTTAGATATCAATATTGTAGGTATATAATGTGAAATAATGAAAATATTATGTCAAAAAAGTATGTATAAAACAAAAATAAAAAATAAACATCATAATTTGGGAGCAGTTAATAGGCATTTACACAGTTATGCCATGTTAGAGGTACCAGGGAAGCCACCTATGCAGAAGAAATGATTGCCAAACTTCCTTGTCTGCAACGTAGTCTTTAATCTTATAATAATTATGCGTTTTTGATAAGGACATGTTTGATGTGGGTTTTAAACTTTCCATCGCTAAGTTCTGTAACCGACTTTGGCAATTTGTTATAAAAGCAGATACTGTTGATAACAAATGATTTGCTTGTTTTTGCTTATCTAAATTTGGGTATCACAATGTCATGATTACTACGTGTATTTAATATTATGGAAAACCCTTCTTGTTTTGAAAAGACCCAATTTTTTGCGAAAATACAAAATACTTTCTAAGATATGAAGAGAAGGCAGAGTTAGGACATTCATTTCTTTGAATTTGTTTCTAAGGAACTCACGAGGACCCTTTCTGTAGAATGCACGGAGGCCCTCTTTTGTGAAATAAAAATTGAATCTGTAGCGCGTGAGGGTATGTGTGGTAATAAATCCCAAATACACAGGAAGAAGAATGAAAGTTTATTAAATACACAGACACAGGTTTCAGTTCACACACACAAGAGTTACACTTAGTTAAGAAGGAGTGTTAGAAATGTAGATAGCAGAGAACAGCACGAATACACAGATAATCTTAAATACAAGAAGTCTCAATGGTTGCTAGTTAGCACGGTAAAACTAGGATCGCGTGGTACAATATGTAGTTATGCGCGTAGTGAGCATACCGACTAGATACTGGCAAGTCACGGTGCGCGCGCGTCATCTGTACGGCGCGGGTGAGGTGAGTGCAACGCATGATTATGCTGTCCCGCTCACGCACACGGCTCGCATGACGTAGCGCGAGCGACCGGTCGCCGCTAGAACAATAGACGCGTCATAGCTGCGCCGGCCAACTGATAAGTAATTAGCTACTAATAAAATGTTTGTACTTGTCTGTTTGTTCATTGAACATTAATTTAATTATTGTAAATAGTTTTATTCTAAATGTTGATTATAAATAAGTCTAGTTTTAAGTTCTTTTGTAAATATGTGTATATAAATTATAACTAGTTAAATTTAAGAAATACATAGTTTGTATTTAATTTAGTGTTACTTTTAATTCAATTAGACTTAAGTGTAGGTCACTACAAATCCACATCAGCTGCCGATCCCCACAGCAGAACGTCATAAGACATACCTAATACTGTGAAAATAAGCAAAATATACTCATACTAACCTAGCTGTGGCTATATCAGTCAACTGCCTATTTTTTCTTACTGCATATGCGGCTGAACTTAATCTACCTGAAAGATACCTGAAATTTTTTTGTAAAATCGAATCCAAGCTATTATAAGACTGCATCTAAAAGCTATTATAGACAATTACGTGACAAAAAAAGGTTAGACGTAGAAATATGGTATGGGAAAACGGCATTACTCAATAAAAGTGTTATTTGTATGGCATCACTGACTTATAATAAATTGCCCGATGACATTAAGAAGTTACCTATTCATGTATTTAGGAATAAATTATTCACATTCCTAATTAAAAGGCGTTATTATAATATAAAAGACTATTTCGAAGATAATGATATTGTATTTTGATTATAGCAAATATTTGTACATTAATGCAACATGATAATAAATACAATTACTATGACATGATTAATTTACTTGACATTACTTTTATAATTTATTAGTTCAGATTTAATTTGATGTGTATCGAAATTGACTATTTATGTATATTTTAAATGACAATTTAATTTTATAAGAAAACTGATTAAGAATAATTGTGTCATAATGTTCCTAATATATTAAATTTGCACACCTTGCATGGTTATAATACGGTGTACCTTATGAACTTTTATAATATCCTCTGAACCTGTGTTATGCAAATAAATGATTTGATTTGATTTGATTTGATTTGAAGAGCTCTTATGTGGGCATTTCGAAAGAACGGCCAGACTATCGTTGACGTGTAAGACATCCGTATCTTCTCTGTCTATTTTAAAAATAAGCGAAGTGTCGTCAGTGAATATAATTATATCCGATAAGCCATCATGTAAGGACGATCATTAATATAAACTAGAAATATGAAAGGGTCAAGAATTGAACCTTGGGGCACGCCCATCTTTACTAGACTAATAAACTTGACACGTTACAATAATAGTACTATTAATTGAAATAATAACCATAATTTGACATCGAACAATAACTCTTATAAATCTCTGTTCTGAAACCCAGCAATTCCAAAAAACACTAAAGTACTGGTTATGATGACATTACAGCCTCTTTAATCAAAAAGGTAGCGCATGCTACCAGCCCAATACTCAGTCATATCATCAATTTGCGTATTGAGCACGGTGTTTTCCCGAGCAAATTAAAAAAGTTAAGCCGATATTTAAGAAAAATAACAAGGAGGACATGGCATCCTACTAGTAATGGCAATTAATGCGATTTCGAATAAATTTCATTAACATGTTAATTCGTGAGTCTTAGCATGATAATTGCTATTGCTATGCTATTTGCTAATATGACGATAATTGATAATAATGAATTTTGCTAAATTATGCGAATTAAAAAGCGCGTTCGCCTTAGGACGTCTCCTAGCGTGCGTTTAGTTTATTCGCCGATAACGTTTTATTTGTGCTAGTACACTTGCTTATGTAATGTGTTAAGATTGATCACATAATTATCAGCATTCTGCACCTGACGCACCTGTACCGAACGGGACCGAGTCGGTTCACTTTCGACCAAAAAGTTATTGTAATGGCCAAAGTGTTTAAGTTTTAGATGGGTTTTTAAATTGTGATTGATGTTCGGTAAGAAAGGTTTTTAGAGCACTGATTACAGTTAGCAATTTTATTTTCACTAACAATATTAGAAAATAATCCCATATAGTCTTAGTTTGGTGAGACATTGTCACGTTCAAGTCCGTTCAACAGTTTATTTACACTAAAATATTTATATAATAAACTTAAAATTATTATTTACACTTTTATACATGCCACTTCTCACTACACACTACTTCTTACTACCTCCTATTATTTACAGGTAGGTATTGAGTTCACGCTATTATCTATAAGTACAATAGTATGCACAAAACGAAGGAATGTAAGTACTGTATAACGAATACGTAAACCAAAATCTCACTATCACTTGCCAAAACGTACTGAACGAACACAAAACGACGCGCGCCACGCGCGTGTCACGCAAATATATTATTAAACAATCACGCATTCATTCAACCAATACACGACACTAAGTACGATCAAATCAAAGACAATAAGGTAATAATTTCTAAACATCATTCTTCGCACCATCCATAATTTAAATACATTAAACAAGCACAAGCATTCATTCAATATACAACCTTAAGTACGCACAAATCAAAGATAATAAGATAACAATTGCTTAACCCATTATTCGTAAGTTCGCAGCGAACAAGGTCACTGTCACGTGAAACCGATATATTTAGTATTCCCGACTTCCCGTGGGTGCGACGGAGAGCGCACGCTACCGCTGCGTGCGCTGACGCTCTGACGAGTCTGACGTATGATAGTCATTAAATTAAAAAATTACAAAAATTTAAATTAATTTTCGTAATTTTTTAATTTCACAAAATTTCGCAACTACATTTAATTTGCTAAATGCTAAATGAGCTTTCGCAAGCTAACAATGAATGCTAATGCTAATTAATCCATCACTACATCCTACAGGCCTATCACTAACCACCCAGGCCTAGCACTGATCCCTATATTTTCTAAGATATTAAAAGATAATATATTGAAAAATACAATCTGCAAGAGAACAAAAGGGCTTTAGGAAAAATAAACCAATTGACTTAGCAATTTATGATCTTTTAAAACCAATTTATAAAATATTGACAAATGCGTTCCCGTGGCTGCAATGTTTATGGACATGACCAAAGCGTTCGATTACGTACACCATGAAACACTGTTGAATAAACAGTACGAGTACAACTATGGTATAAGGGGAATAATACTCCATAGATTATGAATCTTATAAAGTAGATAGATAGATAGATTAATTTATTTGCCTGAAATATGGTATTTTACACATTTTATAACACATACACACCAGCTCTTTAAATGGCACAGAACAAAAACATCAATCTAAACCTAAAAGTACTATTCGGTGTACCACAAGGTAGCGTGCTAGGGCCACACCTATTCATATTATTTCCATTAACAATTTACCTAACGTCACACAACACCCTATGATTATTTTTGCCGATGACAGCACAGCTATTTTTACTACTACTACTACTACTCTACTAGTACTTTCTTGCGAAAGAGTAAAAACAACTTCAATATTCAACATGAGGGTACAGTAATTGAACAAGTCAAATAATGTGACATGGCAAACACACATAGACACAGTATGCAGTAAGCTGAATCAGTACTCATATGCTCTATACCCATTGTGTAAAGTTGTCGATCAATCAGCTCTATTAACTGCCTATCATGCTTACGTATCACCAACCCCAAAATACGCTATTATATTCTGGGGCAACGCTACAAATAAAGAATCAGTGTTTAAAGCGCAAAAAAGATGGGTTCGCGCAATTGCTGGTATCTTTGTTCCTGAATCTTGCGAACCATATATTAAAAAGTTTACAATTTTGACCTTTTTATCAGCTTCTATGAAGTTACATTATTTGTGAAAATAAATAAAAAATCTATTCGGTGAATTAAAATAAAAAAGATATACATTTAAAATATCAAGGATACCGCATATAACTGCTCTTCTGTGCAAACGTTTTTTGGACCTGAAATACCTCTAGACATTTTGAACACCAAGAAACTCCCACTATTCAAATATAAATTGCATTATTTTTTAACTGACAAAGCGTACTACATGATCTACTACAATCTGTCACCATAAACCTAATTCTTATTGTATAAGATAATAAAACGTCATAAAGGTGAAAAATATCATGTATTTAATGACTGCCAAAACAGTTTCCGAAAAAACCGTTCCACTATCTTGGCCGTTTACAAATATATTCAAAACCCCTTGATATCGTTAATGATAAAAGTACGCGATATGACTTCTGCTTGATATGACTAAAGCATACGATAAAGTACAGTTTGAAATATTATTAAATAAACTATAATAATATAGTACAGGACTCCGTGGCAAATGTTATGACTGGTTTGTATCTTATTTGAAACATAGGGAACAAATAGTTGAGCTCGAACATTACAACAACAGCAAAAATGTAATAGAATTAATCAGATCCGACAGCAAACAAATCGCCGCCTCAATCCCGCAAGGAAGCGTAATAGGGTGTTTCTTATTTCTTGTTTACGTAAACGACCATCCTAATAATATCAATGAGCCATGTGTCCTATTTGCGGATGAAATACCTTTAATTACCTCATGCGAAAATGACACGAATTTAAATGATGAATTAAATTCCATACTATATTCTACAATATTGGATGAAGTTGATTTCTAGGTTGTGTTCACCTAAAAATCAACTTCAATAAAACTAAAATAATTTCATTCCGCCTACGGCAAAAAAATCAAATAAATATAAACTTTAGCTTTAAAAATAATAAATTAGAAGCAGTTCATAAATTCCGCCTACTAGGCCAAAATTCCAATTTATGTGCGTATCAATATACGCACATAAATTGGAATTCACACATTCAGAAAGTAAGAGCAAAAATATCTAAATGTTCATACGCCCTCCGCGAGATATAAAAAAATACAGACCTTCAAACAGCACTAGTAACGTACTACAAGCGTACTACGCGTACGCCTCCGCATGGCTCAAATACGGTATCATCTTATAGGGCAACAGCACTGACGCGCCCACGCTATTTACCATACATAAACAGGATTTCAAGGTCCGAAGGCGAGAACACCAAATGAAACACATGAACTGTTCCAATTCCAATTAGGACAATTTTAATTCACAAGGAATCGCATTATCGCACACTTTACAAAATAAATCCAAAACTATGTATGGTTTGCTCGGTAACGTAACCATAGCGCGATCTATTTCGCATCTCAACGCCATCTAGGGAAGCGTCAGGTAAACTTTTGCACATATGAAATATCAGGCATATCGTCCACCAAGGACATGTTGCAGAATGTCCTTCTCTTAATCTAAGCCGCCCACCATGCGATACGTCTAGTAATATGGGGTGCGCAGGTACAAAATTTTTATATAATAATAACACGGGTGAAGGTATACAAGACAAAAAAAATAAACAATTTTGTAATTCTTGCCAAATAAGTGAGCAATACATATTCTTAAATTATACCTTACAAAGTTTATGTTGCTACAGGAAGAATAGCCAATTTGCTAATAGGTCCCTTTATCAGGGAATTTTTAGTTCTAACAGTAACGACTCGAGCGATTCCATCGGGGCCAGGGTGTTTTAACTCAATCTTTCCCAGCAACCACTTACCAGGAGGTAAATCATGCTCTTTTATCAGAACTATGCCACCTATGGCTTGTCCTGGATTTTTGTAAGCCCACATAGGACGTTGTAAAAAATGATTTAAGTAATATTGGGACCACCGCCGCCAATAGTCCTGTAACATTCTTTGGGTAAGCTGCCACCGTCTAAGACTAGAAATGTTAGGCCTTTCGAAATTAGAATCAGGTACTAGGACGAGTGGTTTCCCAACCAGAAAATGGCCCGGAGTTAACACCGTTAACTCATTTTGATCCACATAGGAAAGCGGTCTCGAGTTGAGGCATGCCTCAATTTGTGCCAGCACCGTAGTTAGTTCCTCGAAACTTAGTGTAGAGTTCCCTCTAACCCTTCTGAGATGGTATTTAGTGGACTTTATTCCTGCCTCCCATAGACCGCCGAAGTTTGAAGCGTGAGGAGGAATAAAGTTCCACTTTGTACCATTATTTGCCAAGCACTCAGCCAATTCGGGAATGAATTTTGATTTTTCTTCATTAAGTCATTCTTGCAGCTCTCGCGCAGCGCCAACAAAATTTGTGCCGTTGTCACTATGTAGTTTTGCACAATGTCCACGCCTCGCGACGAACGTCTTAAAAGCGGCCAAGAACCCTTTGCACGTCATGTCACTGACTGCTTCGATATGAATCGCCCGCGTAGACAGACAGATGAAGAGTGCCATGTACCCCTTGTACGACTTATTACCACGTCCTTTAGACACTCTCACGTTTATCGGGCCAGCGTAATCGAAGCCACTGTACAGAAACACTTTATTTGCTGTAGCGCGAGGAGATGGAAGCTGTCCCATTAGTTGGTTTCTGGCTTTATCTGTATACCTAATGCAAGTAACGAATTTTCTAAAATAGGCCTTTACTAAAGGTTTAATCCCTACAACCCAATACCGAGATCTCAAGTAAGCGATCATAACTTGAGGCCCCCCATGCATCGCTTTTTGATGCTCTTCGCTTATGAGAAGCTTCGTGAAGAAGGAATCTTTAGGCATAAGTATTGGATGGTTGCGATCATAACTCAACTGAGACATCTCTAATCTACCTCCCACTCTAATTACTCCCTTTGAGTCCCAAAACAAATTCAACGATTTGTACTTTCTTCCCTTTTTAACTAAAGATCCCGTCTTCCTAAGTTCTTGCATTTATTCTTGTAACTCTTCTTTTTGACCCTTTCTAAAACATACTTCCATCGCCTCCTCGAGTTCTGTCGTAGACAACTGTTTATTTCTTTCCTTGTTAGCACAATTGATGCTTAAGTGCAAGAACTTCCTACAGTAGGCTACTACCCTGATCATCCTTGAAAGCGATGAAAATCTGTCCCAAAAGGAATTGTCTAGGATACCCGAATGGACCTTTACTTCCTCCAATTTAGTAATCAAGTGTTTAGGTTTTTTTATATTCTATCACTGATTGCCTTAAGAACTCTGGTCCATTGAACCATATTGCAGTATTGCCAAGTTCCCCTGGAGCCACGCCGTGAGAGGCACAATCCACTGGGTTTTGTTTGGATGGAACGTATGACCAATATTGTGTATCCAATGTGTTTAAGATTTCTGCAGTGCGGTTGGCCACAAAAGTTTTCCAACGGTTTGGATGACAATTAAGCCATGCGAGAACAACTTCGGAATCCGTCCAAGCGTGCACATCTAATACATTTACATCCAGAGTTTTAGCAAAGTCCTCCACCAACTTAGCTAATAGAACGGCTCCGCAGAGTTCTAACCTAGGTATTGACACCTGTTTGATGGGAGACACTTTAGTTTTCGAGGTAACTAACGCAACTTGTATGTTACCCTCTGCATCTATAACTCTGACGTATATCACCGCAGCGTAGGCTATTTTTGAGGCATCTGAAAAACCGTGTAGCTCCGTCTTTACATTTCTGAATACATCTTTGCAATGCGTACGTGTATTCGTTGGCTCTGACATATAATTAAATAAAGGTGGTAAAAAGTGACTATTCCTGCTAAAAAGTTATACCAAAACAATCAGTGAATATCGTAATATCGATTGTGCAAAAAAAAACACCAAAGTGTGATAATGTTTTGAAGTGGTAAATCGTATACAAGTTCAATGCAAAACTGTTAAAATTCGAATTCCTAAACCGGACCGTTTCGAGTAAACAAAAGTCTGACCTTGGACTCTAATTAGTTTGGTGCCCGCTTTATCTACAAAACATTATTACGATAGCTAATTTCGTAACTGCCATTAGTGACCGTATAGCGTGTCGCATTAACCAGGCCAGTCTCATCAACCGAAAGCAACCGAACTTGTCGACATCATCCGTCAAGAGATACACGCGATTGTATCCACAGAGATCTCATCAGCTATAAAGGAATGTATCGCTGTAGAATACAACGAGATGAAGGATTTATTCCGAGAACTAAAAGAATATGTCAAGTTTATGAGTGATGATTATAACCGCATACAATCTAAACTAAGAATATGTTCAGAAAATAACAAAAGCCTTAGTAAGGAAAATGAGTCCCTTAAGCAGTTGGTTTCGGACTTATCTGTATGAGTTAATTTAATCGAATAATACTCGCGCCAGCAAATTATTGAAATTAACGGCGTACCTGAAAACAAAGCGAAAAATTTGGTGAAGACGGTTGTGCATTAGGGAACGCGGTAGCAAGCGTGATACAGGAAGAAGACATACTGTCGGCCGTGCGAGTTCGCAAACTAGATCCTGAAAATAGTAACCCTAGAGCAGTTGTTGTAAAGCTGCGCACCACTCAATCACGGGACGTTATCTTAACCTCGGTCATGAACTTTGACAAGGCGCACCCTACTGAAAAACTAAATTCGCAACACCTAGGTTACGGTGGTCTCGTCAAGCCCATATATGTGCCTGAACATTTGTCACCCCTTAACAAGCAAATCCATACGGCTACTAGAAAGGCGGCTTCTGCAAAGGGATACAAATATGTGTGGGTCCGTGATGGTAAAATTCTTATAAGAAAGGCTGATGGAGAGTCAGCTAAGCACATTCGAAGTCTAAACGCTGTCGCACTGCTGTAAACCTTCTACAACAAAACTCTGCTACAATACCGTACATAAACAACAACAATTCAACATCTACTAACAAAACTTTAGAGGTATAAAAGCAAAATTGTACATGATTGGATTATCTACACGGTTACGCAGTTACGATGTTATTATCGGCACAGAGACTTGGCTAGATGATAGCATAAGTGATGGCGAAATATTTGACTCCAGGTACAACGTTTATCGTAGAGACAGAGCATCTACCGTGAATAGCGGCAGAAGAGGAGGAGGCGTATTGATTGCTGTTTTGAAACCAATACTCTACCCGGATGTCGCAGTGGGAAACAGACATCGAAAACCTATGGATCAGACTGAAGGCTATTAAAGGGAAAAAATGCCAAAACTTAAATATCTGCGCTGTTTACCTTCCCCCTCCAGTTCAACTTCGTACACTAGACTCGTTCCTTGAAAGGGTCTTCTCTGTCATCGACACCACTGGCGACGAAACCTTCATAGCTGGAGACTTTAACCTTAGTTTCATTAACTGGGAAATGGACAAAACTCTTTCCCATTCTTCCAATAACACAGCTTATAATTACGCTAACGCTTTGGGCTACTCACTGATAGACTTTATGTCATTATGTAACATGAACCAAATAAACTCAGTCAAAAATTGTCATCACAAAACTCTAGACTTAATATTTTGTAACTTCTTTGGAGGAATTGTAAGCTAAGGAGGAAATGCAATAATCCCTTATGTATAATAAACAGTAGATGTCTATCACTCACCCCTCGAAATATTAATACAAAACACGTCCCCCGCATTATTAAAGAGTAAAATTACTGTTAGACACAACATTAGAAAAGCCAATTAAACTTTAATCAATGCTAAGATTAGTGATATTGACTGGACCGATATTTTCTCAGACTTGCACGATGTCGATGCTATGGTGACACACCTATATCAGCACCTTAATGATGTAATTGAAAAGCACGTTCCAAAATCAAAACCACCAAGTGATAAGTATCCCCCCTGGTTCTGTAAACCTCTCATTAGACTTCTAAACGAAAAAGAAAACCTCAGAAAACGTTATAAAAAGTATCAAAACCCAAGGGACCACTTCGAATATAGACTATTAGAGGGGAGATCGAAAACCATGATGAGCAGCTGTTACAAAAATTATATGAGCTTCACTGAAAAGAGTATTAGACATAATCCGAAACTCTTTTGGTCCTTCGTTAACCCTGGGTCACTAACCATTCGTAAAAGTTACGACGCGTACCTTGCGCATTTCGTGTTTTGGTAAGATCCCGACCTCCGTTACCCCACCCGTTTCTAATAACTTCCTGATTCACCTCATTAGTGATCTTCAGTCACTCATTGCGGATGCACGCTTATTAGATCGGGATATATTGTATGAACATCGTCAAATTTCAGACTAACTTTGCAACGAAATTTGAAGCAAATTTTTGCGGAGGTCTTCAAAATTGTAAACTAGATCAATAAAGGTTTTAGCCGAAACGTTCTCAATAGTCGCAAAACTTACAGCTGCAAAAAAAAGCCGTATGACTTGCACTTCTGCAAGGGCTGCAAAAAAGCGATTTGCAGGGAGCATATTGTTTGTATGTACAATTATTTTTCAATGTAGGTTATTTCTAAAACAGATATGTTATTGGATAAAGAGAAAACTAAGACTGCTAATTAAGGTCGTTTTGTGTCATAAATGAAGTTGATTAAATAAACATTGATCTTTTAATCCATCGTAAAATTTACGAATGTTTAGTGATAACGTTACTCGAAATTAAGGTTAGTGAGCTAGGGTTAAAGCGAAAAAGTCTAAGTCTAACGACATTCCCTCAGAGATGTGTCTAGGAAATGAAACAGCATCTACTGGTGTTGGAGCCTGCAACCTTTTTGCTGAGGTTTTCTCCTCTAACTTTAAACCTTTGATTGATTCACCAGCTGTAGCTCAAATAGGACCCAGGTATCATCAGCATGCATTAGGTAAAGTAGTATTTACGGAACGAAACGTCCTGAAAGGTATGAACAAACTCAACATCTGCAAGGGGCCAGGCCCAGATGGTTTACCGCCATTATTTGTAAAAAAGTGTGCTACTACTCTATCATTGCCGCTTAAAACAATATTCAATCATTCGATTGCATCATCACAGTTTCCGACGGTATGGAAAATGGCTAATATCGTACCGATTTTAAAAAAAGGTGATTCAAATGATGTGCTGAACTACCGACCTATTTCACTTCTCTCAGTATTCGCGAAACTTTTCGAATCCCTGCTATATCCTTCACTTATATCACACATCAATCCTCAGTTAGTACCCCAGCAACATGGTTTCTGCGTTCGTAAATCTACGACTACTAATTTGGTCCACTACTTCAACAAAGTAAGTAAACTTATGGATTCTCGCGTCCAAGTTGACTCAATTTACACTGATTTCAGCAGTGCGTTCGACAAAGTGGACCATACAATCCTTTTAAAGAAGCTTGAATGTTTCGGCCATATTTGGTCAGCTACTCCTTTGGTTTAAATCTTATCTCACAGAGAGGAAGCAAAGAGTGGTTGTAAAAGGGTTTGAGTCACCAGTTTATTTTTCTTCATCTGGAGTCCCCCAAGGTTCACACCTAGGCCCAATTCTTTTTCTAATGTTCGTCAATGTCATAGTTCTCTCAGTAAAACACAGCAATTGCTCTATTTTCGCTAATGATTTAAAAATCTATAAAGAGGTAAACTCATCCGTCGACGTCCATTTACTCCAAGCTGACCTCGACGCAGTTCACGATTGGTGCTTAAAAACCGCATGTCTCTCAATGTGACACTTCTTAGTGTTACCACATCACATTCACTAAAAAACGGAAACCTATTTCTACGTCTTACTCATTAGATGGGGTAACACTGCAAACAGTGGACACGATTCGTGACCTGGGAGTCCACTTCGACTCTAAACTCACATTCGTTAGCCACTTTGATAATATCACCGCCAAAGCTGCAAAAATATCTGGCTTTATAAAACGAATATGTCGGGATTTCCAATCGATCTCTACCCTAACGGTGCTCTTTAAACTCTGGTGAAAAGTCTACTGGATTATGCATCTCCAGTTTGGAACCCTACTTACCGCGTTCACGTAAACAGGATTGAACGTATACAAAGAAGCTTCACTAGATACCTTCGTTTTAGAAGCCCTAAGTCTCTTGTCCACGAGAAACTTCTTACGATCTATGGCTCAGTCATTTTAAAATGTGTTCACTTGAACACCGAAGAGAAGTGACGGACCAAATCCTCCTCTATAAAATTATAAACGGTTTACTAAATGTTCCCGATCTTTTGGGGGAATTAAGTATAGCTGTCCCTCGACAGAAAGCTTTTACATAGATCTGTTCGCGAAACCGTAACCTTTGCCACAACTGCAAGTCGCACTAACCTTGGTAGCACCGTACCTATGAACCGTCTAATGGGGAACTACAATACTCGTAAAATCGCTACACGAACCAATAGCATCCACATCTATTCTAACTCTTTGCGACAATTCCGATGGCGACTTCTAACCAGCTCGGAGTCTTGAGTCGTCTGTGCTTCAGGAGCCATCTGTTAATAATTATTGTATTTACTTCCATACCCTTCTTTGCCGGCCTTTTCTTTTTGTTGTTTTTTTTTTTTTATATTTTGTACTTGCGATCTCAACTAACTATTTGTGAACATAGCTCATTTTAATTCTATTTTATTTTCTTATAAGTAATTCAACTACATGTAACAACTACTTGTACGTACTATAATTCTGTGCTAGTGCTGTGCACTTCTGTAAGTGACGAATTCACAATAATTCCTAAAACTATGTGATTTTTGTTTGTGTATGTCTTAGTGAGTAAGTCGTTGAAGTGCCATAAAAATAAATAAATAAAATAAATAAATAAATTACTGGATTTAGTGTTAAGCCAACGTGGGATTCTAACATTCACTAAAGAAGATAAGTCCTTGTAAGGGCATGAGCCTTTACACTTAATGTTGAATGTTAATAAAATAAATGTTAATGTTCAAAAATGTATTTAATAAGAAATTGCACTAAATTAATGTAAAAAGAAAATAACATAAAATGTTAAAAAATTTTGAAAATGTTGGATGTTGCGCGAGCTCGATATTAAACCGAAGACTGACGTACTTGCGTACGTGACGATACTACATTTTATAAATTAACAAAATGTGCAGTATGTTAACTAGGCCAAAGTACAATGTGCGGTTGCTGACCGTACATCTTGGCGGGGCAAAAGGTAATAATTAAGATAACTTATTAAATAATATTTTCCAAGGTGAATAAAAACCATGAAATGAGAACAATGTGAATTAAAATATTATAAGTCAAATGTTAAAAGAATGAGGTGTCGCGTAGGTAAGTTCTATGTTTTCAGTGGATGCTGCAGCTCTCGGTGGCTTCCGTGGCGGTAATCTGGTGGACGCGCCGACGGCGCTAACGGCAACCTTGCCGCAGCGTTTGCAGTACACGTAGGCTCCTCCCGCGACGACTATTGACAAGATCAGAAGTCCCATCGTAGAGTTTGAAACGATGTATTGGTGCACATCGTGTTGCGTCATTTCAGCCTGTTTCGTTTGATCTTCCAATTCTTTCAACGATTTGTGAAGTTTTGCGTAATCGTTTCTTATAAAATGCGTGTTCTGTTGTCCAGTTGATGAGTCAAGCGGCTGGACAGATGTTAAATTATTGGTGTCTTCCAGATCTATCAGTGGTATTTCCGGATTGACATACATTTAGTTTGTGTAGTAAACTTGTGTGTAATATGTTTCTTCGTTGTTTCTAATTATACATCCTTCTTTGGCTTCTAAAATCCCCGTTGAATGTATTGCCTTAGTAGTCATACGACGTTCACAGATGATTTGTAGTTGGCAATCCGTGCAGCAGACATAGAGCCAGGTGTTAGGTTTTTGTAATGGTGTCCATTTATTGTTGCAGGATTCGGATGTGTAGATACATTTTGACAATGTAATGTTTGTTATTGCGCCGATTTCGCATGGTATTTGATGATATCTCATGTTACGTGTTGGTTTCTTTAGTGAACATACATATGTACTCGGTTCAATTGTAATACAATGTTCCAGGTCACTGTCTGTAAGTTGCATATATGTCTCTTTTCTTATATTGACTGCAACATATTCTGAGTTTGTCTTCATTGTAAGTGAAAGTTTGTTGTTTTTTATCATCGGAATAGGAACTGTTTTATATATAGTAAATGGAGTGTCGCCTGTTAATGGTAATGTAATTTCGATGATGAAATACTTATCAAATAATCTGGATTTTACCTCTAGTAGTTTGTATATGTCAGCTAATTGGTTTTGAATATTGTCAACGGGTATCGATAATTGTTGTGGCAATTGCCCAGAGATAATATTAAGCTCCTGAAAGAGCTGGTTTTGCGGTAGAAGTCTGGTGTCTACATGACCACGGTGAATGTTGATAGCTGTGTCTAAAAGCATATGTTGGATGTGGCGCAGTTTAGACAGAATTGTTGAACTAGTCAGAGCCATGATGTTAAAGTAATTCAAAGCTTCCTCTTGCTCAACCGCCTTGCCCAATTTCTGTAAATAGTTCTCTGTAGCGTTAAGATGTTCATTTAAGAGATTAAACTGAGTGTTCATCGCCTCTTCATTTCTCTTTAAAATGTTATTGTATGCCTCAATGATTGATGTTTGACCTTTGATTAGGTTCAATAAGTGGTCTCTGTTATTTTGCAATGTTTCTATGTCCTTTTTTTATTGTATTGCGAACCTTTCATCTAGCACGCCGAATAGGCTGTTTGCAAGGTAACCTATTCCATTGGCAAGACCTCGGGTAACGCGCCCCCTTGTCTGCCCATGATGTGTTTCCAACATGTAATTGTTATGATCAAGTTCGTTGAGTTCCTGTTCGAATTCAGTCATGATAGTTTTGCACATCGTTTGGTATGCAAATTGCTCACATCTTTCTCTCAGGTGTTTTACAACTCTATGTATGTTTTCCATGCCTTGCCAGTACGATGTCATGTTATAGTAGGTAACAATCTTCCAGTCATCATGTACGCTTTGCAAATTGCCGATTTTGTCAAAGTACACTGCTCTATTTGGTTCAAACGGTGTGATATTTATGGCGTCACTGCTTTGCTTTGTGGGGTTAAATAATGTTAGTAATGTTAAGAGTATACCTAGCAGGCTGGAACTTATATTCCTTGATTTAAAACGGCGTTTCCTGTTAGTGTTGTTTATTGTAGATTTTTGTTTTTCAGTGCAGATTTTGTCATCGGAGGTGGTTCTGTCAGGTATTTCTATACGAGATTCTGGTATTGGGAGTTTAACTAGTTTTGTTATTGGTCTTGTTAGTAGCCCTGTTTTAGTTTTCATCGTAACAACTCTGACCAGATTGTCTCTCCCCGGATGAACTTCCTATATTCTGCCAAGTGCCCATTTCGCAGGAGGAAGATTGTCTTCTTTGATTAAGACAATATCCCCTATTGATAGGTTATTTGTTTTGTTCAGCCATTTACTACGAACTTGAAGTTGTTGCAGGTATTCTGACGACCATCTGGTCCAAAACCCTTGGTTCATTTTGTTTAGTAACTGCCACCTATGTCGAATGTTGATGTTTTGTTTTTCGATATTTTCCGTTGGTAAGAATGTTACTGGTCGGCCAATTAAAAAATGTGCAGGAGTAAGATAATCAATATCGTCCACGTCCTCCGTTAAAGGGCAAAGTGGTCTAGAGTTTATACAGGCTTCAACTTGAGTAAGCAGTGTTAAAAACTCTTCTTATGTCAACTTTTGCTCTCCTAGGACACGCTTTAGGTGATATTTCATAGACTTAACTGCAGCCTCCCAAAGTCCTCCCGCAGTCGGCCAACTTGGGGCGTTAAAATGCCATTCTATCCCCATCTCGGTGCTCCTTCTCGATAAGGTGTCGTTGTTGAATGTTTGTGAGATATGCAGTTGTTTGGCTAACTCCCTTTCGGCTCCAACAAAGTTTGTTCCATTGTCGGAGTAAATATGTTTCGGACAGCCTCGTCGCCCAATCATGCGGTTGAGAGCCAGTATAAATGTTTGTGACGATAAATCTGATGCAAGTTCTAAATGCACCGCCTTTGTTGCCATGCATACGAATACAACGATATAACCTTTACTCGTTCTGACACCTCGACCCTTGTTTAGTTTAACACTAACAAACCCTGTGAAGTCCACCCCTGTGTGATAGAATGGTGGCGATTGCGTTATCCTCTCACTGGGTAGGTCGGCCATTAATTGATATTGTTTCAGTGGTTTGAAGCGGCAACATTTTACACAGTTTTGCAGATATTTTTTAACAGTGTTATTTCCTCCTGTTATCCAATATTTTTGTCTCAATGTAGCCATAGTTAGTCTCGCTCCACCGTGTAGTGTTGTAACATGCGCACGGGCAATGAGAAGATATGCCAGCTTGCTGTTTTTTGGGATGATAACAGGGTGTTTTGTTTCTTCAGGTAGGTTTGAGTTCCGTAGTCTCCCTCCGACGCGTAATATGTTATTTTCATCTAGGTAAGGGCAAAGTTTCTGAAGTCCTCTATTGTTGCTTACCCTTCCTTTTGTTTTTAAATCTTGGATTTCTTGTCCGTAATGTTCGTTTTGTACATGTTTTATAATTATGTCAGTAGCGCATCGAATATCAGCGAGTGTTAAATTACATTGTTTTGACGCGAGCAGGTCATTCATGTTTGTATGATTCATAGCTGCGTCTTCCCTGTGACGATTGTTTTGTGACGTATTTGTTATGAAACGTGACACCCAAGCTACGATGCGTATTATATTCATAATACAGCTGTTCTTGTTAAGGAGTTCTGTTACGAAGTTTATGTTTTTGCTTTCGGTAGTTCGTGACGTAATTACATGCACCTTTTTAACTTCTATTTCTGGTGTCATAAACGTGTCATATGTTTTAGGGATGTCTTCACTGTTAAGCCATTTGGGTCCATCAAACCACAGAGGAAAGTTGTGTAACTGCGAAGGTAGTAGTCCACGTGACGCGCAGTCGGCCGGGTTTTGCTCCGATCTTACGTGCCTCCAACTCCCGGCGGGCACTACAGATGTTATCTCCTGAACTCTGTGTCCGACATAGGCCTTCCATCGCGAGACATCGCCCTTTAGCCAGCCAAGCACGATCATTGAATCCGTCCATGCTGTTACTTTAATGTTAGGTTTATCGAGGCAATGTTTTATTTTCTTTACCAGTTGAGCTAACAGCTGAGCACCGCATAACTCAAGTCTGGGAAGTGTTTGTTGTTTTTGGATTGGAGCGACCTTTGTTTTTGCCGCAACCAATGCAATTTGTTGCTGATTTTTCTCTGTAACTTTACTGTACACTACGCACGAGAACGCTTTTTCCGATGCATCACAGAATGCATGTAATTCCCAATGCTTATTTGCTTCTAACCCAAGCCATCGGTTGATTTTGAAAGGTTGCATATTTGTTAACTCAGTTTTTAGTGTTCTCCATTCCTTTTCTATTCCATCCGGAACCGTATCATCCCATTCGATTTTGTACTTCCAGATCTGTTGGAATAAAATTTTTGCGTTGATTGTTATTGGGGATAGCAACCCCAAAGGATCAAAAATTGTTGATATGTCGCTTAAGATTTGCTGTTTTGACGAATTTTTGTTAATGCCAATGTTGCCTTTTAATGTGGGTGAAAATATGAATTCATCTTGTTTCGGATCCCATGCCAAGCCTAATGCTTTGGAAGCTGATGCCTCTGTAAAGCTTACAAAGACTGGGCTAACCATATGTTCTGGAAGGTCTTCTAGTAGTTGATGTTCGTTACTCGACCACTTTCTGAGATTGAACCCACCTTCTTTCAACAGCTGTATGAGTTGGTTTCTTGTATCTCGGGCCTCGTCCACGGTATCCTTTCCGAATAACGCATCATCTACAAAAAATTGATTGAGTAAGATGTTTTTAGCTTCCGGGTACTTCTCACCTTCATCCATCGCTAGCTGTTGAAGTGTTCGGAGTGCTAAGAACGGAGCGGCCTTAGTACCATAGGTGACTGTACATAATTGATATTCTTTTAGCAGTTGCTGTGGACAATTCCTCCACACTATTTTCTTTAAGTGTTGATGTTCTGGATGTACCATTATAAATCGGTACATTTTCTCAATGTCTGCTGTACAGACATATTTGCAACACTGAGAACTGAGCAAGATCCTGAATGTTGTTGACAATTACATGGCAATTAAATGTTTTGTAATTACCACATACTACCCAGCCTAAATGTGTTTGTTGTGCTATGATGGATGACGTGTTCGTTTTTATTAATCCTTCTAACAATATTTCGGAATATACATCGGCTCCCAATAGTAAATCTATATCCTGAGATATGTTAAAATTAGGATCAGCGAGTTTGGCTCCCAAACTGGAGCGGGCGGGCGCTGCATTGAAGCGGCTCCTGCCCAATCTAGGGGGTCCAAACGCCTCCTGCCGGAGGCTCTACGCGGGGGTCGTGCGGTCCATGGCCCTCTACGGGGCACCTGTATGGGCGCGCTCTCTGGCGCTGCGGCCAGCTCGCCGGTTGAGCGCGGCCCAAAGGGTCATGGCCATCCGGATGGTCCGAGGATACCGCACGGTCTCCTGTGAGGCAGCGAGCCTCCTTGCCGGATTGCCGCCATGGGATCTGGAGGCAAAAGTCCTCGCGCACGTATGGGAGTGGCGCGAGGAGGCGAAACGCCGGGGCGTAAGCTCGCTGCCGCGAGAAATCGCGGCACAGCGGACGGAGCTCCGGCGGGATCTCATGGCGTCATGGAAAGTACGGTTGTTGCAACCCAGTGCTGGGCACGCCACGATTGCGGCGATAAGTCCCCTCTTTGAGGAGTGGCTGGAGAGGCGCCACGGCGTCCTCACCTTCCGCGTGACGCAGGTCCTCACCGGACACGGCAGCTTCGGGAGGTTCCTGTGTCGGATAAGGCGGGAGGAAACGTCCGGGTGTCACCACTGTGTGGATCGCCTGGAGGACACGGTGGAGCATACGGTGGAGGTCTGCCCGGCTTGGGCAGAGCACCGCCGTGTCCTCGTGGAGGCGATCGGCGGCAGAGACCTCTCGCGTCCGGCCCTGGTTCAGGCCATGGTACGGAGCGAGAGGGCATGGGCAGCCGTCACCTCCTTCTGCGAAGCAGTAATGCTCGCAAAGGAGGAGGCGGGACGGTTGAGGGAAAGGCAAGTTTCGCGCCCTCTCGCCCCTAGCCGCCGCAGGAGACGCCCAGGGCGTCGGGAATCCCGGGCGGATTTCCGGCCACCGTAGGCGCGGGCTTGCGGACGGTGAGCAATGGGTAGCTCACCGTCCGGTAAGGACCAGGCCCGGGTCGACGGCGCGTCGTATTCCACGCGCGCCTCAAAGAGATGTCGTCAGCACAAAAGTAGGGGTCCACTAGGGCCGATGCCTGCCGGGGTCCGGGGTCACCGAGGCCCCCGCAACACAGGCAACAGGAAGGAATACGGGTGGGTTTTAGTCAGTAAGAGTCTGACACACCCTCCCGCTCCGCCCAGAGCGGGAGAAGTTATTTGAAGATTTCCCAACCTAAAAAAAAAAAAAAAAAAAAAAAGGATCAGCGAGTTGTAAATGTTGTATATGTTCAAAGCTACCTTTATTTACTGTTTTACTTGGCAGTTTGTTTGTTATTGCCTTCATAATGAGTGCATTAATGTTAATGTTGAAGTCATTGTATATCGCTTGGCATTTAAGATGGAGTACTCCTTTACACTTGGTGGTGGCCGAAGCACCAACACCTGACACCACCGCGCTCATCTTGTTTCGTTTTAACTGCAATCTTTGTGCAGCATTTTCTGTAATGAGGCTGACCTGAGAGCCCTGGTCTATTAAAGCGCGTAAAATGATCGTAGTTCCATCATTGGCTATTGTTTTGACCTGGGCCGTGGCCAACAGTACCTCATTTGAGCTGTCATGTGCTAAATGCGTATTCAATTGTTGACCTACATTAGCTCTGCTGGTTCTCGATTTTGCAACTCCCATCGCTTCATGCAAAATGGTGCTATGCGGCTCATCGCAGTGCTTGCACTTTTTTTCCGACGAACATATGTCGCCGTTATGACTAAATAGGCAATTTAGACATACATGTAGGTTGTTAGCGGTCTTTAACCTTTCTTCTGGTGACATACTTAAAAATTCTCTGCAATTATAGAGCCCGTGTTGGTTATTACATTTAGGACAAGTTATAATGGAATTATGAAATGTATGTTTGTTATGGACTGTTCTCGGCATGTTCTTAGTCCCACCTTGAATGGTCTGTTGCTGCACCTTAGGCTTGCTGTATGTTGCATTATGAACTGTTTTCGGCTGAATGTTTGGCTGTTGACTGTTAAAGTTTCGTGGGCGGTTAGGGTTTGTACCCGATTCCATTGACATGAATTTGGTTTCGATGAACTTCAGGAACTCGTTTAGTGTTGGCATTTCCCTTGGATTTTCCATGGATTCTTTGAAGGATTGGCGTGTGTCTGCGTCCAGCTTTTGCATTAAGATGTGAACCACTATGGGATCCCAACTAGAAATATTGTATTGCAGATCCTTAATAGCCTGAAGGCACTCTATGGTCGTATCATGCATTCTTTTCAACAGAGATGCCGTTGGGGTTTGTATGGTGGGTAGACTCAGTAAAATGTTTGCTTGATAGGTAAATATAGTCTCTTATTGTCGTACCTCTGTTGAAGGATCTGCCAACTGGCTTCGTAGTTATCTGCACTAATGTTCATGTGCTGTATTAATCGCTCGGGCTCTCCCTTCAATTTCGCTTTCAAATGTTGCATTTTTTGAGCATTTGAGATAAAAGTGTTACGATGCACGATTTCCACGAACAAGTCCTTGAATGTTGTCCACTGGGCATAGCTACCACTGAAAATCGGCAGTTCAATTTTGGGCGTGGATTTCTCCTGGTGTTTATTATCCCAAATTCTCTTGTTAATTTGTTCCTTACTGAATTCATACAGCCTTTCTAATCTGTTATAGTCACTTTCAAATGCTTGCATGTTGACCAACATGTTATCGAGCTTCCAATAAGTGCTGTCGACTTTTTCCCAACGTTGCGTAACTGTCCTCAATTTATCTTCAAGTTGCCACTTTTCTTTTAAATGTTCAATGTCTATGTTCCGTACTGTTCTCTCGAAAGCCTTGACGTTTGACGTTGCTCGTTCATCATATCTTTAGTCCGTTGGTCTACGGCTAACTCTTTATTTGACGTGTTCTTCACCTCATCCGCGACCTCATCGCCATCCTGTTGTTCTGGAACATTCTCTTGAACACATGGCCTTTCTTCTTGTTTTTGCAACTGACTAAACGAAGTAAATTGTTCGTCTTCGATGTTTGCTAATAATCTTTGTTTCGACTTGTTTATCATACACTTCGTTTCTTCGTATATTTGTTCCAAACGCTCGTAAACGCGATTCTCGTAGTAAGGTCCAGATTTCTTGCCTTCAAACAAGGCTAATTGGATGTCGTTATTTTTAAACTCACACCAATACCCCTCCAGCTTTTCAAGTCTGTCATCGTGATACTTAAGAGTGGTTTTACGTGTAGAACTATCTTTTTTAAAGTTTTCATTTATTTGTTTGATAGCATCCAGATTTGTAGATTGAGAGCTAAGTAATGCATCGTAAGAAGACATTGTTGTTTACCGGTGGTTAGTGCAAACAATATACCCAAAATTTCAGAAAAGTAGGTAATATGGAACGTGCTCACCGGATTCGCTGCGTACTCTTGCTGCCTATACTTCACCCCGATCTGTGTAATTCTCACTCAATATCACTGATTTTACACTGTTTTTTAATGTTCTGATGAATGTTCTGTTTAATGTCCGAGTTTAATCCTTAAATGTTCCCGCGAGTGAAAACGTACCACGGCACTGATTTTACTCTTAACGGCTCGAAGGATCAATATGTAAGGGCATGAGCCTTTACACTTAATGTTAAATGTTAATAAAATAAATGTTAATGTTCAAAAAGGTATTTAATAAGTAATTGCACTAAATTAATGTAAAAAGAAAATAATATAAAATGTTAAAAAATGTTGAAAATGTTGGATGTTGCGCGAGCTCGATATTAAACCGAAGACTGACGTACTTGCGTACGTGACGATACTACATTTTATAAATTAACAAAATGTGCAGTATGTTAACTAGGCCAAAGTACAATGTGCGGTTGCTGACCGTACAGTCCTTACGGTAAGTACTCCATTCCTTTAATAAACTACTGGGCACTTCTTCATCCCAACCTATACCTGCTAACCATAGCTTTTGTATCAATATATTAGCTAAAATGATACTAGGTGACAACCAACCTCTAAAAGGTCGAAAAGTCTAGAAATATCCGATATAATTTTCCTTTTACTTAGAGGTTCCGTCGGGAGAGACAATTCTACAAAGTACTGGAAAACATCAGCACGAGAATTCCAGGTAAGTCCGAGTATTTTTGTAATACTCGTATTATCTATTTTTATTTTTACTTCCTCAGCTTCCTCTTGCTTCCTTGCTTCTCTTGCTTCTTCCTTTTGATTTCTGTTATCTTATGTAATAAATTAATAATGTAATAATTAATTATTCGCTGTTACTTATCCATTTTTGTAATTAAAATCCCCCTTTATCTAGAATACTTTTTATTTCTGTATGAATTTTCTATCCTTCCTTTAGACTTTCTGCCCCTGTCATTAAATCATCCATGTAGAAATCATTAAGAATGATTTTTGCTGCTAATGGATGATTCTTCCCTACATCATAAGCAACCTGATGTAAAGAACGCACTGCTAGAAATGGCGCCGATGAAGTACCAAATGTAACCGTCACTAACTCAAATTCTTCAATTTCTTATTCAGGACTATCCCTCCAAAGAACCCTCTGAAACATTGTATCATCTCTATTGACCAGAACTTGTCAGAACATTTTGACTATATCAGCACCTACACAAATTGGATGTGTTCTCCAACGCATTACCGTATGTCGTAATTCTGCTTTCAATGTCGGGCCAACCATCAAGTCATCGTTTAACGATACTTCATTTATTCCCTTGCAGGAAGCGTCAAATACCACTCGCACCTTGGTTGTCTGCTTATCTTCTCGGAATATTGCGTGATGAGGTAAGTACGACCCTTTATTCTTTTCTTCTGGATATACCTTTACCATATGGTTAAGCTCTATATACTCCTGCATCACCGCAGTGTAATCCACCTTTAATTTGTGATTCTTTGAAAGTTTAAATTCTAAACTCTTTAACCTTTTTTCAGATATGAACCTAGATTCACAATCCTTACAACTTTTTTCACCATCCCGGAATGGCAACCTTACAATGTAATGTCTGGTTTCATCTCGCTTTGTGGTATTTGTAAAAATATTCTCACATTCCGCTTCCTCTTTACTAAGTATTTTTTCAGTTCCCGATGGCTCCGCTTCTAGCTCCCAGAATTTACGTAAGAAGTCATCAGCCTGGACATTGGAATGCATGACAGTGATACAAGGAAATGAATTGATGTCGGACGGATTTTCTGTACCGACAAAACCAGGAAGAATCCATCCGAATTCTGTCTGTTGTGCTACGAGCGATCCACTGGTACTCTTTTTGATTCCATATTGAATAATTTGGCTGAATGTCTCAGCACCTAACAAAATGTCAATTTTATTAGGCCTGTGATACTCAGGATCGGCCAAATCATCTTCACTCAACTGTACCCATTCTACCTTGGTTGCTGTTATAACTGGGAGAAGGGATGTGATGGACTTCAAAACGTATGCATTTACTTGGACGCCGAAATCTTGATTCACTCGAGAACGTATATCAATAACTACGGAAGAATTAGACATAACTGTTTTATTACCAACTACACATGTTATAATGTTTTGTTAAAGTTTTCTTTAAACCTAAATATTGGGCCATTGACTCAGTGATAAAAGATCCTTGTGACCCTTGATCTACTAATGCGCGAACCACACGATATGTTCCATCCTTTGACTTGGCTTTTACTAAAGCCGTAGGTATTAAAACCGTATCCTTACAATTTCCTGTAGAAAGGCATGAAACTATTGGCTTAGTAGATCCCTCCGCTTGTACAGCGGCCTTTTGAGTTTCCTCCATTGAGGTACTATTTCTAGTAGTGGCTGACGCCGCTTCCTTCTGAACAACGCTCGTGTCCTCACCAACAGACCCAGAACCACCGCTAGGGTGGAGTAAAGTATGGTGGCGTCTTTTACATAACTGGCATTTGACGGTGTTTCAAAAAAATCTGACAGAGTGGTTACTACCCAAACAAATGAAACATAGCCCATTTTTCTGTACGAAATCACGTCGAGTATCGTCATTTTCTTTAGTAAAACACACAGTTACCTTATGAGCGGCAGAACAAAAAGGGCAAGATAACTCCGCCTTTACTTTCCCTACTACATGGAACGATTGCGTACTCTTTTGAACATGAGGTTTATTTTCTAAATTTTCTAGACCTCGAAAGCGGCCAGTTAAAAAATCAGTAAATTGAGTAAAAGTAGGCAAATCATAGGTTGCATCCGAAGCTACTTTTAATTCCCAGGCTTTTCTGGTGCTCTTATCCAATTTGGCACTAACAATATGTATTATTAGGATGTCCCAAGAAGTAACACCTATCTCTAATTTTTTTACTGAACCTAAACAATCAGATGTGGTGCTAAGTAATATTTTTATTTCAGTGGCTGATTCTACTGCTAAACCCTTTTGATTAAACAAACATTTCAAAATTCAATTTGCTAAAAATCTTTTATTGTTGTACATTGCCTCTAATTTTGCCCAACTAGCTGTATAATTATCCGATGTTACATGAATGTTTCTTAATAGATGCTCTGCATCTCCGGTTAAGTATCCTTTAAGTTAATATAATTTCTGCGCATCGTCTAGAGTTTTATTATTGTGTATTAACCCTACAAATAAATCCCTAAACGTCTGCCACTTACTATAATTTCCAGAGAACACAGGCATCTTAACCTCAGGTAACTTAAAGTTCCTAAATCCTGTTCTACAGCTAGCTCCTGGACTAATTACACGTTTTACTAGACATTTTCATATTGTTTAATATTTCTTTCAGCTCGCTTTTAAAATGTATATAAAATTCTTCGACCTCATCATATAAGCCATTGATAATTCGGAAGTAAAGGATTACTTAATTTTCATAATAATATGTACAATTATATAAAAAGGGAGGGCAAAATATCACAGGGCGTCAAAAAATTCGTCCGCATCGTTGTCAACAGGAAAAGTGCCCAAAAGGCTGGCAGCATTACCACGTTGAGATAATTTGAATGAAATAAATCAGACCTTTTTACCTCACCAATTATTTTTACATGTGTTTCGTAGAATTATTATATGAAACACATGTAAAAATAATTGCCATTGCTGTCCCAAGTTTTCAATCCTAGTTTCTATATAAGAAACAGTTAGACGTTCTTTATGACATTTTTTAAAGTTAGATTTTGTTTGAATTAGACTTGAGCATCATAACTTTAATGTCTTCCTGGATATCGTTAAGCGAATCCATTTTTAATAAAACAAACAAGTAGGTTATGTCACAAATATAAAATACACAATTTTCTTGCAACCAGTTACCTATAACACTAAATAAACTTAAAATTTCACACACACACACACAGTCTGATTTCGCTCTTCGTTTTCTAATAACACGAAATCGCCAACCGAAAATTTTGTTGCAGCTGCCTTTGTCCTATCAAATCGAGCCTTGTCATATTCCGCTACACGTTAAAAGCATTCTAACCGTACTTACAAATACGTTTACGATAGGTTAAGAAAGATGGCAGTAGGTCATGTACCAGTCGAAGTAGATAGTGATCACAATGGTGATGAGGAAGCTTAAGTTATGGGAAACACGCAAATAGGGTTCTCTATCGGCCATAGTAAAGTCAACCGTACCAGTAGTCATTACGTAGTCATAGCCCGGTAGAAATCGGTGTCTCTTGAGGAAACTCAAGTAACCCGTGGGTGCGCGGTGCGCGTTTGTCTCTGGTGGAGGTCGGGGTCTGGAGAGACCGTAGTGTGTAGTCAGTGGGTGATGCACACGGGCGATCCACTTGATGGATATGCGTAGAGATTGATCGTCGGCTGGAGAGCCGTGGCGTTAGAGGTCTTACTCGAGGGTTTCTGTAAGCTTGGCAATTATTGTTGCAGTAGAGTTCTAAATGTTGGTTGATGGTACATGGCCCAGGGTAGTGATTGTTGTATTTTCCCTATTTTACCATGTTTGATATAATATAACGAGTAAGATTTGGTTATAACAAAACTGTAGGGCTTTAAAAATTTAATTATTTTCACCGACCCGATGAATCTAGAGTTTGGTCAGAATTGGCCGAGTCGAACAAACACTGTCGTTGATTTCTGGTTGCAGCTTAACACACGAGGACGTGTGCAAGCAGGATGGCCGTGTCGGAAATACGTTAGTCACTCGTTTGACTAATTGTGTACCTACAGTGTGTGAATAGCCAGTGTGATTATTTGATCGTAAATTATAATTTGATTTAAACTGCAAACGGTTTTTCTAATGTGCAAAAACCAACACTTCCCATTGTGCGCCCACAGTAGTTAAAATATAGCTGATGATAACGAGAGATACGTACCTTGTCCGTCATATATAATTTATAAAACAATAATTATAATTCTTAAATTCAATTCTGTATTAATAAAACAGTATACATAACCTACGA
Source organism: Atethmia centrago (assembly GCA_905333075.3). NCBI lineage: Eukaryota > Metazoa > Arthropoda > Insecta > Lepidoptera > Noctuidae > Atethmia > Atethmia centrago. The sequence continues at coordinate 484,386 of HG995369.1, forward strand.
AATACTTAACTAATAATAAAATGTATCAGTTAACACATTAAACAACCAGTCTTCCTCCTTTCTCCTACTTGGTCTATGCTGTGCCCGATAGGGTCCATAATTGTGACTAATTTTCAAATATAATATCATAATTATGAAAAAAATATTTTCCTACCAACTGTATACGTACATTATGGTACGCAAAACAGAATTGAAAATTGAGAGAAGATTTGCTTTATAAGTGATACCTACATTTTGTATACTGCATGTTGACATAATTAATTATTGTATGCCTACTAGGCAGGACATAATGAATCTGCAATTTACCTAACATCTCTCTGTATAACCTATGCCCACAATAAAAAGATTTGATTTACTTGATTTAATTAATCTTGGCAACATTTTCTGGTTCCAGAAAGCAATACCTTTGAAAACAACTATCTGTGGGTACTAGCCCATGCTGCAAATAGACAAATTTTTATAACGTTGGAGATTACATTAACGTTGGAGATTACAGCAACTATGTTTACGCATATGTTTCTTTTCCATAATATAGTCGCATTAGATTATTATAAGAAAATACTTAAATGTTTACATTACAATCAGATCATAACTAATTAAAAAAAATCTCGTATCAAGAAATCGGCGCTGCAATGGTGACATAAATTTAAGGGTTGGCCTGACGCCGTTGACCTTGCTCGAGTGGGCGTTACCGATGAAAATGCGCCGCGCAGTCCCCGCAAGCCCCTGGCAATAATTACGCGCTGCGCGAATTATTTCTCGCATTGCACCGAACGGAGTGAACGTACCTACCTATGCGCACGGCCATAGTATTGGCAAGTAAAGCAGTATTACGTCTTTATAAAAAAACAAATTATTTAAATAACTTATTATATTATTATTTAAATTATTACTTATTATATTATTATTTAAACACAGGCGGGAGGGATAAACAAAAGGTACACCATATTTCAGGTTATTGGTTTGTCCCGGCCTGCGATACCAAAATTATATAGATTATAATGCTCGTTTTTCTCATTTCAGTTATGTGTTTCTTATGGAATCGGGTTTTTGGTTTTTAAACAATTTGTTTTATTTGAAGCTATTTGGTTTTATTAATATATATGTATGGAATCGACTCATTACTAGCTTTTATTTGATATCAATATTGTTGTAATTTATTTAAAAAAAAACCTTCCCTTCCGTTTTTTTTATTTGCAGATGCAATATATAAATATTATATAGCCTATGTCCCTCCCTCAATGAAGATGAATCTAACGACACCTCATAGGTTTAAATCCATGAAGCCGTTTAGGCTATAGAGCGTGCCAAAGAAATAGAGATACATACATACATACATACATACCTCCTGGGGCAGTCGGGTAAAAAGAACGGCTGTCTTTGATATCGTAGCTCCCGAACGAATGAACCGATTTTGATTTAGTTTTTATGTTTGAAAGGTGATGTAGTCCAGAGTATTCTTAGCTTTATTTAATGAAAATCGTTTCATACAAATAACTTGTATGAAGTGAGAATTCTTATGAATAAACTAAAGGGGAAAAATTTACACAATAGAGACATTTGTTATCAATAACACAATAGAGGCATTTATTATCAGTAAGTCACCAATCATGTTCCAACATGAGAGTGAGAATATTTTCATCACACCTACTCGTAAAGGGTTATTTGATCCCGCATAATTGTGGGACATGTAGGTAATTTTCGGTCATGGGCGGAAAATGTAACATTACCACCCGTGGGATGTAATGTAATCGACGCATTTGCTTGGTCGTCTACCATTACTTCACGCTAAAGGAAGCCTACAAAAATCTACTAAAATCTAGTAGGCTACGATTTTTTTTTCTTATATTTGATTTTAGCGTGCGGTTTTGGTAAATAGGTTTTACTTTTGCCATAAAACCACAATGTTGAAGTTCATTAGTCTAAAAATCTAGTAAGCTACGTTTTTTTTTTTTTTTCATTTTGATTTTGACGTAAGGTTTCGGTAAATAGGTTTTAGTTTTGACATAAAGTCACAACGTTGAATGTGTTTATTGGTCGCAACTGACAGTAGGTAAATAGATGACGCGCAAAAAAACTTATTTGTGTGACCCACAATCGGCGCCATGATTGTTTCTTGTTGTATGCATGAAATGTTTGATTGAATATTTTTGTTTCCTCGTATGTGTAAGGAAAAGCACTATGTGATAATCGAACCCGAAAATATGTAGTATACCGCTCCCTGGTGTGGTTTACAACCCTCGCCTACGGCTTGGGCTGTAAATGCACAATCGTGAATACACCTTTGACCTCCTGTAACACAATGTACTATTAAATGAGGACACCAACGAACAGTATTGTGAACCAGAAATAAAGCGAGTATGTTAAAAATCAAAGACAAAATTTTAGAATGTGTTAGACGACCAATCAAACCGTCGATTACATTACCTCCCATGGGCGATAATGTAAAATTTTCACCCTAGGACGATAAATCCTACTTTTACCCCGATTATGGGAAATCAAAATAACCTTTTACGAGCAGGTGTGACGAAAATAATTTTACCTGTCTCGTTCGTCATATAATTGGTTTGCATTGTTGCACATTGGGTTCATTGGGTGATGGTAACATTTTATATCCAGTAGAACTGAAAAAAAAAACCGTTTTGTATGAAAACTTAATTATCAAGCCTAGCGGGCAGGCTCAGTTCGGCCGCCTACGCCGTCAGAAAAGTGAAGTGTTACGGGGTAGATTAAAGAATAAACTGTATTCAGTAAAACTGCTTGTATTTTTGCCTACCACGGCACTTCTTTAAAACAATTATAGGTACAAAAACAACAATAAGGACTATGGACAATTTTCACAAGTAAAACAGAAAATATAAAATAGTTGGAGCTGACTGGGTGAGACTAGCGTTCTCAAAAGTTCTGGAAGCTATGTGTGTCGCTATACCGAGCGCGCATTCGCCTTGAGGCAAGGTCGAACACTGGGGTCGTTGACCTCTCCCAGTGGGTTCAAAATAATGCACATCACGGTCCGGCCACGATCGGTTCCGAAGATTTCCGCCCGTGCCCGAATGTGTGTTTCGTTCCCCAATCTGGACGTGCATTCGGTTTACATATATAAAGTTGTGGAGTGTAAATAACTGTGTGTAATAATAATTGTAATATATATTGTAATATGTCCATATATATTTTGTGTGTTATAAATATAGTAAATAAGTAATTGTTGTGAATAATATATAATGTGCTAACCATGGTATAGACAATAATTCCTCGTTTGTTGTCTATGACGAACAAAACGTAAATATGACAGCTGACATGTCGAACGAGGAATTATGCTAGGTTATGTAACGTGTTGTGTGTAGTGTTTACAATAAGCTTTTAAGATATATAATTATGATGAAACTAATCGTTCTAACCACTACACTACCTCTGAGACCGTGGTTACTAATTACGGGCGATAGTAATCCGGAAATCGTACTGTGCGACCGGTGCGGGTTTTTCTCTCGACGATGTTGTTTGGCGGCGGAGGCGTGTTTGCCCCCGTTGATGTTGTCGTCGAGCTGGGAGTGCTGTTGATGTCGTTGTTGAGGTAAGCGGGCTTCAACCTATCTACAGTGACTGTTGTCTCTCTCCCCTTAACCTCAATTTTAAAAGTTTTGTCGCCCCTTTTTAGCACCTTGAATGGCCCGGTGTAAGGTGGGTCGAGTGGTCGGCGCACGGCGTCATGACGAAGGAAGACGTGGGTTGCCGCATCTATACTGCTGGGCACATAGAACGGCTTCTCGCCGTGTCGACTCGCCGGTTCTGGTGACAGCTTCGCCATCAGAAGTCGGAGTCTCGCCGCGAAGTCGGTGTAGTCTACGGTGCCGGTGAGTGTGGGGCTTATGAACTCCCCTGGGAGTCTTAGGGGCTCCCCGTAAACTAACTCGGCTGCTGACCCCTTTATGTCGTCCTTCCAGGCGCTGCGGATGCCCAGCAGCACCAGAGGAAGAGCCTCGGACCAGTTGGTGTCCGTATGGCATCGGATGGCCGCCTTCATCTGGCGGTGTAGGCGTTCGACCATGCCATTGCAGGCTGGGTGGTACGCCGTGGTTGGCCGATGCTGGCTACCGAGGAGCGCTGCGATGGAGCCGAACAGCTTGCTCTCAAACTGCTTGCCCCTGTCGGTAGTGATGCGATGAGGGCAGCCGAAGCGAGACACCCAGCCAGCGATGAAGGTGCGGGCGCATGTCTCAGCCGTGATGTCGGCGATGGGATATGCCACAGGCCAGCGAGTAAAGCGGTCGATGACGGTGAGACAATACCTGAAATTATTTGAGATAGTTAGCGGCCCTACTATGTCCATGTGGACATGGGAAAAACGTTGGGAAGGAACAGGGAAAGGAGAGGTGGGAGAGGATATGTGCCGCGTGATCTTGTTTCTCTGGCACTCTATACACTCTCTGGTCCAGGCCCTGCAGTCCTTCTTCAGGCCAGGCCAAACGAAGCGTGTGGAAATCAATTTGACCGTGGCCTGCCTGCCAGGGTGGCTCAGCTGATGAAGCTTCTGGAACACCTGCCTTCTGAAGGGTTCTGTAACATAAGGGCGGGTGTTACTGGTGGAGACATCGCAGTGCAGCTCCACCCCTGAGTCGGGGAAGCGCACTCTTTCCATCTTGAGCGATGTGCTGTTGCTTGCGAGGAGGCCTTGAAGCTCAGGATCGCTTTCCTAGGAATGTGCAAGAGCCGTGTAATCGAGCGATGGAAGTATTATTGCCTCTACTCGTGACAGTGCGTCCGCCACAACATTGTCCCTGCCTGCAACGAACTGGATGTCCGTGGTGAACTGGGCTATGTAATCCAGGTAACGAAATTGCCTTGGTGAGCAATTCTCCCTACGGTGCGCGTACGCGTATGACAGGGGTTTGTGATCCGTGTACATGGTGAAGTGTCTACCTTCAACCATGTGCCGGAAGTATCGGACTGCGTCGTAGATGGCCAAGAGCTCCCTGTCATACGGGCTGTACTTCTTCTGCGACGCTGATAAACGCCTGGAGAAAAATGCTAGCGGTCGCCATGAATTACCTGCCTTCTGCTGTAGTACTGCGCCTATTGAGGTATCTGATGCGTCTGTAAATATAGCAAGCTCAGCATTGGGGTCTGGGTGTGCTAGCAAGGCAGCCTGGGACAAACCATGTTTGCAAGCATTAAAAGCATGTAGCATTTCTTCCGACAAGCTAATTGGCTGATTTCCTTTAGTTTTAGGCCCTGAGAGGACAATGTTTAGCGGTGACTGCAAGCGAGCGGCTTCTGGTACAAAGCGGCGATAAAAATTGAACATACCCAGGAAGCGACGCATCTCCTTGACGGTCTTGGGAGCTGGATAGTCCTGGATCGCCTGCACCTTCTCCGGCAGGGGACGAACACCTTCTGCGGACAGCTCATGCCCTAGAAAGGTGATGGAGGTCCTGCCAAACTCACACTTTGCCGAGTTAACCAGGATGCAGTAGTCAGACAACCGCTTCAGGAGCTGGTGCAGATGTTCGGTATGCTGGGCTGCCGTCTCTGAGAACAGGAGAATGTCATCTAAATAACAATAGCAGAACGGCAGTCCACGGAGCACCTCATCCATGAAACGCTGGAATGTCTGCGCTGCGTTCCTGAGACCAAACGTCATATACGGGAACTCATACAGCCCGAACGGTGTGGTGATTGCTGTCTTGTGGATATCAGCTGACTGGACAGGTATTTGGTTGTACGCTTTAATTAGGTCAATTTTGCTGTATATTCTGCTGCCAGCCAGCTGATGTGAGAAGTCCTGTATGTGCGGGATGGGGTACCTGTCCGGGACAGTGCGGGCATTCAGTGCTCTGTAGTCTCCACAAGGCCGCCAGCTGTTGTCCTTCTTGGGAGCGAGGTGAAGCGGTGAGGACCATGAACTCTCAGACGGTCGTGCCGTGCCGCTCGCTAGCATCGCCTCGAACTCCTTCTGAGCGACCTTGAGCTTGTCTGGTGCGAGACGGCGAGGGCGACTGAAAATGGGCGGCCCTGGTGTGGTGCGGATGTGGTGCACAGTACCGTGACTAACCTGCCTTTGTTTTCCCGCAGGCCGTGTGATCTCCGGGTACTGCCGAAGAAGCTCATGGTACTCCGTGTTGCCACCAACCGACTTCACTGAGGCAATGTCAGCTGCCGAACCGGTTGCTAGAGACGCCGTGGAGGACAGCTGGGTTAGCCCGTCGATGAGGCGGTAATGATTTAAATCCACCAATATGTTATAATGCGCCAGGAAATCGGCGCCTATGATGGGTTTTGTGACGTCAGCGACCACGAACTTCCATGAGTACACACGGCGGAGCCCTAAGTTTAAATGGAGCTCGACCCAACCGTATGTGTTGATGGCGGTTCCGTTTGCCGCGTAAAGCTGGTACGTCGTCTTGCTGCGCCGCTGCTGTAGTGCTGTACGTGGGTACACACAAAGATCGGACCCTGTGTCCACTAGAAACGTGGTTTTAGTGGACCGATCTGTGACAAATAGGCGGCGTGGTTTGTTGGGGCAGCCATTTGCCGCTACTTCCGGCTGCCGGTGGCATTTCCCGCGAACGTACACGGCGTTGTGCACCGCGTGGCTTTGTCTCCAAAACTATTGTGGTACCAGCAGTGATCGTCGTTCCACGGGCCTCTGGAGCGCGAGCGGCCGCGCCGACTAGGGGTCCGTTGTCTGCCACCACGCCTGAACCTATCAGAGATGCGAGTGGTGATGTACCTGACCACGTGTTTGAAGCGCCGCTACCTGTTTTGTTAACTCAGCTATACATTGCTTCAGCTCGCTGATCTCGCTGCAGGTGCTCGTGCTTGCCACGGCGGGAGGTGATGTGAGCGCCGGGGCGGGCGCAGGCGCGATCTCGTGCACGCGGTCGGCTAAATCTGCGACAGACTGGAAGGCAAGATTAGGCTGTGACGCGATAACCGTCTGGATGTTGGTTGGCAGCCTACTCGCCCACAACGTGGACAGAAACGCCTCTGGCACATTTGGTCCAGCCAGGGTTTGAAGGTGCCTTAAAAATTGGAAGGGTTTACGGTCGCCTAGCTCCTCGTGGGTGAGGATTTGTTGCACCCTTTTTTCGCGTGAGTCGGAGAGCCTACGTATTAGCTCGGCCTTTAGCTTTACGTACTTGTCCTGGGCTGGCAGGTTTTCAATAATGTCCCGCGCCTCCACCATATATCGGTGATCAAGCTGGCCCACGACGGTATAGAATTTTGTGCTGTCGGCCGTAATACCGGCGATCGTGAACTGACCTTCAACCTGGGCGAACCAAAGTGCTGGCTCCTCTGGCCAGAATGGCGGCAATCTCACGCTGACTCTGCAGACGTCCTGCTGCTCTGCCGACGCTCCTCCAGTCGTCGCTTCTGCTGCTCCGGTTGACATGATGTATAGTCAGGCTTCTGTGTTCTTACCGGGGTCACCAATGAAGTGTTACGGGGTAGATTAAAGAATAAACTGTATTCAGTAAAACTGCTTGTATTTTTGCCTACCACGGCACTTCTTTAAAACAATTACAGGTACAAAAACAGCAATAAGGACTATGGACAATTTGCACAAGTAAAACAGAAAATATAAAATAGTTGGAGCTGACTGGGTGAGACTAGCGTTCTCAAAAGTTCTGGAAGCTATGTGTGTCGCTATACCGAGCGCGCATTCGCCTTGAGGCAAGGTCGAACACTGGGGTCGTTGACCTCTCCCAGTGGGTTCAAAATAATGCACATCACGGTCCGGCCACGATCGGTTCCGAAGATTTCCGACCGTGCCCGAATGTGTGTTTCGTTCCCCAATCTGGACGTGCATTCGGTTTACATATTATATAAAGTTGTGGAGTGTAAATAACTGTGTGTAATAATAATTGTAATATATATTGTAATATGTCCATAGATATTTTGTGTGTTATAAATATAGTAAATAAGTAATTGTTGTGAATAATATACAGGGTTACAGGGAAAGTCGTACTGAATATTAAAGGAGGTTATTATTCAGGTCATTTCTGATGATTTTCATTCTGAAATAAAATGTCCGAAACTTAACCGCTAAGGAGATATTAAATTTTAAAGATTATTTTTAAAAATCCTTTATTTTTTGGCTTTTAGTCGTTTTCTTTGGGGTTAGGGCTCCTAGAGTCGGTTTTATTGATGTATCTAGTTAGAGGACATGTCCATTAATAAAAATGATCAACAGAAACTGAACCTACTACTAACAGCTTAAAAAACTGCTCGACAACGGTTAGCATTATGAATTTTCTAATAGAATGTTCTTAACTTTTCCATACAATTTTTTTAATAAAAAAAATTGTATGGAACTTATTCTGCAAATAATTTTATAAAGTTCTACGTCTCTTTAGCTATTCAAAAAGGTATAACACTTGCTATTAAATAGGCAAATCATTGCCCAAATAACAGTTAAGTTGGGAGAGGGTACATTTTTAGTTTGAGGTAAAAGTAGCTAAAATACGTAAAAAAAGACAAAAATTTTAGCAATATTTTTATAATTCATGTTCTACATGGCCGCCGCTATTTCTTACACAAAGTCTCATTCTTTTTCTTAAATTACTTTTCACGACAGAAGTTCGTAGGTTCCGCCTCATTTCCTCAGCCGCATCAATAATTTTTTGTCTTAGAATATCGACATTTGCGATCGGTGTCATTTGGTCGTATACTAGGCTTTTCATATGACCCCACACATAAAAATCCATCGGCGTTAAATCGGGGCTCCTCGCCGGCCATGCTGTGGGTCCGCCTCTTCCAATCCATTGGTTTGGGTAATTCTCGTCCAACCATGCTCGAACACTTCTTCTGTAGTGCGCTGGGCAGCCATCATGTTGAAAGAACATGTCTCGTCTCAATGCAATAGGCAAGTCTTGCATTAAAGAGGGTAACTCCTCCCTCAAAAAGTTTTCATATGTTTCGCCATTCAAGTTATCGGGCAGGAAATATGGCCCTATTAAGTTATTTGATATTATACCCATCCACACATTAAGACTGAATCTCCTTTGTGACCCTTTTGGTCTTTTTTTCTTGGGGTTACCTTGCGCTTTGGGAGCCCAATAATGGGTTTTATGATAGTTTGTGATGCCGTCTTTGTCAAATTTCGACTCATCTGTCCACATGATTTTCTTTAAAAAATCCGGATCTTCATTATCGGCATTGAGCATAAATCTGCAGAAGTCTAGTCGTCTCAATGGATCCCCTTCTTCAATTACTTGCACTGGCGTGTAATGGTAAGGGTATTGCCCAGAACTGTGCATTACGAACCAGACTTTCCACTGGGAAATACCAAGCCGTCGAGCGACAACGTTTGTTGATGTGGTTGGGTCGGCTTCAAAGAGACGTCGTATTTCATTATCTTCGTCGTCGTCATCAAGAACACGAGGTCGTCCCATGTCAGTCCGACGTACTAGCACAGAACCAGTTTCTCGTAGTCTTCGATAAACTCTGTCAAATACGCCAATATCAGGTACTCGGCGAGTAGGATACCTTAGCATGTATTCATTGCGTGCACGCAACGACACTCCTTCGCAAAATCCATAACACATTAGGATGTCAGCATATTCCTCGTTGGTAAATGTTGCCATGTTCACAACACAAATCAAAGTCCAGTTACAAGCCACGTCACACAGTTAGAAGATGAAACAGTCCAAAAATCCAAGCCAAGTCGCGTTTTTACAAAAAAAAATCGGAAGGCACGGATAACACATCTACCATGGAAGATTCGCATGAGCAGACTAAACAAACACCACTATCTACGATTTGACAAATCAGACATTTAAAATGACATAAATACCTGTCACCGCACGTCTCCCGGGCACAAACAATGTCTACCCAAACCTTTTATCATTGTTTAAAAGTGCCAGGTAGTAAGCCGGATTCTTTTGTATCGAAATTCTGTTATGTTGTACTACCAGATGGGCCTATTCTAATAACATTATTTTAAGATTTTATGAACAAACCTAGTAGATGATATACCTTTTTGAATAGCTAAAGAGACGTAGAACTTTGTAAAGTTATTCGCAGAATAAGTTCCATACATTTTTTTTTTAAAGCCCATCAAAGTTAAGAACACTCTATTAGAAAATTCATAATGCTAACCGTTGTCGAGCAGTTTTTTAAGCTGTTAGTAGTAGGTTCAGTTTCTATAGATCATTTTTATTAATGGACATGTCTTCTAACTAGATACATCAAAAAAACCGACTCTAGGAGCTCTAATCCCAAAGAAAACGACTAAAAGCCAAAAAATAAAGAATTTTTAAAAATAATCTTTAAAATTTAATATCTCCATAACGGTTAAGTTTCGGACATTTTATTTCAGAATGAAAATCATCAGAAATGACCTGAATAATAACCTCCTTTAATATTCAGTACGACTTTCCCTGTAACCCTGTATACATACAAATGTTAGGTAAATTACAGACCCAGACTGCCTGCCTAGTAGGCACACAATAATAAATTATGTCAACATACAGTATAAAAAATTGAGTTATCATTTTTAAAGCAAATCTTACAAAAAGAATTAGTGACAGATTATATCATCGTGACAAATTGTAGCAAGTACTAATTATTAATAGAAAAGAAAAAAAAGACGCCTAGTAAAATTAGTCTTTTTCATATGATTATGAATATGATGCCTATAAAATTTTTGTACCACAAACTAAGTTGTCAGTGTTTCTTGACGATGCACTCTGGCCGGAAGGAATACAGTTTCGCTGGTTTATTTATTTCAATAGAAATAAGTACGACAATAATGTTGAAAATACAGATAACAGTGACTGGAATGCACCAACTTATCAATCTCATAATGTATAGCTGCGTAAACAGTGGTAATTCCTTGGAAATTGATGAAGTAAACATGATTAGTTTCAACTGTAAAAATATTATGAGGTCTGTGGACTGTGTGAGAAGACTGTGTGGTACCGCCGACATCATAGCACTCCAGGAGACACACCACATGACCTCACGTACCTCAGCAGTATTCACGACGATTTCGGATGCAAGGGTACCTCAGCGGTCGACACCTCGGCGGGCTTACTACGGGGCAGACCGTTCGGTGGTGTAGCTTTGTTGTGGAAAAAGACTAAATTTCCGGTGGTTACCGTTGTGAAGTGTGATAGTGTGCGTATAGCCGCGATTAAAATCGAGTTGTGTAATAATTGCTCAGCAATCATATTTTCGGTTTACATGCCCACAGACTCAAGGGACAATTTAATTGAGTTTACTGAGTGTTTAAGTGAGATTAGCGCAATAATTGAAAGTCAAAATGTGGAATCAGTGTACCTTCTAGGTGATTTTAACGCTCACCCCGGTGAGCTATTTGCATCTGAATTGTTAAGTTTTTGTGCCGACCAGTCCTGGTCTTGTATTGATATGCAGTTGCTACCTACCGAAACCTTTACTTTTATTAGTGAAGCGCACGGTAGCCGGCGGTGGTTGGATCATTGTGTGGTGACTGAAGCTGCGTGCCGCTCAGTTGTAAGTAGCTCTGTATTGTATGACACATACTGGTCAGACCATATGCCCATTTTGTTAAAATGTAATTTTAATCTTTTAAAATCTAAAATTATTATGACTAGATCCACTCGTGAAAATAAAATAAAATTGGGTGAGCGTAACATAAGTCAGATTGAAATGTATAAAAATAGTTGTCATTTCAAATTAAGAGATATCGATTTTCCTGGTGAGTTAACTTTCTGTGCCGATCAAATGTGTAATAATACTACACATAGAATAATAATAAATAATATGTATGATAATGTTGTGTCAATACTTTCCGAAGCCGCGGAATATAGCTACATTGTAATAAAACGGAAAGGTACATATGTTACGGGTTGGAATAAATATGTACGCGGCGCTCACGAGAGGGCGCGACTGTATTACCAGATATGGTTATCAAATAATAAACCTAACTGCGGTACAATGACATGTGTGTTTCAAGACGTTATTTTAAGTCAAGATTGAAATGGTGCCAAAATAATCAGCAACAAATTAGAATGAATATTATTGCTGAACACCATACAAATAAGAACTTCAATAAGTTCTGGATATTAAGTAATCAATTAAATCTTAGACCTAGTCTTCCCGTGAGCGTAGCTGGGACCCACGACCCAGGTGATATAGCTAATGTTTTTCTGCGTCATTTTAACGTGCAGTCACCACTTGGACCGGCCTCACCGACGATGCTCGATGCTGGGGCTCATGCCTCAGAGCTGAGTATCACATTTACTGCAAGTGAAGTAGCCTCCGTGATAAAGAAAATGGTGAGCGGAAAGTCCCCGGGGCATGACAGCCTCAGCATTGAACATCTGAGGTGCGCTGGAGTTCACCTTCCGAGAGTGCTGGCTTTATTTTTTAATCTGTGTCTATCCCATTCTTATTTACCTGAGAAAATGACGCACTCCATCGTAGTCCCTGTTATTAAAAATAAAACAGGTGACTCTTCAGATGTCGCAAATTATAGACCGATCTCTCTGGCTACAACTATAGCTAAGGTACTGGACGGTCTGATTGAGCGACACTTAGAGTCACACTTAAAGTTGAGTGATGCACAGTTTGGTTTTAGATCAGGTCTCTCAACCGAAAGTGCTATTTTGTCGCTCAAGCAGACAGTCCACTACTATACTGCTAGAAAAACTCCTGTCTATGCCTGCTTTTTAGACTTGTCAAAAGCATTTGACCTAGTGTCTTACGAAAAGCTATGGGACAAGTTACAGAGTACCAGTGTACCCAGGGAGATCGTTTCTGTACTGAAGCATTGGTATGGTACACAGAGAAATCAGGTGAGATGGGCTGGCACTCTCTTGGACGAGTACAAGCTGGAGTGCGGAGTGAGGCAGGGGGGACTCTCCTCCCCTCTTCTATTTAACTTCTTTGTGAACGAGCTGATCGAGGAGCTCAGAAGCACTAGAATCGGCTGTCATATAGATAGTGTGTGTATTAACAATATAAGCTATGCTGACGATATGGTGCTGCTGAGCCCCTCGATCTGTGCGTTGAGGGAGCTCATAAAGATTTGTGAGACTTACGCGAACACTCATGGCCTAAAATACAACTCAACTAAATCTGAGCTTATGATATTTAAATCAGGTACTAAACATTATGAAAATGTACCAGATATAGTCTTGAATGGTAACCCTTTAAAAAGGGTTACTAAATTTAAGTATTTAGGTCATTGGGTCACTGAGGATTTAAAGGACAGTACTGATATTGAGAGAGAGAGCGCAGGTCGTTGTCTGTTCGATGTAATATGCTGGCTCGCAGGTTTGCACGCTGTACAACACAAGTAAAGGTAACGCTTTTTAAGGCATACTGTCAATCCTTTTACACGTGCAGCCTGTGGGTTAGCTATTTGCAGAGGGCATACAGTGACCTGCGAGTGCAGTATAACAATGCGTTCAGGATGCTGATGGGGCTGCCGCGGTATTGCAGTGCCTCTGGCATGTTTGCCGAGGCCAACGTCGACAGTTTTGCGACAATCATGCGTAAACGTTGCACCTCGACCCTAACTCGCATGCGAGCTAGTTCCAACAGCATCTTGAGCGTATTGACGGACCGGTGGGATTCTCCGATGCTTGAGCGCTGGATGCGGCTGCATGCAGTGAAGTAGCATACATGCGTTCTGGTGTCGGATTGTCCTAAAATCTATGTTTTTGTATATTTGTTTTGTTACTAACATTAGCTCTTAAGTATTTTCGTGTTACTTACTAACAATTTATATGGAGAAATCTGAAATAAATTATTATTATTATTATGTCGTTTATTTATTTTTTTACATATAAAATATATTTTTAAATATTTCTTGAAAAAAGGTATAAAAAAAAAAACATTTAAAAATATAAAAAATAGTGGTCCGCCGGTGTCGGGAGCAGAGTCCAAGCTACCGGTGGTTAGGACTCCAGAGACAGGAACCTCCTCACAATGCGGGCCGTATCGAGGAGTACTGCCTTCTGAATCAGGCCCTTGATCCAGCCGCCTAACGAGAGCCTCGAGAGATGATGGTTGAGGCTTTCAGCCATCAGGCCATTGGCCGTAACGACAATCGGCACAATGACAGCCGAGTCAACATTCCACATGTCAACAACCTCGTGTGCTAAGTCGAGATATTTTATTTGCTTCTCTTTCTCAGCTTTCACGAGGTTTTCGTCATGTGGAATGGTAACATCGACTATCATTGCGCGGCGCGCTAATCGATCTATCACCACTATATCAGGCTTATTGGCGACAATAGTCCTGTCAGTAATGATAGACCGATCCCAGTACAACGTGACATGGTCATTTTCGAGAACTGGGTCGGGCGCATACTTGTAATACGGTACCTCAGAGTTCACAAGTTTATATTTCAAAGCAAGTTGCTGGTGAATAATCCTAGCCACTTGGTTATGTCTGTGCAAGTACTCGCCGTTAGCCAGACGAGAACAACCAGAGATAATATGTCTGATAGACTCACCCGGACGGTGGCATGCCCGACACACGTCAACCGTCCCGTCCTTCATAATATGTCTCCGGTAGTTATTCGTCAAGATAACTTCGTCCATAATTGCACAGACGAAACCTTCAGTTTCCCCGAAAAGGTCCCCAAAGCGTAGCCAGGATACGGACGCTAAAAAATCTACATCGGGCTCATGAAGAGCCCGATAGAAGCGCCCGTGTAGCTCCTTGTTTTGCCATATCTCCTTGCGGTCATCCGTTGTAAGTATTACAGGTTTGCACCAGTTCTCTTTAGCCATGGAAAGTGGGGTGAGCCCTTTGTCCACTGCGACCACATCACGGTGCATACCCACTTCGGTTTTCAAAAAATATTCCCTGAGACTGCATATCTCGCGGTTGTGGAGGGTCTTCGCATTTAAAAAGCCTCGACCCCCGCACTTCCGCGGGATGTACAGTCTCATCACCGATGATCGTGGGTGATGCATCCGGTTTGCGGTCAACAGTGTACGGACCCGCCTATCCAGGGCGTCAAGTTCGGTCTGAGTCCATTTGAGTATGCCGAAAGAGTACATCAAAACCGGCATGACCCAACCGTTGAAGGCACGCACCTTGTTTCCGCCTGAAAGAGGACTAATCAATACCTTCTTCAGACGGCCAAAAAAGCGCTCCTTCAATGATTGCTTCATGTCAGTAACGTTGATGCCTAACGCTTCCGACATACCCAAATACTTATAGCTTTCGGGTGAGGAGAGGGATCTAAGGTGTATGGAATCCGAAAGTTGAATTCCCTCGGATTCCATTATCTCCCCTCGCTTTACATGCATGACTGCACATTTGTCCACACCAAACTCCATTCTGATGGCGCTACTGAAAGTTTCAGTTACCTTCAGTAGCTCCATCAGTTGCAATTTGTTGGGGGCAAAGATTTTCAAGTCATCCATGTAGAGGAGGTGAGATATGACCTGACCACCTCTCCTCAACCGATAGCCTAGACCTGAATCCTCCAGCAGCGTGCTTAGAGGATTCAGGGCTAAGCAGAACCAAAGTGGACTTAAACTGTCACCCTGAAATATTCCCCGTTTAATCCATACAGGCTCATCATTCCCCTGGATCTGTCGACACCCTGGATAGCGAAGGACTGTCCTCCATTGCCCCATACACGATTCAAGGAAGGTGCGTAGAGTTGTATCTATTTTGTAGAACTCCAGCACCCTCATGAGCCATGTATGTGGCACCGAGTCGTAGGCCTTCTTATAATCTATCCAGCAAGTCGACAGATCCTTGCGGAATCGACGAACCTGTTGGCTAATGGCCATGTCGATGAGAAGTAGCTCCTTAGTGCCACGGGACCCGTTCCTACATCCATTTTGAGAGGCTGACATAATCGAATTACTGTCAATGTGTGTGTTAATTTTCGCTCTCAAAATGGATGTAAGAAGTTTATAGACCGTCGATAAACACGTGATCGGTCTATAATTCTTGGGTTCCGCGGGACTACCTGACTTATGGAGCAGGTGGGTAATGCCTGTCGTCAGAAACTGTGGTAGCGACCCAGACTCTAAGGATGACTGGAACTGAGATGCCAGGCAAGTGTGTGAACTAGTTAGCCATTTCAGCCAAAAGTTGTGCAGTCCGTCCGGTCCTGGTGATTTCCAATTCGGTAACGGACGGACCGCTCTAGCTATATCTGATGGCGTGATAATGACTACATCCATTTCTGGTATAGTTTCACACACTCGCTCGACATCCCGCATCCAGTCAGCCTCAGCATGGCAGACAGGTACCGACCAGATGCTGCGCCAGAACGCAGTCGTGGTGGCATCATCGGGGCGGCACACGTCGGTCTCGTTTTGTTCCGGTCGCTCCCAAGCTCTATATACCCACCTCTCATCGCTCTGGAACATGCGATTTTGCGTGTATCGATCAACCCGCCGCTTATACCGCCGAATACGGCTCGCCCATGCACAAACTTTCTGCTTCAGGAAGTCGATGCGCTCCGTGACACGAGACATGTATTCTCGAGGGCTGATTCCAGTCCCCGAGAATGCCCGCCTTACAAAGCGCATCACTCGTGGTCGTGTATTTCCCTCCCTGAAGCAGTATAGTTTGCCTATGAGTACCCTGGCCCCATCAATACGACGCTCGATCCTGCATTGCCAGGCTGGTACGGCTGGTTTTGGTCGCGTAGCTCCGTCACAGTTTGGGAACTTAACGTTCGCTAAACGACATGCCGCAACAGCCGCGCAATATAGGATCGAGTGTGTATCAACGAGATCCTCGCTGCTCTCGAAGAAATCCTTAAGCAGCGAGTCCAAGGTACATACCAGCGCCCTATTTTTCTTGTGCATGGGTAGGCGTGGTAGTCGGGGTCTAAGTTCGGTCGGAGTGGACCTATACTCGCGAAACGCATCTTCCAGTGCGCTTCTCAATCGGACGTTGCACTGGCTACTTACTGTGGCAACCCTATCATCCTCCTCTTCAACATCGTGATTGGACCGCGGCGGGATTGCATTAATGATTGGTGCATGTGTCGCGGTTTGTGCCGGAGTTGAGACGATATGATTGCTCAGTACCTCTGAGCGCAGCCTATCAAGTGCGGCATCGTCCAACCTGTGATTGCGTTGGATGACTCGCACCTGATCCGATAGTCGTTGGGCTGAGACGTTGACGGTTGGCTCTAGTTTCTGGAACAGAGACAGCATCCTAACACGGTACGCAGTGAGGTTGGTTCCCCCCTCTGTAGACCCGTAATATGCGCGCATGACGTTCTCGTTCATAGACTGAGTCCATCTCATGCGCTGCACACAACCACCGGCAGCGGGGACCCGGCTTGGGGCCAGTTGGCCCCTAAGTCCCAAGCTCTTCGGTGGCCGGCCTCTCCCCTGCCGACGTACAGGTGTTGGCGACGTCGGCGAGGAAAAATACTCGTCGCTCGAGCTCGACGCAACTACCGCGGCCGGTGTCGTCACAGCACTCACAGTGGGGCTGGGTACCGGCGGCGGCGAGGCGGAGCTGAGCGAAGAGTCCGGAGGTGGTGGGCGTGCTCGTGCAGCAGATCTCGTCAACATATTTTAAATTTGATTTTCTTCTTCATAATTTTTGTTTTGTCGGAGATGACATGACAGATGTCACCGTCCTCTGATTCGGTATTATTGTAATAAATTTCATTGATTTTGCTGTTGTTGTTGTTGTATTTTATTATTATTATTATTATTTAAGACTTTATTGATTTTTTGCTTTTCAATATCGTTTTTCGTCCGTTTAATTTTTTGCTGACATTTTTTTTCTGTAAGTACATAATTATTATTATTTTAAGACTATTACATATTTTGTAAATATTGTTTAAAAATAAAAATTTCTTAAACTATAAAACAAAAAAAAAAAAACTTAACACAAATTAGTGTTCTGTCAAACTACGAAGATGTAGATCAGGTTCGCTTACTTTCAGTCTTCTTATTTTTCCATTAGTTTTAACTATGCCACCGGATGGGTCAGAATACCAGGTTAGCCTTTCACACAATGACGCTGCTTCAAAACGAAGCTTACGTGTGTCTGAGTGGCTACTGCGGCTCAAAGAAATGCTAGTGGGCGTTCAGTGTCGAACGCCCACTAAATTACAAAGGCCTTCACGCGTCCCACAGATACTTCAGAGGCTGTGCCTAACGTCTCTTTTACAAAAAAACTTCCTATTGATATTCAAAACTTACCCGTTATACGATTTAAAAGCTGTATTAAAACTAAACTTTGAGAAAAGGGTACTACAAAATGTCTGATTATTTAGAAGACAAAAAGCTTGGGACTGAGCTGCTCACTCTGCTAACCCTTGTAATAAAACCTTAAAACTTGACATTATAATTATTATGCAAAATAATAATTATTTTTTTATACATTGCTCAATATTATATACTTACAAAATTACAGGAATATTTACTTTGAAAAGTATTATACTCGTAGTACTTTAATTATTGTGAATGTGAGCACTATGTTTGTGGGTCATTTTTATTTAGTAATAAAATTTCTTTACTTTTCTTTCTTAGTTTTAATGATGGTCTGGCATTTTAAGTAGGTACTTTATGCGGCCTACCCAAATGTACTTTCCTTGGTATTTTTCGTCGAGTCGTTGAGCTCCTTAAGTCCTGGGTTAAGTTACACGATTACTAACAAATGCTTGCACTGACTGGATAGGTCCACTCAAATTTGTGTGATTATTTTCTCAAAAGACCATTTCAGACACAGATCTACATGGTCCTCACATGATCTGACCAAGATTATGTCTGGACTTCAAAAGAGACCTTTTAGGGTTCCGTACTAAACAAGGAACCCTTATAGTTTCGCCATGTCCATCTGTCTGTCTGTCTGTCTGTCCCTGCTGTAACTCAGAGACGCTTAGTACTAGAAAGCTGTAAATTGACATAGGTATACATATGAATCACGTCAACAAAGTGCTAAAATAAAATCTAAAATCTTTTTTTCCTACGTGGGTAGGCGTGACATAAACACGTAATTTTGTAGCTTCATTGTTTATTATTTATTTTAAATTAGTTAATTGTTCTTTTCATTATATTTATGTGCTAATTATCCAATAAACCCACCTTCGCTCGGAACTTTCCTTTTACTTTCACACTTCATCACCACAACACTTAAAAATATTGCAACTAAGTATGGACAGCAAGCTTGTACACAGTATGGAGAAACTGGAGAAGCTGTTTAGCTCCCGCATGCGTGAGTACGAAGATAAGCTGCAGAGAGCTACAGCTGGAACTGAACCTGCTCACTCGGATTTTGCTGCGCTGTCCCTGGACTTTTCTGAGTTTAAATCCTTTGTTTGCAAAACTCTCTCTCTTTTCAAAACTCAGATCGAACGCCTGTCGTTGAGCCTGGATACACATGAGACTGCAATGCTAAGAAAGATCTTGCTGTTTCATGGTATTCCAGAGAAACCTAATGAAAAGCTGTGTGACTCGATTCTCCTAATTATATCCAAACAACTGATGATTGACGACATTAAATTGGATCACTTAGACATTTGCCACAGATTAAGAGCCCCCCAGGGTAAAACCAGACCTGTGCTGGTGCGATTTAATGTGATGGAGCATCGTCGGTTAGTTTGAGAAGGTAAAACTACACTCAAGGGTAGCGGCATCACCATTTCTGAGTTTTTGACTAAGACACGGCACCAGGTATATATTGCTGCTCGCAAACACTTGTAAGGAAATCATAAACCTCAAGTTCAGTATTGATAATATTTATTCACTTTATTCCATCATAATCAGGATATTAACAATCACTTATTAACTAGTCAGTATTTAACAGAAGTAGTACGGATTCGTAAGATATGCTTGCGGTTCAACGCCTCGAAATCGACTGACTCTGTCCGAGCAAATCAGTTACCGACCGAATGTTCCCCACTCTAAATGGAAGCAAACACTCAGCCGGCTATACGACCAATCAGAACAGAGTACAATCAATTGACTAAATAAAATACATTAGAGCTTATGATTAACTCTAAATACATTTTTAATTTAAACAATAATGATTTATTAAATATACAAAATAAAACAAATACACTTCAATAGGTACCGTTATTCTATAAATGAATACCTAAAACGGATGTATCAAGTTCGCTCCATTAGCGCCATCTGTTGCTTATGGAAAAAAGTCTTATTCTTAGTTGTTATTTTACAAAATCATTACATTCGGCCATCCGACATTGTGCGATCTCCTGACGCACGATTTTACAATAATTGTAAATTAGAATTATTCTAATGACAGTTAAATTAAAATAAGCCTTACATACAAAATCATTACATTCGGCTATTCATTGTTATTATTGCTTTCAGTGCCAGAAGATAAGTTACCATTATCATTTGATGATATTTTATGGTCAGGGGAACGAATATTTATTCAGGGTCTTACATGGTCAGCGGAAACTACGCCTTTAAATTTATTTTTCTGTTTACTAAAACTTTTATACCCAAAACTTTTGTGATTTTGTACGGACCTGTGAATTTTTAAAGGAATTTAGTGCTTTTTCGGGTGCCTTTGTTATTGGAACAAGTTCTAGTAATCTTAATCAAATCACCTTCTTTATACAAGATGCCGTTTTGAACCTGCAAAACATTTCAGGAGGTTGTTGTGAAACTCGTAAATAATCATATAACAATACGATACCAAGTCAATAATTAATAATACTTTTATTTTAGATTTTTAAATTTTATGGTTTTTCAGAATAACTCTCTTAATAACCCTCTTCAAAAAAACAAAATCACCCATTGCGATTTATCGCGCGTCATGTCACTGTGTGCGTGAATGCGATGACCAGTGACGACAGCCTGTACAAGGCTCCGCCCACATTTCTGCGAAACGAACGCGGCACGTATAAGTTGAACTAAAATGGCGGTCGTTGCTATGGTTACGCGCAGCCCCGCGTTGCACGCATACCGCACTTCGATTGAGACTCGCAAATCTGTTACTGCGCAAGGTTCAACCAACGTGCCGCGATCTGTACAAATTGTTGTAGCAAATAATTTAACCTTAGATGTAGTTCGAATTTGAAAATCACAATGTACTACATTGTTTTTAAAATTTCGCTAAATAATAACTCATTTTTAAGCATCATTACAATGCGAAAATGTTCATCATCTGCAGAGCCTGTTCCCAACTATGTAAGGGTCGGCTTTCAGTCTAACTGTATGCAGCTCATTACATGGAGTGCCAGTGAATCACGTAGGGCGACTGCGTATCAGACCTCAACAAACCAGCTATTTGATAACACGATACCCATTTGTTAGACTAATTGTCAGACTTTCTGGCTTTTGACTACCCGTACCAACGACCCTACGCAAGGGCTGTAAGGTCGTTGACCCGTACCGACCCGTGTGGTACCTAACGACTGTCCAAGAGCTACAAATCTATCGGAACCAAAGGCTTTAATTAAGTGTTTACCGAAACACGGGATTTCAATGATGTCCTAGATAAATTTAGAAAGTACTTACATCATTATGAATTAAAAAAATAACACAGTGGTACTTGCTCAGTTGCGAACCCGCAACCTCATGCATGAGAGGAGAACGCCTTAACCACTGGGCTATTACGATAAATAATAATAGTAGGAAGTAGATACTACTGCGCCAAAAAAAGTTCACGTTGGCGTTGTTAGTTACCTATCAGCTGATAAATAAAATAATAGGCGGAGATAAATAAACCTTACATATCACGTAAGCAGTTCCTGTTGCACAACTGTGAAATTATGACCGCGAGCGCGTGCACGGGATTTAGGTAGGCACCTAATAATAATAAGGCTATGTAGGTACTGGGCGCAGTCGGCGCGCTCTGTAGGTAAATTCAGCCCCAAGGATGGTTTTCGTTTTTATTTGTAGATTAAATTGGTTGATTTAAGATTTTCCTTTCTGCCTTTTAACGGGGTGAGGACCGACAAAAATACCTCAAGATAATTTGTGCTAGTTAAGTAGGTAGGTACCCACGTGTTAGGGATTTTAAGTGATTTATTTTGTCTGATAGGTATTTTTGGCGTAGTTATAATTTAATTCAACTTATTTACACTTATCAAGTTGATTTAGCTAACATCGTATTTACAAATTATAGTCTATGTACAAATAAATAAATTGCCTACTTATGTTACCTGGAGGTATTGTTCAAAGTTTCCACCGTCACACTCCAGGCACAGTCTAGCACGACGTTGGTGATTTTCCTTCATCTTACGTAACACAAACACATTCTTTTTTATTGTTTCGAAAGCACTGATCTCTTTTTGTTCGTTATGAATATTGTAGACGCCAACTCGAGTAAATAAACACTCGTCCGTCCACAGGATGTTGGCGTCTTGGTGTTCCGGCAACCAGCGACAAAATGTAACTCGCGCGGCATTATCAAGTTGGTGGAGTACCTTGCGGTAATGAAAAGGATGCTGCATTTCTTTGTGCAGTAGCCGCCACACTGTGAAGTGGTGCACTCCAAACCGTCGACCAGCCTCCCGCTTGCCCGTGGCTCTCGCCGGAAGAATTCCAGAATATCTTCCTGCAAGGCGACAGGCAGGCCTTCGTTGCCACGACCTTCAGCATGCTGGAGAACGTCGAACTGCCGATGATGGAGTCTCTGTGTAGCAGCCAGCATTACCCTGTGTGAGGGATGATGCCGATTGGGGAATAACTCCGCGAATATTTCGATGGCTCGAGATACATTGTCTCCGCTGATGGCATACAAGCGCACCATCTCCGCCAACTACATTGAAGTATTGGTCCATCACCTTTACAACTAGGTAGTAGGTACCTATCGCGACCGTTAATTGAAGGCGCACTTGAGGGGCGGAATTTGCAAGCGTATGCAAGCGCTGGCGCCATCAATCACACTAATAAATTGACCCGATTTATGTGCTTGCGAAGTCCGCGGGGGCGTGGCTAGTGGTAGTGGGAGCGTGCGGTGGTTGGTGCTTTGGATCTATGAAAGAAACGTCGGTTGCATTTGTTTGTGTGTGTGTGAAAGCGCAGTTTAAGGACACGTACAGACTAGCCGCGTTTTAAAAAGGGGATTTCACACTTACCGATTTCCGTAAATAAGAATAAAATGAAAAAAAAAATATCTGCCCATTTTATTGTTGATTCGGGTCGAGAATCACTATCATAATTACCTCCTAAAAGGTTTTGCAGATCCAAAACAACACCTTGTACATACAAGATGTGCTAGAACCTACCAGCATCATAATTAACTTTTTGTTTTTCTTGGCTAACTCGAATATTAGTGCAGACCTCATCTCTTAAGCTTTGTAACGTGTCTGGTATGGCGTCAGCTCCAACATACAATTTAATAATGAAACTATATCTGAACCTGGTACCGAATATAGCCTCTGTGGCAGTCCGTTTTGTGGAGGAATTAATAGAATTATTTACACCTCACTGAATTTTTCCAAGATATATGTCACAGTTGCGTTCGTCATTGCCGTCATTATGTTTTGCCAGGGCATTCAAGATAGTTTGGTTATATCTTTCAGCTTGACTGTTCGCCCTGGGACATGCTACAGCGTTCAGAACATGTTTAATACCATGACTTCCGCAAAAGCTCTTAGAAGTAGTTGAAGTAAAAGAAGTGCGGCGATCAGATATGATTCGAGATGGTAAGCCAAAGTCATAAAATAAGTTTTAAAGGACTTTTACGCAGTCATGGTTTTCGTGTCTTTTACTGATTTTTTTGAGTATACAATTGTCCAGTCTTTTGTCTAGAAACATCATTTTTATTGTAGGCGCACTGAATACAAGACTTTACATATTTTTCCACAAATCGCCTCAACTTTGGAAACCAAAAGACAGATTGAATTCTCTCAGTCATTTTAGAAATGCCTAAGTGCCCTACGTCATCATGATTATATATTTGCCAACGAGCATTACGAGGAACAACCAGTCGTGTATCATCGCCAACTCGTCTATATAATTTATGATCTAGATAGTTAATTGTTGTGTCAAAGAAACGGGATTTTGCTAATTGAAGGGCGAAACCATTTTCTTGCATTAGCTTTAGAATTTACGAATGTCTTCGAAAACCTTCCTCCAAATCGATTGAAGGTACAAGAATAACGTCTAAATACGCCAGGGCAGATTCGTAGTGCTTTAAACCTAGCATTTGATTTGTAACTCTCTAAAACATGGCTGGGGCCATTATTTTAAATTCATAATGTCCATCGGTTGTAACGAATGCGATAAGACCAAAAAAAAAACCATAAGCAAGCAAGGTCTAAAGAGCTGAACATCGATTGCCGCTGGGATTAGTTATTTGGTCGTCAATTAATGGTAACGGAAAGCAATCTTTCCTAGTTTTGCTATTGAAGACGCTGTTCTCCAGTTTTCTTTTTTACAATAAATATAGGGCTATCATAATTAGAATCAGATTCCTGTATTATATCATTTTGCAACAGGTCATCAATAATTACCCGAACCTGTCCTCTTTCGAAGTGCGATAACTGATAAGGTCTGTAGACGACAGGTCTATCGTCAAGCAAATCTATGTTCATTTTAAAATACTCATTACAACCTAACTCACTCAAATTAAATGCAAAACAATCACGATAAGACTGCAATAGTTCATAAAGCTTGTCCATTGTTTTATCGTCAACTTGGGGACCGACTTTGATTTCAGACTTAACGAGGGGAACTAAGCTAGTACTCGTAACGTCCTTTGCGATTTTGTTAATGCATAGAATTTATTTTTCTTCTAATGTTAGTCCTCTGGCAATTACAGTGTTTTTGGCCAAGTTTAAGATATAGTCAAAAGGATTTGACAGAACAAGGTAACATTTACCCGCGCTTATACGATAAGTACCATGGTGTAAGTTACATTCTTTACCAGGTTTATTACTATTATAACCTTCTATATAAACATCCTCAGACCAACAGGAATCTAATGCAGAAACTTCGACTAATTTGGATTTGTTCCTGGCTAGGCTAACTGAATATGGTTCGGCAAGGTAAGTTTTAGGAAATTCAAATCACTGGCGTTGTCAGGGAGCCCAGGAGTTTTGTAAAAGAATAACGTAATATCGTCTTTATACACAGCTATAGATGGTAGGTAATTCAGTAAAATTTTGGCCAATCAGTAAAGCTGCATAAACTCATCATTAACGACCAGTACTTCCACTCTCGATTCGATTTCATCAATTTTAATTAGAATTAGCGGTATAAGTTTGCAATTTTTGTTATTATGCCCTATTCTGTGACACTTTAGACACTTGACAGGGTGTCCTTTACTACGACAGTTAAAACAAGTCATTGAGTTATCATTTGGAGTTGATGTTGAGGCAAGGTCATGACGCTTTTTATTTATAGAAATAGTTTCTGATAAAGCACGCTGGGTACTGAGAAAATGTAGCAAGTCTTCTGGTTCACTACAATTTAATGCTTGGGCTCAATTTAAAATGGATTTATCAGAAATACCATGGGTTATACAATCTACGGCTCGTTTACCGCTAATAGGACATCTGTGTATAAGCATTCATTTGTCGTAAAAATATTCAGATAAATTTTCATTACTTCGTGTCGTACGAGCTAACATTTCTTCCAGCAGCCGACCATAATTTTGCTCACTTGGAAAAGCCTTTGTAAGTTTGGCATGCCACTCAGGCCAACTAAATACTAAACTCTGTAGGGTTTCAAACCATTTTATTGGCAAGCCCAGCAAGTTTTTCTCGAGCAAAATTTATGGTCTGCTTCTCGTCCCATTCTTATATTATATCATATTAATTCATCTTCCCTAACCCAACTTCCAATACTCTGAGTTTTACTAGAAGGATCGAACTCCGGTATAACATTATTCAAATGATTAATGTTTAGGCTACGTGACGTTTTACGAGTTCCTTCTTGAAAAACTTTCAAAAGATTCAGTACCCCTTTTTTTACCAACTTGAAATCCTTTTCTGTTTCTTGCGGCGCGGTGGTTTATTTCCAGTATCAGTTGTCATGCTTGAAGACGAAGAGGTCGAAGAAGACCTCCTGCGCTTCCTTTTAGATTGCTTCTTTGCACGTTTCGTCTTGGCGTCTGCCGAGTTCGACACAGGGGCTATTCGTTTGCCTTTTGATCTTCCGCCCAGCTGAATTGGCAGCTCTTCTTCTGGAGCTTTGGCACCATCAGATTCCATGGCCTCAGAAATACTATATTACATTGATTAGAACATTTACACAATTTGGTAACTTATCACATTCGTCATTTTTGTATTATTAATCCAGTCCAGAGTACAGTGTCATCACAAGAAAAAATATTAATTTAATAATATTTTTATTAATTGAATAAAAGTTTAGTACAGTAACGGAATATCCAATGTATAGTAACTCATTTAATAACCAAGTAGAATGTCCAGGGAGAGAAATAATAAAAAAAAAAACAGAAAAAAAACTAATACAAAATTTTATATCAGTTACAACAATACCAAAAACAAATCATCAGAAATAAACCATGTACTTATTATTATTATTATTGTATTATGAAAGAAAACATATTTAACTGATCCTTTAAAAACTTATAGAGACTTCTAATGATGTACTCCTTTTCGGGCTACGTTGCACTTTTATTTTATTAAAGCCGCTTTTTAACTTTCTGATCTTTCCTCACAGTTGGTCGCAGTTACTTTACTATTTAGTATTTTGAGAACCCCAAAATAGGAATTATATGAGGTTTGATTAAATACTCGTACATGCATTTTGCACACATGGCCAAATATCATTTTTACGTACTTAGTCACACTGTAATAGTTAATCGTTAAATTCATGCTTTACTTAAGTGCTTGAGGATAGCTTTGTTCGTATCGGGCACACTTGGCCCAAGTCTTTATTGACTCACTTGACAAACAAAAACTTCTTAGAGCACACTTTATCACGGCTTTATCTTTAGCACACTTGGCTTAGATCTTTAGCACACTTGGCTTAAATCTTTAGCACACTTGGCTTAAATCTTTAGCACACTACGCTTAAATCTTTAGCACACTTGGCTTAAATATTTAGGACACTTGGTTTAAATCTTTCCATTTTCTTGTACCACACTTGGCTTTCCCTGTAGCACACTTGGCTTTATGTGAAACAAACAGCTTTACTTTTTTTAATATCATTTATTTACATAACCAAATTACAAGATGATTATTAACATTAACTAAATTAAATTAAAACTAAGTTAAGCTTAAAAAAGGCCCTCGGGGCATTGTACCGAGGATGCTGGCGGCATTTCCTCGCTGAATTGCAATGCTGATGCGTTGCGCGAGAAAGCCGCCAGCTTTTCGGTCACCAGTTACATCAACTAGACGTTTCGCGATTTCCGCAAATAACTTATGCGCACTGGGACCCCACGGACCGAGGTTTACTTTAGGTACACATAACCTAACATTTCTTAAATCACTATTATTATCTTTAGCACACTTGGCTTTATCTGAAACACACAGCTTTACTTTAGGTACACACAACCTAGCATTTCTTAAATCACTATTATTGTAGGCGTTTTTGTAGGCAAATCCCACTTCTGAGATGTAAGGAAATCGTACACCTCATGTTCAGTATTAATAATGTTTGTTCACTTTATTCCATCATAATCAGGTTATTAACAATCACTTATTAACTAGTCAGTATTTAACAGAAGTAGTGCGGATCTGTAAGATATGTTTGCGGTTCAACGCCTCGAAATCGAATGTCTCTGTCCAAGCAAATCAGTTACCGACCGAATGGTCCCCACTCTAAATGGAAGCAAACACTCAGCCGGCTTTAAGACCAATCAGAACAGAGTACAATCAATTGGCTAAATAAAATACATTAGAGCTTATGATTAACTGTAAATAAACTTTTAATTTAATAATGATTTATTAAATATAAAAAATAAAAGTAAAAATAAAAAAAATAATTGTATTTGTTTTGTTTTGTATTAAATATACAAAATAAAACAAATACACTTCAATAGGTACCGTTATTCTACAAATGAATACCTAAAACGGATGTATCAAGTTCGCTCCATTGGCGCCATCTGTTGCTTGTGGAAAAAAGTCTTATTCTTAGTTATTTTTTTACAAAATCATTACACACTTTAGCATCAACAGCTGCAGGTCTGCAGAGGGTAAGATTATTGTTTTGACGCCTGACAAGTCACGCTGGAAGATAGCGACCATGGGTGAGCTTGAAACGTTAATCGCGCTATTCCCCGCTCCCGCCAGTGCTGCTGCATCCAATGATCCCGTGCCAGCCGCTTCTCCCACGTCAGCCGTTGCATCAAGAGTAATAGCAACCCCCAAACGAAAGATTGTGAGGAAGGCTCGTCGCTAAGTTTACTCATTTAGATTCTTTATTGTTTGTTTTACATTAACCGCTTTGTGATACATTATTTTGTGTAGTGTCGGTACACTTTAAATTTGATTAGCCTTTTTATTAATCTACCCATAGCTTTTACTTTACTTACTTTTCACTTAACTTTTTCTCACATTATAACTTGCCGGTAGATGATAATATTACCAAGATTAGTGACGTGACGTATGTCAGTGTCATTTTTAGATTTGTGTTGACATTACGTTTCGTTACACTCTGCGTTTGTCATAGTCTGTATCCGAATGCTATGAATGTTAGTCTCGTTAGTTAATCTCTTTTTTTTTTGTGTTGTGTATGTTTTGATTTATTTCCTTCACATTTCGATGTAGCTAGTTTTAAATGGTTTGTGAAAATCTCTATCAACAACAGCGAATAGGTGCTTTTATTGGTAATTTGAACGTGTTTAATTATTAATACGATTGGTTTAGTTTTATGCACTTTAGTTGTTTACTGAAGTAGTTAAGTAGTTTTGATATTTTTATTAGTATTTTGTTTTGGTATACTTTTTTATTGATATATAATATATATATATGTATATTATTAATTTTGTAAACTATGGTCAATGCGGACCTTGATGATGATGTTTCTCTTGTTCTTCCTCTTCCAGCAGTATCCTTAGTGCTGCGAGTGGTTCTTCCTCTCCTCTCACTCTCGGTGATCAGATTTCCTCTTTGCTTTCCCACCTACCCAACAATCTTAACATAGCCCATATCAATGCCCAGAGTATTCCATGCCATTACTCTGATCTTCTTCGGCTTCCATTAACAGTGCACATATAGATGCTTTGCTAATCTCTGAGACTTTCCTCAAACCCTCTCTTTTATCTATAAACTATGCCCGGGTTCGTTCTTATCCGTTATGACAGAACTAGAAAGAGTGGTGGTGGTGTTGCCATTTACTTGCGAACTGACATTCCCTACAAGATTGCACATCACCATCTTCCTACTCGGGTTCAGCGGAGCATTTATTTCTAGAAATTTCCTTCCATCACGTTAAATTGCTTCTTGGAGTGATGTACAGTCCTAACCTTATATTGAGCTGCTCGCTCTGATAAGCCTTGTGCTAAAACCATAAAACTTGACATTTAAATTATGCAAAATCATGACTATGTACAACTATATATACATATTGACATTGATGAATATTATAAGCCAAATTAAGTGAATATTTATGTACCTTGAAAAGTATTATATTACTTTAATTATTGTGAATGTGAGCACTATGTGGATCATTTTTATTTACTTCTTGTTGTTTTTTTTCTCTTAGTTTTAATGATGGTCTGGCATTTTGAGTACTTTATGCGGCCAACCCAATTGTCCTTTCCTTGGTATTGTTCGTCGAGTCGTTGAGCTCCTTAAGTTTTGAGTTGAGCTACACGATTACTGACAAATGCTTGCACTGACTGGACAGGTCCACCCAAATTTGTGCGGTTCCTTCCTCAAAAGACCATTTCAGACATGGATCTACATGGTCCTCACATGATCTGACCAAGATTATGTCTGGACTTTAAAAGAGACTTTGACCCTTGAGTTTGTTTCGCCATTTATTCTCAGGGGTAGTCAGATAGGAAATGTCGACTCCATCTAGCTTATTTTTTAATATGACGTGTAAAAGTGAATCTCATATCCTATTTACAGAATAAACAATTTAATTTAATTTCATTTCATTTCTTACCATCGATTACTTTGACTCTTTTGATTCGCTTTTAAATGATTTTAATAATTGTGTTCTTAAAAATGACAGTCGTACTCACAAACTTCAATCTCTATTATCTTTTTTTAACCTTAGTATTCTGCCTCTTTCTGCTACTCATCATTTTCCTAAGTGCAGCCCTTCTCTTTTGGACCTGATGATTGTCTCTAATCCTAATAATTTATCTGTCCACGTACAGCTCACTGCTTGTTTTTCTTACCACGACTTTATCTTTATGACCTACAGGATTCGCCCTCCCAAGCGTAAGCCTCAATATATTTTCCATAGGAATTACAAGGGCATAGACTTGGAGGTATTGCTGCGTGATGTTGGTAACATTGACTGGACGGACATTTTGGGGAGCTCATGCATCAACGAGATGGTTCACATTTTTAACAGCACAATACTCAGATTATACGATCGTCATGCCCCTATCCGTCGGGTCTAAGTCAAGTATGCTCCTGCTCCCTTGCTTACTCCTGCCATTAAGGATGCGATGGCAAGTAGAGACAGAGCCAAAAGGAGGTTAAAACGCTGTCCTTCCGAGCGCTATTTGAAAGCGTTTAAAGTCAAGTAATCGCTGCAGTCGTATGTGCACAGATGCAAAGAGACGTTACTTCCATAATTCTCTCGAGAACCGTAAATCTTCAGAAGTCTGGAAGTTTCTAAAAATTGTCGGCATTGGTAAGTCTCCTGTTGCTTTCAGTAATGACACTGATGTGTGTGCTCTTAACAAACATTTCACCCACTCCCCTGTTACGTTGGATCCGCACATCAAATCGGCGCTTGCCTATGCCGCAGTGTCCTTCTTTTGAGCTAAGTCCTGTAGGTGAAAGTGAGGTCAAAAAATCTATTTGTGCTATCTCCTCCTCTTTTTTTTTTTTTGAGGGTGGGTAATCATCAAATAACTTTTCCCGTTCTGGGCGGAGCGGGAGGGATATTTAGGATAGGATATATTAGGGCACGTAATGTGGGGATGATATTTTTTTTTCTCGTCTACCGCATGGTGTGGGGTATCGTTTGATAGACCGTTCAAAAATATTGCGGGTTTGTAAACACCAATTTTTCGATTCAAGGATCTGTTTGTGTAATATTAAGCGTTAAAGTGCAAATTTTTGTTAGAGTCTGCGTCAGGCGGAAGGTGAGGACGCCGTGGCGCCTCTCTAGCCACTAATCAAAGATGGGACTTATCGCCGCAATTGTGACGTGCCCAAAAAGAGACCCTTTGTTCCGCCATTTCTTCTCAGAGGTAGTCAGATAGGAAATGTTGACTCCATCTAGCTTATTTTTATATTTTTTTTAATATGACGTGTAATAGCGATTCCGATATCATATTTACAGAATACACAATTTTATTCTATTTTATTTCATTAATTTTTTTTAGGCAGATGTCTGCTACGTCCATGAAAACATTCCCTTTCACACTAATGAATAATAATAATGCTATGTAGGATGTGCACGGAGTGGTATGCCACGGTAGCTGCGCGGTTTATTTATTTGCCAGTCAGGCATTCGTGCGTGACATAACCGTGTGTCGCCGTGGACAATCCACTTACCGACTTATACTACACGGAGTTCTTCAACTACCTTTGGCCGGGGTGCTGGAGCACTTGGGCATTTCATGACGTGAACCGTCACGCCAACCTACATGGTTCTCTATACACATCGGCATTGATGAATTTTATATATAAAATGACATGAATATTTACTTGTAAAGTATTATATTGTTTTCAATTATTGTGAATGTGAAGTCTATGTGGGTCATTGTTTTTTTTTTCTCATTTAGTATTAATCATGGTCTGGCAGTTTGAGTAATTTATGCGGCCTACCCAAATGTTTTTTCTTTGGTATTGTTCGTCGCATCGTTGAGCTCCTAAGTTCTGAGTTGTGCTGCACGATTACTGACAAATGCGTGCACTGACTGGACAGGTCCACTCAATCTGTGTGGTTCTTTCTTCAAAAGGACCATTTCAGACACTAATCTACATGGCCTTCACATGACTGACCAATATTATGTCTGAACTTTAAAAGAGACCTCTGAGTTTATTTCGGCCTTTTTTCTCAGAGTAGTCAGATACGGTTACGCCGGATACGCCGACCTCATCTAGCTTTAAAAGTGTTTGTCCAAACCTACTTACAGAAATAAAAATCATGTATCATTTACAACAACAGCAGCAGTATATATAACCTACTAACTACTTAACTAATGATAACATTTATCAGGTAACACATTAAGCAGCCAGTGTTTCTTCCTCCTCTCTCCTACTTGATCCATGCTGTGCCCGACAGGGTCCATAATTGTGACTAATATAATTATTTTTCTACCAACTATGTACATTATGGTACGCAATAAAGAATTGAGAATTGAGATACATTCAGAAACCCCCATGACTTGAGAGCACCTGTGTCAGCCCACAGCCGGAAAGTGAGAGTCTCTTACTCTCGACTTATCGCCGCCATCGGCGTGCCCTACGCTGGGTTGCGCAAGTCGCTGCTCCAATTGCACCACCAGAACCTGGTGGACCTGGTGGAACTCTGCCGTGTTCCGCACGGCGAGATCCAAATTACCTCGCCGCCTACATATTCATATAAAGAAGTTAAGTAGGTACTCTTGCGTAGGCAGTAGGTTGCTGTGAGGTGGCGCCTCCTTCAATCCTAATTTTGTGTACCTAATAAATTCAATTAGCCAAAGGAAGTGTTTGAGTCCGAGGCAGACACGACACGCCGCGCCCGTACGTGCGACGCGTGCGACGCGTGCGCCCTGCGTGTCGTAGGTACGTCGGCACGATATGCGAGTGACAATCCCAAACAAGTTAAAGTTTATAAAAAGCAATTTGTTTGCAAGTACGCGACCGAAATGGAAACAGTCCGGAAGACGAACGACGCGCATTTAACACGAACTTGTACGTTGTATCGATATCGTAACAACAACTTTTTTCATTTGACGGTGACTTCCTCCGAAGTCTCCGAACTAACCACAATACGTGTGTCGTGCGCTCTACAGCTGGCGTAAATGATAAAATTATATTTATTTTGTAAATTGGTTAAAAATACCATGTTTTATTAGGGTTCCGTACCCAAGGGTAAAACGGGACCCTATTAATAAGACTCCGCTGTCCGTCTGTCACCAGGCTGTATCTCATGAACCATAATAGTTGATAGATGATAGTTAGACAGTTGAAAATTTCACAGATGATGTATTTCTGTTGCCGCTAATATTAAAAAACAGAATAAAATAAATATTTAAGGGGCGCCCATACAACAGACATGATTATTTTGCCGTTTTTATAGATAATGGTACGGAACCCTTCGTGCGCGAGTCCGACTCGCACTTGGCCGGTTTTTTTAAACTAGATGAGGTCGGTGTTTCCTAGCCGACTACATACTCGGAGAAGAAACACGCACTAGCGTAGTACGCATTACGCTCAAAATAATATATCGTCAACCTTTTTACGGTTCCATAAACATAATTGACAAATATTAATATTATTAAAAAAAAAAAACATTAAATATTCTTGTATTTTATTTATAATGTGTGCAAGTTGTAATGAGCAATTTAACAATGGTGTTCAATGTGCGAGCTGCAAAAAAATCCTGAATTTCTCTTGTGCAAACATATTTGAAGGGGGTCGGAGGAAATAGGGTGCGGACCGAAGAGCACAATAGAAATGCCCTGCATGTAGATTATCATCGCTGGCTTTGCTTTCTCCACAACTTACTGCCTCACTGGATACAGTACTGAGTGAGATTCGTGAGCTGAAACAACAGCTACTGGGCTTACCAACTTTAGTCAACGACTTAAGATCGATTAAAGATAAGTTGACTGAGTTCAAAAAAAGCTTCCTGGCCGGATCTCCGCCCTGGGACCTCGATGCGAAAGTACTCGCGTCGCTGCATCGGTGGCGCGAGGAAGCGAGGGCGCGAGGCGAATGGCTGATGCAGCGACACATGGAGTTGCGTCGATCGCAGCTTCACGCAGCCCTGGTGGCGGAATGGTGGGACAGGCTTTCACGCCTTACGGCTCGTCACCATTGAGGCGGTCCGGCCGGTCCTCGAGCACTGGCTCGGGAGGAGGCACGGCTCCCTGTTGTTTCGGGTGACGCAGGTGCTCTCGGGGCTTGGTTGCTTCGGAAAGTACCAGTGTCGCATAAACAGGGAGCCGGATGCCCGGTGTCACCACTGCGTTGACTGCCGGGAGGACACGGCGCGGCACTCGCTGGCAGAGTGTGCCACTCGGGAGGGGCCGCACCGTGCCATGATCTCCGGAGTAGGCAGTGAACTGTCGCTACCAGCCATGGCCGACTCCATGGTCGGCAGCGAGGAGTCCTGGGACGCGGTCTTGGGAAACAGTCATGTCGCAGAAGTAGGTTGCAGAAAGGAAGCGGGAGATCTCTTTCACTCAGCACTTCCTGCCCGCAGCAAGAGCACCGGGCGTTGGCGGAGGCCGGACAACGTCCTCTTCCAGCCCCCATAAATGGGTGTAGTAAGAGACAGTAAGAGTTTTACAGACCCCTCCGCCCGCTCCAGGGCGGAGGACCTCCATGGGGAATTTCCACCCAGGAAAAAAAAAACTTATGATTTTTGTAGTGACCGTCTTGATGAATTCAACACTCGACTTGTTAGTTTAAGTCAAAAGCCTTCGAGTTCGAGAAGCTTCAGGATACAGTTTCGTCATTGCAAGCTGAGTAAGCTTCGACTTAACTTGAGCTTTCGTCACATGATCAGCTATCCTGGCTAAATAACGTGGAGATTAAAAGAGTGACCCTCAAGAAAGATGAGAATTATCAATCGTTGAAGGCATCGGCCGCAAAATCACACATAATATATGTAGTTGTCCAAAGACAAGATTAACTACATATATCTCTAGGATGCCTATACAAAACTCCAAGGAGAAATAAGTGATAGTGAGCTTCCTTAATAGGTACATAAAATAAGACTTTGTTGCGGCTGCACGCGCGATCTGTCCACCTCTAATTTGGGTTTTCAAGGAGCACCACAGCGTGTTTATGTTAATGACGCGTTGAATCCAAAAACTTTTGAATAAAACTAAAACCAACACTAAGGAGAAATGCTATGAATTTGTGTGATTGAAACATGGCAAAATTCATGTGCGCAAAGATGTTAACTCCAAAACCTTTATAATTCGAAAAGAAACGTCATTATTTTGGTCTTAGTAAAGCTTATTTCAAGATTATGTTCTGTCATCCAGTTTGTTGTAGCGTTAAGGCTCCTACATACTGGCGCGACTTGTCGCGCGACGCGACGCGACACAAAGACATCGCGTGTAGCGCTACAAGCGGTGCCTTTGTGTCACGACGCGTCGCGCGACAAGTCGCGCCAGTATGTAGGAGCCTTTAAGGACGCGTTCTCAAAACAGATAGGTATCGAATCTCATCACTACACTGACACAGCTCACACACAAATGCATCCGCAAGATAAACTGCGGGAATAATAAGTAACTAAACAGATTTTTATACTTTAGCAAGTTTGAATATTTTTCTTAGATTAGTTTCATGTTTTTTTAGTACCTACGTAAATATTTGTATTTTTTTTTGTGTTGATGCTTTGGACTTGATGGAGTAAGGTATACCTACTTCAGTGACTGGTACTGGAACTCTTAGGTGACTAGAGCTAGATGTACCGAGTTTGGGCTTATTTTGTTAGTTATGATGAGATCTTACTTTCGGACTAGGTGGAGTCACCTGAAGGTGTACCTCGATGACTGCTACTGGAACTTCTAGACGACAAGAGTTAGATATAGTTTGGGATCGTTTTGTTAGTTATGATGAGATCTTACTTTCGGACTTGGTGGAGTCACCTGAAGGTGTACCTCGGTGACTGCTACCGGAACTTCTAGACGACAAGAGTTAGATATGCCGAGTTTGTGATCGTTTTATTAGTTATGAGGAGATCTTACTTTCGGAATTCGTCGAGTCACCTGAAGTTGTACCTCGGTGACTGCTACTGGAAATTCTAATTCAAATTCAAATTCAAATATATTTATTTGTACACATAGGTATAATTTTGGTATATTATGTAATAAAATAAAAATATTGTGTCACTATGTGCTGCCCTGCAAGGCGTACAAACATTTCTTACACAGTAGGTAACAGTTGTACTTAATACTACCTTATTTCCTATAAAAATAATAAAAATACTGCTAAGTAACAGGCTTAAATCTTTAGCAATAAACATAAACCATTAACAAAATAATAAAGATTAAGGTAACAATTCCTTGGCAGAGAGTACAACTTTGTGCCCTTTGGCGTCGAGAACCTCGGTTCGTGGGGTCCCAGTGCGCATAAGTTATTTGCGGAAATCGCGAAACGTCTAGTTGATGTAACTGGTGACCGAAAAGCTGGCGGCTTTCTCGCGCAACGCATCAGCATTGCAATTCAGCGAGGAAATGCCGCCAACATCCTCGGTACAATGCCCCGAGGGCCTTCTTTAGGCTTAAATTAGTTTTAATTTAATTTATTTAATGTTAATAATCCATCTTGTAATTTGGTTATATTAAAGTCGTTAAAAGAAAAAAAAAGGTAACAATCATATTAACTAAACTTATCAACTAAAGTAAGTAGGTAGTAAATAAGTTTGAGAAGAAAGTATTACGTTTTTATTTTTCTTCTAAATATTCATCTATAGTGCTTTCTGTATTAAGAACCTATGGAGTGTTTTTTTTAAAGTGTTTAAGTCTTTTGAAGCTTTTTTTGATTTAGGTAGTTTGTTAAATATTTTTGGAGCCATTCCTAGGAAGCTTTTTGAGAATAGGGCGGTTTGATGGGTTTTTGATAGGGTTTCAAATTGCTTATGTTTGCTTATATTGTTAAAAATGGCAACTTAATGAATGTATAGGGACGGAAATGTTAATAATTTTAAATTAATAAGAAAAGGTTTGCAACTGTTATTGTTTTTGATCATGCATACTGCACGAAGACACTTTTTTTGGGCTTTAAAGGCCAATTCCCTATCCGTAGTATTACCCCAAAATATTACGCCAAACCGCAGTGTGGTGGAGACGTATGCGTGGTATGCGGTAAGAACGGTGCTACGATTGGCGATCTTGCTTAAATTGTGAAAGCATAGCAATATTGATTCAGTTTTTTTACTATATAATCAATGTGTGTTTTCCATGTCTTTTATTTTATTTTATTTTTTATTTAACAGTTTATGTACACACATATAAACAGACAAAAAGAAAGGAACAGAAAAAAACGTACAAATGTGATGCTTATTTCTAATGAAATCTCTTCCAGCATACCTGCAATAGGACAGTAGACATAGAGATGTAGACAACGTGTGTAAGGTAAAAGAGAAAATAAAATACATAAAAACAAAATAAAACTATTCACTAATTTAATTATACACTATGAGAATATACTAACATAAATACATACTTCTAAAATAAATATCACTAAAATACTTTTATACTTATAATTAATAGTATAAAATAATAAATACATAATATGCAACTATGGCAAAGTGGAAAGATAGTGTTCTTTCACTCTTCTTTTAAAAACAGCAACAGTTTGGCAGTCCCTAATGTCAGGTGGAAGTGAATTCCACAGCCGAACCGCGTGCACAGTGAAGGAGTAGGAGTAGAAGTCGGTAGAGTGGGGAGGGGATTTAAGGAGATTTCTAAGATGCGACCTGCAAGGTGCATCAGAAGGACGGGCGAAGGAAAAACATTCCCGCAGATAGGATGGCGTACTAGGATTATGAAGGATGTTAAATAGCAGACACAATATCCGAAAGTTCCTGCGAAGACGAATGGGGAGCCACTTGAGAATCTTGCGAAAGTTAGAAACATGATCATACTTTTTAAGGTTAAAAACAAAACGAATGCAGATATTTTGCAAACGCTCAAGTTTATTTAAAAGCTCCTCGGTGGCATCCAAATAACAGGTATCAGCGTAGTCTATGATGGGCTGTATGAGAGTTTGAGCAAGGGAGATTTTGGTATTCAAGGGCAAGAAGCTCTGGAGGCATTTCAACGAATGGAACGTGTAGTGCACTTTGCGACTGACTTGAGCAACATGGGTAGTCCACGATAGGTAAGAGTCCAAGGTCACCCCCAGGTTTTTAACTGTATTTGCGTATTCAATCTGAACTACATTCAGACAGAGTGGAGACAGCGACGCAATATCGAGCCTATTCCGCATATACCTTCCACCGATAATTATGGCCTGGGATTTCTTAGGGTTGATTTGCAGTCCAAAGGACCGCGACCACTCGCTAATCAAATCCAGGTCATGGTTCATGGCAGACACGGCTGCTTCCGCATCTTGCCTAAAGAAGTGATAGTAAAGCTGCAGATCGTCGGCATAGAGATGGAAGTGGGAAGAGATAACTCTGGTGACGGAGTTAATGAAAATAGAAAAGAGAAGAGGAGAGAGAACGCCACCCTGAGGCACACCCGCGGTAAGAGTACACCAGTCAGAAGAAGTCTCTACGAGATGAACCCCCGCTGCGTCCGGCCTTTAAGATAGGAGTCGAACCAATCTACAGTAGAAGAAGAGAAATTGAAACTTTTAAGGATCCCTAGAAGGATGTCGAAATCGACAGAGTTAAAGGCACTGCTAAAGTCCAGAAGTACAAGCAAGGTGAGAGATTTGTTGTCCATAGCCAAGCGAATTTCATCAGTGACCTTCAGAAGAGCCGTTACTGTGCTATGACCGGGTCGAAAACCAGATTGAAAAGGACTAAGAAGGCAATTCGAGGATAGAAAGGCAGAAAGTTGCTGATGAACAATGTGCTCAAGAATTTTAGAGAGAAATGGGAGGATAGAAATGGGTCGGAAGTCGGTCGGAGAGACCGGGTTAGGAATTTTGGGTAAGGGGATGATATGAGCTTGTTTCCAGACCTCAGGAACAGTACAAGAAAACAAGGAGAAATTAAAAATGTGGATCAAGATGGGAAGCAATGTGGGGAGGATAGGAGAAATCATTCTTGAGCAAAGATTGTCATTACCAACTGCAGAGGAGGAGATAGCACAAATAGATTTTTTGACCTCACTTTCACCTATAGGACTTAGCACAAAAGAAGGACACTGCGGCATAGGCAAGCGTGAAAGTTTATTTAAAGTAACCGATTTGACGTGCGGATCCAACGTAACAGGGGGGTGGGTGAAATGTTTGATAAGAGCACACACATCAGTGCCATTACTGGAAGCAACAGGAGACTTACCAATGCCGACAGTTTTTAGAACCTTCCAGACTTCTGAAGAGTTACGGTTGTCGAGAGAATTATGGAAGTAACGTCTCTTAGCATCTCTGCACATACGACTGCAGCGATTACGCAGCACTTTAAACGCTTTCAAGTAGCGCTCGGAAGGACAGCGTTTTAACCTCCTTTTGGCTCTGTCCCTACTTGCCATCGCATCCTTAATGGCAGGAGTAAGCCAGGGAGCAGGAGCATACTTGACTTTGACCCGACGGATAGAGGCATGACGATCGTATAATCCGAGTATTGTGCTGTTAAAAATGTGAATCATCTCGTTGATGCATGAGCTCCCCAAGATTTCCGTCCAGTCGATGTTACCAGCATCACGCAGCAATACCTCCAAGTCTATGCTCTTGTAATTCCTAAGGAAAATATATTGGGGCTTACGCTTGGGAGGGCGAATCCTGTAGGACATAAAGATGAAGTCGTGGTAAGAAAAACAAGCAGTGAGCTGTCCGTGGACAGATACATTATTAGGATTAGAGACAATCATCAGGTCCAAAAGAGAAGGGCTGCAGTTAGGAAAATGATGAGTAGCAGAAAGAGGCAGAATACTAAGGTTAAAAGAAGATAAGAGAGATTGAAGTTTGTGAGTACGACTGTCATTTTTAAGAAGACAAGTATTAAAATCACCCATCAAGACTATGTGGTCATAAGACACACAGAAATCATTTAAAAGCGAATCAAAAGAGTCTAAGTAATCGATGGTAAGGTTAGGACTGTACATCACTCCAAGAAGCAATTTAACGTGATGCAAGGAAATTTCTAGAAATAAATGCTCTGCGGAACCCGAGTAGGAAGATGGTGATGTGCTGATAATCTTGTAGGGAATATCAGTACGCAAGTAAATGGCAACACCACCACCACCCTTTCCAGTTCTGTCATTACGAATAAGAACAAACCCAGGAAGGGCATAGTGTATAGATAAAAGAGAGGGTTTGAGGAAAGTCTCAGAGATTAGCAAAGCATCTATATGTGCACTGTTAATGGAAGCCAGAAGATCAGAGTAATGGCATGGAATACTCTGGGCGTCCGTCACTAATCTTGGTAATATTATCATCTACCGGCAAGCTATAACGTGAGAAAAAGTTAAGTGAAAAGAAAAAGCTATGGGTAGATCAATAAAAAGGCTAATCAAATTTAAAGCGTACCGACACTACACAAAATAATGTATCACAAGGCGGTCAATGTAAAACAAACAATAAAGAATCTAAATGAGTAAACTTAGCGACGAGCCTTCCTCACAATCTTTCGTTTGGGGGTTGCTATTACAGGCGATGTTGATGCAACGGCTGACGAGGGAGAAGCAGCTGGCACGGGATCATTGGATGCAGCAGCACTGGCGGGAGCGGGGAATAGCGCGATTAACGTTTCAAGCTCACCCATGGTCGCTATCTTCCGGCGTGACTTGTCAGGCGTCAAGATAATAATCTTTCCCTCTGCAGACCAGCAGCTGTTGATGCTAAAGTGTTTGCGAGCAGCAATAAATACCTGGTGCCGTGTCTTAGTCAAAAACTCAGAAATGGTGATGCCGCTGCCCTTGAGTGTAGTTTTACCATCCTAAACTAATCGACGATGCTCCATCACATTAAATCGCACCAGCACAGGTCTGGTTTTACCCTGGGGGGCTCCTAATCTGTAGCAAACATCTAAATGATCTAATTTAATGTCGTCAACCATCAGTTGTTTGGATATAATAAGGAGAATCGAGTTACACAGCTTTTCATTAGGTTTCTCAGGAATACCATGAAACAGCAAGATCTTTCTTCGCATTGCAGTCTCCTG
Organism: Atethmia centrago; assembly: GCA_905333075.3. Taxonomy (NCBI): domain Eukaryota; kingdom Metazoa; phylum Arthropoda; class Insecta; order Lepidoptera; family Noctuidae; genus Atethmia; species Atethmia centrago. The sequence continues at coordinate 525,350 of HG995369.1, forward strand.
TGTGTCCAGGCTCAACGACAGGAGTTCGATCTGAGTTTTGAAGAGAGAAGGAGTTTTGCAAACAAAGGATTTAAACTCAGAAAAGTCCAGGGACAGCGCAGCAAAATCCGAGTGAGCAGGTTCAGTACCAGCTGTAGCTCTCTGCAGCTTATCTTCGTACTCACGCATGCGGGAGCTAAACAGCTTCTCCAGTTCCTCCATACTGTGTACAAGCTTGCTGTCCATGCTTAGTTGCAATATTTTTAAGTGTTGTGGTGATGAAGTGTGAAAGTAAAAGGAAAGTTCCGAGCGAAGGTGGGTTTATTGGATAATTAGCACATAAATAAAGTGAAAAGAACAATTAACTAATTTAAAATAAATAATAAATAATGAAGCTACAAAATTACGTGTTTATGTCACGCCACCAAACCCTTAGAAATTTTGTGTTATCTATTTTAGCAATCATAGTATCTTCATTTTTAATTTTTATATTAATAGAGTGTGTTCGCTGGTTACATGATGTGAGTTTTGCCAAAAATAATTTTAATGTTGTTATCGGTTAGCCATTGAATAATTAAACCTAAACTATTATTTATTTCATATTCATATCTTATTAAGTTTTTTTTTCTATAAATATTGTAGTACAGTCATCGGCCAATAGAGTCATGGAGTGTTCTATGGTTCTGGGAATATCGTGTATATAACATAGGAATAACAACGGACCAAGTACACCTCCCTGCGGTATGCCGTAATGTATAAATCTTTGTTTCGATATGTAGGTTCGTTCTGTTGTAGTTCTATGAAATATTTTTGCTATTTTAGTTATTTGTTTTCTGCTGACTAGGTACGACTCAATTAATTCTAGGACATTGCCCCTAATTCCAAGTTTACTTAATTTTATGAGAAGGATTCTGTGATCTACAAAATCAAACGCCTTCGTCATGTCCATGAATAACGCTGTAACTGGGTTTTTTGTCCATATTTAAAATAATTACTTTTATTAATTCATAGATAGTGTGGTATTTTGCTACACAAAGCCACATCTTTATGTTATAATAATTATAAATTTACCTTTGTTATAATTCCTGTACTGTTTTCCTTGCTTCAAACATATGAAATCATATTATTTCTCTAACTTTCTTACATATGTTTGAACACCACAGCTGAAAAGCAACACCACAATGAACTGTTTCTAACACTGAAGAATGTATTTTATATTATTAATTTACTCTTGTTGTAAAATAGCACATTTTTATCCATTGACACCTTCAATCATAAATTGTCATCTGTCTAATATTTTCTTTCTCTATGAATCGTACCGGCCTTGATAAAGCTAGTTTCAGACTTACTTCGCTATGTACTCATGTAAACCGTTTTCATTGATCCTGGCAGGCATTCAAACTAATCGTTCGAATTATGATTCACAGAAACATCTAGAACTTTTGCCAGGATCTACGAGTATAAAAGCGGTCATCGGACCCGACAAGGGTTCAGTCAGTTCAGTTCGACTCAGTCTAATCTCAGTCCAGTCTAGCTCGAGTCCGATTCAGTTCTATGGCTTACTCTGTTTACTTCTTGTACTGATAATTGTAACGTGTGAAAAATATAATCTCTAAAGAATCTCATAGTGTGTGTGACTTGTGATTCACCTTACATAGCCGCCGGCCCTCTCACTTTCGCCTTTGGGAGATTTCTAAGGCCGGAGGCGTTATAGTCGCGTGGCCTAGGACGCCATAGCCGACCACTCCTGTGTGTCTTAGGAGGTCCAGACACTCGTCTCGTGGAGCGTGAGGTGCTGTAGAGTGCCTCCGCAGTCAGCCGTATCGGCGAGATTCGGACTACGCCACCGTCTTACTAGTCCACTCCAGGACGGAGAGCTCTACCATTATTAGGGCATTCTATCAACGTGGCGTTGGACACTAACACCAATTACACATCATACCACCAACCACACCAACAATACCACTAATTTAGGTACTATAGAACAAAACCTCTTGTTTAACAAGGGACGTTTTACTCCTTGGGACAGAGTTGCCGACTGACTGCGAAGGCGAGATCCTCATCTTCGTGCTCCGCCTCGTCTGTCAGCCCTGTTCCACTGCTGCCTGCCGATCCAGTCCAACTACCTGCCGACCCTGTCCACTGCTGCCTGCCGATCCAATCCAACTACCTGCCGACCCTGTCCACTGCTGCCTGCCGATCCAGTCCAACTACCTGCCGACCCTGACCAGCTGCTGCCAGCCGATCCTGCAACCTGCCGTCCCGTGCACTCGGACCGGTAGCCTAGAATACTTTTAATATTTAATCTAATCATTTTAATATTTAGTAGTAAGTACTATTACTTTAGTTTTCTTTTTTAACGTGACTTACGGCTGGCCCTCCGGCCAATCGTAACGTTACAATAGCCATGGCTATTGTAACGTTAATATTTTTATGCTTTCTAAAACCGTACTGTTCTTTAGTTAGGATATTGTTTTTTTCTAAGAATTAATAAAGGCTGTTCTAAATATCTTTTTCAATGATCTTGGAAAACACTGGATCGAGCGCAATAGGTCTATAAGTTTTTATTTTGTGGATCATCCTTTTAATGAAGAGGTTTTATAACAGACAGTTTTAAGTCTTCAGGGAATTTGCCGTTATCTATAGAAAGGTTTACTACATAACTGGAGTCTCTCTTGTGCCGCGTTCCAATGCGGTCGTGTTTGCATATTCTGTGTATTGACTAGCGTGGCGCAAGTTGTCGCTCGTAATTTATTTGCCATGAGCAATGAACTTGTGCCGAATGAGCTGCTGGCGTTCCTGCAGTAGAAGTTGGATGTGATGGACGAGGTGTCCGCTGTCCAGATCTGCGCAACGAACTTCATCGAAGATGACATAGCTGCTGCCAAGCTGTTGCTGTTCAGTGTGCTTAACAAGCGCGACCAGATGGTGTCCCGCCGGCGTGACGGGACTAAGAGAAGCCTGCAAGACATTATCACGCTATTCAAGGAGACCGACCCGGACGACGTGCCGACGTTTGTGGCGAAGGAGCTACACAAGCTTCCTCCCGTCACCTTCGACCACGTTGATGTAATGAGCCTTCTGAAGGACATTTTCTTTCTGAAGGCCCGCCTCACGGATGTTCTGGCGAAATTAGATGCTTCCCAAAACACTCGCTGATTTGCGCAAAGAATTTTGCGAGTTGCGCAACAGTGTAGCGGTAACTAGGTCAACAGTCGATGCGTCAAACGTAAACATGTGTCGCGGAGCTGGCCTCGATATATGGTCGTCAAATTCCGCGTCAGCAGTTTTGTCACCAGCGCATCCGTCGTTTGCTGAGCTTGCGGAACGTTCCCACCGCGTGCCCCGCAGCCCACCGCGTGCCCCGCAGCCCAGCGCCCGTCACCGCAGCTCCTCCATGCAACGCTGCCCGAACTCCTCGCCCCGTCCCGCTGCCAGTGTCTGCAGCCCTGGCGAAACTTTTACAAAAGGATTTCGCTAGCGTTACCGCGAGTGCCCCAGGCGCTTCAAGTATGCTGCTTATGCCAGAAAAAGCGCCGAACAGACCAGATGCTGAGGGTTTCGTGACAGTGCAGAGGAAGCGCCGATCGTGACCAATCAAGAACCGCTGTGGCAAAGCACCTACACAACCAGAAATTAGCTTGCGTGCCGCAAAGCCGAACACACCGGTGTACATCTCCCGCCTACACTACACCACTAAGGCGGAGGACATCGCGGAGTACGTGCGCCAGAAGACCAGGTACTCGCCGAGGGTGCAGTTGCTGTAGTCACACCGCAACGTCAACTTCAAGGCGTTTGTGGTGCGAGTACCGAATTGTTATCTGTCCGTCGTCATGGAAGAGGACTTTTGGCAGGACGCAGGACGTGGTGTTCCGTCGCTTCCGCGGACAAGTGCCACAAGACAGCACAAGTACAAGCTAGTGAAGTGAAGTGCTACTAACATAGTTTGAAGCTATTTATTAACATACTTTTCAAGTATATTAAAATATGTATGTTTTTAGGTTAAGGTATTTTTTCTATGGGCATGTGACGCCTGTAATAAATGGTATTATTATTATTATAACTAAGAACAACAAACATTTTCTTATAAAGTTTGAAGTAATAAAGCTTGAAGTGAAAACTCGTCACAATTTATCTACAAAAGTCTGCCTCAAGACGATAAACGGACAAATTAAAAGTACAAATTACCTATTGTTCTCGAGTTACATAAGCTCAATTAATTGTTCAATTTTAACCCATAAGCATACCTACAGTGGCGGAGAACTATAAATTTCTTCGAGAATAAGACGTTGCGAACTCGCAAAACACGTTCACAGTCTAAAGCAGAAGCTGTAATCGATGTATGTAACTCTAATGAATCAACGTTAGATGGCACTAGTAATAGCTTACCAACAATATCGGATGACGAGAAAGACGAGTTTAAGAACTTAAAAAACAAATTGATTAACTTAACTCAGATCTATTAAAGGCCCGTGAGGTGATAAGCCAGTTATCATCCAAGAACACGGACTTAAAAAATACCATCAAGTCTATGAACGACAACTAACACGAACAAGTCTCAGAATGATTGAGTGACATTGAGACTCCTCACCGAAATACTAAGCACTCTACTCCTAATAGAAATACGCATTCATCCAAGAAGAAACAAAATTTAGCTAACACTACAGCAAATAAAACAATGTTGAATACATCCACCCAAATAACACCGAATTAGATCTCTTCACCAACTACAGAACGTAGTATAAACAAGGTACCTCAAGAACACAGAAAGAAAATATGCATTTTAAGCACCGATAAGGTAAATAAAATATTATCTGTAGCTGAAGAATCGTTCCCGAACTATCAATTGTATCACTACCTTACACCATATGGCGGAGTAAATGAACTCATCAGTAACATCAACTTAAAACTTACTGACTTCACGATGAATGATGACTGTGTAATTCTCATAGGCGAGGAAGACTTTCGTAGAACCGATAATTACTTCGATTTGAATATTAATATACGCTAGACACTAATGCCTCTGCATAACACTAATATAATACTATGTTTAACTTCTTTTAAATTTAGTTATTATTCCAATCTCATGTACAATGGAAGATTAGAAATGTTTAATAATTTATTGTACCTTGACATAGAAACTCACAACTATGCATTATTATTTGACTCTATTTTTTTTTTTTTTTTTGAGGTTGGGAAATCATCAAATAACTTCTCCCGCTCTGGGCGGAGCGGGGTGTGTCAGACTCTTACTGACTAAAACCCACCCGTATTCCTTTCTGTTGCCTGTGTTGCAGGGGCCTCGGTGACCCTGAGTACCTTCCCGCGACCCCGGCAGGCATCGGCCCTAGTGGACCCCTACCTATGTGCTGACGATATCTCTTTGAGGCGCGCGTGGAATACAACGCGCCGTCGACCCGGGCCTGGTCCTTACCGGACGGTGAGCTACCCATTGCTCACCGTCCGCAAGCCCGCGCCTACGGTGGCCGGAAATCCGCCCGGGATTCCCGACGCCCTGGGCGTCTCCTGCGGCGGCTAGGGGCGAGAGGGCGCGAAACTTGCCTTTCCCTCAACCGTCCCGCCTCCTCCTTCGCGAGCATTACTGCTTCGCAGAAGGAGGTGACGGCTGCCCATGCCCTCTCGCTCCGTACCATGGCCTGAACCAGGGCCGGACGTGAGAGGTCTCTGCCACCGATCGCCTCCACGAGGACACGGTGGTGCTCTGCCCAAGCCGGGCAGACCTCCACCGTATGCTCCACCGTGTCCTCCGGGCGATCCACACAGTGGTGACACCCGGACGTTTCCTCCCGCCTTATCTGACACAGGAACCTCCCGAAACTGCCGTGTCCGGTGAGGACCTGCGTCAGGCGGAAGGTGAGGACGCCGTGGCGCCTCTCTAGCCACTCCTCAAAGAGGGGACTTATCGCCGCAATCGTGGCGTACCCAGCACTGGGTTGCGACAACCGTACTTTCCATGACGCCATGAGATCCCGCCGGAGCTCCGTCCGCTGTGCCGCGATTTCTCGCGGCAGCGGACTTACGCCCCGGCGTTTCGCCTCCTCGCGCCACTCCCATATACGCGAAGACTTTTGCGTCCAGATCCCATGGCAGCAATCCGGCAAGGAGGCTCGCTGCCTCACAGGAGACCGTGCGGTATCCCCGGACCATCTGGATGGCCATGACCCTTTGGGCCGCGCTCAACCGGTGGGCTGGCCGCAGCGCCAGAGAGCGCGCCCATACAGGAGCCCCGTAGAGGGCCATGGACCGCACGACCCCCGCGTAGAGCCTCCGGTAGGAGGCGTTTGGACCCCCTAGATTGGGCAGGAGCCGCTTCAATGCAGCGCCCGCCCGCTCCAGTTTAGGAGCCAAACGACTGAAATGCTCCACGAAGTTCCACCGGCTGTCGAGGACGAGTCCCAGGTACTTCATCGTCGACTCGACGCCGATGGAAACCCCTCCTACCGTTATTTGGGACCCCAACGGTGGCGCGTTCCGAGGACCATGAAAACACATGGCCTCGGACTTGTGCAAGGCCACCTCGAGTCCCAATTGCCGGATCCTTTCGACGATTGTCGCAACCCCACGTGCCGCTACTTCGGCCGCCGCCTGGTACGACCTCCCCTGCGCCAGGACTAACGTGTCGTTAGCGTAGCACACTACGCTGACGCCGCTAGGGAGGTCGGCGCGCAGCACCCAGTCGTATCCGATGTCCCATAGATGCGGCCCCAGGACCGATCCATGTGGGACACCGCACGACATCTCCTGCTGGTTCCACACTCCCTGGTGACCGGGGTAGATGACGGCCCTGTCCGTCAAATAGGCCTCGACCGCACGACAGAGGTAGGTCGGCATCCGGTGGTACCGGAGTGTCTATTTTTTATTTGAAATACGACTTTACCATGTTTTCAAAGCATACTGGTACGATAAATAACAATGGGATAAAAAATATGCTTAGAAACCTACAATGCATTATTCATACAAATTCCCTTGATGTTGTTTCAAACCCCGACATGAGTAATTGGTCAGATACCAATAATATGTCTAAAATTGATAATATTATTACCCCTAATACTGTAAATAATATATATTTTTTTCTTATATGTATAAGCACATAAATGTATTACATCAAAACACTAATGGCATAATAAGTAAATCGGATCTATTGAGCTTGCACCTACACGAACTTGCTTGTAATAATAAATTGGTAGATGTGCTTTGTGTAACAGAGCACAATAATATGAAAGAAGACGATTACATACATTTACATATTCCAAATTACACATTTGCAACTCATTACGTGAGAAACAATCGAAGAGGGGGTACATGTATTCTGGTAAACAATAAACACAAGTATAAAATACTCAATTTAAAAGAATAATGCTGTCCTAATATTTTAGAATGTTGTTCTATCGAATTAGTTAATCATCATATAACTGTTGTGTGTATTTATAGATCGCCCAAATTCAAAATTGATACCTAAAACTCCTTTTTCTACCAATTTGATGGTATACTAAAGAATATATGTTATAATAACAAAAAGAAAGTCTTGATTTGTGGTGACTTTAATATCGATATTTTAAAAAATACGAAATTATCTACGCAACTAGAAAATCTTCTTTATAATTATCGTATGAAACTAAGTGTTCGTCAACCAACGCGATTAGATAGTGGTAACTGAATCGACAATATACGAGTAATACACAATATTAGAGGCAGCACTAGCGAGCTAATGGAATTGGCGATATCCGACCATACAGCTCAAATAATAAGATGTTCTGTTAAAAAAACTTGTACCATTACACATTGGTATACATTCAGTCGAGATTTTTGTCAAGAAAATATGCTTAAATTTAAGAATGCTCTTCAAAGCCTAGTTTTAATAATGTTTACAACTGTGCAGACCCCGATAATGCATTCAGTGAATTTAATAGCTTGTTTAGGTTATTCTACGATCTTTGCTTCCTCATAGTGAGGATTAAAAATATATGCTCCAATAGTCCGAAATGGATAACTAAAGGTATAAAACTATGTTATACTCGTAAGCATAAGCGTGAAATGCTATGGCAATTAAGACGCCGACCAAATAAAAACAACAAAAACATATTTATCACGTACACTAAACGTCTAAAACGAATTATCAAATTGACTCACAAAACACAAAACAGCTACTTCATTAACAATGCAGACAACAAGGTTAAAGCAACTTGGAGAGTAATAAACTTAACTAAATCTAATTTCCCAAAAGAATAACCTTCTAAAATACTTACAGATAAAAATAAATGTATCATAGAACCAAATGAGATTGCCGAATTATTTAATAACTATTTCATTGATCAAGTTCAACCAATAAACAATCATAACCACAACACCGGTTATAAATCGGCATCAATCAATTCAAACCCTAATTCCATGTTCTTAGCACCCACTATTCCACATGGCATACATAACATTATTATTGCTCTAAAAAATTAAACGTTACAATAGTCATGGCTATTGTAACGTTAATATTTTTATGCTTTCTAAAACCGTACTGTTCTTTAGTTAGGATATTGTTTTTTTTCTAAGAATGAATAAAGACTGTTATAAATATTGTTATGTTATTATTTTTACCCAAAATTTGCTACTAACTAAAAAGTCTTCCTCGCCTATGAGAATTACACAATAATCATCGTGAAGTCAGTAAGTTTTAAGTTGATGTTACTGATGAGTTCATTTACTCCGCCATATGGTGTAAGGTAGTGATACAATTGATAGTTCGGGAACGATTCTTCAGCTACAGATAATATTTTATTTACCTTATCGGTGCTTAAAATGCATATTTTCTTTCTGTGTTCTTGAGGTACCTTGTTTATACTACGTTCTGTAGTTGGTGAAGAGATCTAATTCGGTGTTATTTGGGTGGATGTATTCAACATTGTTTTATTTGCTGTAGTGTTAGCTAAATTTTGTTTCTTCTTGGATGAATGCGTATTTCTATTAGGAGTAGAGTGCTTAGTATTTCGGTGAGGAGTCTCAATGTCACTCAATCATTCTGAGACTTGTTCGTGTTTGCTGTCGTTCATAGACTTGATGGTATTTTTTAAGTCCGTGTTCTTGGATGATAACTGGCTTATCACCTCACGGGCCTTTAATAAATCTGAGTTAAGTTAATGAATTTGTTTTTTAAGTTCTGGAATCTCGTCTTTCTCGTCATCCGATATTGTTGGTAAGCTATTACTAGTGCCATCTAACGTTGATTCATTAGAGTTACATACATCGATTACAGCTTCTGCTTTAGACTGTGAACGTGTTTTGCGAGTTCGCAACGTCTTATTCTCGAAGAAATTTATAGTTCTCAGCCACTATTGGTATGCTTATGGGTTAAAATTGAACAATTAATTGAGCTTATGTAACTCGAGAACAATAGGTAATTTGTACTTTTAATTTGTCCGTTTATCGTCTTGAGGCAGACTTTTGTAGATAAATTGTGACGAGTTTTCACTTCAAGCTTTATTACTTCAAACTTTGTAAGAAAATGTTCAATAATATAAAAAAGAACAAAAAACAAACAAATATTGCAAAATCCAAAAACAGTTGCGGATAGCGGGACGCGAACTCGCAATCTCACACTTCACAAGTCCGGTTATACTTGTACAGTGCTAATTCGCTGATTCGATCTTTGAACCAAATAGGTCTTCTATTTAGTAACCCCTTTTTTTTTAATGGTGGAGCGGGAGGGTGTGTCAGACTCTTACTAACTAAAACACACCCGTATTCATTCTGGTCCTTACCGGACGGTGAGCTACCTAATGCTCACCGTCCGCAAGCCCGCACCTACGGTGACCGGAAATCCGCCCGGGATTCCCGACGCCCAGGGCCCGTCTCCTGCAGCGGCTAGGGTATGATGTTTGCATTGATTTAATGCGTTGATTGGTTCCTCAGTCCAAGCGATTTTTGTTTTGTCTTTTTTCTTAGCATTGTGCAAACATTTGTCTGAAATAGTTTGTGTGTCGGCTGCTTTAGGAATGCTCATTCGGCAAAAATTTATAAGACCAAGGAAGCGCCTCAGTTCTTCAATGGTTTTGGGTTGTGGATAATTTATGATGGAGTTGACCTTTTCTTCGTCCGGCCGTACGCCATCACAGCTAACTCGATAACCGAGAAATGTTAGTTCGGATTTTCCGAATTCGCATTTAGACAAGTTGATTGTGATGCCAAATTCACAAAGTAGCTTGGATACCTCTCTGAGATCGTGAATATGACATTCTTCTGATTCTGAAGCTATAAGTACGTCATCTAAGTAACTGAATGTATTGCGAGTATTTTTCAAAACTTCATTGATAAATCTTTGAAACGTTTGCGCAGCGTTTCGCAGAACGAAGCTCATTTTTGTAAACTCAAACAGACCGAAAGGTACCGTTATTATTGCGATTTTCGGTATGTCTTCAAGTACAACACGTATATTGTGGTATGCACGTCGAATATCAATTTTAGATAGTACCTTTTTATTTTGAGAATGTTTGGGAAATCCGTTAAATGAGGAATCGGGTAGCGGTTGGGCTCGGTGATTGCGTTTAAACGACGATAATATCCGCACGGGCGTAATTCACCGTTTTTCTTTTGAACGACGTGTAAAGCATTTGCCCATGGGCTGGATGATGGCCTGCATATTCCTAAATCTACCATGCGTTGGAATTCATCCTTTGCCACTTTGTATTCTGCAGCGTTAAGTGGACGTGCTTTTTCGTAAACAGGTGGGCCTCGGGTACAAATATAATGTTTGCATTGTGTTTGGGCGGATCCTCGATACACTCGCTCATAGTGATATCTGGGAAATCTGTTAAAATGCGGTGATATTTGTTGTCCGTGTCGATGACCTTAATAGTAGGAATATTTGAGGCATCTTCTACGTTGGTGTTCCTAGAGAGAAGAGTGACTTTGTCTTTCAACTTTTTTGAGTGAAGATCAACAAGCAATTGATGTTTGGCCAGAAAATCTGCCCCAATAATGCACCGCTGTACATCGGCCAGGACAAATTCCCAGGTAAAAGCTCGACGTAGGCCAAGGTCCAAAGTCATTTTGTGAGACCCATATGTTTTGATTGTTGTACCATTGGTGGCAAATAACGTAAAATTAGCGGGTTGACGATTCGCGTTTTTGTAGGCAATAACTGAAATATCGGCGCCGGTGTTAATAAGAAAATGCGTACCACTTTTCCAGTCGGTGACGCTCAAGCGATTTGTACGACACCTACGCTTGCCAAAGCAGATGTCGGCTTTAGTTTAACGTCTTTTTGACGCATTGTTCTTTGCCGCATTTCTTGGAATAATCCCCATAAATATAGTGATATAAACACTTGAAATCTTTGTCTCCCGGTAGCGCTGTTTGACGCCTGTATTTGTTTTGATTGATTTGATATTTCAAAATAACGGGAGCGCGATCGTGACCAAGATCGTGACTGGTAATTGCCACGACTCATACTGTTATTCTGGCGCGTGTTTTGTAAATCACTAATTTTGGTGTTTAGTTTTTGTGCGGCAATTTCTTTACATAAATTATTAAATTGTTGATCCATTGATTGTCTGGGGATAGCGATAGGATTTAGTGAACAGAATAATCATCATCATCATCATCATTTCAGCCGAAAGACGTCCACTGCTGGACAAAGGCCTCCCGCAAGCACCGCCACTTCGACCGGTTTTGTGTTTCCCGCATCCAGCGGATTCCTGCGGCCTTCACAAGGTCATCGGTCCACCTTGTAGGAGGCCTTCCAACGCTACGTTTTCCGGTACGCGGTCGCCATTCCAGAACCTTTCGGCCCCGTCGGCCATCTATTCTGCGAGCAATGTTCCCTGCCCACTGCCACTTAAGTTTTGCAATTCTTCGGGCTATGTCGGTGGCCTTGGTTCGCCTGCGGATCTCTTCATTTCTGATTCGATCACGTAGGGAAACTCCAAGCATAGCCCTCTCCATTGCCCTTTGAGTGACTTTTAGCTTTTTGATTAGGCCCATTGTAAGCGACCACGTTTCAGTGCCATAGCTCATCACTGGCAACACGCACTGGTCAAAGACTTTCGTCTTGAGACACTGTGGTATGTGGGACGAGAAGCTATTGCGTAGCTTCCCGAACGCTGCCCAGCCGAGTCGGATTCGACGATTGACTTCTTTCTCGAAGTTGGACCTACCTAACTGGACAGTTTGTCCTAGATAAACATACTCGTCCACAACTTCGAGCGTAGCGTCTCCGATTTTCATGAGAGTGGGTGTAACATGGGCATTTGACATCTTTGTCTTGTGCATGTTCATTTTAAGACCCACTCTTTCGGAAGCTCTACTGAAGTCATCGAGCATTGTACTGAGGTTCCCCATAGTCTCAGCCATTACAACTATATCGTCGGCAAACCGAAGGTGATTGATGTACTCGCCATTGATGTTGATGCCTGGCCCTTTCCAGTCCAGAACCTTGAAGACATCTTCCAGTGCAGCGGTGAACAGTTTCGGAGAGATAACGTCTCCCTGCCTCACATCTCGCTGCAGAAGGATAGGTTTCGAGGTCTGGTCCTGGAGTCGGACTGACATAGTGGCGTTTTCGTACAGACATTAAGCACCTCGATGTACCGATAGTCGATCTGGCACCGTTGAAGAGACTGCAGTACTACTAGCGTTTGTGGACTACTCGTAGTCCACAAACGCTAAGCAGAGAGGTAGGTTATACTCCTCGGTCTTCTGTATAACCGCAGCGTATGTATGTGGTATATAGTGCTAAAACGTAAAAACGTAAAGCCTTTACGGAATCCGGCTTGTTCGGGAGGCTGGAAGTCGTCAAACCTGCGCGCGAGACGGTTCGCGATGACTCTTGTAAACAGCTTGTAGACATGGCTCAGAAGTGAGATGGGCCTATAATTCTTAAGGAGGGTATTGTCACCCTTCTTAAAGAACAGTATCACCACACCTCTGCTCCATGGCTGTGGCGTTTTGCCCTCGAGTATGACGGACCCAAACAGCTTCTGGAGGGCCTTGAGAACGGGTTTTCCACCGGCCCTCAGAAGTTCAGCCGTAATTCCGTCATCACCCGGTGCCTTGTTGTTTTTGAGCTGCTTCAGAGCCATCCTAATCTCATACAAGCTGACGTCCGGGATGTCTTCGGTGTAGTGTCGGGTCAATCTAGCTCTTGGGTCGTTTGCCAGATTCATACCAGGGTTACCTATTGACGTGTATAACTGTCCATAGAAAATCTCGATCTCTTTCAACAGCTCATGTTTGGCGGATACGATCCTGCCATCATTGGTCTTCAGTTTTACAAGCTGGCCCTGCCCAATAGACAGATCTCTTGTAAAGACCTTGGAGCCTTTATTCCGCTCTATCGCGTCCTTAATGCGCTCTGTATTAAAGCGGCGAAGGTCGCTTTTTAACACGTTGAACGCCAAATGAAAAATCAAGTATTTCCATTCAGGCTACAGGGCTCACCGGTGAGCCTTATCTTACTGAACCATTTGAGCCATGGGGGTCACCCGTGAGCCGCGTGAGAGGTCCAACATAAACGCTTCCTACGAGCCACAGATTGCAGCTATCAAACAAAACGCGTATGAAAGTGAGCCGCGTGGCCCTGTATCCGAACCGGACGGCGTGGTTTTCAAATCCAACAAAAACTTGTAGTTTTTATCAAGGTTATTGCAATGATGCTAGGGATATTCCTAAAGATACGGTAGAAAATATTATTTCGATTTAATAGCTGTAATAAAACTATAAAATACTTATAAAATATTTATTAAAAATACAAAACAACATAACATTTTCTACATTACCAAGTAAAAATCGGTGACATTATTTATTCAATACTTGACAAACTTCTATAATATAATCAAAATAATTTATGAATTTGAATATCACAACTACGAGTATGTCACTTCTTTTTAATATCACATTATTAAATAATCAGTCCTCTTATGAAACATAAAAAAAAATATCAAAATAAACAAAGGAATGGTTTAGTTGGACAGCTTTGGCAATAAGTGGATACTATTTTCGACTTTGTTTTAGCCTGTTTGCTACCCATGATTGGTACGTTATCTGCATAACATTGGCGACATGTTCTTTTGACTTTTCTAGCCAAACCCTCTTTTCTTTACAGGGAGTGTTTCATTCTCTTTGGTCTCTATACAGGCACATCATTTTGTTGGACTTCGCAAAGATTCATCATTATAAACCTTCGGAAATCTACCATTTGTATGTTTTTTTTAGTCACTGACTTGTACAAATTCAAAGCATTTACCATCGCAGTATTTAGTAATAAATCAACAGCCAGCTTCTTGTACCACTTTACAGATTTTCGCAACGGGGACGAGTATGCTGCCATCTGATCTGATAAGTCGACTGCTCCTTTGGCTTTGTTGTAGTCAATTATGATCTGCGGTTTCATGACCACATTGCCCTGACGCTTTTTTATCTTTCCAAATCGTTCTGAGTGTTTGGTTGACAAAACCAACACGTCTCGTTTGTCCTTCCATTTCATGGCAGTAATACCATCTCGACTTTCTCTGGCAATAAATTCTCCCTTCTTCAGTTTAGTACTCACGACTTTCTTGGGCAGATGCCTCCTATTTTTTCGGATTGTCCCCACCAAATGGGTTTCGTTATCTAGCAAAGCCCTTGCTAATTCAATGCTTGTATACCAGTTATCGGTATAAAGAGTGTGGCCTTTATTTAAAAGGCCGCTTAGCAAATCCATGACAACATTAAATGGAGTGGTATTTGTAGTTTCATTGATTTTTCCTGCGTAAATACTTAATTTATAAGTATATACAGGCACACAGCACAACTTAAATTCTTTAATTCCATATTTGTGGCGTTTTTGTTTGTTGTACTGTCGAAATACAATCCTGCCACGAAACGGGACAACACTTTCGTCTATACATAGGTCTTCGCCGGATGTATAATGCATCTGGAATTTTTCATTCAATACTTGCAAAAGGTAACAAATACGATGAAGGCGGTCTTCTTTGTTTGTCTCATGCTGATGTAGGTCTACTAACTCCCGTTTAAGGCTTGAGTTTTTGTTGATAATCTTCTTGACTTCCTCCTCATTTTCATCATTCTCCTGTAACAACTGTCGACATTGGAGTTTCAATGCTTCAAGTTCTTGGAGGGCCGTTCTCAATTTGAGCTCCATATCCTGAGCAGTAGCCTTACGGGTCATCACAGGCATGGTTTCGGGATTTGATACTGAAATTAGAATAAGGAAACGGTGAGAACAAGTAGGACAAACAAACTAAATAAAGTTGGAAATGAAAGGGAAAATGGGAGAAATTAGAGTTGAGTATAAGAGTTATTTGGTGGAGAAATGAGGTAGGCTACTGAATTGTATTGAAGAGCTAATCGAAATTATATTTTCAATTTGAATGTAAATTATGATGATTTTATTGCCATAGGATTTTACTTTTCCGTATGTGGGTAGATTGCCTAGATTTAAAAATTATTATTTGATATGAAAGTATAACGACAATGCTACGAGTAAAAATAACGGTCATGAACGTTTCTATTGTTGTATCTTATTATACAGATCAGAATAAGAAGAACAGAATCTTCGTTAAGGTTTGTTTTTTACGATGTAAACAATGCGATTTAGATCCAATGCAGAGTGCTAAATCAGCGAACTATTTACATTTAATCAACATATTCATTTAATCAACCTATGCTTTACACTTGATGTCAAAAAAACTTAAGTAAACCCAAAAATACTTACATTTTGGCTTCAATATTTTCAATGCAGTCCTACGAAGCCATTTGGTTTCCTAGAACTGTCAAATGTCTGTGGGTGACAGCTGTCCAGTGCTGCCATATAAAGAGTAAAATTGAATTATGGTGGGATTTTGTTAAGTGGGAGATAATCGCATCGGCTCTTTCAAAGCTTGGCTCTTTCATACACACTCTCCCCTATAATGTCTTAAAAATTCCAATCTCAAACTGTACTAAAACTGTGTATAAAAAGTGTAAAACTTTCAAAACAGCAAACAATAACACTAACGGCTAACAAGTGTTAATTTTGTGTTATTACCAAATAATAACATGAAAAAACTAACAAATTGCAAGTGCGCGCGCTTGCATAAAATTTTGAATTTGAAAATAGACGCATCTTAACGAACTTTTATACTTCCGTACGGTCGCACTAACTAGTTCAAATGAGCAGTTATCTATGTTGACATCACTCGGTGTATTCACTCGTCGATGCTCGAACCCGTGTGAGGCCACGAGAAACGCGCTACCTTGCTTTCGTCCATCCGTCCGGTCGCATCGTACTATTTAATAATAATCATTTAATTCGGACATAATTAAAAATCCATAATGAGTTAGTCACAGATAAACGTACAACTACGAGTATGTTAGTAACCTTAAGCAAAATCAATTAATTAATTACACAATCACAAAAGTTTATTTCAAAAACTTTCCCTTTGCACCGGGCCTGCAGGCATGCCTACGGGACCAGTGCGCAAGGAAAGGGCAGACTGGTCTTTCAGCAATAACGCTTAGAATGCTGTTGGAACTCCCACGTATCCTACGCATCAGGGAGGCTTCCCTTTTACGCATGATAGCCTCAAAACTATCTGTGCCTGCCTCAGCAAACATGCCCGACGCGCTACAGAACCGTGGAAGCCCCAGCAGCACCCGGAAGGCGTTATTATATTGAATTCGATGAGCGTTGTAGGCCTTCTGCGTATACTTGATCCACAGGCTGCAGGTGTAAAAAGTCTGGCAGTAGGCCTTAAACAGTGTAATTTTCACTTATTTAGTACACCTAGCAAACCTGCGGGCCAACATATTACATCGAACCGACAACGCTAATATCTCTCTTTCCAAATCATCATCATCACTCAGATCCTCATTCAAAACGTGCCCAAGGTATTTAAATTGAGACACTCTCTTAAGTGCTTCCCCATACAGAAAGACTGGAGGAACCGACTTAGGTTTTCTGGAACCAACACGAAAAACCATGACCTCACTCTTCCTAACGTTGTACAAGAGTCCATGGGCCGTGGCGTATTGTTCACACACCCCAAGCAACCGTCTGAGTGCATCAATCGAAGGACTCAGCAGCACCATGTCATCAGCATAACTTATACTATTAATGACCTTGCCATCAATAGAGCATTCGACACCAGTGCTGCCAAGCTCCTCGACCAGCTGATTGATGTATAGGCTGAAAAGCCCTGGGGAGGTCAAGCCACCTTGCCTCACGCCACACTCCAGCCCGTACTCACCAGACAATGCACCCGACCATCTGACCTGATTAATTTGGTGGTTATACCAAAACTCGAGGAGGTTAACCAACTCATGAGGTATGGTATTCTGTCTCAGTTTTGACCACAGGATATTATAATTACCCAGGTCAAACGCCTTGGAGAGGTCCAGAAAAGCAGCATACACAGGAGTATTCCTATCAGTATAGAACCTAACCGTGTGCTTAAGCGCCAGAATAGCAGTTTCAGTGAACAACCCGGCTCTAAAACTGAACTGAGCAGCATGTGGTTTGAGCTGGGCACTTATCCTACGCTCAAACATACGGTCAAGCACCTTAGCTGTTACAGTGGCTAACGAAATTGGTCTATAGTTGTCCTTTTCTGACGCATCCTTAGTTTTACTCTTAACTATAGGCAAAACTATCGTCCTCATCAGGTCCACAGGTAGATAGGAATGCCTCACACAAAAGTTGAAAAACATGGATAGGATCCTAGGAAGATGTGGACCAGCATACTGAAAGTGTTCAATGCTTATGCCATCATGTCCACTGTGTGGATCGCCTGGAGGACACGGTGGAGCATACGGTGGAGGTCTGCCCGGCTTGGGCAGAGCACCGTCGTGTCCTCGTGGAGGCGATCGGCGGCAGAGATCTCTCGCGTCCGGCCCTGGTTCAGGCCAAGGTACGGAGCGAGAGGGCATGGGCAGCAGTCACCTCCTTCTGCGAAGCAGTAATGCTCGCGAAGGAGGAGGCGGGACGGTTGAGGGAAAGGCATGTTTCGCGCCCTCTCGCCCCTAGCCGCCGCAGGAGACGCCCTGAGCATCGGGAATCCCGGGCGGATTTCCGGCCACCGTAGGCGCGGGCTTGCGGACGGTGAGCAATGGGTAGCTCGCCGTCCGGTAAGGACCAGGCCCCGGTTGATGGCGCGTCGTATTCCACGCGCGCCTCAAAGAGATGTCGTCAGCACAATGTAGGGGTCCGCTAGGGCCGATGCCTGCCGGGGTCGCGGGAAGGTACTAGTGGGTCACCGAGACCCCTGGCAACACAGGCAACAAGAAAGAATATGGGTGGGTTTTAGTCAGTTTAGTCTGACACACCCTCCCGCTCCGCCCAGAGCGGGAGAAGTTATTTGATGATTTCCCACCCACAAAAAAAAAGGCCATCATGTCCAGGGGATTTGCATCTTGTCATAGATTTAATTATATCCTTTATCTCCCGTGCCTAAATATTGATTGGCTCTCCAGACATGATTTCCCCAGCGACACGCAATGTCCGCAATCTCCTCAGGTTTCTCAACTCCACCCACGCTGACTGGAACTGGGTTGGTCTTGGGTTCAATCGCTGAGTGGATTTCCAGAAGTTTTGGAAATGTTTGCGGCCATGCTCAGTCGCTAGCGTGTTCATTTTGATTTGATCCTCATTATCCTGACAGTATT
The DNA here is from genome assembly GCA_905333075.3 of Atethmia centrago. NCBI lineage: Eukaryota > Metazoa > Arthropoda > Insecta > Lepidoptera > Noctuidae > Atethmia > Atethmia centrago. The sequence continues at coordinate 543,977 of HG995369.1, forward strand.
TCAACCTTTGCTTAACCACCTTGCGCGTCTCATTCATTTCCTCATATATCTTAGTATTGTGTAGCTGCACAGCACATTGTTATGTGAGTACTATGTACTATAAAGCTGCCATTTACTGGATACGTCTTTCATTGACTTGAATGTGCCCTGGTGGCTGGGAGTATGTCGTGCTCACTCTAATGTCTCGCTGATGGTGGTGCGTGTGTTGGATCATTTAGCTCCCTTCAAAATGGTTGAGCTGAATGGTGCTGATCCACGCGTCATGTTCGTGAACGGGCGCCGTCAGTAGAGAATGGTCATCTCTTAGCTGCCACGGCTTATTTTAAATTTAATTTTTGAATTGCTTTTGTTTTTGTTGTAATCTTTTTATTACGGACGCTTTTACGTTTTGCATCGTTCTCACATGTATAATTTCAAAATGAATGATGTAAACAATATTTTGTAACCATAATACGTTGATTTAAAAGAGTGTCCGTGGAGTTTCTTGCCCCTTCTTCTCCATAGGTACCTACTACGCTTTGTAATGGGCAACTAGCTTCATCTTTCTGACTGACTGACTGAACCCTTGACAATTCAAAAGTGCCTGTAATTGGTTTATTTGAAATAAATGCTTTGAGTTTGAGTTTTGAGTGATCGCATAGCGGCTGTTAAAATGACTTGCGCTGACCGAACTTTGTTATTGTTTAGTGTGTACATGCCGACGGATTCACATAATAATTTAAACGAGTTCTGTGAATGTTTAGGTGAAATAGCGGCTATTGTTGAAATTGTAAATGTAGAATATGTTTATATCTTAGGGGATTTTATTGCTCACCCTGGTGAATTGTTGAATAGGGAATTGCTAAGTTTTTGTGTGGAACAGAGTTGGATTTGTGCCGACTATGATAAACTGGGTATTGATTCTGATACATATACCTTTGTCAGTGAGGTGTGTGGAAGCAGACGTTGGTTAGATCATCTCCTGGTCTCTGAGATGGCGTGGAAGTCACTTAAAAAAGTTGATGTATGTCATGATATATATTGGTCGGGTCATTTTCCATTGTCATTTCAAGTTGATCTCGGGATGGTGGGACCAAGGGATGCTTCTTATTTGTTGGTGACAAATAAAAACATTGATAAGGCTCTATGGGGGGAAATAAATGTATCACAAAGGGATTGTTATTATAGATTTTGTATGGCAAAACTAAAAAACATAGATTTTCCTTCTGAATTAGGAAAGTGTTGTGATCTTTTTTGTCAAGATTTAAGTCATAGGTCTATTATTGATAATTTGTATGGTAGGTTACTGACATCCCTTCGGGAAGCGGCAGAGGGTAGTTCTGGTTCGGTGGGTGATGGTAAGAGACGGCGTGCAGTGATCGGCCCTAGTTATTTAAGGTGACCACCTGTACATTAGAATTACTACTAATAATTGAGGTGTTAATTATACTACAAGACTTCGACATACTACTTATGTCTGAGATTATATAAGATAATAGCCTCGCTATTTTATGTCTCAACCTAATGGGCAGATACACTGTATTCCTTGTCGATTTCAATTTATCAACAAAACTGTTGGTGTCAAAAAATATAAGTTTGTCACTGTAGTGACTTACTAAGAACTGAATATGCTTATTAAGCATATGTATATAATTGTTTTTTCAATTTGATAACCTCTCAAAATATGGAAAAGCACACAAAATAATTTTATTACAATTTATCTTTAAAATCTCAGTAACACTGTCAGTGATATCTTCCTTTTTGACCTGGGTACTATTACCTACAAATACAGTAATTGTTTAACGTTATCATATTTACTAGACTAAACCTAAACGAACTTTGTATAAAAAGTTTACCTCATGTCTCGATAGATGGCGTTGGTCGATTTAAATTCGCGCTATGGTTTTGTTACCACGCAACATGTAAGAGACCTCGAAAATATTAAATAAATGTCTCCGTTCTGAGTACATGGTGTCGTTTTATTGCCATAAAATACTCCTGACTCGTCGATAAAAGGGCGAAAAAGATCTTCGATGATCATAAGGTCCTACGATCCGGAACGGTTTTTGAGAAAAACTAAAAGCGCCCTCTGGTGTCGGAGTTGAGAGTTAAGAAGCAGCTAGTTGGTCGAATTGGTGCAAGTTTTGGAGCTGAGCGAGCGTGGTCGACGAAGCTAAGTGGAGCGTTAAAGGAAAGTGATTTTAAAGTGATCAAAAGTGCAACTTAAAAACTGTGAGTACATTTGTTTAATTAACAGTTCCAAGTGTCAGAGACTTGTAAAAATTTAAAGTTAATGCAAGGACTTAGACAAATTTGAAGAAACTTGGGACTTAGAATAATTTATCAAAAATTGAAGAGATCCCGAATCTATGCCCGATTTCACCTAAAATTAAAGTACAGTTCAAACACTTAGACAAATAACGGCATTCAAACACTTAGTGAAATTTCAAACTGACACTTAGCGAATAAGACACATCAAATTATTTGCTTATACCGAAGTATCCGTATTTGGAATCATGGAGACTAAGTTAAGGCTGTTGGAAGATATCAAAGGTCGCATTCAGAAAGGGCTTATTAACTTCAAAAAATCTCCAAAAGAGAGAATAAATCAGGCATATGTGGACTCACGTTTGGAAATGTTAGATAAACAGTTTGAAGATTTCACAAGAAAACATGAAGAGCTTTTGGTCAACTACACAGAAAGTGAATTGAGTGCAACCAGTTACATCAAAAATGATGTGTTTGAAGTGGTTACAGATACTTTTATAACTTATAAAGTCGAATTAAAAAATGCTTTACCATCTCAATCTTCTGAAATGAGTGATGTCTCACCAGACCATAGCCAATCAAAAATGAGGTCAATTGCTAAATTGCCCAAAATAACAATTCCTCTTTTTAGTGGTAAATATCAGGAATGGTCAACGTTTAGAGATTTGTTTTTGTCACTAATTGATAGTAACCAATCGCTTGATGATGTACAACGTTTACACTATTTAAGATCTCAGTTGTCAGGTGAAGCATCACAACTCATAAAGCACATACCGATCACGCATGCAAATTATAAGAAATGTTGGACTCTATTAAACAGTCGTTACAATAATAAGAGATTTTTAGCCAATTGTATTCTCAAGCGTTTACTAAACCAAAAACAAATGACGGCTGAGTCATCTATTGCTCTAAAGGAGCTTTTAGATACCACAACCGATTGCTTACATGAATTGTCAAATCTAGGGGTGCAAGTAGACGCTTGGGATATTATTATTATTTATTTGATTAGCTCCAAGTTGGACGTTGAGACTCGGAAGCAGTGGGAATTGCAGGTAAGTCAATCTTGCGAGGAACTTCCCACCTTTAAGGATTTTCAGGACTTTTTGGACAAACGTTTTCGGGCCTTAGAATTTGTAGAACCTCAAAGTAGCAAATCTAAAGATAGTACTAAAGCATTTCACGTAGTTTCAAAAATATCCTGTCCACATTGTTCCGAGGAGCATCTCTTGTGTTATTGTAAAAAGTTTGCTCAGGAGACCGTCGATCAGCGTCGTCAAATAGTTAAATCTCATGGTTTGTGTTTTAATTGCCTTCGCTCAAGTCATCTTAATATTAATTGTCGAGTCAATACCAAATGTAAAATGTGCAACAGAAAGCATCATACTCTTTTGCATCTAAAATCTAATTCAGAAGCACAGGCGAGCTGTTCTGTATCTCCATTGCAAAAGGAAACGCCACAGAACGAGATCACGGCTGAACCTCATATTTCAACCCATTTTGCAAAAAGTATTCATAGTCAGGTCATACTGGCTACAGCCGTTATTAAGGCTAGATCGAAAAATGGGTATCCACAAGTTTTGAGAGCCCTGTTAGACCAGGGTTCACAAGCTTCCTTTATTACGGAATCTGCTGTTCAGTTATTGAATTTAAAAAAGATAGCAGTTAAAACGTCTATCTCAGGTGTAGGGGGAGGTCAGAGCGATCTTACGTCCAAATTTATGGTTAAAGTTAACATTCAGTCGTTATGGGATCCTGAATTCACCCTTCAAATAAAAGCTTATGTGCTGAGTAAGGTGACTTCGATTTTACCTGAAAGGAAATTTACGTTGGTGGATTGGCCAGAGCTTAAAAGTATTAAGCATTTGGCTGATCCAAATTTCAATAAGCCTAACAAAATTGACATTTTGTTAGGATCGGGAGTCTATACAAAAGTCTTAAAAGAAGGCTTAATCAAGGACCCTAAGGGTAAAACAATGGCCCAAGATACTTACCTTGGTTGGATCATATCGGGAGAAGTCAGCGATGAAGATGGAGTGATGTCTTGTCACAATGTAATTCTAAGCATGCACGTTACGGTCGAAGAAAATGAAATCCTAAAAAAGTTTTGGGAACTAGAGGCAGAGCCAACATGCTCTGAAAAGTCAATTTTTAGCCCTGAAGAGCAAGCATGTGAAGATTACTTTGCTGCTACCACATGTAGGGATGCAGATGGTCACTACATCGTAAAACTGCCTTTTCGATCCACTAAAACGCCCTGTAACACAAAGGAAATAGCATTAAAAAGGTTATACAGTCTTGAACGGAAGCTAGCAAAAAATAGCGAGCTTAAAGGACAATATACATCGGTAATAAAGGAATATTTATCACTAGGTCATATGGAAGAGATTTCTAATGAAAAAGACAAGAATAAAGTTGGCGCTGTTTACTTACCGCATCATGCTGTAATCCGCGAAGACAAGTCGACCACAAAATTAAGAGTGGTATTTGATGCATCATCCAAGGGATCCGATGGAGTTTCCTTGAATGACACCTTAATGGTAGGACCACTCTTACAGGCTGATTTACGTCATACAGTTATGCGGTGGCGGCAACATCCAGTATGCTTGGTAGCCGATATCATAAAAATGTATCGCCAAGTTAAAATAGCTGATGATCACGTGGACTTTCAAAGGATTTTATGGCGAGATGACGTTCATTCTGATATAAAGGAATACAGGCTTTTGAGAGTTACATTTGGAACATCTAGTGCACCTTACCTGGCAGTCAAGGCATTGCAGCAAACTGCTAGCGATGAAGGTCAATCGTATCCATGCGCTGCTAGTAGGGTTAGGACAGATTTTTACATGGATGACCTAATGACAGGTTGCCAGACTGATGAAGAAGCTGTAAAAATCTATCATGAGTTTAATGAACTATTGAATAAAACAGGTTTCACTTTGCAAAAATGGACAAGTAACCGAGAAGAGTTGCTAAAACAGATAAGGCTGGATACTGGAAGAGATCTGGAAATAAAGGAAGATGAAACCACTAAAATTCTAGGACTTACCTGGAATCGCAATTCCGATGAATTTCATTATACTGTAAACTTACCCTTTTTAACACCGTCGCCGTTATCGCCATCTGCATCTGAAACTAAAAGAACAGTTATATCAGAGATATCACGTTTATACGATCCGCTAGGTTGGATTGCACCATGTATAATTACCTCTAAAATCTTCATCCAAAAACTATGGATCGCTGGTTTGGACTGGGATGAGAAACTGCCTCAGGATCTTTTAACAGAGTGGCAGTCTTATCGTAGTGGGTTACACACACTCAACAACTTCAGAATTCCTAGGTGGCTGAAAAGAAAAAGCGATGATCAAACGGTTGAACTGCATGGTTTTTCTGATGCGTCAAGCGTAGCATACGCTGCGGTGGTTTACATCAGAGTCGTCGAGGCTGTAGGTCAAGTCCACTGTAATCTAGTAACTGCGAAAACGAAGGTGGCTCCAATTAAACAAATTTCTATACCACGATTGGAACTATGTGGCGCAGTTTTAGTTACCAAATTACTTTTAGAAGTGGCTTGTGTCTTGAATGTCCAAAAATCCAACTTACATGCTTGGACAGATTCAACGGTCGTACTGGCTTGGTTGAGCGATCATCCGAGTAGATGGAAAACCTTCGTCGCAAACCGGACGTCTGAAATCCTCAATGCCCTGGATTCTACTCAATGTCATTATGTCGATACAAAAAACAATCCAGCTGACATTGCTTCGAGAGGTACAACATCCACAGCTTTGTTAGACGACTCGCTTTGGAAACATGGACCGTCGTGGTTGCTTGCGGATACCATAGAATACTGCAGACCTCAGGCTATAATGACTAAACTAGAACTAAAATCTGTCAAGGTTCATTCAGCACAGATAGTCGATCACCCGATTGAACTGATGTGGTTCAGATTTTCATCGTTCCGTAAGTTGATCAGAACTCTCACCTATTGCAGACGATTCCTGAAAATAAAGATTGCCAGAGAATCACGGATAAAGTTGCCACCTTACCTTGCAGCTTCTGAAATTATGGACACCATGCATTGCTGTCTCAAGCAAAGTCAAAGGGTTTGGTTTGAGACAGAAATAAAGGCAATACAAGCCGAAAGAGACGTCAGCAAAAGCAGCGGTTTATCTTCTTTAAATCCTTATTTGGATGATAAAGGCTTAATGAGAGTAGGGGGTAGGATCCAAAATTCGCCACTAAGTGATGATATGAAGCATCCCATCATAGTTCCTCAACAATCTCATTTGACACGATTACTCATATCAGATGCTCATGAGCGTGTACTGCATGGCGGACCCCAATTAACACTTAATTTTCTTCGGTCAAAATATTGGGTTATTCGTGGAAAGAATTTGATCAAGGCTCACATCCGCGAATGCGTACCGTGTATTCGTCATGCAGCCATAACAAACACCCAATTGATGGGTCAATTACCATCATGCAGAGTGACGCCAAGTAAGCCTTTTCTTCATTCAGGTGTCGATTACGCGGGACCGATTCAAATAAGAACAGCAAAAGGTCGTGGGCATAAGTCCTACAAAGGCTATGTATGTCTGTTCGTATGCATGGCAACCCGCGCGGTGCATATAGATGCGGTCTCTGATTTGACCTCTCAAAGCTTTCTTGCTACATTTAAACGTTTTGTAGCTAGACGGGGTCATTGTAGTCACCTTTACAGCGACAATGGCACCAACTTTGTAGGGGCATCGAAAGAGCTTAAAGCAATGTTTCGCGATGAATGCGCATGTCTTCCCCGAGAAATTGCGCCGATATTGGCTAATAATGGAACCGAATGGCATTTCATCCCACCTCATTCTCCTAACTTTGGAGGTCTATGGGAAGCTGGGATCAAAAGCACCAAGCATCACCTTAGACGAGTGATTGGCGAATCGACACTGACTTTTGAGGAGCTGAGTACCGTCTTATCCCAAATTGAGGCATGTCTGAATTCCAGACCTATATCACAGTCTAGTGTGAACTCGTCAGATCCAAACCCATTGACGCCAGGACATTTCTTGGTCGGTCAGCCACTGGTAACAGCACCAGATTATGATTATGAGCACGTGACAGTCAGTAGCTTGAGACGTTGGCAATTGACACAAAGAATGATTCAATCTTTCTGGAAACGTTGGTCTCAGGAGTATTTAACTATGTTTTTTCAACGACACAAGTGGGCCAAACGTACGCGCGATCCGAAGGTTGGTGATGTTGTTCTCATAAAAGAGGATAATTTACCACCTGCTAAGTGGTTATACGGGAAGGTAGTCAAATTACACCCTGGCAAGGACAATTTAGTGCGCGTAGTTACCCTTCAGTGTAAGGACTCCCGAGTCAAACGCCCAACTTCGAAGCTATGCATTTTGCCTGTCAACGATGAATGATAAACATGTAATTTTATTGTATTAATTAATTTATTTTATTAGTTAAGTTTTATTTTATTTTGTTATGTTATATATACAGTCCACTCATACTAATTATAGAAATGTAAAGGTAAGTAGGTACATGGAATATGTTATATTGTTGAAAAACCTGAACTATTTTGTTTTCGGTATTTATGTTAACATAATATGAACATGGTAGTCTCTGAACACCGAGGACTTTAGTACAACGCTGAAGTTGCCTATATAGTTAGTCTCGTTTATGTCATGGTGGGCGGCTTGAAAGGACTAGGTCCTTGGTGGGCGGTATGTTTAACGTTATCATATTTACTAGACTAAACCTAAACGAACTTTGTATAAAAAGTTTACCTCATGTCTCGATAGATGGCGTTGGTCGATTTAAATTCGCGCTATGGTTTTGTTACCACGCAACATGTAAGAGACCTCGAAAATATTAAATAAATGTCTCCGTTCTGAGTACATGGTGTCGTTTTATTGCCATAAAATACTCCTGACTCGTCGATAAAAGGGCGAAAAAGATCTTCGATGATCAGTAATGTTAGTATTTGAATCATATTAATTTCTTGTAATTGAGTTCATTATTTCTTTGAAGGATGTCCCAGGTAAACAATAATTTTGAGTAGGAAAACTCAAGTTGTTACTAACTAATTTCCCTAAACCTCTTCCTACACTATCTGAAAAAATAACTGACTGATAACAAATTTGATTACTACAAGAGGAAACACTACTAGCTACTGACTGTACCTCTTGAGATAACTCTTGCACAATATCAGGTATAGCTTGGTTGAGAATGCAGTCTTGAGACACACTCTCAGTCTAGGACGGATATTCCGTTGCCTCAGGCTGGGCAGCATCAGGGTTTGAAACCTTCTGACAAGTACACTGACACATAACTAACTCATTAGCAGCAAGAATATGTTCTTTAATTTGGTTCTGAGAGCCCAAATATTTAATGTAAAGGGAACTAAGTCTACTCTCAAGTACCTCTATGTCAGACTGTAAGCACTGTGTATCAATTTCACAGATTTTTTTGCTGTCTTCTAATTTGATTTCATAATTGTTTAATTTATTGATTAGATTAACACGTTCTTTCCTTAGTGGAATATTTTTGGAAAAGTGTTTTTGTTGTTTCCTAATTTGATTGCATTTTTTAATTATTCTATTCAGTTTAGCATATTTTTTCATTTTCTTATGACTAACTTTATAACTATAATTCTGTTTCAGCAAGGAATCTTCAGTAAGGTCAATAGTTATTATGGAACGAGGGTTACAATTAGTATTTAATAATTCATTATATAAGTGGTTAGTTTCTTCAACCCGTGTACATGATTTTTCTTTCTCTAATTGGATAATACGACTATTAGCATGAACTAATTCATCTTCTAGGTCCCTAACTTTGCTTAAAGCTTCCTCATACAAGTTACTACAGTTGCTGAAACCATCGATGCGATGCTTTGGGTATTTTTTGCGATTTGTCCAAGGCATTCGATTGCGTTCTTCATGAAACTTTGGTCAGAAAACTGCACCACTACGGAATCCGAAACTCTTCTCTGGATCTTCTTACTTCATATTTGAGTGATAGGATTCAGAGAGTTGATGTTAACGGGAAAAGATCACCCGGATCTGTAGTAAGAATGGGGGTCCCCCAGGGCTCAATTCTCGGCCCATTTTTGTTTCTTATTTATATAAATGACTTGCCTTGCCTCATAAAGGATAATCATGATATAGTGCTGTTTGCAGACGACACTTCACTTTTATTTAAACTCAAACGTCAGCAGTTGGTTACTGACAATGTAAATAGTGCCCTCGAAAAAGTAGTTAACTGGTTTAATGTTAACAACCTACTTCTTAACGAGAAAAAAACCAAATGTATTAAGTTTACAATACCTAATGTTAGACAAGTAAAAACTAGTGTTCTCATAAAGGGTGAAGAGTTGAACCCCGAAGATACCACTGTGTTCTTAGGCATAACTTTGGATGCCAAGCTTCAATGGGGCCCCCATATAGATAAATTGTCAAAAAAGCTTAGCTCTGCAGCATACGCCGTTAGAAAAATTCGTGATTTAACGGATTTAGACACAGCCCGTTTAGTATACTTTAGTTATTTTCATAGCGTAATGTCGTACGGTATTCTGTTATGGGGAAATGGCGCCGATATTCAGACAATTTTTGTTTTACAAAAAAGGGCAATCCGTTCAATTTATAAATTAAGTCCCAGATACTCCCTCAGAGAAAAATTTAAAGAGATTAATATAATGACTGTAGCTTCTCAGTATATTTATGAAAATCTTTTGTACGCACATAAAAATATCAATTTGTTTAAAAAATACAGTGATATCCATAATGTAAATACTAGGAACAAACACAAATTTGTTGTTCCTACAACCAGGCTCAAAAAAATAGGCAGCTCGTTTAGATGCCAATGTATACGTTTTTATAATAAAATTCCTAGCCACATTCAAGAACTAAGCCTTAATAAATTCAAATGTTTTATAAAACAGAAACTGTGCCTAAAAGCCTTTTATACTGTTAAAGATTATATTGAGGACAAAAAGGCTTGGGATTGAGCTGCTCCAATAAACTTACAGTGAATGTTGTTTTTTTACTCTTTTTATTTTGCTAGCTATTTATATTTTCTTATTCTATATAACATTCTATATAAACAATGACATGAATATTTACTTTGTATAGTATTATATTATATTATTTTAATTATTAGGAATGTGAGGACTATGTGGGTCATTGTTTTTTTTTTTTTTTTTTTTTGTCTCTTACTTTTAATGATGGTCTGGCAGTTTGAGTACTTTATGCGGCCTACCCAAATGTCTTTTCTTTGGAATTGTTCGTCAAATCATTGAGCTCCTTAAGTTTTGAGTTGAGCTGCATGACAACTGACAAATGCGTGCACTGACTGGACAGGTCCACTCAAATCTGTGTGGTCTTTCCTCAAAAGACCATTTCGGACACAAACCTACATGGTCCTCAAATGATCACATTGACATCCGTCCTAATATACACATTGACATTGATGAATTTTATTTATGCAATGACATGAATATTTACTCTGTGTAGTATTATATTGTTTTAATTATTGTAAATGTGAAGACTATGTGGATCATTGTTTAATTTTGTTTTATTCTCAGTTAGTTTTTAATATGGTCTGGCAGTTTTGAGTATTTTTTGCGGCCTAGCCAAATGTCCTTTCTTTGGTATTGTTCGTTGAATCGTTGAGCTCCTTTAGTTATGAGTTTGTTTCGGCCTTTCTTCTCAGAGTAGTCAGATAGGAAACGCCGGCCTCATCTAGTTTAAAAAAATATGTTTTGACGTGTAAAAGTGTTTGTAAAAACCTACTTACAGAAATAAAATCATTTATCATTTATCATTTATCATCTGTGACCACCTTCAGTTGATCGCGTTCATTAACAACATTCAGATATTGCTGATGTAGGTCTACTAACTCCCGTTTAAGGCTTGAGTTTTTGTTGATAATCTTCTTGACTTCTTCCTCATTTTCATCATTCTCCTGTAACAACTGTCGACATTGGAGTTTCAATGCTTCAAGTTCTTGGAGGGCCGTTCTCTATTTGAGCTCCATATCCTGAGCAGTAGCCTTACGGGTTATCACAGGCATGGTTTCAGGATTTGATACTGAAATTAGAATAAGGAAACGGTGAGAACAAGTAGGACAAACAAACTAAATAAAGTTGGAAATGAAAGGGAAAATGGGAGAAATTAGAGTTGAGTATAAGAGTTATTTGGTGGAGAAATGAGGTAGGCTACTGAATTGTATTGAAGAGCTATTATCGAAATTATATTTTCAATTTGAATGTAAATTATGATGATTTTATTGCCATAGGATTTTACTTTTCCGTATGTGGGTAGATTGCCTAGATTTAAAAAATATTATTTGATATGAAAGTATAACGACAATGCTACGAGTAAAAATAACGGTCATGAACGTTTCTATTGTTGTATCTTATTATACAGATCAGAATAAGAAGACCAGAATCTTCGTTAAGGTTTGTTTTTTACGATGTAAACAATGCGATTTAGATCCAATGCAGAGTGCTAAATCAGCGAACTATTTACATTTAATCAACATATTCATTTAATCAACCTATGCTTTACAATTGATGTCAAAAAAACTTAAGTAAACCCAAAAATACTTACATTTTGGCTTCAATATTTTCAATGCAGTCCTACGAAGCCATTTGGTTTCCTAGAACTGTCAAATGTCTGTGGGTGACAGCTGTCCAGTGCTGCCATATAAAGAGTAAAATTGAATTATGGTGGGATTTTGTTAAGTGGGAGATAATCGCATCGGCTCTTTCAAAGCTTGGCTCTTTCATACACACTCTCCCCTATAATGTCTTAAAAATTCCAATCTCAAACTGTACTAAAACTGTGTATAAAAAGTGTAAAACTTTCAAAACAGCAAACAATAACACTAACGGCTAACGAGTGTTAATTTTGTGTTATTACCAAATAATAACATGAAAAAAAACTAACAAATTGCAAGTGCGCGCGCTTGCATAAAATTTTGAATTTGAAAATAGACGCATCTTAACGAACTTTTATACTTCCGTACGGTCGCACTAACTAGTTCAAATGAGCAGTTATCTATGTTGACATCACTCGGTGTATTCACTCGTCGATGCTCGAACCCGTGTGTGGCCACGAGAAACGCGCTACATTGCTTTCGTCCATCCGTCCGGTCGCATCGTACTATTTAATAATAATAATTTAATTCTGGATTTAATAATAATCATTTAATAATGGAACCCCCATTAGGACAAGGATTTGCCATAGTGATACATGGATCCTCAAGTAGTAGGATCTCATTACATGGTGATGGCATGGGAGTCTTGGGGCTCACTCTGGATGTTGATTTAAACTAGATAGTAAGACAACAGAAGATACCGGTAACAATATAGTTACACCTACCAACAACAAGGTGTCTTCTTGCTCTCAAATAGTTAAGTGCAAAGAAGGGTCTAAGCAGAATTCCTTGAAATTATTTCATCAAAATATTCAAGGTTTTTCTTCCAAACAATTAGAAATTGAACTATTTTTAGAAAAAACTATGTTTGATATTATTTGTTTAACTGAAAATTGGTTGAAAGATTATGAAATGCTAATTAATTACGAAAATTATAGTATGGGCAGTTGTTTTAACCGAAAATCTATGCTGCGTGGCGGTTCACTTATCTTAGTAAGAAAATCTATTAAATCTAAGCCTCCTAAAGATATAGTTGATTTGTCGGTGGAACACAACATTGAACTGTCCTGTGTGGAGCTAGATAAGCATGTAATAGTGTGCGTTTACAGACCCACAAGTTATCAAAACTACTCCGTATTTGAGTGAGTAATGGAAGATGTTTTAGCAAAACTTGCAACTGGTAAAAAATCGCTAATTATCTGTGGTGACTTCAATATTAATATCTTAGAGAATAGTTCAAATAGCAGTCGATTGTTAAGTCTCTTTAAATCATTCAATTTGTCAAATGTGTTTTCAGAACCAACCCGCATAACTACAAATTCTGCTACATGTATTGATAATGTGGAATTCTTTTCGATAGTGCGCACCGAGTTCAATAATACTTTAAAAAAGAAAACAAAAACTATTTGCCCAAACTTTTTGTTCAGTGACTGGGCAACTAAAGGTATTAGGAAAAGTAGGGAAAATTTGTTTGAGCTGTATGGCCTTAAGCCTTAAATTAACTCTGAAACTTTTAATAAATACGTTGCTACTTACTCTAAAACTTTTAAAAAAACCTGCAAGGTGGCTAAAGCCTTGTACATGAGCAACAAGATCAAATCAGCGGATAATAAAATAAAGACGGTTTGGAAAATTATCAACGACGAAACTAACAGGAGTAAAAGTCATAATAATGATTTCACTCTAGAAACTTCGCGTGGTCTTCTAAGCTCAAACAAAGAAGTAGCGCAAGAATTTGTAAATTTCTTTACCAGTATCCCAACTAAAACTACTGGAACCCTAAATTCCTCGTCTTCGCGTTCTATTGATTTATTAAGAGCAAACGTTTCATCCTGCCCGACTGAATTTAAATTCAAGCATATAAACCCCATAACAGTAATACAAGCTTTCAAGCAAATCAAGATCAAATTAACAGAAGATCTATGGGGAATGTCAATCAAAGTTTGTACCTCCATTATTGAGACTATAGCGCCGTACTTAGCATTACTATTTAATTTGTGTGTTGATCAAGGAGTCTTCCCGGATCTAATGAAATATAGTAAGGTAATACCACTTTTCAAATCCGGGGATAGTAGAGACGCCAATAATTATTATAGACCCGTATCCGTGTTGCCGGTTTTCAGCAAGGTGTTTGAAAAGGTAATGCTTAATCAAATGCTCAATCATTTTAACACCAATAGAATCTTACACGATCAACAGTATGGCTTCACCAAGGGACGTTGTACGACTGACGCCGGTGTCACCTTATTAAAACACATATTTACGGCGTGGGAAGAGGCCCAAGACGCAATAGGAATATTTTGTGACCTCTCCAAAGCATTTGATTGCGTCGACCACGAAACATTACTCTTGAAACTTCAGCATTACGGACTTGGAGACCTTGCGCTCAGTTTAGTAAAATCTTATTTATATGATAGACAGCAGCAAGTTCAAATAAATGGTGTCAATTCACTCGGCTTAAAAGTAGAAATGGGTGTACCACAAGGCTCGATATTGGGTCCTTTCCTCTTTTTAGTATATATTAATGATCTACCCCACTTGTTAAAAACCCAACCACAAATGGTGTTATTTGCTGACGATACTTCCTTAATTTTTAAAATTAATAGACGTTCCTCAAATTTTGACGACCGCGACGTAAATAACGCCCTATTGCAGGTCCAAAATTGGTTCACTACTAATAATTTAGTATTAAATGGGAAAAAAACTAAGTGCATAAGATTTTCTTTACCAAATGTCAAAAGTAGTATTTGTGAGATAGTATTGAATCAAGAGAAATTAGAATTCGTCGATAAAACTGTTTTCCTGGGGATTACGCTCGACTCAAGGCTTCAATGGGGGCCTCATTTAACTTCCCTTGCAGGACGGCTAAGTTCAGCAGCATATGCTGTGAGAAAAATCCGTCAATTTACTGATGTAGATACCGCACGGCTAGTATATATTAGTTACTTTCATAGTATTATGTCGTACGGTAATTTACTATGGGGACGGGCTGCAGACATCGAGTCTATTTTTATTCTGCAAAAAAGAGCCATCAGAGCCATATATGGCCTCCGCAGGTGTGACTCTCTAAGGGAACTGTTTAAAGAAATTAACATCATGACGGTACCTTGTCAATATATCTATGAAAACATCATGTACGTAAGGAAAAATCTACATCTTTTTAGTAAAAGAGGTGAAAGACACAATTATATCACTAGAAATAGGGACCAATTAGTTCAACCAGGTTTCAGGCTGGCTAAAGTAGACTCATCTTTTATGGGGTACTGTTTAAAATGTTACAATAAAATACCTCCCCACATACTTCAACTGAAAGAGATGAAATTTAAATCTTGTATAAAATGCACGCTATTTAGCCAAGCATATTATAAATTGGGGGATTACATTGCTGATAAAAATGCTTGGCTCAACGCTGGTCCTGCTCCACAAGGGCGCAAAAACTAATTGATCAGGTATTGAAAATAGTGTTGGAGCTGCTGAAGATTTTAAAAACTCTTTGCATTGTATAAATTCAATCTCTTAGTATTGTATAGCTGCACAGCACATTGTTATGTGAGTACTATGTACTATAAAGCTGCCATTTACTGGATACGTCTTTCATTGACTTGAATGTGCCCTGGTGGCTGGGAGTATGTCGTGCTCACTCTAACGTCTCGCTGATGGTGGCGCGTGTGTTGGATCATTTAGCTCCCTTCAAAATGGTTGAGCTGAATGGTGCTGATCCACGCGTCATGTTCGTGAACGGGCGCCGTCAGTAGAGACTGGTCATCTCTTAGCTGCCACGGCTTATTTTAACTTTAATTTTTGAATTGCTTTTGTTTTTGTTGTAATCTTTTCATTACGGACGCTTTTACGTTTTGCATCGTTCTCACATGTATAATTTCAAAATGAATGATGTAAACAATATTTTGTAACCATAATACGTTGATTTAAAAGAGTGTCCTTGGAGTTTCTTGCCCGTTCTTCTCCATAGGTACCTACTAGGCTTTGGAATGGGCAACTAGCTTCATCTTTCTGACTGACTGACCGAACCCTTGACAATTCAAAAGTGCCTGTAATTGGTTTATTTGAAATAAATGCTTTAAGTTTGAGTTTTATGAAGTATTGTTATGCATATATTTTGCATTATTTTACGCAAATATTATTGTTATGATGTTAAGGTAAATTCGCTGTAGTTTGATGTTACATTTTTTAATACAAAATGTTTTGAAAGAGCCAATTGTCGAGTCTATGAAAGAGCCGGCTCTTTCATGGCACAACAATTGGCTTTTTCAATATACTACTAGCTTTTAGTTTAACATCGCCGTGTTTGTTATATTTATTTAATACTGTTAATCTTTCAGATTAAAAATCATGACTTGGCGACCCTCAGCACCGAAAAAGTGGGCCTTTGCCGTTTTTTCTTTAACTGCAGTAATATCTGTACGAGAAGTGATTGCGGGAAATCAATCCTCAAATAAAACGGCATTATCATTTGTTATATCAAGGGCCTATTTGGCGAAAATTATTAAGAAGGCTAAGAATTCTGAGGAGGAGTATGTGCATTGCCCAAATATAGGTAACAAACGCATTTTTTCTAAAATTCAAGAAGTTTCATATCTAAAATGTGCCACGGTTTGATGAAAAAACTAACAAGAGAATTTAGCTTTCCTTTCCAGTATGCAGAGGCAAATGCTATCTGTCCAGAAAAATGTAATACTGTCAAAGTTGCATTGGCACAGAAAAAAAAATTACTACACAACAAAATATCAGAAAATTAAATTCTAAAAAACAGGAGGATTCCAGTGACACTAGCGCCAAAATGTCTTTGCACGATGATACATCATTAACACGCTCAGATGATGAAATATTTTTATTAGAAATAAAAAAACAGAATATTAGTTTACAGCAAGATAAAAAAATATTGTATTGTGTGTAATGGACACTATTCCAAGAGCAAAGAAGAATGGTACCAGTGCAAAATATGTGGAGGATGGACTCATGAGTCCTGTGGTAACAAAGAAATGATCAATTTCTTCTGCCAAAAATATTTTTGATTGTTATATCAGAGTTTTTACATTATTTCAGACTGATTTTCACAACAGTATTGTTAATGATTAAGATTATTTTAAGATGATTATTTGAGACTGATTAAAAGCTGTGATTTTCACTTATGTTTAATTTTGATTAGATTTTAGTGTCTATTAAGAAATTTTAATTGTTAAAAACTATTTTGTTTTGAACAAAGTGGAATCTGGCTCTTTCATAGCACACGGTAGCTCTTTCATTGACAGGGTGTTTTGAAAGAGCCGATTTCCCATTTTTTTTAAAGTGCTTATATATCAGAGTTCTTACATTATTACCATTTTTTTTTTAATTTCATTAGCATAACTATTAAACTGATTATTGAAAAAAAGTATTTTTATTTAAAAACAATCAGCCTAAAATGATTATTTTTTATACTTTTTAAAACTGGCTCTTTCATGCACACTCTCCCCTAGCATTGTTAAATGCAAAAAATACGTTTTGATAACACTTCCACTTAATCTTTACACTTTACTGTTCATCATCGTAAATAAATATCATGGTTAGACTGACTTTTTTTTTATTAATTAGTAATAAATACGAAGCTAAATGTTTACGTGACGGCAGCGCCATCTGTTCCTCAAGACGACAAGAGTTAGATATGCCGAGGTTGGGTTCGTTTTGTTAGTTATGATGAGATCTTACTTTTGGACTTGGTGGAGTCACCTGAAGGTGTACCTCGGTGACTGCTACTGGAACTTCTAGACGACAAGATAGTTGTTAGTAGATTAGATATGCCGAGTTTGGGCTCGTTTTGTTAGTTATGATCAGAGATAACCTCTGGACTTGATAAGAGTTTGGTGATTGAACAATAGTTTAGGCAATAAAAGGAAAGCACCGACAAAAATTTAAACTAAATCAATTCTTCATTTTTTAAATATTTGTTTGTAAATGTGAGGAATGAACCCGTAACTCCATATTTCTTGCCTGTCTTGGGTCAATCAATTCTGGAAGGAGACAATTTTTGTAGAACAGACTCACAATTTTGGAATTCGATTCCAAAATTGTGAGTCTTTTCCGATTAATTCATATTTTACCAGGGCCCGTCCAAATGGAAAACACGCATGTTTCTTGTCCAGTAATATGCAGCTGCCCTTGTATTTGATAATACCATTCATGGTTTTTATTGATTTTGAAAGTAATATTAGTGGGCAACTAAAAATTAACTTTTTTTTGTAAAATTGCGTCGTTTGGATCCATTCCATATGCCGAAGATGGACATTTTATTTCGATGATACCAAGCTTGCATTTCCCGTCAGGGCTTGCTCCTAGAAACGGAAATTCTAGATTTACACCCATGATGAAAAGTTGGCAAATCTCATTAGCGCCATCTTGGATTTCGATTTTGACCCGGTAATCGTTATTGGCGACCCCGAAAACCATGAAAATGACACCCATGATGAAAAGTTGGCAAATCTCATCTGCGCCATCTTGGATTTCGATTTTGACTCGGTATTCGTTATTGGCGACCCCGAAAACCATAAAAATGACACCCATGATGAAAAGTTAGCAAATCTCATCTGCGCCATCTTGGATTTCGATTTTGATTTCGATTTTGACCCGGTAATCGTTATTGGCGACCCCGAAAACCATGAAAATGACACCCATGCTGAAAAGTTGGCAAATCTCGTCTGCGCTATCTTTTTTTTTTTTTTTTTTTGGGTGGGAAATCATCAAATAACTTCTCCCGCTCTGGGCGGAGCGGGAGGATGTGTCAGACTCTTACTGACTAAAACCCACCCGTATTCCTTCCTGTTGCCTGTGTTGCGGGGGCCTCGGTGACCCATAAGTACCTTCCCGCGACCCCGGCAGGCATCGGCCCTAGTGGACCCCTACTTTGTGCTGACGACATCTCTTTGAGGCGCGCGTGGAATACGACGCGCCGTCGACCCGGGCCTGGTCCTTACCGGACGGTGAGCTACCCATTGCTCACCGTCCGCAAGCCCGCGCCTACGGTGGCCTGAAATCCGCCCGGGATTCCTGACGCCCTGGGCGTCTCCTGCGGCGGCTAGGGGCGAGAGGGCGCGAAACTTGCCTTTCCCTCAACCGTCCCGCCTCCTCTTTCGCGAGCATTACTGCTTCGCAGAAGGAGGTGACGGCTGTCCATGCCCTCTCGCTCCGTACCATGGCCTGAACCAGGGCCGGACGCGAGAGGTCTCTGCCGCCGATCGCCTCCACGAGGACACGGCGGTGCTCTGCCCAAGCCGGGCAGACCTCCACCGTATGCTCCACCGTGTCCTCCGGGCGATCCACACAGTGGTGACACCCGGACGTTTCCTCCCGCCTTATCCGACACAGGAACCTCCCGAAGCTGCCGTGTCCGGTGAGGACCTGCGTCAGGCGGAAGGTGAGGACGCCGTGGCGCCTCTCCAGCCACTCCTCAAAGAGGGGACTTATCGCCGCAATCGTGGCGTGCCCAACACTGGGTTGCGACAACCGTACTTTCCATGACGCCATGAGATCCCGCCGGAGCTCCGTCCGCTGTGCCACGATTTCTCGCGGCAACGGACTTACGCCCCGGCGTTTCGCCTCCTCGCGCCACTCCCATACGTGCGCGAGGACTTTTGCCTCCAGATCCCATGGCGGGTCTGCGCTATCTTGGATTTCGATTTTGACCCGGTAATCGTTATTGGCGACCCCGAAAACCATGAAAATGACACCCGTGACGAAAAGACAGAAAATTTCATTGGCGCCATCTTGGATTTTGAACTCATATTCGAACATGATTTATATCCCTACTTTTAGTAAAAAAAAACAGAAACAAAATTATTTGAAAATTTTATCTTGTCAATTTGCCTCCGCTTACAGAATACTTAAAGTATAAAAAACTATTGTGAAGTTTTTAAAAATATTTGTGTTTGTACAGGGATCTTTTCGAGCACGAGATGCTATTACAACCGACGCAGTGAGCACTCACGACGGCGGCCGAGCGCCGACTGACCCTTTCTCGTTAGAACTTTTATGCAATACTCCAGACAGTGACAAAATAAAATAACCCTTATAACCACACGTTAAGATTCATGCGTAAGAGCAAATTATGTGAAAAATTATACGGTTCGTTTTTATTTTTTTCTAAGATTATTTATAACATTTTCATGAAGATTTTGTCCATGATTTTGAAAACATTATATCTGCTTACCCGCTTATAGCAGAAAAAATATCCTGAATGAAGCCCCAAATCGACAATTTTGTGTGAAGAGGTAATGTAAAATCGTTTTTAAGATATCAAATACCAAAAGTTCAAACCAAAAATTGTCCACTATTTGGAGATAAAGAAGTAATTAATCTATTTGTGGCAATTGTTAGTTTTGTTTGATTTAGTTCCATTTCATCGCAAACTCTACCGAAATATAGCTTATTTTTGTCGGATTTGAGAACGCGTCCTTTCATTTGCCGGGGTCATGTGGAAGTTCGAAAGGGTTACCGAGGCCCCTGACAACACAGGCAACGGAAGGAATACGGGTGGGTTTTAGTCAGTAAGAGTCTGACCCACCCTCCCGCGCCGCCCAGAGCGGGAGATCCTCAAAAAAAAAGACCTTTCATTTGACACCAAACACAATATATTAATCTTACGTAACACTTTACGTCCACTATAAGCCGCTATGTTGGATTTTATGGGACGTAATATAACCTGCTGAACAACATGGTGCTTCCAACTATATATCGTTTGTTAAAATACGACGAATGAAGGAACAGATGAGCATTCATAAACACATTTATACACAATCTGTTAAAAGCCCCTTTGACTTTGCTGTAGTCGGCTAAAACATTATATTTCTAACGTGTTCTTTAAAAGTTTCGAGAGTGTCTCTTTATTGTTTTACTTGTAAGTCCTTCATTCTGAAACAGATAGGAATGTATGTTAATGAACTTGTGGGTAGTATCCAGCAGTGTGTCTGGTGTGATCCGCCCCTAAGATCAAGGTATATCTACAATTGCTCATGGACATAGGTACCTACTGAACGTATGTAAGTACAGTGTTATCTCAAATATTACTCTCATTTAATGAGAACGGATCACGTCTGTACAGGTAACAGCGTCCTCAGTAAATGTCAGAAGGTCAGAGCTCAAAGCCTACAAGTTAAAGTCATTAATTAACGAATTCATTAGGAAGTTGTCTCGTCCAAGCGCGCGCCAACTGCCAGGGTTCGGGAATATATTGATATTATAATAATATTGTGTGAGTAGCTGTGTCTGTGTCACGGCACCAAATATTGATATTAATAATATTGTGTGAATAGCTGCGACAGTGTCGCGGCACCAAATATTACCACGGGTGAAACGTGGTCTTCATGTGTCTCGTGCACAACTTTACCAAGGTGCGACATCATGAGCATTATTTGCCCACATCACCTAATCTTTAAGGTTGAATATATCAACGAAATTTTAGGATATACGAGTATTTACAGTGTTTTTTTTTCACGTGGTGAATATATTTTAGCTTATTCCACACAAACAGCATTTAGTTCTATTAAATACTTTGAAACGTGACGTACTAATTTCATGAGAAACGTTTTGCCATCCCGCACTACATTGGTATAGCATATTTACAGTAATTCAAAACTCAACTAGTTTGATTAACCTTTTCGTAACAGTAGGAACCTTTTGTGTCTGACTTAATCTTAATTAATAGGAAATAATCACTACATGGTGGATATCTTTAAACGTAAAATAGTAATAACACTTAATATAAAGATTTCATGTCACTAGGCTGTTTTCTACAAATAATAAAGTTTCGGTCACATTATTAATACATTATTACACTTTTCATCTTCTGATGAACATGAAAAGTTTTAAATACTTTCTCGATTTTTCAATTTTCGTAACTTATATCGATATAAACGTGCGCGCACGCGTCGATGTTATACAGCACTAAGCAGTATATTATAGTGTATTATTTATACAGCTGTAAGTTTCCCAAATAGAATAAAATAAAATAAATAAATACACCAAGCAAGACGGCAGAGCGAGCACCGCGACCACCACACAGTGCGGCATGAGGTGCTTGTCCGTGTCAATACTCCTCATGCCGCACACAACGCAAAATATTATACTTCTGTGCGTCATGAACATTATATGGCCATGCAATTTTTTTAACAAAATAAATTTAATTTCAAAACCTATCCACAATTATACATTTGTCTCTTTTGTACTCATGGAATAGAGAAACCCCCGCCGCACCACAGTGAGAACAACGATTTTAGGCACCGCACTCTAGTAAAGTCGAGTGTGGCCGCATACTGTTCAAGACGCATGGAACGTGTTAAATAGATTATGGAATTATACGGTGTTTCATTATTTAAATATTTTTGCTTAACTACTGGAATCACTGAGTTTGGTAGGTCCCTCAATGGACCGGTCGCAGTTAGAGTCAACGACGAGTAGTGAATGTCTTTCGGCTGAAATGATGATGATTATTATCTTATTATCTACTAAATACAACAAGCTTCGATAGCAAGCAGACGCCGTCCGTTGTCGCGTCAACTTGACAACTGTTCCCACTAGCTACGGTTTTCATTTAGAAATTCAGTCCGCGGCGGGGGGTGGCGTCTCTTGCTGTCGTTAATCTCAGTTAGAAGACGATTCCGCCCGGCTGGCTTGTTTGTCTCACTAACTCTACTAAGATGACCACGTGCATCGAGTTGCGGAGACACAACCTAAGTACACAGACCGTCACAGACCTCTGTTCTAGTCGCTGTTCATAAACATGGAACCGCTGCACAACGAGTGACGTCACGCGTACGTACGCCCTCCGACTGGAAGTAACCAATGTTTCAATATGTTACCGAAACTTAATCGTAACGTAATCTTATTTACCGTGATTTGCGTTTAAATTACTGCGGCTCAACGATACGCCACCACCTCAAGTTTGTGTGCCTCATTGCGTGCGTGAGCTGTTGCCGTACCCTGCTCCCCATAGTTGCTATCTATGTGGCGACATGTCATAAGTCATAACCTTATCACTTAATTTCCGGCATAACAAATTCCCTAAACCATCATTCAAATGAACACCACATCCAAATTGTTTGATTCTACTTATAGATATAATATGTAAATAAGATAACCACAACAGGGTAAGTCATTATAAGGGTTCCGTAGCCAAATGACAAAAAAGGAACCTTAATAAGTTCATTCCGTCCGTCCGTCTGTTACAGGCATTTTACTCTTTTACTTACAATTATACAAGGTGGAATTAAAATGAATGATAACTTGAAAAGCGGTCATTGTACTCATAATTATGAACTATTTTTACATTGGGACCAAAAATGAAATAGCGAAAAAGATACCTGCTCCATACATTTATATTCGCATTATAACTGGACACACACAATGTCGGAAACAGTTGATTATTATTTCGCGGAATTAGTGTCCGTAGGCCGTATATTATTTAATTGAATAATTGACCGTAGCAGCCGGCTATGCCAGATTGACCGTAGCAGCCGGCTACGCCAGATTGACCGTAGCAGCCGGCTACGCCAGATTGACCGTAGCAGCCGGCTACGCCAAATTGCTACGAGACTCGCTGCGGAATTATAAAAAGCAAAGTTTGAAAAGGTTAACTTATTAATGGCCCACTGCGTCGGCGCCAGCTGACCGCGTCACAGTAACCTGTAGGATGCGGTGGGCTCCACGTCACTCGACATACGTCGTATCTATCACAAATAAGTAACACAAGTGGCCCCGGCGCGCGCCGCTCTCTTGTAATTACAATAGAAATCAGTAAGCAATATAAAACATGCGGCGAGCCGGTAATAACAGCTCCATTTCATTACCTCCAGTATTTAGCCCACCCAACCCTTAAACAGAAAGATAAACAGGATTTACCTTTTTGCTTCAGCGCGTCATATGAAAACGATCCTAATGAAATTCATAATGAAATTCCGGCAAAACAGACATATTGAAAATATGTCTGTTTTGCCGGAATATGTATAATATTGATATACATATATACTGATTAATAGTAATAATATACTGGATAATTTACTGGTGGAGGAGTTGTGCAGAAGTGAAGTGAGCGCCGTGCGGCGCGGCGCAGTGGGCTGAGGTGCGGTGCAAACGCCAAATCACCAACATTAAATCATCGAACACCAATATTGGTCGAACAATATTATCCAAATGTCTAAATAGTGGAATGTTCATTTTGTTGACGAGTTTAAAATCGAACACTCAATACATCGAGTGTTCAAAATATCGAATATTTATTTAATCGACGGTAATTTCGGCGGCGCGGTGCGGTGCGGGGTGACAACCGCCGAAACTTCTCTCATCTCTTAATCCGCTTTAACTATCTAATTAATGCTCGTTTAGCGTGATTACGAACTCTATTACGGTGCAGCCGCACACGCCCCGCGCTGAGCCTCACTCGGGCTTTCACTCGGCTAATATTAGTATTGGCACAAAGATACTGAGCTCGGAAACACCCACGGTCTGCTAATTGTTTGGTGAGTGAACGGAACCCAACAAGCCTTCTGCTAGAGCACCTGTGTGAGCCTGAGGCGGGCGTCGGCTTGGCCCGGTCCGTGTGCGGTGCAGCCAGCGTATTGACAACTATAGTTTCTATGTATTTTTTGCACTTTGCAATCCCGTGTCTTCAAATCTTTCTAATGCCATCTTTATACTACTAAAATTAACGTGAAAATAAGTATTAGGTCGATTGTGTCCAAAGGATGAAAATGATTGTTCTTCATAAGAGCCAATCGTCGACCGTCACTGGATAAGCCGCGGTCGTCAGCGGCCAGGCGCGGTCCGGCGCGGTCCGACGCGGGAAGGCGCGGGCAGACGCGGACAGGCGCGTGCTGGCGCGAGCAGGCGTGGGCTGGCGCAGGCGGCCTGAGGGCAGGTAGAAGGACCGCGCCGGTACAACTATGGATTGTAATACGGTATGATTTTCAATTCGGTCGGATCCAGCCGCATTGATACTTTTTTAATACGTCCATTTTATTCATGTATAAATCGGCTAGGAGTAAATAGGTAGATAGAACGGATATTATTCCAAATTGACGAATTGAACGTTTGTGTTAGTGCTAGGGGCGAACTAGTGATCATTTATTTATTTTATTTTAAAAGTTACTGCCTTGTTGGCCTAGTGGTAGCAAGCGCAACTGCTAAGCATGAGGTCCTGGGTTCAATTCCCAGGTCGAGAAAATTGTTATTGGATTTTACGATCTGGTATTTCTCAGTAGCAGCCCGGAGTTTGGATTTTTACCCGGTTGATGACAATAAGCTCGCCCCCTAGTACATGGGACTTAAACATAACTGGCGAAATGTGGGTGTAGTATAGGTACACCTCTGCCTTATCCTTCGGGAATACAGGCGTGATGTTATGTTAATTTGTATTTTTTGGAAAGCTTGCAGCTATGGCATGCACTTACATGTAAAATTCGGGCATGCAAATATGCGCCCTATTTGATTATTCGGATAATTCGGATACTTCCAGAATTCTATCCGAATATAACCGGATAATATAGATATTTTGGATAATACTGTAATCGTGCTTTAACATAATTATCATACTTATGTTTGCTTACGAATCATACAATTGAAAAACGTTTTTAAACCACAAGCCTGGAAGCAGACCCCAACATACCTAGTTGGGAAAAGTATCGGCAGATGATGAAATGTTGAAAGGTATATCTTCTTTAGTATAATAAATCACTAAAAAAGTTCTAAATGTACCTACTTTAAAACATTGAAATAGAATTTTACAAATTAGTAACATTCTATTATGATATTAAATTGTATGAAAGACTTCAGTTTCATTTTCAAATTACGTGAATGCTCCTAACTAACTGTGTTCAAAATAGTATAGAAGATTCGTTTTTTTCCTTAAGTTTATTCTATTAAGGTGATCGTCTACTGTCTAGCATTACATTTTCACTCGTTATTCTGTAATTTTACTTATTCTTTCGTATTTTATCATTTCTAACCCAGGGTGTCCTATTGGTATCACGCCTTGTGATACGCGCCCGCGCGTCCCGCTAACCGTATACGAACAGTGAGGGTTCCGTGTTAAAAAAATCTTTAAATTACAAATATGAGTAGTTAGCAATAAAACATAAACAAACTGAAAGTGAAACGTGTGAGTCTGAATGCTAATAAAACGGTATCTTGCTAAAGTTAGTGATGTATGATTAAACAGCAAAAAAACCAAAAATCAAAATCCACTACAAGACTCGTAAACTAGTGACTCAGTGACTCATAGTCAAAGTGTGCGCGAACTCGTTACCTTAAATGGTCATTAGCGATCGCAATTCGATGAGCAATTACTCCACCCGACGAAGGATCTCGATTTTTGGAGTTAAGTACTCGTAGCGCCGTAGCTCAGCGGTTAAGCGACGCGCATGGTATTAAAGAGAGTGCGCGTTCTAAGTCAAGTTATTAAGAGAGGAGATACAAAATCTGGCAAAACAGTTAGAGAGCGCCCATAGAGAAATAGAACTATTATCGGTTGAAAATAGTACACTAAAGCTTGAAAATAATAATTTGATAAGAAAAAATAACGTGTATAAAAAGTAGCCACAAATAGTCCAATTAAATCAAGCCAATTTTGGCAAACCCACAGGAACTGTAAAACAAAACAGACACAAACGGATATTCTAGAACGTGAAAGAACTGATATAACTACTGACACAGAAAATCAACAAAATACTACCAAAAATGAACAGGGGACAAAAACACACACATAATGCAGACATAAAAGAAATAAAGAATTCTATAGGAACCAAATCCAAAACTCAGACCGAGATTCACCCTCCACGACAACTTAAACAAAACAAATTGTGCATTCTCCGTGCGAATGAACAAAACAGGATCCTGTCTATAGTAGAAGAAACGTTTAAGAAACAATTTAATTTCTGTCACTGTGACTGTTCCTAAGTTACCCTAGGCTGAAAAAAATTTCGTTTTCCCTAATTCTGTTGATATGACTGTTTGGGACGGTTCCCCCTCTTGGAGAAGAGTCGCACCCCGCCGCCGTGCGACTCTGTAGAGCTCGTCTCTAGACTGGTCACTCTCCCACCGACAGAGATTAAATGAATTCCAAATATGAAGAAGTTCAACGCCTTGTCTTTTGTCTTGTTGTGTTAATAGAGCAAGGAAAGGATTGAAATAAATAGTAAATAAGATTTAGGAATTCATAGTTATGAAGTTGGATGTGGTTTTAGAAATACAGTACATAATAAAGGTATGCTAAGTATATTATTATATAGATTTATGAGTAACTCTCACGCTAGCGTAAAAGGTATTTGGTCAGGCATTACTCACCCGATACCTCACATCTGTATTTGGAGTACTCAGAGCAACACTTCTATAAAGTGACGCAAGCGGCTTTTCAGCGGCATTACATATGCATCATGCTCTTTTGGAGACATGGTCCCTAGCAGTTCTTTCAAACTGATAAGCGTGACGAAGTGGCTTTCCCTGCGGCAACCGTGCGAACCGTCCTTGCTTACAACGGGGCGGCTAGTTCTAGCGGCATTGCGTCGGCATCATGCTCTTAAGGAGACATGGTCCCTATCAGTCCTTGGACTGGATATGAGATAGATGTGGTTTCCCGAACCCCTGGAAGTTCACCCTTTGCACAACAAACATATCTGCAAGACACGTGTTCATATCAGTCTAAACGAATTATTGGTTTGTTATACAGAATACAACATTCAAGAATTACTAGATAATAAGAGTTGAGAATCGAAACTCAAGAATTATTAATTAATAGAGCTGTGGATCAACTCTGTTAAAGATCTATAGACAGCCCCAAAGCGCCCACCCTTCATCACTTCCTAGTGCTTGAGCTGGGGAGAAGAAGTGACGCAACAAACTCCCCAGCAACACGTCTCTGTCTGTTTAGTTACAAGAACTTTAATTACACTATCAGACTAGAATAAATATTATATATATTTATTTATTTATTTAGATTTACCAACGTTCATAAACACTACAGAAAATACAGGAAGCAACAGAAAATAAAGAACTAAATGTAACAAACAATTATACCTAGGTAAATACAGCATTTTCTTATTATTACCTACTAGATGAACAATCTTAAAATAAGCAGTTAAATCATTTGTATATGACAGAGAAGGTACGTCTCTCTGACATTTATATAAAAAAACAAAGAGAGCTACTGCCATCTCATATGTTATTAATTAAAAAAATAAAATAAAGAGAAAATAATAAAAATAATGAAACATTGAGCGTTTTAAAATTGCTATTACTTGCGACACAAATGATCAAGATGTTGAGATCGGAACCGACCAAGTGAGCCCGTGTGTACATCTACTAGATTACTGCACTCGTTCATGAGCTTACACATTCTTGGCAGTGGTGAATTTGTTTCGTACACGGTTCTTCGGCGCGGGGGACAGAAAGGGGTGATACGACTACGGGGATATCTAGCAGGGACCCTGTAATTAATCCTACTCAGGAATTTAGGACAGTCTATCATATTATTCAAAATTTTGTACATGAAAAGACAATCCGACAATTCTCTTCGACTAGACAAGGAAGTCATGCCAAATTTCGTCAATTTATCCGTGTAAGACGCTCTTTTCTTTACTCTACCTGAACTATGTACTAAGTGCCACATGAACCGTTTCTGTATCCTTTCCAGTCGAAGCAAATGTGTTGCATAATGTAGCCTCCATACCACGCTGCAATATTATAATGAAAGGCTCATCCAGTCGCTCCAACAAACACACACACTGTACATTAGGTACCAAATTAGTCTAATCTGGGCTTTAATCTAACTATAACTAGCTCAGTAACTAATACTCGCTATCTTGCGACAGCCCACTCGGACATGGCCCTTGGTATTCACCAAGCCTCCTAACTTAACTCACCTAGACTTCAACGTCTGTATCTTTCCGTAGTCTTAAATCGTCTTGTTGCATTCGTCTTGGATAGTTAGGACAAGGAGGGATTACAAGTAAACAATGTCAATATAAAATAAGGTTGGGAATTCCCAGGTTATGGAAAGGAATCCAATTTATCTACTTTTCTTTTCATTATGAAAGTTAGAGGACATGTCAATAATATAAAAGGGTAGGTATGTGACACGTAACGCTTGCGTTGGGGAATACGAATACATTACTCTAAGTTACGTTAATGGATGTCTTTACAATAACTACAGACCCACCCCAAGTGACCTGGGACTGCTTTACAGCAGCTGACAGCTTCATGCGTCTATTGTTAGACCTGAACGCATAGGACCACTAAGAACACTGCTACGATTCTAACAAGCCACGTTCCCTAAGCTCTAGTCATGTCTTACTCAATCCTAAGGCAGAGTACTGCAAAGTTCAACTGTCATTGAGCGAGACACGTTCCAGTAATCACCTGGAGTGTGAAAATCGGCATTCTTAATGTAATGGACCCCTTATAACGGCCTACTCACCCGTTACTAAGACAATTATATACAAAACTTGCACAAGCGTACCGCATCGTCAGTCGGTAGTAGAATTCATTACGATTGCTCCTACTATACGCCGAAGTGGTTATTCCAAATCGTCACTTCTCATTATCTTAACATTCCCCATTTAGAGGATGCTTTCAATGTAATCGGCTACCGTGAAACTGTGTCAAGCAACGGAGCGTTTCTATCTTGGCATCCAAATGTCGTGTCTCGCTAATGATAATTTGTGAGAGGCCCGAAAGCCGGATGTGGTTTAACGAGACACAATTCCTAGCATTCCTTAGAACGAACTACCAATCCAGTTTGTGTATTTTTGTGAAGCCTAACCCCTTTGCCTGGAAATGTACATACATCAAGAGCAATGTAAAATATCCTGCAGTTAGTCAGTCCATAAGGATAAGGTAACCATCACTAGCACTTGGTTGGTTTGTGTTTGTAGACAACTACAAAGTAGCATTATAGCTCAAATTGGCCCTAACGAGTTGCGAGTATTAATTCGGTTCAGCCATCCATAAGCGGTGTGACTGCCGTAAGTGTGATGTCTTGGTTGTGGTTGTCTATAGTCTGTTGGTAGAGTAGTCTACCGTCTCTTGGTAAATGTCACACCCAATGGAAGGCTTTCTCCGAGTCCCTAGAACAAAACGCTGGTGTAGGATACCTCGGTTGTCATAGAAAGGAATAAGGAGGAATAGAATAGAACACTCACCCAATAGTTCACAGATACACTCACTGAGATTCGCGCGCCTTACATACAACTTACATTATACTTGACTAATATAACCTAGTCTAAATATACACTTATTATTACTATTTAACGTATTAATTAAACTGATAACACTCTCGCTATCGCGATCTCTCCAAAGTGACATTGTGTCATTATTATCGACCTAGTTCTATCTCTCCTAGCCAAGCCTAATTTGACCGCTCTTTGTCATCGTCTTAAACGAACTCCCTAACTTAACTAGCCGAGCTATCTCGTCCGTCCGCCCCGGTGGCTCAATACTGACTCCCCTCAGCCCTACCCTTTTCTCTTCTTTCCATCTCCAAAAACTCCGCACGCCCACGCGCAGCTTAAAACGCTTTTTGTTTATTTCTTTATTGTTTCTCAATTGACTGTAAGGGTCGGGTCTCGGGCCACATTTACGATAACCAGATGTGGCTGTAAATGGCGGCAATTGTGTGTTGCTAATCCATGATTCTTAGAATTTGTAGAAAGTGCCCGAGTGTTTCCCATAAAATATAAATGGAATGTATTTCTAAGGGGTTTTACAATAAAAAAAAACATCCTATTTCTTTGGGAAATATGATGTTTTATTATTAATTACGGTAACATGTCGAGCTGTCAGACCATAAAATTGAGATTTAATGTATTTGTAAGAGCCCGATATCGTGAGACAATGTTAAAATAAGAATTTAGAATAAAATATTTTGTTATTAATTAGGAGACATATCACTATGTAACAACAGAATGCGCTAAATGTGACATCCTGCAGGGGATAAACACAAAACTTACGGATTACTCGATGAGTGACTACTGTGTGTTTTTAATTGGTGAACAAGAATTTAAAATACCTAAAAATTACTCTGAACTCATATTAGACATAAGGAAGACTCTTAGTGAAATAACTCAGACTAATATTATTATCTGTCTACCCACATATAAATATAATATGAACTCAAATACGAGTATGTATAATTGGCGACTCATGAACTTTAACTATTCTTTATGTCAAGATATCTGGACACACAAACATGCGTATACATGTATTAGATTTAAATGCAAATGTTGACTATGATTATAATACATTCTTCAGGTAGTCTGGCAAACTAAATAATTATGGGTTCCATTCCATTTTTGTTGATCTTCTAGTGTTAATTAATGACATTCAATGCATCAACATTTATATAATATGACTGTATATACTCCACTAATAACATTAATGTCCCACAATCCCACACACGTATTAGAAACACAAAAGCAGTTTAATCGTCACTAAAAGCCTTTACGTGATGCATCAAAACATTGCGGGACTTTTAAATAAGGTTGATGCTCTAAATGTTTGCCTAGATGAATTGTCAGAAAAGGACATTAACGTTGAAGCGCTGTGTGCTACCGAACACTTCATGATGTCAGGGTACGAAAGACATTTAAATATCCCCAATTACTCTTTAGCATAATTTTTCTGTAGGAAACAAAGTAAACGAGGTGGGGCTTGTATTTTGATACGAAACGGGCATCAGTGGAGAGAAGTTCTACATATAGCTGGGGAATCTATAACTGGTGTAGTTGAATGTTGCGGTGTGGAGCTCATACAACATAATTTGATTATTTTATGTGTCTATAGAGTACCGAATCGAAATAACCCAAATGTATTCTATGAAACCATAGAAAAAATATGTAAAAAAACATGTAAAAAAAGTATGAGCACTAAAAAGCATGAGTATTTAATAGCGGGAGATTTTAACATTGATATAATGTAGAAAAACAATTTTGTGTGTCACTACCGTCACTTTAAAAACTGATGGTAAATTATGATAGACTATCACGGTAATGACATTTTATGTTATTTTGATTTCAAAATCAATTATATTAAGGGCTATTTGTATAAATATTACTCTCGTAATAATACTCATCAAGACAAACATTTCAGAGGTACATTAAAAATATTAATCGTGTGACTTACCTAAAATTTCTCAAATACGGTGAAGACCACTAAACCGGCACAAAGATAATTTTTGATAACAATTACGTATGTATTTTTTTTAATTTACAAATTATGAATACTAAATTGTTAAGAAATCGCGTTAAGGACATCGACGGTAAGGGCATTTGTGAGTATTTTTCATTTGTTATTACTTTCGTTTTTATGCCTACGTTTTTTTTTGTTGGATACACCTTGCTAAATGTCTTCAAATCAACCAACTTTAATCGAATCTCCCTAAATGTTAGTAACTTTTTTTTATGCAAACGGACATGTGATTGGTACGAAATCAGAGAACCCACCAGGTACCTATGGAGAAGAACGGGCGAGAAACTCCATGGACACACTTTTAAATTATATTGATACATAAAGATTAGTACAAAAATAATGTTGAAATTATAACTTAATGTGAGGACGATGTTAAATAAAAAACGCGTCCATAGTAGCAAAATAAACAAAAACAAATTCTTAATAAGATAATTACAAATAAGCCGAGGAAGCTAAGAGGTGACCAGTCCCAACTGACGGCGCCGTTCACGAGCATGACGCATGGATCAGCACCATTCAGCTCAACTATTTTGAACGGAGCTAAATGATCCAACACACGCGCCACCATCAGCGAGACATCTGAGTGAGCATGACATACTCTCAGCCGCCAGGGCCCATTCAAGTCAATTAAATATTAACCGGTAAATGGTAGCTCTATAATTATACATAGTACTCACACCTGTGCAAGGCAATTATACAATACAAAGTAGATTGAATTTATACAATGCAAAGATAGTCTTACAATGTTCAGCTGCTCCAACAGTATTTTCAAATGTTAATTATTCAATTGGTTGTGGTTGTGGAGCAGGACCAGCATTGAGCCAATCATTTTTATCAGCGATGTAATCCCCCAACTTATAATATGCCTGCCTGCATAGTGTGCGTTTTGTACAAGATTTGAATTTCATCTAATTCAGTTGAAGTATGTGGGGTGGAATTTTATTATAATATTTTACATTTTACAGATGTCAAACTGTTGTTCATAATGGATACACATCGAGAACTATGATTACCCCTCAGGGATCGCTTTTGGGACCCTTGTTATTCAACATCTTCATCAATGACGTCTCTTCATGTTTCTCTAACTCAAGAGTTCTTTTGTTTGCGGACGACATGAAGATTTTAAGTGCAATCAGAACTTATGAAGATGCTGAACGTCTCCAGCACGATCTGGACAGATTCCACTCGTAAACCTAAACCTATTCTTTACGATTACAAACTAGCCAGCACTTCAATAGCCAGAGTTAATACGATTAGGGATTTAGGCGTCACTTTTGACTCGAAACTTCTATTTGACAAACACATCGATAATATTATTAAAAAAGCTTCTAAGGCACTAGGTTTCATTTTGAGGATATCGGCCGATTTTTAAAATATCAAAACACTCAAAATTCTTTATTGTGCTTTTGTGCGCAGTCATCTCTAATTCTGTTCACCAGTATGGAATCCTATTTATAATACGTACGTCAATCGCATAGAAGGTATTCAAACTAATTTTTTGAAAAACACCTATTTGCCTAATTATTACAGCCGCTGCAGGAAATTTCACATTCTTCCACTAATTGAGCGCAGAAAAATTGCCGACCGGGTATTCTTGTTCAATTTGGCTAATGGTTCAACCGACTGTTCTGAATTGATGAGCAAAATTGGTCTGCGTGTTCCATCCTTTACCTTAAGGAACCATCAACTACTGTATGTTCCCTCTGTGCAATGTATATATCGACAAAATTCTTATATGATAAGAGTTAACAGGGCATACAACTCGATGTGTCAGAGTGATGATGATCTTGATTTATTCGCCACCAGTGTCCCTAAACTAAAAAAATACTGTGTAAAAACTTCTTTGAAGATCACTAAAACCTGTTCACTCTTTTCTGGATTCTCTCCGAATGCTTAATTATTCTTACTTTCTCTTGTCTGTCTACTGTTTATTGTGCTACCCTAATATTGTCAGTGAAAACAGTTTAATTGGCCTTCTTTCACAAACTGTCCACTATCTTTATACTAGCTGTAAGTTTTCTTAAGAAATAAAATACTGTCCCAAAATTCCTGTCTCTCCGGAGGTGACCTTCCTGTATCGGGTGCATACAGGCACAAAATAAAGATAGGGTTTAGCCCTATATTTATTTTGTGTATTTGGGTAAGCCCAAAGCATCCTGGGACTCACACAAACATAATCTTTCACACATTTCATCATCCGCTCGGAGAGGACAACTCCCACACCCTGTCAGGCCCTGTGTGTCTTTTGAACACCTGACCAGATAGCGGTCATAGAGCCGTGTTCGGATAAGTCCACTGCCTTTCTTTTCGTCTCATTCTCACATAACACATCTATTCTTTTATCTTTCACCATCTTACACACATCCATTTTATCGTTTATACCTCCCTGCACATTCAGCGTAGCTAAGCGACATTCCGCAGCTCGCTTTTCGCCCCGTGAGAACAACTGACGTGGTTTGTGGTGAGCGTCACCGCCGCCTCCGTGTTGCTTATATTATAATTACTGTTCCGTTTATCAATATTCGGATGACACAAGTTTTGCAACTTGTACCCACAGAGATGTAAAAGTATCAGCTCAAAAGTTACAGGAATATTTTACTAGAGCTGGACTAGTTAACGCAATTAAGACCAAAATAATGAATGTCTGCTTCTAGCCATCTCAAGCACATTAGTTCTTTTAAGATAATCGCACACAGTCACAATTGATCAAGTAACACACCACATCTACCCTGGATTAGTTGTACCTATTCAATTATTTTAGTTGGACCTTCACATGGACTCAGTCTGTGACAAGGTGCGAGTTGTACTGGCAAAATTCAACATTTTCAAACCTAAATTCCTGCTCAACATGTAAACTTTAGCGGAACCAATTGTAGCATACGGAATTACGAGTTATGGGTGAAGATTTAAGTCAGCGATGCATAGACCGCGGCCTGATATCAGTACGCGGGCGGCCCGCTAACAAATTAAAAAAATGCGGAAAATAAAAGAAATTTATAAAATAAATGTTGACAATGTTATATACCTAATTACCTACATTATGCGTGCATGTGATCGAAACTATTCGGCTCGGGTAGCACTTGGTAGGGATGCAAGAAGTGCCAAAAAGTATCGATATATTATGTCGTATCGAAATGTATGGAAAAAATATTGATCGATATCGATTTCGATAAATCGAAGAAAAAAACATCGATATACCGATAAACCGGTGAAATTTAAAAAATACTTATACTTTATATTAATTGGTCAAGGACAGCTAATGAGACATAATTGATTTTCTATTGTTTGGCTCCGAATCGGTGTCGCGCGGGGCTTTACTATATAATAAATACTTGTACTTTATGCAATTTTACTGTGTTTATGTTTTATTCATATAAATGGCCAACAAGGAACATCATTTCTGATGTACTAATCATAACCTACTTTTATATGGCTCCGAATTCCAGCGGTTTTAGTAAGTGGCGACGAGTGTTGCTATTGGAAATACGTCGTATTTAATACTTGATATTTTGTATTGATGTATCGAAATAATAGATATCGCCAAAAATATTGATATATCAATGTATTATATATGTCAATATTTTTTTCTACAAGCTTAGCACTTGGGTGAGTTCCGGCGAGCGGGATGGGACGCGGCGCGCAATAAAATTGTCACGGCAATGCAATGCCATGCATCAAACTAAATATTGTAAGTTTTACAAAAAGTTACCTAATTCAATTCTTTTATAACGTTTACTTAATTATTTTTCTTTGGGCCTGGCGGCCCACCTTTGTCTCATAATATGCCCGAGTGGCCCCTATTCTCTATAAGTCTGTGCATCCCTGATTTAAATCATATAAATACTGAATCATTTTCAAAATTGCTGTTAGTCTTTTAAAAGTCATCGTTTTCACCCAGAGATATAAAACACCAATTTAAAAGTAATGCCATTGAACTATTATAAAAAAATATATATCCAGTGCAGCAGACTAGGCTTATTATGGTCATTTTAATTGAACAGTTGACAACAAAAGCATTTACATAAGTGATATGCACATAAAATAATCACAAGAAGTATCACCAAAAACAAACTACCTCAGGCTAAAAATTATCATGGCAGTAAAATTTTTAATTCCCACAATAATCAATGAAATACCTAGACTTATAAAAACAACATAAACTCGAAAATTATACCAAAACACTTAAAGTGTCACTTAAAGTTAATATCAACAGTAAGGCTGCTTGACGCTGGAAAATTGTAACCAGTGAAATTGCACAATAATTTAACATAGTTACAGTTTCCCAGTTATTTTTTCGTGAACATTTTTTTAAATAAATATCTCAAAGAAATGCGACTTTGAACTTCCCGTTTTCGCGAGTTTTCGGGGGCGTCCACCAGGAGGCGCCAAAAATCGTAACATTTTATTTGTACGTACTTGTCATCCTTCTCCCTAGAGTAAATATGTTCTTTGCGCACACGTCACATGCTGTTGGTTTGCCAGACGGCAGCGCGACGGTGCATGTGTCGGCTCAACACTTATGTATAATCACAATACAATTGGGTGCTACTGCCTAGAAGCGGCCACGATGTTAGTAACTACATTTAAAATTCCCAAACTGTGTCTGAAAAACGTGTGCGATATCAAAAGTGTGTTCATAAAACGCATGTTGGACTCTCACTCACTCGTGATACTTAATAACAAAAAGTTTAATTTAGTGAAGTGTTTTTACCGAGCAGGGTCGCCAGGCGGGCATTTAGCGACCGCAAGCGAAGAACTTCGCTCATTGGCTCCGCGCAGCGCACGCATCCGCTGAGGTTACCACCGAGCCCCTTCGCTTCGCTACTAGTGACGGCTACAGCGGAGCATTTCGCTACGTTACGTCATTACAATCATAATAATAAAGTTCGTGTAGTTGGCGGATTCATTGACAATTGACCTACAAACAGGCTATGACTGCAAGGTGCGGCGCGAAATCGACAGTGGCTCGGTGCAGCGCTACACCCACAGTGGTTCGGTGCGGCGCTACACCAACAATGACTTGGTGTGGTGCTACACATATAGTAGTTCGGTGCGCTGCTACACCTACAGTGACTCGGTGTGGCTCTACACCTACAGTGGTTCGGTGCGGCGCTACACTAACAATGGCTGGGTGCAGCCTAGAGTGGCTCGAATGGCTGGATGCAGCGCTACACCGACAATGGCTCGGTGCGGCGCTACACCGACAGTGGCTCGGTGCGGCGTTACACTAACGATGGCCGGGTGCGGCGCTACACAGACAGTGGCTCGGTGGGGCGCTACACCAACAATGGCTGAGTGCGGCGCTACACCAACAATGGCTAAAAGCGGCGTTACACCAACAATGGCTGAGTGCGGCGCTACACCAACAATGGCTGAGTGCGGTGCTACACCGACAGTGGCTCGGTGTCGCGCTACACCAACAATGGCTGAGTGCGGCGCTACACCGACAGTGGCTCGGTGCGGCGTTACACCAACGATGGCCGGATGCGGCGCTACACAGACAGTGGCTCGGTGCGAGAAAGAAAGAGTTGTCGTCAGCACAAGTGTAGGGGTCCACTAGGGCCGATGCCTGCCGGGGTCGAGGGAAGGTACTAAAGGGTTACCGAAGCCCCTGGCAACACAGGCAACGGATGGAATACGGGTGGGTTTTAGTCAGTAAGAGTCTGACACACCCTCCCGCCCCGCCCAGAGCGGGAGAAGTTATTTGATGATTTCCCATCCAAAAAAAAAAGACTGGCCGATAATAAACAAAACTGATTATGAACGAATACACATTATAATTTAAATTGGTTTGAGAACAATATTTTGGTAGGTAGTGTGGGGCTTGTGGCTAAGTAATAAGTAACAGCCGCACGGGTCGATCGACCAGAGTAAGCTACGCTTGCCACGGTTGATCAGTGGATGGGTCCAACATACCATGGGTGTT
This sequence comes from Atethmia centrago, assembly GCA_905333075.3. NCBI lineage: Eukaryota > Metazoa > Arthropoda > Insecta > Lepidoptera > Noctuidae > Atethmia > Atethmia centrago. The sequence continues at coordinate 582,027 of HG995369.1, forward strand.
ACATATCAAGACCCTTCGTGCCTCGGAACGTACGATAAGCCGTTACTCCCGGCTGTTAGAAGCCCGAAAGTCTGACAACCAGTCTTACCAGGGCGTATCGTTTTACCCAGTAACTGGGTTGTGGAGGTCAGATAGGCAGTCGCTCCATGTAAAATGATGGTATTCAAGTGCAGCCGGTTAGACCAGAAGCCGACCCTAGCATGGTTTAGATCAGACGGCAGATGATGACTTAGACTTAGTTTGTTGCTTTTGAAAAAACCTTTTCCCATACAAAGGTTTTTTTTGCGATTTCTGACTTTTGTAGCGAACAGACTTTTTAACGTTTCCCATACAAGTCTGAAAGTTCTTAATTATTTGAGGTCATTTTCTTCTCAGAAATTCGTAAATTACAACCAATAAACTATCTTGTTCTTAAAGCAAATATATTTATAACACGTATTCGTTTTTAACCCTCGACGCAAAAGCGACCAGTGATCAGGGTATGGTGATGGAGCAGGAAAGAGAAATGAGGGTAAGTCAGTAAGTACCTTCACTTCACGGCGAGGCACGTATCGATGGCAGCGTCTGACCTACTAGTCATACATAAAGTTTAAAAAGTAGATAATAAAAGTTAAATTTTAAATTTTAAAAACCCCCGACACTAACAAAAACATCTAAAAAGTAACAAAATAATACGTATTGGGCCCTTTAAGTTAAATATAAATTTGGGTAATATTTTGAGCCAAGCGTCGAGTTGGGGGACAGCTAAAGACAACGTCTAACAGACGAGGCTTATACCTAGCAATAATGAATGTATGCTATTGTAGAAGGAACAGCCGCTGTGAATTCCCTATTGACATACTCGCCGACGATGGCTCAACATATTACCAAACTTTATATTAAATTTAAAGGGCACATCATCATCGGCCTGCCTTTTTCCCAACTATGTTGGGGTCGGCTTCCAGTCTTACCGGATACAGTCTTGTGGATGGGTGACCATGTAAAGATGGTCACCCATCCACGGACCAACCGCGGCAAGCGTAGCTTAACCTGATCGATCGACCCGTGCGGCTGTTATTACTTAGCCACAAGCCCCTCTTAAACTTAAAGGGCCCAATATGTATTATTTTGTTACTTTTTAGATGTCGGGGATTTTTTTTTTTGGTTTTTTTCGGCTAATCTGTCCATCATAAAAAAGTAAGTTGCGTTTCATTCCTATGAAATGGATGAATAATGATTTTTGCGATTTGACTTTTCAAACCTCAGTTGGTTTATTAGTTTTGATCCTTATAAGAAACAGATTCGATTGACATCAAAAAAAGGTTTTGTAATATATGATATGATAACTGCCAATTATCTTGTTGTTCTGCCCTGCTGTTCCCAGTGTTCCCAATGCTGACTGTACATTTTTTCAAAGTCTATGAATGCAGATCTAAATGTCTCAAAAAGTTAAGGAACGTTTAAGGTACCTACTCTTACTGCCCCATCTCAAAAATCCACCCTGTAACATAATAACATCGTAGCAAAGTCAAAATTGTACATTGAATATTTATGAAAAAAAGTAATGGCCAAAATAAAGTCTGGGTTCTAACGCCGAAAATATAGTTTTTAGAATATCTGTCAATAGACAAAGATTCTAAAAATAGAATAGAATAGAATACTCTTTATTATGTACACCATAAAAATTACAGATACAAATGTTGAAATTTTACAAGGGGTGACACAATGGGCGGTCTTATCGCTAAAAGCGATCTTTTACAGACAATCTTTGGATGCATTAAAGGGGGGAGGAGAGACAATACATAATTGATTTTTATTATGTATTGTCTCTCCTCCTATTTTCGGCGACCAACAGGTCTAAACGTATGTTTTAGCACCACGCAAATATTACCGGATCGATTCTGTTCAGATTTTGCATAGTTATTTCTCTCTTATTTTATTTTTCTCTTCTGTTCAGTCTGTAGGCTATAAATTATCACGCCATAAATTATTGCAATGGCGGCTGAATAATATTGCATTATGCTTGTATTCCTCTACAGTTTACCGCAAATTGTAAAAAGACGAGCCAAACGGTTAGAAAATTGCAGATAGTTACAGATTTAACCTTTTAAATGATTATCATCACATACCTTTTTTTTTGTGTGTGGGAAATCATCAAATAACTTCTCCCGCTCTGGGCGGAGCGAGAGGGTGTCTCAGACTCTTAGTGACTAAAACCCACCCGTATTCCTTCCGTTGCCTGCGTTGCCAGGGGTCTCGGTGCTGACGACATCTCTTTGAGGCGCGCGTGGAATACAAGGCGCCGTTGACCCGGGCCTGGTCCTTACCGGACGGTATCCATATGGTTCAGTTATCATACAGATGTCATACATAAATGGTGAAGATGGGTTAAGATGCGACAACTGTCACTTAGCATTTTTATGGCTTGGTTTTTTCTTCGCCTGTAATAAGAAGAGTCATTGCCCTATTGACGGCTGTGATTCCAGTGCCAGGAAGTTGTTGCGATAACTGCATCTTCTTATCGCGATTTCTTGCCATATCTGTAATGGCTGCTGAAATGTCTGCATTCAGCTTTGGTGCTTGTAAAAGAGCACAGTTGGAGGGGACAAGATATTATTTTAATAATTTGTCCTTGGCTTCCTTGAGAAGTCCTTTGTTTAATATGGGTTGCCATCTTTTGTGCCAGATTTCCCCAAACTCGGAGTGTCGTCAGATTGCTCTCCTAATGCAGACAAAATTTCTGGGTCAAGTTCATGTTATGCAATCGAAGGTGCTTCGGTTTCTGGTAATCCTGGATCAGGAACCGGTATCTCGGTAATATCGGTAACCTCTAATGCTGGTGGATTGGCAGATCCGTTTTAGTCCACTTTTTCGGCATCTAATAATAAAATTATTTATTTCACATATTATGTGGGTACTTTGACAAAAATTAACTTCGTTCTATTTCACGGATAGACCCCAGGCTTTGTCTAATGTCGCAATAATGTTAAGCTACCTCGTGTAAGATATGCTTATTTTTTGCTTTTATGTCCTCGTGTTGACTCACGGCCCACCCCCAGGCTTGCCACGTTCGATTTCGAACCAAGTCAACGTTTTTTTTTTTTTATTGTAAAATACCACAAGATCACCAAAATTAATTATTAGGTACTTACCATTATCAGCGTCGTTATTGAAGCTCACATCAGAGTCCGAAGATTCTAAAACTCGCACCACGTGACGACGATTCTGTCGTTTATTTTGTTCGAGTTTACGAATCTTTTTATTATATCGTTCAATTTTATCTTTAGCACTGCGCTTAGGCATTATTGCTATAAAACAACTGATAAATAACCAAATTCAATATTAAAACTGTTAGATTCGAACTGTTGATTATATCGGGGACTGTGATCGCCGATCTCGTGTTATCGTTGCCTCGCACGGAAAAAGAATGAGATTTAATAAGCTGGTCGCAGATGCCAGACAAAAAAAGGGTACTTTAAAAAACCTGCGAAAGTTGCCTTGTAGGTTAGAGGAACTACGTTTTGAATGTTATATCTGAAGAATGAAGCGATGCAATATAATTACGCTTACAAACTCTTAAGTATTAAGATATATATAAGGCACGTTATAAATCATTACATTTCCTGTAAAATTCCCCGTCTCCTGAGGTATCTGTATCGGTTTTATCTCTTTCCACTGATAGGATATTTCAGGGGAAACAGAAAAAACATTGAAATTTTGCACTAGAACGGTTTTGTCCGGTGATTTTCTGGAAAAGTACTGAACCGATTTTCCAACTAATTACAGATACCCCAGACCAGTTTATAGAACTAAAACAATCTAATATTTAAAATATCACAGCTATAAAATACGTTAGTCGTTCGTTTGACTAATGGAGGGGCTTGTGGCTAAGTAATAACAGCCGCACGGGTCGATCGATCAGGTTAAGCTACGCTTGCCGCGGTTGGTCCGTAGATGGGTGACCATCTTTACATACCAAGACCCAAAGAAAGCACGTTAAGCCGTTGGTCCCGGCTGTCATTTGTAGATCTTTGACAGTCGTTACGGGTCGTCAGAAGCTCGAAAATCTGACAACCAGTCTTACCAAGGGGTATCGTGATACCTAGTAATTGGGTTGTGGAGGTCAGATAGGCAGTCGCTTCATGTAAAATACTGGTATTCAGCTGTATCCGGTAAGACTGGAAGGCGACCCCAACATAGTTGGGGAAAGGCTAGGCAGATGATGATTCGTTTGACTAATCGGGATGCCAGCGCCACCAAGCGGCGCTCGACAGAGTCTACAACATAACGATCGACCGGAGTTTAAGTGCAGTTTGTCAGAGGCGGTCAAGGAGTGAACACGTTTAAAAACTATCGCGCGTTCCGTATAGTTGTGTCGTGTAACTACAGTATGTGAATAGCTAGTGTGACTATTTGATCGTAAATTATAATTTGATTTAAACTGCAAACGGTTTTTCTATTGTGCAATAACCAACACTTTCCATTGTACGCCCACAGTTGTTAAAATATGGCTGAAGTTAACGAGCGAGACGTACCTTCTCCGTCACATATATTTAAATTATGGTGATATAGTCCACTTAACTGACGTTTGTAAGTGCCGTACTTACCGTCTTATGTACTAAACACTATTTTAACAATGTTTACATGCTTAAACTAGCACTGTTATCACTTGAATACGTTGTTGTTCGAAAACACTGAATAACACTATGGTGACATACCGTCACGAACACTGAATTTCAACGTCGGCGCGGCGCTGCATCACGACGGTGAGCGACGACCGTAGTCGCAGCGCTCGCCACCGCGACGCTCGCCACCTCGACGCCTTGGCTCCTGGACACTTCGGTAGTGGGACGAGCTTCTTCACCGGATGCTTCAAGCTGCCGCCGGTACACACTGGGCTGAAATCGCGAAGTGTGGACTTAAGGATTGGTTGTACATTTTTGAAATCTATATACTAATACAATATTTTTATGATCCGACGACTTTTTTTGTCCAGCCGTTACTTACAGTTATACTGCTTTCAATATTATATGAAAAAAAATATTAAAATAATAGATGTTTTTGTATGTACGTGCAAAAATATTCCACACCACTCCAGTGACGTCATTTGTTTGTGTCCAAAACACGGCCAAACCGGTTTTCTTATCAGTAGACGCGTAGTAATTAGTGACTTCATGACGTGCACCCATCAGAAGGTAGTAATTATGCAAGTAGTTAGTCACCGAGAGGGTAGGAAACGTCAAACGACAACCTAAATTCGTTGTTATCTACGATTACATACGGACTACCCTGCTAAATTGACTTTTGTGAAGTTACGGTTGACGAGTTTTTGTGAAAATGTTTAATGATTTAGTGACTAACCTTGATACTCGTATGTTCGTGAAGTTAAAAGCAGCTGGGAGTATTAAAGATGATAACTTTGTGTACAATGAAATTAGGTCAAAAACATCTGGTTTAAGCAGTGTTAATGATAAAAAACTGAAGGACTTTTGTGCAAAGTATTGTTTTAATATTTATAAGAAATGGGAAAGTTCTCATCGTAAGGAACAAGTATTCAAAAGCAATTATAGTGAGTGGTTAGAGTCAGAAATATTGTGACCAGATTTTGTGCGAGTTTTGGTGGAAAAAGACGACGAATTAGTTCCCAGTTCATCTACACAAATTGTAGATCCATCTCTAGAGATAGCATCTATTGGCACATCGACCGAAGTAAGTCCTAGAAAACCTTTCACTGAATTAGGTCCTAAGCAAAAAAAGAGACGTGTAGAACATACTCTGACAAGTATGGATTCAGACGAATTATCACATGCATATGTTCCAATGTTAAAAGCAGATGGAAATGACAGTATTGCAGAAATATTAGAGTACTTGCTTAAGAATCTACAAGAAGTGCAGAAAGTGAAAGACTGTCATTTTGTTAAAAAAAAAAAACTGAGTTTGCACCGGATGAAGCTTTAGGCTTGTTTTTGTCACTTAAAATGACGAAATGGCAATATAATACGCTGCGGAAAAGCACCGAAGAAGTAACCACTGTGAACATATTTCCCTCTTAGCACTACAAAATGAAAAACTAAAATGTTATCCACCTAAAACTGCTATTACATTAACAGATACATCAGCTAGAATAGAATTGCAGGCTCTTTTTGACATTACTCTGAAAAGATTTATTAAATCAACCCCAATTGATGAGACGTATAAAGAAATGACACTGATAAGTAAATGGGATTTTGACGGTGCTTCTAATCAAGCCAACTATAAGCAAAAAATGCATTTAGACACCACAGAAGGGACTGATTATGATGATTCTAGTGTTTTTATGGGTAGTTTGATACCTATCAAATTGGTTTATAGAATAGAATAGAATAGAATTTATTTATCCATCTTAGATACAGTACACCAGTAGTAAACATTAAAACGTAGTTATAACTAAAGTACTTACATAGTTTCTAAATTTTTAATGTACCTACACACTAAGTTTATAAGGTACACTTGCACAAAAACACAGTAAAATCAAAACTTAGATAACATACTAACGAAAAAATTATTTATGAAGTCCACAGATTCTTGCGGTGTTGCCTTTAATTTTAATAATTCAATCGGTACCTGCGACTTATTCAATACATTTAAATTACATACACGTTTTATAACATTCCATGTTCTTTTTATGTCATTCCTGTTATTATTTAAATCTGATTTATCGTGATCATTTTTTAAATTGTGGAGAATGTTGTTGCAGTGATTTCTGTAGCGTTTGTAGGTGACTTGCAGATCGTGATCATTTGGTGACTTTAGACATCTTCTATGCAACGCATCTCTAAATCTAATGCAACGCAATAGACCCGGCGTTACCCAAGGTTGGAAAATTTGGCGTCTATTGGGCACGACAATTGTGTGGCTGCATTTTTGAATGATTTCAGATTTTAAAGATGTTATATTGGCCCAGTCCAACTCTTTCATCAATTTAAATACCTTTTCATAATTTAGTTTTTGCAGAGTCTAATTTTGTTTATTATTACATTGCTCAGTTAAAGGTATACTAATGTAAATACTACTATGATCAGTAACCGACGATACACAGACAACAGTTATTATTTTGCGCTTTAGATTGACAAAACAATGATCTATACATTTATTAATACGCGTCGGAAGTTGGTGACTCGGTAAAAGACCGTAAGTTGCTAGAAGATTTAAGTATTCATCAGATCTTTTGTCAGTACTACTAAAACTGATATCAATATTGATGTCTCCAGTTAAGCAAACATGAGGCACGTGTTTTATATCTAGCAAAATGCTCTCCAAAGAGCCGAGAAAATTGGTGAGCGATGCAAAAGACGGCGATCTGTACATGCAGATAAAGGCATGACTGTTGTCAATTTTTACTATCAAGCAGTCAGCGTCAACAAAATTTGGCTTCTTATATAAACGACTACACCACTATTCTGATTTATATGCTTATTAGTGTGAAATGCTGTATATTGGTCCAGACCCGATATCATATTATTTGAACCTTGTAGCCAACATTCCGTTAGTATTATAATGTCATAATTTATGTTACTCCTTGCAAGAAATAGCTTAAAGTCTTCAAAATTTTTGTATATGCTTCCTATATTTTGTACAATAATTCTCAAACAAAATTCCGTTTCAAGTTTGTATTCCGAAAACACTTCTGGATCTTCAACCAAAAACGAGTCACCGACGTTGATATTTCTATCAACTTCGGTGACTACCTCATCTATTTTATCCATAGCAAAAAATCTTTAGTATTTATATTAAAATAATGTTTTTGGTTGATGATTAGAGTCTCTGCAATTGGTATTACTTTATCTCCTGTATTGGACTTGTAATAAACATAATAGAATGATACAATACGCAAATATAATACATATGAAATATAACATTTGTAATATAAAAAGCTACCCAGCATGCTTGTAATGTTGTTACACGAGTTGAGACTAAAAAAACAGATAGAGAATTGAAAATAATAATATAAAGTAACAAAACTAAAAAAAAGGCAAAGTAGAAAAAAATACCATAACTTCATATGTTCTTCTTCGATAGATAGTCATTCCGAGGTGAGATCCATAATTTGACTTAGCGATTTGATGACGATGGCAGGCTGTCCTTTCTGCTTACGAAGCAAGACATTTCCTCCTGAAGCCCAGCAGTACTTAAAAGATCCATTCTTCACCAGCTCTCTAGCCGCTGCTAAAATCTGCTTCGACATGGTGGTTAGAGACTAGGAAACATATACTCGTGAAGAAGCTTCTGTAAATCCCAGGATATCGGTGCTAAGTGGTTTATCTTTGTTATCAAAGTTGTATTTCCTAGCAGCTTTAATTAGTGTTTCTTTACTTTTGCTGTCCTGGTACTCGATAACAATTGGTCCATTTTTTCTGCCTTTTCTAAATACAGTTGCATTTTCACACATTTGGGGTATCCCCAAGGTTTTATATATATTAGTGACAATATTCCGTACATCTTCTTTGTCATCATGCGGGATATTTCTAACCTCAACCGTATTTTTCAAAAATTGTTTTTGTAATACATTTAGCTGAGTCTCCAATTGATTAATGCGTTCCACAGCTGCTTCATGCTTAATTTCAATTATTTGTACTTTGTTGCAAATTTCCTTATAGTACGCAACATTTAATTCCAGTTGACTTTTTAATTCGGCATTAGACTCAAGTATCATGTGCTATTTTGATTCTTAATAACAGCGATCTCAGCAATCATCATTTCTTTGAATGACTGTAAGAGGTCTTCTTTTAAGTCTGCCATTTGTTGATTATCAGGGTTTTTCTTCCTTATATTTTTTCTCATGTTTACATTTCTAGCAATTTCTTGATCTTGAGATTCCGTTTCAGAGGAAAGATCTGGTTGCGACGAAAATTTTACTTGTTGCGGTGATCGTTGCATTTTATCTGAGTTCCTCACATATACTATACGATGACACAAAACGACTAGATATTGAAATTTCGTACGTAGATTCTGGCACCGAACAGAATTATACTTTAAAACTGCCGGAGTAAAGCTTAAAATCGGAAATTTTCTTATTTTGAATATCTAAACACGTTGTACCTCAACGGCGTTACAAGCGAGAATGTTTCTGGTGATCAACTTGTCTGGGAAAATGACTCTCCTAACTCTGCTCATTGTTGTCGTCCACTCTTTTTCCAATTTGTAAAAGAGAACAAATGTACTATTCTGCGGGAGAAAAATGCAATCGAGGCAGAGAGAGATAATTTAGTGAAGACAGAGATTGGAGAAATGAAAATCTCACACGACTTAATATTAACGATGATAGATGGTAAAGCGACAGCTATTCTTTGCGATACATCATCTCAAAGATGTGTCATATGTAAAGCTACTCCAAAGGAGATGAATGACTTGCCTTTGATGTTGACAAAGAAAGTTGATGTCAACCTATATAAATATGGTCTATCGTCGTTACACATTTGGATACGTTTCATGGAATGCATTCTTCATATATCATACAGATTACATTTGAAGATGTGGATTGTTAAGGGTGACAGCAAGGATATTATGCAGAGCAGAAAGAAAGATATTCAGGAAGCGTTTAAATCTCAAACAAGACTTTTAATTGATGTCGTAAAACAGGGCCACGGTACAACCAATGACGGAAATACCGCTAGAAGATTTTATGAAAACTCCGAAATTGCGGCTTCGATCACAGGAGTCGATGAGAATTTGATAAAACGTTTTAAAACCATACTAGAGGCAATTTCTTCTGGTCACCCAATAGATGTAATTAAGTTCAAAGACTATACCGAAGCTACCATGAAATTGTATGTTAATTTGTATAATTGGTATTGCATGCCTGCAAGTGTACATAAAGTTCTTGCTCACGGAGTAGATATAATTGAGAATTTGGGTATAGAGCCAATTGGAAAATTATCTGAAGAGGTTGCTGAAGCTCGAAATAAGGATATCAGGAGATATCGTACACATCACATTCGAGAAAATTCTGTAGAAAGGCTACCAATGAAGATATAATGAATAATTTATTAATTAGTTCTGACCCACTTATTTAAAAAATACGTCACAAACTGTTGCGAAAACACAAAGCCCTCTCAGAAGAGGCAAAAGCTATGTTGATTATTATGGATCCTGACGATAATGATCAGGAAAACATATTACAATTCAGTTTAGACCTATCAGTGGATTAGGTCTACTAGGGACACCACTGTTAAAAAAAAACGCGCCTAGTTCTCTACCTGTGGGGTGGTGTGGAAAAGAGAATTAAAAAAAAATATCTCCAAAATCGCAGCATATCGCAGTACCAGATTATATGCTAAAATAGGAAAATAATTTGTACTATTTTAATCTGTAAACCGTTTGTTGAGAGCTCTTGAGAATTTCGAGATTTTCACAAAGATATGTTTTTTTTCATACAAAAAAATCTTTAAATATTCATAACATTGAAAATAACGGTCGAAACGTAAAAGTCGTAGAACATTATTAAATTTTATTTGATCGTAGATTTCAATTCCGTTTTTTAAAATAACCCAATCAGTTTTTGTTGATTCCTAAGTCTTCTACGAGTTCATATCGGTCCACCGTGCGGCAGTGAAGGGTGGGCGTTTTGGGGGACTGTCTTATGTAATTTTGACGTTCGAAAAGTGCTGATTCTCAGCCTAGTTTGAATAAATTACTTTTGACTTTGATTTAGTGCGCACCTCAACGGTCCAGACTTCTCCGTCAGCCCTGGGAACACGGCGACTATACGGCCTCGCGGCCATGTTTTGCGAGGCAGCTGGCCATCGGCGATGAGAATGGGGTCGCCCATCTGCAGTCCAGGACTGCGGCTATGCGGCTCCCGCCGGTTTTGAAGCTCCGGCAGGCTCTCTGACCCAGTGACGCCAGAACATGTCGGCGAGTATCTGTGTTCGTCGCCATAGTCTCTTGCGGTCTATGTCGTGTTCGGTAAACACGACAGCCGACTACCGGTGATGGTAGTCTGGCCGATCCATCGAGTAAGAAGTGGTTCGGTGTGATCGACTCGTCGTCTTCGCTATCAACGGAAACGTGTGTCAAAGGCCGGCTGTTTACAGTGTACGTTGCCTCACACAACAGTGTGGACAACACCTTTTCGTGCGGGTGTTTTTCGAGGAACACAGTGCACAGCGTGGACTTTACGCAGCAGACGAGACGCTCCTAGGCGCCTCCCATGAACGGCGCTGATGGCGTTTTAAAGCGCCACACGATGCCTCAGCAACTGGCCTCCTCTCGGAAGGCCTATCGGAGCTCCTTGTCGCCGCCGTGCATGTTGGTGCCGTTGTCGGAGTGTATCTCGGCAGGGCAGCCTCGGCGAGTAGTGGCCGATTCACTGCTCGCCGAGGCTGCAGCGCCAGTATGGCGGAGTCTGCGCTGAGGTTAGCGGTGATATCAAGGTGGAAAGCTCTGGTGGTGCGATACGTATATAGGGCTACGTATCTCTTCTGATGCTGACGGCCGACGGTGACGGACAATGGGCCGAAATAGTCGAGCCCGGTGTAAGTAAACGGTCTCTGATGATGTGCGAGACGCGTTTTCGGTTGGTCGCCGGTCGCAGGCACGGGTGGTTGTGCCTTGCGAATACGACACTGTAGACAGTGTGCCAGCACTGACTGTTGGTCGCATCTTGACGACCCAATAATGTTGTCGTACCTCATTAATGTTGAGTTCTGTCCCACTATGCTGTAGACTACGATGTGTCCAGTCTATATATAACTGGGTGATGTGATGATCGCCGTGCAATATCGGCGGACGTCTCACTTCGTCGGTTATTTCATTGGTCGCGGCTATACGGCTCTTCAACCGTATAACGCTATCTATGACCGCTATTTGCAGCGGCCTCAGTCGACTTTCCTTGTCTAACGTCTTCTGTTCTTGCAGTCTACGATCTGTATTAGTAGTTTCTCCGCTTCATGGAGAAACTCTGCTTCTATTGTCTGTCTCTTTGTATGAGTGTCGGGCTCTTGGGTCCGCTTCGGAAGGTGATGCGCCGCCTTTTTAGATTTTCGGCAGTCAGGATCCTTTTCTATGTTCTTTTTTGTTCTTTTGTAGAACATTTTCTCCTTCTTTTAACGACATAGAAAAATGAAGCGTAGAACGCTCGCCGTCGCGCGAAGCAGTCGTTACCACCTAGAGAACCTTTTAGGATCTGGTATGACGTCTGTTAATTTGTGGTCAACGGTTTCTTCGACGGCGGTGAGCGTTCTCTCTTCCCCTGCCTCCTTTGTGATTGGAGGTTTTTCTGATGGCCACAATGACGGTTCTTCGTACAGGAACTTGGGACCCCAATACTACTCATGCTGTGAGTCAAAGTGGTGCGGCACATCACGAGTAGCGATGTCAGCGATATTCATCTTCGTCGGCACCCATCGCCAATCTTCGACTTTACTATTTTCCTCTATGGAGGCTATTCGATGGGTGACGAAAGGCTTATATTTTCGCACTCTTTTCCTTATCCATGTCAGAACGGTCTTGCTATCTGACCAGTAGGTCACTGACGCAGGCTTGATGTCGTGTTCACGTATCATAGCTGCAGCCACATGGGTTCCCATCACCGCGGTCTGCAGCTCGAGGCGCGGTATCGATTGTAGCTTCAGTGGAGCTACCTTCGCCTTTGCCATGACGAGGCTGACTTTTGGCTTGCCGTCTGCTATTGTGGCTCGCCAGTACACTGCTGTTGCGTATGCCATCTCGCTTGCGTCGGTGAACACGTGGACTTGTACTTCGGTAGCCTCGCTGTATCTCGAATAGCATCTTGGTATGCTGACATTTTTAAGCTCTTTTAGGTGCTCAATCCAATATTTTGACTAATCCAGTGAGTCTTCCTTTTGGTCGGCGCCTCTTTTTCTAATACGCCTCTTGGTAGGCGTGCAAACGTCAGGTTGAACCCTAACGTATCTTCACTCGGTCTCCATATCACACCGAGTATTTTTTCTATATCGTCCGTATTTCTGATACTGACGATTTCAGTTCGGGACTGTATTGGATCTATGTTTTCTATTAGTTGCGAGTTGTTTGATATCCATTTCTTGAGCTCAAACTTCGCCTGTTGGTGGATATTCTTTACTGTGGTTGCGAAACGTGTCGCTACTTCTATAGTTTTATAGCTATCGAGGTAATCATCCATATAATGATTCTGTGTTATGGCTTCCACTGCTTCTGGATGCTTATCTACATGCCTTTACGCGAAATGCACGGCGAACTTGCCGCGCCGAATATGATGGACGTCATGCAGTATTCTTCAGGCGCTCCTCTTCTATTGCGTCTCCAGAGGTATCGGAGCGCGTCCCTATCCTGACTTCGCACCTTTACCTGCATAAACCTCTCCGCTATATCCCCGGAAATGGCTATGCAGTGTCTGCGGTACCTAATAATAACGCCCGGTAGTGACTGTAGTAAGTCTGGTCCAGTCAAAAGGAAGTCGTTGAGCTTGTCAGGCTTCATTGGGTTGAACACGTCGAAATGTGGTAGATATCAAGTTCTACCCGGTGTGTGCGTCTTGGGCGCCTTTTCCGCATAAACCTTTTGCACGATGGAGTCCATCTGTTCTGTGTATCTTTCTCGAAGAGCAGGGTTGCTATCGAGTTTCTTTTCTATTGAGACGAGCCTCTTGGGCGCTGTTCCGTAACTATCTGGCATTTCAGTGTTTTCATTTTTCCACAAAATGGCTGTTTCTACGTGCCCATCTTCTAATTTGTGAGTATGACGACTCAAGATGTCTTCTTCCTTCTTCTCGGGATCGGAGTCTGGTCGTCTTGGGTTGGTGACCAGTGATTCTAAAGCGAAGAATATCCGAAGTTGTTCGTCGAAATCTTCACCGCTAGCTGTGAGCCAGTTGACGTAGTGCACTTGTTGACCCAGGATTCTGGTATGTGCGCCATGTAGTGTCCAGCCCATTGCAGTGAGTGACGCAATGGGCTGGTGTTTTGGACCTCTGCGGATCTCACTGACCAATAATAGGTGCCAGTTATGTTGTCAGATGAGAATCTTCGGCGTTCCAGTATCTTAGATCGGCTGCTGCCTCAGGTCATCCAAGTGCTGACAGTGTGCGACGTCCTCTTCACTTACTGTCTGCGGTGCGAGGTTGCGCTTCGGTATGGTGCGCGCTGTGAAAGGCACCCTATTTTTCAGCTGGCTCGCAAGAGTGACTGTGATTCTTCGCGAACAAGGAGTGTCGATCGTGGTATTACCGATCGCACCTATTTTCAGAGGTTCGATGCAGCCTTTCACCCCAATTTGTTTCGCTATATCTTCATCGATCAGGGAAACGGTCGATCCATCATTGAGGAGTGTGAACGTTGATATCCCTCTCGCCGGTCCAACGACTCGGACTGGTATCATCTTGAGATAAACGTGGGTTGAAGTCATTCGCGAGCTAGCTACTGTCTCCTTAGGCTCCTTCTTCTGCTCTTGAGGATCGGGCTTCTCGACTTTCTCTACAGCGGGCTTCTTGCTGTAGTGATGAAGCTGATGGTGCGTGGCTATACACCCCTTGATGCCGCACTTCTTCGCCTTGCACGTGTGACCATTTTGATGGTTTCGCAGGCAGTGGAAACACAACTTGTTTCTTTGCGAGTTCCCATCTCTTTTTGCTGGATCCCTCTTTGAACTTCTTGCAGTCAGCAGCGTGGTGTCCCTCCTTCTGGAAGACACGGCATTTCGTGGCCAACTCGTTCGTAACTGTTAGGCCACTGTGTGACACGCTTGCTCGTTATTGCTTCAGCGGGATTGATATTTTCAGGCCGAACGAAAGCACTGCAGAAACGAGCTTGTTCAGTGCTGAAGTCACTGAAGAGTGTAAGGCCTGGCAGTGACTGGTACTTCTCGGTATACGGTCTGTATCACTGAACACGTAGGGAGTTTGGCAGCTTCTCTGTGAGTAGTCGCATCAGCTCAGCGTTGATCAAGTAATGATCTTTCTTCAATGCGCGCAGAGTGACTACATCGCTTCTGACTTGGCTCGCGAAGTTGCAGATGCAGATGCTTCGCCGCAGCGCAGCCGTCCACGCAGCCTGTCTGTCTCAGTTTGAGTGATTAAATCAGGACGGCCGAACTGAGCAGTGGTGGCCCAGTGGTAACGGCCGTGACTTACGAGTTGTAGGTCGTAGGTTCGAACCCGGACAGGCGCTTTACTTTGTGTAAATTATTTAATCACCACTGTCTCAAAACGGTGAAGGAAAACATCGTGAGGAAACCGGCATGTCCTAGAACCAAAAATTTGAAGATATGTGCCATCTACCAATCCGCACGGGGCCCGCGTGGTGGATTACGGGCCACTCCCTCTCACAGAGAGGAGGCCTGTGTCCCAGCAGTGGGAACATTATAGGCTGATTATGTGTATGTGTGTGGCCGAACTGCAGCTCGAGTTCCTTCATGATGTCATCTGGTCTGGCATGTCCAATGAGCTCTGAGGTTACTGTCTGTAACGGTCGTCCGCGTAGGCTTCTTCTAATTCTCGCTGTATTTTCAACATCGTTGAAGTATCTACGATTTATGTCGTAGATGGCACGAAATGAGAGCCATTCTGTATGTGCTCCACTAAAATTCGGTAAGGTCATGATGACCTTCGATGCCGAGGAAAACCGAACTGTGGACACCGAACCGCCCGTTCGGTGTCCACTGTTCGGCTTTTCATTGGCTAGCGCCGCTATAGCGGACGTCAGCTCCATTATGAATGGACGGAATGAGTCTTTCCCCTTGGCTTCTTCCATTCCCTCTGGCGAGACTATACTATTTTTCACTTCCTTCACTATAGGATTCGATAACGGTACTTGCGTCTGGAGGTCCACTATAACATCGAAGTTCTTATGCACTTGGCATCTACTCCTATTACTATTGTCCCCCTCGGCGGCGTTAGCCTCCTGTACTGGCTCAGGCTCCTCAAAGCCAGTGTGACTGTCGTGTCTCCTAATTAATAACAAAAATCTAATTCTAAATTCTTATTTTAACATTGTCTCACGATATGAGGCTCTTACAAATACATTAAATCTCAATTTTATGGGCTGACAGCTCGACATGTTACCGTAATTAGTAACAAAATATCCTATTTCTTTGGAATTGTGAAACCTCAACCAGGACAGGGACGTGATAGCCTAGGCTATCTAGTTAGAGAAATTCGTTGAAGACCCCGACAAAGAGCGGTCGAGTTAAGCTAGGCTAGGAGAGTTACAAGTAGATCGGTAATAATGAGATTATGTCTCTTTGGAGAGATCGCGACAGCGAGGGTGTTATCTAATACTTTAAATTGTAACAATAAGTGTAGGTTTAGACTAGGTTATATTAGTCCGTAGTATAATGTAAGCTCTATGTAAGGCGGGTGAATCTCAGTGAGTGTATCTGTGAACGATTGGGTGAGTGTTTACTATTCTATTCCTCCTTATTCCTTTCTATGACGATCGAGGTATCCTACACCAGCGTTTGCTTCTAGGGACTCGGAGAAAGCCTTCCATGGGGTGTTTACATTTACCAAAAGACGGTAGACGACTACTCTACCAACAGACTATAGACAACCACAACCAAGACATCACACTTACGGCAGTCACACCGCTTATAATACGGATGGCTGAACCGAATTTATAGTCGCAACTCATTAGGAACAGTTTGAGCTAAAATGCTACTTCGTAGTTGTCTTTGAACACAAACCAACCAAGTGCTAGTGATGATTACCTTATCCCTATAGACTGACTAACTGCAGCATATTTTGCATTGCTCTTGATGCATGCATACTTCCCGGGAAAGGGGGTAGACTTCACAAAGTTCACCTAAACTGGATTGATAGTTCGTTCTAAGGAACGCTAGGAATTGTGTCTCGTTTAACCACAATCGGCTTTCGGGCCTGGGTCAGTTTCAGAAAATATGGACATTTTAATTTTAATTATGTCCCAAGCTGTACTTTTTTTTAATAATTAGTAAAGCAGAACAAATCATTCTAATATTGATAGAATACAATATATTATATACTTCTACAATTCATTATATAGTTAAGATGTAAGAGACATATTTATTATTAGTTAAATTGGGTCTCAGTGTAACTTAATTTCATACAAAACATTTTGTCCCATCCAATAGGCAAGACGGTTCTTTAGAGATTTTAAATATACTTTAATAGTTTAAACGGAACAAAAAAAATATTCTCACTTGTAATATTAAATACATATTTATACAAAAATACAGGCATTAAATAAATCTATCTAAAAACTATATAAAAAAATAAAATATTATGTCCCACGTCCAATTTATTTTTTGTTATTCTATTTTGTTATAATAATGACCATAAATTCAGTAGAAATCTATCATTTAGTACTGGTAACACTGAGAATTAAATCGCTTTAATTCTCAGTGTTACCAGTACTAAATGGTAGATTACATTATTACTAAATGATAGATTAGACTAGTACATGGCACTACAGTGCTTTCTGCAGCCATTTTGTGTACGATAGCTGCGAGAGAGTGACAGTGCTTTTAAAAATTTAGACAAATTTTTAGTGTTATGTCATCTTTTACGACACCCAAAAGTAAGTATCATATTTAGTTGTTTTAATTGCTATTTTGAGCTATAAAAGATGGTCATACATGTTCGAAAACTGAATACATTTTGATTCATGAGTCCCAGTTTATGAATTTTATATTATGTTAGACATGTGGTTTCTGTTAATTTTTGTTAGATTTTGTTACAGTTATTTTTGTTACGTAACAAAATTGAAATGTTAGGCAGAAGTCACACCTGGTGAACGAGCTGTACTGCCGTTCTTAATTTAAAAAAATATTGTGTACCTTTAGTTAAGGCTAAAATTGTGAGATCACGTCGGGATTTTTTTTTGCGTTTATGCCTTCGTCATCGCGAGTCTCATTCTCATTTTCTATCTCTGTCTGATTCTTGGCTTAGTTGGAAAAAATTAAACTAAAATTAAAGTCGGCTTTTGTAATCATCTTGTAGATTGGGTTTAGATATCTTGTAAGAATGCTGATTCTCGCACTCCAGGTGATTACTGGAACGTGTCTCGCTCAATGGCAGTTGAACTTCGCAGTACTCTGCCTAAGGATTGAGTAAGATATGACTAGAGCTTAGGGAACGTGACTTGTTAGAATCGTAGCAGTGTCCTTAGAGGTCCTATGCGTTCAGGTCTAACAATACGTGCACGACGCTGTGAGCTGCTGTAAAGCAGCCCCACGTCATTTAGGTTGGGTCTGTAGTTATTGTAAAGAAATCCACTAACGTAACTTAGAGTACTCCCCAGTCCCAGTACTCGTATTCCCCAACGCAAGCGTTACGTGTCATTTACCTACCTTTTTTATTCCTCACATGTCTTCTAACGTTTATAATTAAAAGAAAAGTAGATAAATTAGATTTCCTTTCCTTAATGTTCTTACCTATGAATTCCCAACCATTGACATTGTTTTTTTGTAACCTCTCCTTGTCCTAACTGTCCAAGATGGGACAAGGCAATTTAATACGGACGTTCGAGTCTAGGCGAGTTAAGTTAGGAAACTTGGTGAATACCAAGGGCCATGTCTGAGTCTATACCAATACCAAGGGCTGTCGCAAGATAGCGAGTATTAGTTATAGTTGGGTTAAAGCCCCGATTAGACTAATTTAGTACTTAATGTAGTGTGTGTGTGTGTGTTTTTTACAATGACTGGGTGAGTCTTTCATTATAATATTTATCTTAGGCTGATAGTGTAATTAAAGTTGTTGTAACTAAACAGACAGAGACGTGTTGCTGGGGAGTTTGTTGCATCACTTCTTCTCCCCAGCCAAACACTAGGAAGTGATGAAGGGTGGGCGCTTTGGGGCTGTCTATAGACCTTTGAGAGAGTTGATCCACAGCTCTATTAATTAATATTTCTTGAGTTTCGATTCTCAACTCCTCCTACCTATTCTTTATGGAGACCAATAATTCGGTTAGACTGACATGGACAAGTGTCTTGCAGATATGCTTGTTGTGCAAAGGGTAAACTTCCAGGGGTTTGCGTGACCACATCAATCTCATATCCAGTCCAAGGACTGATAGGGACCATGTCTCCAAAAGAGCATGATATCGATGTAATGCCGCTGAAAAGCCGCTTGCGTCACTTTATGGAAGTGTTGCTCTAAGTACTCCAGGTGCAGATGTAAATTATCGTGTAGTAATGGCAATTAATGCGATTTCGAATAAATTTCATTAACATGTTATGTTAATTCGTAGAGCATGCATGCATGCTAATTGCTATTGCTATGCTATTTGCTAATACGACGATAATTGATAATAATAAAGTTTGTGAATTTTGCTAATATGCGAATTAAAAAGCGCGTTCGCCTTAGGACGTCTCCTAGCGTGCATTTAGTTTACTCGCCGATAACGTTTTATTTGTGCAAAAGCATTCTGCACCTGACGCACCTGTTCCGAACGAGACCGAGTCGGTTCACATTCGACTAAAAAGTTATTGTAATGGCCAATGTGTTTAAGTTTTAGATGGGTTTTTAGATTGGTGATTGATGTTCGGTAAGAAAGGTTTTTAGAGCACTGATTACAGTTAGCAATTTTATTTTCACTAACAATATTAGAAAAATAATCCCATATAGGATTAGTTCGGTGAGACATTGTCACTTTCAAGTCCGTTCAACAGTTTATTTACACTAAAATATGTATATACTAAACTTAAAATTATTATTTAGACTTTTATATATACCACTTCTCACTACTGTTTACTACCTCCTATTATTTACAGGTAGGTATTGAGTTCACACTATTATCTATTTAAGTACAATATTATGCACATAACGAAAGAATGTAATTACTGTATAACGAATACGTAAACCAAACTCTCACTATCACTTGCCACAACGTACTAAACGAACACAAAACAACGCGCGCCACGCGCGTACCACGCAAATATATTATTAAACAATCACGCATTCATTCAATCAATACACGACTGTAAGTACGAGCAAATCAAAGACAATAAGGTAATAATTTCTAAACATCATTCTTCGCACCATCCATAATTTAAATACATTAAACAAGCACAAGCATTAGCAATATACAACATTAAGTACGCACAAATCAAAGATAATAAGATAACAATTGCTTAACCCATTATTCGCAAACCCTGCTGATAAATTTCACTCGCGAACAAGGTCACTGTCACGTGAAACCGATATATTTAGTATTCCCGACTTCCGTGGTGCGACGGAGAGCACGCTACCGCTTTGTGCGCCGACGCTCTGACGAGTCTGACGTATGATAGTATAAAAAAGTACCAAATTTAATTTCGCATTTCACAGAATTATGCAAGTACATTTAATTTGCTAAATGCTAAATGAGCTTTCGCTTGCTAACAATTAATGCTAATGCTAATTAATCCATCACTAGTATGGTGTGAGTAATGGCTGACCAAATACCTGTTACGCTAAGTAAGAGTTTCTCACAAATTTATATAATAATATACTTAGCATCCCTCTATTATTTATTATCTTTCTAAAACCACATCCAATTTTCTAACTATGAATTCCCAAATCTTATTTACTAGTGTTTTCATTCCTTTCCTTGCTCTATTAATGGGACAAGGCGTTGGACAACTTCATATTTGGAATTTATTTAATCTCTGTCGGTGGGAGAGTGTCTAGTCTGGAGACGAGCTCTACAGAGTCATACGGAGGAGGGGTGCGACTCTTCCCCAATAGGGGGAACCGACATAAACAGTCATATGAACGGAATTAGGAAAAACGAAAAATCTTATCAGCCTAGGGTAATTTAGGAACAGTCACACCAGAAACGCACGTACTCATTGTTTGAGTTTCTATCATCCATATATTCGCCGTCGGAATCTTCTTCCTCAGCTCTTTGAAGTGCTAATTGAGCAAGTTCCAACTTAATCTTCAATAAGTCCTCACGTGCTGTTGAAATTTTCTTAAATGACCTCTTCGTCCTATTATTAATTGACAGCGGCTTGCTATGTTCGATACGGCCGTCACCCCAGTCATCGGTATGTTTCGGCTGGAAGTTACATCAAAGTTCTTCTCTATTTCTTCCGGTTGTAGTGTCTTATCTGAAGGCTCTAATATCCTGTCTGAAGTTCCCTCTAGCTTGGTTTCCTTCCTGGAAGTAGATGGTTGTTCCATTTCTTCGGACCACCCCTGTGCAGGTAAGTCAGTACCCACTTGCTGCGGCGGCGTTGGTGGCTCAGTCCCTTCAGTGGTGAACGGTGGTTGCTCGTGGCGAATGGCCGAAACACTGTGTTCTCTGTTCACCTCCACTGTCCATACTGCTGGGGCTTTGCTTTGCGATCTCGTAACGGCATGTTGATTTCAGTCTTCCGAATATTCTATCTTCAAAGGTCAATCTTCAATCTTCAAACTGAACCTAGAATCTTCAAAGAAAATCTTGAAAAACGGATCTTGGAAACGGATCATGAAAGCATACTGCACTTCTTTGTACACGTGTGGCTTGTGGGCTAGCTATACACAGGCGAGTTACAGTGTCCTCCATGTCCAGTACAATAAAGCGTTCAGGGCGGTATTGGGGCTGCCCCGCTTCTGCAGTGCCTCGGGCATGTTTGCTGAAGCGCGCACCAACTGTTTCCACACCACAATGCGCAAGCGGTGCGCGTCCTTGGTGCGCAGGGTGCAGGTCAGCTCCAATGCTGTTCTAGAGATGATTGCCGGACGTTTGGACTCCCCTTATATTGGGAAGTGTTGTAGTAGGCATATAGCCAGGTGATATTTGATGTTTTATAAAGAACAATGTCACTCGGCTAACATGCTTGGACTAGTAAAATCTAACAAAACGTAACTTGATGAAACATATGTCATTTCATTCGCTTTTATAAATGTAACTTAGTACGGCCTTCAAAATATTTTTATAAGGTCGGAGAATCGAGTAATTATGAAATATGTTTTTTAAGGTTACGTTGATATTTTAATAATCTGTGGCCTTCAGGTTAAGTCTATTCTCTATGTCTATACATAGAGAATGGAGCCTTATCTGAAATTGACCATACCCTCTAGAAAGAGAGAAAACAATATTGGTCCAACTATCTAAAAGTGATGGATATGAATTTCGAATGTCGATGGAAGGCCAAAGAAAGGATGGATAGGTTAGGTAGGCAGACGCCCGATAAGTCTGCGTGTGGCTAATATCGGAACTAACTGTGGTATACCACATACCTACGGTGCATACCTATTTATTTATTTCAACATAAGTACTTTGAATTTTCACTCGTTGATATCATAATAGGCATGGACAAAAAAAACGTTTATTTTACTCGTACACGACTGAAAACAGCTCTACATATGCCTCTCTACTTACGAGATTAGATATTATTTTAAAATACAACAAATAAAAACACATTAACTTTATACATTTTTTTATTATAATTCTCTTATGAATACCTCATCAAGGAAAGCAGCAGGAGCAGCTACATTTTGTTCATATCTGGCCCAGCCGAGATACCAAACTATGGTCATGACATGAGCACAACATCCAAGTGTGCGTCGACCAACAAGACAATTACAGCAATATTCTCTAATGCCAGATACCCCAGCTGTATTATTATTAATTAAAATGTATACCTACATAATACTCCTCCCAATATGTCTTGACTTTATTCTCCCTCTTATGATAGAGACTTCATTTACATTTATGTCTGAATCAGAAAAATCCAGAGAATCTGGTATTTCTCTACAGACCTCGATTCTGTACTGCCTATGGAATCTTACATGCTCTCCATAATAAGAACGCGCTTGGCGAAGTTGATAAGTCCCAAGAGAGAATAAAATAAGGTCTTCATATTCAAGACGTGGAAATAATAAATTATATATCATATCTGCAGTCATATTCACGAAATTGGAAGATCGTCTATTTAAATTATTGCTTTCAACTATGTCAGCTAAATGATTGAGTAAATACATTCTTTGGTAAATGCTGCTTAATATTTGGGGTGCATTATCGGTTTTTTAGCCGCACCCCAAAGCGGTTTAATAGTGCTGCTGCGATTTGAAAATCTTGCATCATGTGAACTAAAGATTTGTGAAAAAATTCTTAGTGAAATAATTTAAAATCACGCTTAAAATGCCCGTTAACCACTTCCACCGGGTGGTGGAAGTGGTTAACGGGCATTTTAAGGGCATTTTTTAACGGGCATTTTAATATATCTGCACAATGTTACACATCGGGATTGGTTCGCTTGTGCTGTGGTTAATTGTCATTCCCCCTCTAAGAGTGATTAAGTGATATATGGTCTATAATGATATGATGAAGTGATATATGGTCTATAATGACCATTCAATAAATTAATGTAGTTGCGAAAACCTCGGTCTAGAATAAAAATATCGTTTTCTCGGAAATACTGTCTCAGAGGCAAGTTTTCTTCGTTAAATAAGGAGGTCATTATTTCAGCATCTGAGGTAGTGGCTTTATATGGACCAAAAAAATCTAAAATGTAACCATCACATAGCACTAACATGAAAGGTTTTAAAAGATTTCTGTATTTGTCAAGTGAATATGATTCTTTTTGGAACATATAATTAGCACTCTTATGGGCATAAATGTATGTTCCATCACAAATAACAATGTTAACAATAACAATGTTATTATTTTTACGCATTTGCCCTAAACTTTTATTTTTATGTTTATTTTATATTATTCATTTCCCATTAATTTAATTTTTTTATTTACTTTTGGCATTGACCTGCTTATCTTAATTTGACATTGTATTTATAATTTGATGACATTCTATTTATTTTTATATTTTGATTTGTACGAGTATTGTGTAATATGGGATAACCTGAAATAAATGGATTTTATTTTTTTATTTTAAAACGAATCTCCACATCTTAAAAACGGATCTTAGAAACGGATCTTGAAAAGGATCCTCGATCTTGGAAACGGATCTTGAAAACGGATCTGGGAAACGGATCTTCAATACGGATCTTCAATCATGGAAACGGAGCTTGAAATTGAATCTTGAAAACGGATCTTGAAAATGGCTCTTCAAACAGATCTATACGGATCTTCTATACGGATCCTCGAAATAGATCTTCTATACGGATATATTACGGATATAAGGAGATATTAGTCCCGCTGATCTCTGACCTGGCCAACCTTTGCTTTTACACAGGTATCTTCCCCTACCTTCTTAAGCGCTCAGTTGTTACCCCTGTGTATAAGAGTGGAGATAGAGACGACGTTAACAACTATCGTCCAATTTCTGTGTTGACCTCCATTTCTAAAATCATTGAGAAGCTCTTGAACTCTAGAATAGTTAACTACCTGACTAAGTATAACGTCTTATCCTCCTCTCAATATGGTTTTAGAAGGGGAATATCGGCCCAGGATGCTACGGAGGCACTTGCTTCTGTGATAACCAAGGAAGTAGATAAGGGGAACAAATGCCTAGTGGCCTTTCTTGACCTCAAGAAGGCCTTTGATACCGTCTCTATCTCTAAACTTATACACAGGCTGGAGAACTTAGGATCTCGAGGTTCTGCTCTCTCTCTTCTCAGCAGCTACCTTCAAAACAGAAAACAGGGGGTAAAAATTGAAAAATATGTTAGTGACGAAAAGAACGTGACGTATGGCGTCCCACAGGGCAGTGTCCTCGGCCCGACGCTCTTTTTGATTTATATCAATGAACTCTGTAACCTTATTATCAACGGTGCGAGGATACTGTCCTACGCGGATGACACCGCTATTATCTTCTCTGCTAAGACCTGGGACAAAGTTAGGCTGGAGGCTGAGAGGGGACTGGCTAGGGCTGGTGATTGGCTATGTGAGAATTTACTAACGCTAAATACCCAAAAAACCAACTACGTCTGCTTCACTAAATACGCAAACTCTCAGCTTGCGCCTGACTTTAACATTAGAATACATTCTTGTCGTACCCCAACCCAATCGATCTGTAGTTGCCCTGTAATTCATAAGGTAAATTCCGTCAAGTACCTAGGTATTGTAGTGGATCAAAGGTTAAGCTGGTACCCACACCTCGAACTAACTATAGCGAGGGTAAGAAAACTCATATGGGTTTTCAAATCTTTGAGACATGTAATGAATGCAGAACTACAGAACAAAATCTATATCGCACTGGCCCAATCTGTAATCATATATTGTATCTCAGTATGGGGTGGAGCAGCTAAGTCGTATTTATAGATCTAGAGAGGGCACAGCGATCCTTGATTAAGGTCATGTACTGTAAGCCCTACAGGTTCCCTACTGAAACTGAAGGTTCCCTACACACCATAAACACGATTTTCATTTTTCTTTTATTCATTTTTCTTTTTATTGGTTTTATAAAAAATGTGTAACTTATACCTAATTAGCACAACGAAACAATTGTTATAAATCGAGGAAGAGCGAGGTTTATCCCATCACAAGTATCTTCGGATTACTTTCTGGGAAGCCCCGGCAACTTAATTGTATAGATTTAAGATAATAAACACATTTTTTTTTTTATACTGATCCTTGAAATAAATCTTCTGTCTTCAGTCTTCTGTGATCAAAAACAATTCTTCTGTCTCCAAAATCCATCTTCTGTACCTCAGAGTTATTCTTCTATGATCAAAGACAATTCTTCTATGTCCAAAACCAATCTTCTATACTTCAGAGTTAATTTTCTGTGGTCAAAGACCATTACTCTGTGTCCAAACCAATCCTGTATACTTCAGAGTTAATATTCCGCGTTCAAAGACTAATCTTCTACCTTCAAACCCAATCTTCTGTACTTCAGAGTTAATCTTCTATGATCAAAGACAATTCTTCTATCCTTGGGACAAGTCAGAAGTGGGATTCGAAGGGCAAAAATCTGAAGAACATAACGGAGACAGAGAAGGCAAGGTATGGAGACTTTGTTATGACGACTGCTGGCAACCGCTCAACCGCAAACGTCAAATTTCAACACGACTGCGCGATTGATAGGGTTTGATCCTGATGATGCTGATACTGACATAGAAGGTTGAAATCACGGAAATAGTAGTTCATAGCCGAAAACTAAATGGTGCCGAATTACTGTTGGCTCTTACCCATGCGTTAAAAGGCCGGGCTGCCACCTGTTTAACGAAATTTCAGCTGTCTCAGCTATCATGGCCTCAAGTAAAGGAATGATTGCTAGCCTGCAAAACCTAGCCTAGGGCAAGACTATTTTGACGAAATATTACGTTTCCAAATAACCGCAAAATAAACTGATAGCGAGGCCGCTATGCGCCTGTGGAGTCTCATAGAGCGGATACCACGTACAGAAATGGCCGAAGACATATTGACGGGATTTGTTCAAGGGCGTCGCCAACCGATGAACCAGGGGAGGGCAAATTTATATAGGTATAGATAGAGGATGGGAAAACTATGAATTGTACACGTTGTGCACGGTAGATCGATGAAAATTTTCAACGTTTTTTCCGTTTCCCGAAAGGTGTTTGCCCCTTTTAGGACATCAACAACGGTTAGATTTATATACAATTGCTGCCTTTCGATTTAATTTGTTATGTGCGGTAAATCATAAAATTGGACGAATTCAAGTGAGCGGGTGCTTTGGGTGCTTTGCATTTGGGTACTTTTTTAACTCTAGGAGGGGGCAGCTACCCCTCCCTGCCCCCCGTTGGCGACGCCCTCACATAACGTGGTAACAAGAGCCCAATTGCTTCACATCCTAAATGGAATTTCTCTTAAACGAAGACATGAAAGCAGCGAAGAATACGATGGTGACACCAAAAAAAACCTCGCTACACGGAGAATCGCTTCAACGGCATATGCCATCGTTGTGGCAAACCAGGCCAAAAATAAATGGATTGCCGCAAGCGACAGGACGAGCCTTCATCTCAAGTGAAGGCTTCGAATCGAACCCCAACACCGAAAAGTCACCTGTCACCCATCACCTGTTACGTGTGTGGACCACCAGGACACGTTGCATCATCGTGCCCAGATCGAAAAGGGGGCAGTGGGGTAGCGGCGGCTGCCGTCAAGGAGGTCAACGTCTGCGAACTCAAATCGATAAGGAGTAATCTGACCACATCATCTGGTGAGCTGTATTGTTTTGTTTACGATTCTGGTGCTGAATGCTCGTTAGTAAAGGAAAGTTGTGCAGCCAATTTAAGTATCAAACGAGTTAATAACGTTGTTGCGTTGAATGGTATTGGTCAAACACGTGTATTCAGCCCAGAACAAATCTTTTGTAGCGTAACGATTAGCGAAAACCAGTTTGAGATTTTGTTACATGTGCTTCCCAACACTTACCTTCAAAGTAATCTTATGATAGGACAAAGGCAGCTGTAACAACATTTTCGGTTGGCGATTTTGTATTATTAGAAAACGAAGAGCAAAATCTAACAAAGTTAGATCGGAAGTTCAGAGGTCCATTTGTTATAACTGACGTGTTAGATAACGACGGATATGAATTAAAAAAAACTTAGATGGGCCCAATAGAAAATACAAATAATATATAGTCATGAGAATTTGCGTGCAGTACCTGGGGGCTATGAAGCCTTGGTAGATATAGCTACTACCTTAACTAATAACTTGGAGGACGCCAAGACGGCGGTCCACGATCGAGGAGTGGAGTGGGTATCATCTGGTGATGACAGTGATAACTTGTCAATTTGTAATTTGCGTACGTTGACCGCTAGCTCTGGAACCCTCTCGGCCTCCAAGAGTGAAGAAACGTAATTAAAGGTAAAATTGCTACTAATCTGTGAACTTAACTGATATTTTACTGATAATTTAATGGAAAAACTACAGAGTTTGCCTTATTACACTGACCCGGATCAAGCATATACTTTACTATTTAACCTCATCAATTGTGCATTTAGGAAGGTATTTACCTCAAAAACATTGCCTGTTTATGATCGCGTTATATTTAGTGACTGGTCAATACCATGTATTTACAAATGTAGGTTGATGTTATATGAATTGTATCATGAAAAAACATATAACCATGATGAAACTTTTAAAGAATTTGTTAAGAATTATTCTAAAACTTTTAAAAGAGCCTGCTCCTCAGCAAAAGCCATAGTACATTAAAAATAAAATAAAATCTTCTGGAAATAAAATTAAAACAACTTGGAATATTATTAATTCTGAAACGGGAAGAACGACACACGGAATCTTGACTTCCATCTAAAAATCGATGATGTAGATATTAAGGCAGACGTGGAGGTGGCAACAGAGTTTGAAAACTTCTTCACTAATATTCCCTTTTTAACAACCAACACTCTGTCATCGTCGTCCTCCAGTTCTGCTTACTCAATACTAAAAGAATGTGTACCAGAATGTGATAAACACTTTAAATTCACAGTTGTTGGCCCTAAAGGCATTTTGGAATCTTTTAAAGAACTTGAAGTAAAAGAAACTGCTGATCTTTGGGGATTATCAGTACATACTACGAGTACATAGGTGCAATTTCTTTAATAATTGATGTTATTTCACCCTTTTTAGCAATTGTTTTTAACTCTTGTATTTCATCTGGTATATTTACTGATCTGATGAAACTTAGCAAAGTGATTCCACTGTTCAAATCTGGCAGCACAACTGATCCCACGAATGGAGATGGGAAATCCTGGGCCCAGCAGTTA
The DNA here is from genome assembly GCA_905333075.3 of Atethmia centrago. Taxonomy (NCBI): domain Eukaryota; kingdom Metazoa; phylum Arthropoda; class Insecta; order Lepidoptera; family Noctuidae; genus Atethmia; species Atethmia centrago. The sequence continues at coordinate 610,555 of HG995369.1, forward strand.
ACTAGTTGAAATGTGTATTAAAAAAACCGTTATATTTTTCTAAAGGAAATCACAAAATACAGTACCATTTTTATATCTAGGAAGCAAGAAAAGTTAAATTAAGTTATGAAACTAAGTAATCGATTAAATAGATGCCTGAATTCTTAGTAATCGATATCAATAATCGGTAAAATCTCAGAATATGTATGAAAATCAAGTGACAAGTGCTTATCAATCTTTTCGTGGAATCGATTCATAGCGAATCGAGTTCCTTTTATTTTTCTTCAGTTGGCAATACTAGTCACCGACTGACAGATGACAGGCAGAAAAAATCGGCAAGCGTTTGTTTTCTTTCATTCTGAGTGCGCACGTATTTTCCATGTTTTATTGTATAACTCCACGACCTCGGCTTTGCATATTATAAAGGACTATTCGAAGGATCTTGCTACTTTGAATTACCTGACTCTCTATTTTGGACAACTGATTACGCCTATCGATCGGATATTGACGACATGGATCGCTGTGTGAATTGTACCATTGCGACTGGTCGCAGTAACTCTTATTGGCAGAAGAGTCTTGGACGTTGAGGCGATTTATTAGTTATTCGTCAGTAGCGTGCATCTCAGCCTGTAAGTACCTATTCAAGTCGAGATTTTAGCCTATCAAGCGAACAAAACCAGAGTTATGTGCCTACTGTTTACGATCACCGGTGTCATGTCTGTCGGCTGTCTCTTTGTTGGATAGCATATATTAAAACAATACTTACTTAATAGCTAATTAGTTGATTAATTAGCCATACGAATCTATGGAATGTGCTGTTTGACCGATTTACTCATAAAAAAGGTGTAGGTAACGATCAAGTCCCGATGGGACCGATTTGGTCCCAGACTTAGCTGCTTTGAGGTATTGACAGTTATTGAAATAATTTCGGTCTTGGCCGGGACGTAGCGATTTGGTTGAACATGCATTAGGATGTAATGAAGCTTGTTTATGCTTGAACATGATTTAAATAGTTTGCCCAGCATGTTGGAACTTGGCCCAAGATGTGATTCTTGGAAGACGTCCAATTAAAGCACCAACCCAAGCCATTCCAGTGTCTGTGTCCGCTGCCGCAACCACCTTCTTCGCAATGAGTCTGCTCGTGATTCATTCAATGTTAGGCTTTTATTGTATTGAAGGTAGAAGGACTGTACTGTGTTGCTGTGTCCATGTAATGTGCATAATATATGTTGGGAAAGACACCAAGAAAATATCGTACCTCCTGCACAAAACTTAGGTGACATTGGTGCCGATTCTGTTGTTCACCGAACTTAACTAAACTATCACTGAAAATTCTTATTTTGGTTATGAGAATCCTAAAAGCTATTCTGCAAATAAGATTCACTAAAATTAAAAACAATTTTGACACAACTATATTCGAGTTTGACAATCGTAAGTTGAGTAAACCATAGGCCAAAATAGAGGTGACAAAATGCGTTCGGCACAGATTATATTCAAAATAGTCGAATAAAAAACAGAATAAATTTGTCAAATCCATGATATTTGTATCTGTCGTGACTTCGACAGCCAAAAGTAAAATATTTCATTGGTAAATGATAAATGTTATATGATTTTATTTCTATAAGTAGGTTTTTACGAACACTTTTACACGTCAAAACATATTTTTTTAAACTAGATGAGGCCGGCGTTTCCTATCTGACTACTCTGAGAAGAAAGGCCGAAACAAGCTCAGAGGTCACAGTCTCTTTTAAAGTCCAGACATAATCTTGGTCAGATCATGTGAAGACGCATGTCGATTGGTGTCTAAAATGGTCTTTTGATGAAAGAACCACACAGATTGAGTGGACCTGTCCAGTCAGTGCACGTATTTGCAAGTCGTTGTAACGCAACTCATAACTAAAGGAGCTCAACGATTCAACGAACAATACCAAAGAAAGGACATTTGGCTAGGCCGCAAAAAATACTCATAACTGCCAGACCATGTTAAAAACTAACTGAGATTATTACAAAATTGAACAATGATCCACATAGTCTTCACATTTACAATAATTAAAACAATATAATACTACACAGAGTAAATATTCATGTCATTGCATAAATAAAATTCATCAATGTCAATGTGTATTATTCGGACATAATCTTGGTCAGATCATTTGAGGACCATATAGGTTGGTGTCCGAAATGGTCTTTTGAGGAAAGACCACATAGATTTGAGTGGACCTGTCCAGTCAGTGCACGCATTTGTCAGTTATCATGCAGCTCAACTCAAAACTTAAGGAGCTCAATGATTTGACGAACAATATCAAAGAAAAGACATTTGGGTAGGCCGCATAAAGTACTCAAACTGCCAGACCATCATTAACCGGTAACTCCCCATTAACTTCGAATAGGAGTCGCACTCCCGAACCCTTCAGTCCCCACTGACACCGAATAGGAGGCAGGATTGGAAAATTCGAATTTGATTTTATTAATAAAAAAAGTTTATTTCAATGTGTTTGCGATGGTAGCAATGAAAATAATAAGCTCCAATAAATCGAAGCTCCATTAAATAGAAAATAAGTGCCTCAAGCTGATCATGTGAAATACCTTGGTATAAACCTCGACAGACGTCTTCCTTGGAAAAAACACATTTTCACTAAGAAAGTTCTACTGGTCACAATTTGACCTGGAAAATAAAACAAAGCTATAATCGAGTCTTTATCCCTATGGCATTCAGCTATGGGGAACAGCATCATACTCTAACATAGAGATCATAAAGCGATTTCAGAACAAGCTTCTAAGAACAATCACAAACGCCCCATTGTTTGTACCAAAAATGAAGCTCTACCTACACCATGATGTAAAAATACCGACAGTAAAGAGGAAATAAAAAATGCTATCTCAAGTCGTATAAAGAAAGAATTACTCGACACCCATATATCCTAGCTAACCACCTAATGGATAAAAAAGGAATACACAGGCTAAAACACAAAATTCCACAGGATTTCATCGGAAAAACTTAGCTTGTTGTTTCTTAGCTACTAGGATGTGTCAAAGGACACATACCAAGCAAGACATTAGAACATGTCATAAAAAATACTGAATGTCTTAATACATAGTGACAGATTGTAAGAAAAAAAAGGTGACCTAAAGAAATTGTCGAACATGAAAAGGTATTTATCTCTGATTTTATATCTACTTACTAGAACTGTCTTACTTAATGTAAACTGACCAAATAAAGTTAAAGCAGGAGTTGATAATAGCTATGTATTTTCAAGTCCTTTAAGCTTGTTAACACAAATATACTATTTAGAAATATATACTAATGTCTATTTTATATTACTTCCTATTGCTTTTGCACCAGGGTTTCAGTGCCTTTTAATAACAAAATATATTTTTTTACAGGTACGAGTTTGACTGCTGCTATGAAAGCCACACCAAGCACCAATACTATTCAACCTCGCAAAGACAGGGAGGGAGGAGACCATTCTATGTGAAAAAGATGAGGAATGAGGGTGGCATGAGAAAAGAATGGCACCCGTCTTTGGAGGAAGAATATTGGAAATAAAAACTTAATGAATAAACAAAAATGTAGCTTTATTATTTATAAAAATATATTGTTTTCTAGAAAAATGTCTCTTGTTATTTGTGTTTTACTACCACAACGTGGCTTTAGTTCTGCTGTTCTGTTGAGCTGGTGTCATAATATGGGTACATGGGATAACACATTGGATAATCACTATCTCCGATGAGCTTCCTCACTAACTCATTCCATTCAAACCTGAGCACCTACTGAGCCTTCTTCTGATTGAGCTTTCTCTATAAATCCGGTTTATCGTTCAGTAAAGTCCCCGGTATTCTCGTCGCCGTAGGAAAGCCCTATCAAGGACATCTTGATTTAGTCTGTCCCAATCTAGGGTGTCTAAAAATCTTTTTTCAGCCATTTGGAATGGGTTGGAACGGTTTCGCAATGTTTCCAACTGATAACTGAACTCTAATAATAACTGAACTCTTTCTTGATGGTTAAAAAAAATAGTTTCTTATTTCACAGAATCTGGAAATGGATTTATCCACTTGTTTTCCAAATTGTACACATACACATCCATACATAAACTCACGCCTTCTTCCCATAGGGGTAGGCAGAAACTATAGAATGCCAACTGCTACGCTCCTTACATACTCCTTTTGCTTCGTTTACGTTCATACATCTGGTCATACACGCACGCCGATTGCGATTACTGTGCACCTGACCTTTTTGAAAAACATCATTAATGAGGTCACTATATGTCTTTCTGGGGCGTCCCCTCCTGGCATTTCCACTCACATCTGCCTATAAATACCTTTTGTTAGTCGCCTTTCATTCATCCTCTCAACATGACCAAACCATCTAAGCATACTCTTTTCAATTTTTGTCACTACATCTTCCTTTAAACCGCATCGTTGCCTTATCACATCATTTTTCAGCCTATCATTTATAGTCACACCACACATGCTTCTCAAGGAACGCATTTCCACAGCATTTACTCTACTTTCATGCTTTTTCCAAATTATAATAAAGTCATTAGATGTTCAGTACAAAAATACCTCTAAGTTATCACGAATAATTTCGTATTGTGTTCTAATATCAATAATTGTATTATTTCTTTCTGTCGCATCGACAACAGCTGCAATCACATAAGCGACCTTACTGAACTAAGATTTTCCAAACCCACGAGCATCCAAACTTTCAAGAAATCTAAGAGAAATGTGGTTTGTAAATTTTAGTTCAAGACAACTTATTTTATTCCACATTTTTTTAACCGCGATTAAAAATAGTCTGTTTTAGTTTGAAAATTACAATTTTAGGTGAAATCCGTCAAATTCAGAATAGCAAAATTGCCATTTTCATTAAATCGAATAACCAAAATGACATTAGTGCTGTCAAACTATAATATAGTTAATTTATGTCACTTTAGTTAATTTCAGAATGGGAAACGTCGTTTGACAGGAATAAACGAAATTTTGGTGTTTTTTGGTCTAGTTTAGAGAAATTTGTGACAAGAGAATCGGCACCATTCTCATAATTATTGAAGATGAATGATGAATATTTTATACATATATTGGTGTTTTATTTTACTTCCTCTTCTCCCAAGGTACCTACTGCTTCTAAGTTTAGGATATTGGATGTAGAGACTTGTCTTCGACTGTAGTGAAATTGGTTTGTGATAAAGAATACAACATTCCAGAATTACTAGATAATAAGAGTTGAGAATTGAAACTCAAGAATTATTAATTAATAGAGCTGTGAATCAACTCTCTTAAAGATCTATAGACAGCCCCAAAGCGCCCACCCTTCATCACTTCCTAGTGTTTTAGCGGGGGAGAAGAAGTGACGCAACAAACTCCCCAGCAACACGTCACTGTCTGTTTAGTTACAAGAACTTTCATTATACTATCAGACTAGGATAAATATTATAATGAAAGATTCTCCCAGTCGTTGCAACAAACACACACACACACACACACACTATATTAAGTACTAAATTAGTCTAATCGGGGCTTTAACCCAACTATAACTCATACTCGCTATCTAGCGACAGCCCACTCGGACATGGCCCTTGGTATTCACCAAGCCTCCTAACTTAACTCGCCTAGACTTCAACGTCTGTATCTTTCCGTATTCTTAAATCGTCTTGTTGCATTCGTCTTGGATAGATAGGACAAGGAGGGATTACAAGTAAACAATTTCAATATAAAAGAAGGTTGGGAATTCACAGGTTATGGAAAGGAATCTAATTTATCTACTTTTCTTTTGATTATGAAAGTTAGAGGACATGTCAGTAATATAAAAGGGTAGGTATGTGACACGTAACGCTTGCGTTGTACGAGTATATTACTCTAAGTTACGTTAATGGATTTCTTTACAATAACTACAGACCCCCCCCAAGTGACGTGGGACTGCTTTACAGCAGCTGACAGAGTCGTGAGTGTATTTTTAGACCTGAACGCATAGGACCACTAAGGACACTGCTACGATTCTAACAAGCCACGTTCCCTAAGCTCTAGTCATGTCTTACTCAATCCTAAGGCAGAGTACTGCGAAGTTCAACTGTCATTGAGCAAGACACGTTCCAGTAATCACTGGGCGCGTACTAATGTAATGAACCCCTTATAACGACATAATCATCCGTTACAAAGAAAATACAAAACTTACACAAGCGTACCGCATCGTCAGTCGGTAGTAGAATTCTTTACAATTGCTCCTGCTATACGCCGCAGTGGTTATTCCAAATCGTCACTTCTCACTCTCTTAATCTCCCCCATTATAGGATGCTTTCAATGTAATCGGCAGCCGTGCGACTGTGTCGAGCAACGGAGCGTTTCTATCTCGGCATCCAAATATCGTGTCTCGCTAATGATAATTTGTGAGAGGCCCGAAAGCCGGATGTGGTTTAACGAGACACAATTCCTAGCGTTCCTTAGAACGAACTATCAATCCAGTTTAGGAAACTTGGTGAGGCCTAACCCATCTCCCTAAGAATGTGCATACATCAAGGGCAATGTAAAATATCCTGCAGTTAGTCAGTCCATAGGGATAAGGTAACCATCACTAGCATTTGGTTTGTTTGTGTTCGTAAACAATTACAAAGTAGCATTTTAGCTCAAATTGGCCCTAACGAGTTGCGAGTATTAATTCGGTTCAGCCATCCATAAGCGGTGTGACTGCCGTAAGTGTCATGTCTTGGTTCTGATTGTCTATCGTCTGTTGGTAGAGTAGTCTACCGTCTCTTGTTAAATGTTACACCCAATGGAAGGCTCTCTCCGAGTCCCTAGAACCAAACGCTGGTGTAGGATACCTCGACCGTCATAGAGAGGAATAAGGAGGAATAGAATAGTAAACACTCACCCACTCGTTCACAGATACACTCACTGAGATTCACGCGCCTTACATACAACTTACATTATACTTGACTAATATAACCTAGTCTAAATCTACACTCATTATTACAAGTTAAGGTATTAAACTGATAACACTTTCACTATCGCGATCTCTCCAAAGTGACATTGTGTCATTATTATCTAGTTGTAACTCTCCTAACCAAGCCTAATTTGACCGCCCAAGTCGTGGTCTTTATTTAACTCCCTAACTTAACTCGCGTAGGCCACCGCGTCCATCTCCTGTCGCGGCTCATCACCGACTCTCCTCAGCCCTACCCTTTTCGTCCTCTGTTCCATCTCCAAAACGACCGGAGCGTGGTCTTTTTTTCCCATGCCAACCGAATACTCTGTATAGGTTTATTGCCTTTTTTTGTTCCATTTCTCAATTGTTTTAGTTTGGGTTTTGCTTGAGCTCAATTCATCCTAAACAGATGTGCACTTATATTGTGCTCTGCGATAAGAAATCGCATACTTTAGTCGTATCTTTAGAATTTGTTGAATTATTGCTTTCGATCCGTCCGTTGTTAATTGTCTCAAGTTTGTTTCCCATAAAATATAAATGGAATGCATTTCTACAAAGTTTTACAATTCCAAAGAAATAGGATGCTTTGTTATTAATTACGGTAAAATGTCGAGCTGTGAGCCCATAAAATTGAGATTGTATTTGTAAGAGCCTAATATCGTGAGAAAATGTTAAAATAAGAATTTAGAATAAAATATTTTGTTATTAATTAGAAGACATGACAGACAGTCACACGTCCATCATGATACACTCATCAGAAAACTGCACCACTATGGTATGAGGGACGGGCTCTCGACCTTCTGACTTCTTATCTGAATAATAGAATTCAGAAGGTTGATATAAATGGCAAGAGATCTGCAGGATCTGTGGTCACTATGGGCGTTCCGCAGGGTTCAATTCTAGGTCCATTCTTGTTTCTAATTTATATAAATGACTTACCTTATCACATAAGGGGTAATCACAAGATTGTATTGTTCGCAGATGACACATCCCTCATTTTTAAAATCAAACGACTGCTGGTCAACTTCGAACATGTTAACGATGCACTCTCTAAATTTGTCCATTGGTTTAATGTAAATAATCTTCTCTCGAACGATAAAAAGACTAAACTCATTAAATTTTCAACGCCAAATGTCAGGCAGCTAACTACCAATGTTCAACTTAATGGAATAGAGTTGGACCCTGTTGAGTCGACAGTTTTTCTTGGAATAACTATTGACGCTAAATTACAATGGCGCCCACACATAGAAAAATTGTCAGGAAAGATAAGTTCGGCCGCCTATGCTGATAAAAAAAATCGACAGATAACCGATGTAGATACGGCCAAAATTGTTTATTTTAGTTATTTTCATAGTCTTATGTCATATAGGATTCTTCTCTGGGGAACCTGTGGAACCATTAACCACAACCTGGGGAACCATTAATACCGTCAAAGACGGTATTAATGTCCGCAAAAATTTTCTTTACAAAAAAGGGCTGTTCGAGTCATTTACAACCTAGGTCCAAGAGGTTCCTGTGTCGGATAAAGCGGGAGGAAACGTCCGGGTGTCACCACTGTGTGGATCGCCCGGAGAACACGGTGGAGCATACGGTGGAGGTCTGCCCGGCTTGGGCAGAGCACCGCCGTGTCCTCGTGGAGGCGATCGGCGGCAGAGACCTCTCGCGTCCGGCCCTGGTTCAGGCCATGGTACGGAGCGAGAGGGCATGGGCAGCCGTCACCTCCTTCTGCGAAGCAGTAATGCTCGCGAAGGAGGAGGCGGGACGGTTGAGGGAAAGGCACGTTTCGCCCCCTCTCGCCCCTAGCCGCCACAGGAGACGCCCTGGGCGTCGGGAATTTCGGGCGGATTTCCAGCCACCGTAGGCGCGGGCTTGCGGACGGTGAGCAATGGGTAGCTCACCGTCTGGTAAGGACCAGGCCCGGGTCGACGGCGCGTCGTTTTCCACGCGCGCCTCAAACATGTCGTCAGCACAAAAGCAGGGGTCCACTAGGGCCGATGCCTGCCGGGGTCGCGGGAAGGTACTTATGGGTCACCGAGGTCCCTTGCAACACAGGCAACAGGAAGGAATACGGGTGAGTTTTAGTCAGTAAGTGTCTGACACACCCTCCCGCTCCGCCCAGAGCGGGAGAAGTTATTTGATGATTTCCCACCCAAAAAAAAGAGGTTCCCTTAAAGAAAACTTCAACGAAATAGATATTCTGACTGTAGCCTCTCAATATATATATTTGATAATCTTATGTATGTACACAAACATATATAAAATTTTAAGAAAATGTCCGATATCCACAGTTTAAATACCAGGAATAAACATAATCTTTCTGTACTTCACACTCGCCTCCACAGAGTAGGCAACTCGTTCATGGGTCAATGTATACGCTTTTACAACAATCTTCCTATTGATATTCGAAATTTACCCATTAAAAGATTTAACAGCTGAATTAAAACCAAACTTTGTAAAAAAGGGTACTATAAAATTTCTGATTATTTAGAAGACAAAAAAGCTTGAGCTGCTCGCTCTGATAAGCCTTGTGATAAAACCGTTATGCAAAATCATCATTATATACAACTATATATACATATTGACATTGATGAATATTAAATAAATAATAAATAAATAAAATAAATAAATTCTTTATTTCACCAAAAATTTCTTCAAATTGCAATATTTTAAGGCTAAGCGCACATTAGGCTTATAACTAGATCACAATAATTTTAATACTCTGACTCCTAAACTAGGTGTATGTGCCTGTGTTTTAGGAGTCAGAGATTCTTCGTAACAAACAAAGCCATATTATAGTGTTACAGGACTTTTGAATAATATGCATATGGTGTAAAAGAAAAACACTAAGGAAAAACTAATATTACTAAATATAACCAATCTTTTAAAGATTTTGTAAAACTCATTTTAAAAACTAAGTTTAATTTTAATTTTGGGGTTAGGTGAATAAATGTGCAGTTTGAGTATTGTAGTGAGTGAGTGTGTAGTGAGTGATGAGTGTGAGTAGTGAGTGTAGGATGTGTGTGTGTGTAGTGAAAAAGAGGTATTATAACTGGTACACATACGTAGCATTATATAGTTAAATTATCATTGCAAATTACCCTGTAGGAGATCCTCAGTGCTGTGATAACTTAGTGTTTGGAGATAATCTCTAATTAGGTTTCTGCATTGATATTTAGGGCACGATTAGATTCGAATCTTTTTATTCAGGAAATTGTACATTTATTGCTACTAACGTAGAATTGGCGCCTAGCAAAGGTAGTACTATGGCGTTCGTGGAGGAACACATTATGTTTAAGTCTGCAAGTTGATTCCTTTAGAGGGCGGGTAGAGTGTTTACGTAAGGACGATAGGAGCACATAAAGTTGCCTGACTGTGAGTATATTGCAGTCAGAGTAGAGCTGCAGAGTGGGATACCGATGCGGAAGAGAGAGCATGACCTTAAGGACAGCCCTCTGGGCTCTCTCAAGTTGGATAAAGACGTTCTGGGTGGCACCGCCCCAAACGGGCAAGCAGTACGTTAGGACAGACAGGGCAAAGTAAACTAATTTTAGCGTTTCGTAATCAGCAGAGTTTCGCAGTTTCTTGAACACATATATTAGCTTACGTACACGAGATGTGACCTTGCCTATATGGGGGTGCCAGTTGAGATGCTGATCAATGAGTACTCCTAGATACCTTACACATGTAGATTTGGCGAGGAAGAGACAGCTACACTGCGTTAAGGCAACACAAGCGTGTGCTTTAAGGGTCAGGGAATTAGAGGGACACTGATTTGACTGAATGGCAAAGGGAACGTAAATAGATTTGTCAACATTTAAAGTGAGCATGTTGTCGGACAATCATTTCATTACGGATGACAGCGCAGCCTCGGCGTTTTGATATGTCTGCGGCCAGTCGCGACCTTCTACAACTAGGGCAGTGTCATCCGCGTACGTGTATATTTTACAACTGTCTAGAGGCAGTTTGCAGAGTTCACTAATATAAATGAGAAAAAGTGTAGGCCCCAGGATGCTGCCTTGCGGAACGTCATATGTGATTGGAAGCTCATCACTTTCGTGGGGGTCTATTTTCACTATTTGGGTACGATCGCTGAGATAATCTGCGAAGATTTTCATTGGGAGTCCACAAATTCCAATGTTTTCCATTTTACTTAATAGGGTTCGGGCAGAAACGGTGTCAAATGCCTTTGACAGATCAAGAAAAATGCCAAGGCACTTGTGTTTTCTATCTAGCGTGCTAGCCTCGTGAGTAGACAAATCCATGACCGCGTCTTCGGTACTAAATCCATTTCTGAAACCATATTGGTTATTCGCTAAGATGTTGTTTGCGTTGAGAAAACTGATCATGTTCTTATTCAGTATTCGTTCTAATATCTTAGACATTGCTGTTAAAATCGAAATTGGACGGTAGTTATTGACATAATCTTTACGTCCAGACTTGTGGATGGGGTGAATTACTGCTTTTTTAAACGCTGTTGGAAAGACACCTGTATTTATACACAAATTACAGATATGTGTAATAACAGGCACTAATACGCATCTACAGGCCTTTATTATTTTAGATGGTATGCAGTCCAAACCAGTAGCGCAATCAGTCCTAAGACCCAAAATAATGGAGTCAACATCGTATTCTGTTACCTCTATGAGGGCCATTGAGCAATACAAGTTGGAATTCAGGTCAACATTGGACACCATTGAGGGCGATTTGAATTTCGACACCAAGCTACTGCCCACTTTGGCAAAAAAATTGTTGACGTGATTAAGTGAGGATTTAGGGTTATCAAATAAATGCAAAAGGTCAAAAGCGGGAGAAGATTGAGTTTGAAGATCAGATACTTTTTTGATGACATTCGAAGTAGCCTTAACATTATTTTTTGCATTACGAAACTGTTACTTTTCATACGACCGTTTAAGTTTTCTTAGCAGGGAATTGCAGAAATTGCGATAGCGAGTATAGGTGAGTTTCAATATAAGATTATCTTCTGACTTTTTAAGTTTGATATGCATGCGGTTACGGTTTCGTATACAACGGAGTAGCCCTGGCGTGATCCAGGGCTTCAAAATACGTTCTCTACTTGGTACAGTGCGTTCCCGAGTGTGGTTTGTGACAATAGAGGAGAGATAACCTACTAACGCATCTGCAGCATCATTAGGATCTGAGATTGACAGGATTGGAGACCAGTCTTGGGTTTTGATGTTCTCTATAGCGGATTCGTAGTCTATTATTGATTTGTTTCGGGTCACATCCGAGTTGGCGCTCCTAGTTTGTAAAAACAAAAGCAACGGTTCGTGATCTGTTATGGGTGATTCTATAACGAATGTCGTAGCGGATTTATTTGTTTTGAGAAAAATGTGGTCTAAACAGTTTGCGAGTCGTGTCGGAAACAAATGAGCTGGGAGAAGTCCGTTAGAAGCAGCACAGATTAAGTACTCGTCTGCGTAACTATCAATGTTGCCAATTTTGATATCGATGTTCATATCACCGATCAGCACCACGGAAGGGGTTGTTAATTTGAGTACGTTATCGAGACTATCACTAAAGTTGTTAATGCTTCTAAAAGAGGGAGGGCGATAAATAGCAACTATTGACACATCCTCTATGCAACAAATAAGACAGTTTGCGTCAGTAAATTGTGGTTCTTTAACGTCAGCTTTGAGGTAAGATTTAACGTATATAGCACACCCGTCGTTTTGGTTGTATGTGTTTTTAGTGTAGTATGACGTGAAGCCATCTAAGGTCAGCAAGTTTGTAAGTTTACTTAACCAACACTCGGTGAGAACGAGCACGTCGCACTGGAAACCTAATAATTGCACAAGCACTGAAACTTCATGGAAATTTTTAGAAATGCTTCTTATGTTTAAGTGTAGTACTTTCAAACCTTTTGTCGGGTCTTTTATAAACTGTACGCAACTCTCAGCTTGACATTTGAGCGATTTGGAAACTTGAAGCGCGTCTATTTCTGCATTAATATTTTCTATGTTAGCCATTTCTGGTTAGAATATTCAAGAAAGTTGAACAAAGAAAGAAAACGTAGAAAGTTCGTTGTAAAACTGAGAAAATAATAACAATAATCATAAGCCACCTTTTTTTGACGCCGAAGTCGGGTAAATCGGTTGGCATTACATGCTGTGTAGCAGATTTATGGACAAAGATATTAATTAACAGTAATGTTTGAATTTGACAGTTACACTTTGTATTAGCGTGTATGGTGATGGGATGAAGTATTTTGTAGTTTAGTATGTAGATTTGTGTATATATAGTTTATGTGTATTGTATTGTTGTGTGTAAGGTGTTCAAGATTATTATAGGTAAGAGTATATTGTTTGGTGTACCAGTTAATTTAAAAAATCTAATTAAAAATAAACAAAGTATAAACAAAGGGAAAGAATATAAATAAATAGTAACATTCTGTGATAGTCAGATGGTGTGAATTGGGTTCTCCAGGTTACTGAGGCATTTATCAGAACTTACAAGAATCTGTTTGTCTCCCTCTATCTTGCGCAGAAATATATTGCTGGTAGGTGTTCAGAGATGTACACGGGTTGACGATCACCAGGCAAACCCATGACTGCGGTATTTAATTTGTCGTCTTTTCCCCTTCCTTTGTTGTACGTACGCACGGCCGACAGGAGTGTGAGTTTAGTTTGCACAGTCGAGAACTCTGCTATTATTGGGCGCGGGGAGGTGGAGGTGGTAGTTTTCCCTGGAAGACGATAAATATCGCGCAGCTCTCTTTCATCAATGTGTACACTAATAGCTGTACCTACGCCACACACCGTTTTAATGAGACTGGAGATACACTCAGAACTTATTTGCGGGATGTTACGCAATTCTATGGCAGAAGATCTCGCCTTATGCTGAAGATCTTCTATTTTTCTTTCCAGAGATTCAATATGGGTTTGCTGTTCACGTGGCTCCTTCCTCAATATTTCCACTTCCATCTTCATATCTTCGAACTGCTTATTAAGAAACTCAATTGACTGTACGATTCCAGCATTTGACTTGCACATTTCTGAGTTGGATGCCTGTATTTTACAATTTTGTATTTTAATGTCTGTTATATTCGAAGACAGCTCAGCTATAAAATTGTTTTGGTTCGCCAGTAGTTCGGTAATTCTATTATCCTGCTCCGTCTTCCATTTTGCAAGAATATCTTGTAGCACCTGTGGTTCTAGTGAGCTCACCTCCACTGAATCGCCTTGCGGCGAGGTATCATTACGTGGCCGTTTATTTCTTTTGGTGTTTACATATTCGCACTCTGTGACGGCCGCATTGATATCCGGCTCTGAGCGTGTTTGGTTCTGGCTTATACTACCAATCGGGGTTCTAGGGGTTTTAGGTGGTGTACGTTGAACCCCAGCCATGTTAACAACTAAAACAGTTAATGTTCGAAAGCAATAATACAGGCAAACCGGAATTACGCAACACCGATAGAAGTACGAAGCAGCGTTAGAGCGTAGCCGATAGTGTCGATTCGTAGCACAGGCTCGTGATGTAGCAGCGCGCGCGGTGGGAGCGTAGCAGTGGTGACGCAAGCTCGTAGCTCGTAGCGGACCGTTGTTTTGGCAAGCGTCGCAACTGTCTCAGTGGCGCGATGACTAAGCGGTCCGGTCACTTAGCACTAGGGTGATGGTTCGAGTCCGGCGAAACACTGTCACTTTTTCAAATTCACTTTGAAGCGTAAACAACACTATTATATATGTCTCTCTCTCTAGGACCACCCAGGGGGAGGAGTCCTCAGGTAAGATCAAGCTATAAGTATGACAAGGAAATGAATTTAGGAACAATTAGCCAATCACAGACTTCAATGCACGAGCAAACGACACACGTCCTTTCTGTTCAACGTCTAGCGAAGGAATGAATAGGAATATTATAAACAAAATTACGTGATTATTTATGTACCTTGAAAATTATTATATTACTTTAATTATTGTGAATGTGAGCACTATGTGTGTCATTTTTATTTATTTGTTGTTGTTTTTTTTTCTCTTAGTTTTAATGATGGTCTGGCATTTTGAGTACTTTATGCGGCCAACCCAAATGTCCTTTCTTTGGTTTTCGTCGAGTCGTTGAGCCCCTTAAGTTTTGAGTTGAGCTACACGATTACTGACAAATGCTTGCACTGACTGGACAGGTCCACTCAAATTTGTGTGGTTCTTTCCTCAAAAGACCATTTCAGACATGGATCTACATGGTCCTCACATGATCTGACCAAGATTATGTCTGGATTTTAAAAGAGACTTTGACTCTTGAGTTTGTTTCGCCATTTCTTCTCAGGGGTAGTCAGATAGGAAATGTAGCCTCCATCTTGCTTATTTTATATATATATATTTTTTTAATATGATGTGTAAAAGTGATTCTCATATCCTATTTACAGAATAAACAATTTCATTTTATTTCATTTCACTGGGTGACGCTAATGTAAGGGACTGGCTCGTGTAGGACGATGTCCTGTGGTGTGTGTAGTGGGATGATTTAAGGAACTGACTTAAGCAGGCCGATGTTCCGGGTCATATTATTGCACCAATCGTCTAGTCTGAGAGGGTATGACATTAATGAGATATTTGTGACACTAGTGAGTGATCGGAGGGACGCTGATAGGTTGTCCGGTTCATGTTGTCTGGAGAGGCAACAGGTCGAAGGGAAGCCTATTTCAGTTGTCCGGGTCAGCTCCTAGATGTAGAGTTTGTGGGCTATAAAATGTTTAATTTATGTCAGTGATGGACGAGCGTACAAAATAATGTATCTACCAGTTTTATTCTCTTTACAGAATAAGGGGCAAGTGGCGGCTTAAGAGGATGGAGACGCACGAGGACGTGCGAATGTCAGTCTGGCCGTGACGGCACTTTCATATTTAAATTAGTGTTAGTTAGATTTCATAGATTTCGCTGTTAGTTTAAGAGTGGCGTGAACATGAATTATCTGTGTCTGCTACGTCACATCCAATCACGACACTCTGACACAACACCGAGCGCTAGTGCACAGGGGGGCGACGATTTACTGGCAGTATGATTTGAGACTCGGTTGAGATCGCACAGGCGTGCTACGCGTTCGGTGGAGTGTCTTACTTGTGCTCTCTATTTTGTTATTTTATTTTAACGGTAATAAGTAGTGATTATTTTAAAAGGAAAATAAGTTTAGAATAAAAGTGATTGTGATAACTAGTGCCTCTATTTTCTTCGCCCGACAATCCACGCCTACCTACAAAGGGCAACTTGGTAATTAAGATCATGGATCCAATTAATATCGCTGATGAGGGCAGGGTTCCTTTATGCTATTTTCTTTTGTTTTATATCAATATTTTTTTTGTTTATTTTTTAGTCAGCTAATTGTTTTCACTAACCATAGACTAGAACGTATTTACTGTTTCCACAAATCCAATCATCATGAAGCACGCTTACTCGTACCATAGATGATACGCAGTCATATCTTTCACTCACCATACACACACTCAACACATCCACAAAACATACCAAACATACACCAAAAATATCCATACTACCCATTTCAGCACGGAGGTAAGCTGCTGTCTCAACAAACCAGGTTTATTCTCGGAGGCCAATCATACTATGGAAAAATATCTTTATAATAAATGGCTAATCAAATAGATAAACACATAGTGACAGAATTGAATGCTTAATTATCAAGTATGTAAACCATAAATATAAAATTTCAGTAGATGACTGCTCAAGATTTGTAAACAACACAACTACACAAATAACGGTATTGCACCTTAATATCCCTAGCATAAACAAAAACTTCGACAGCTTGGTAGCCTTCTTGCATCATGATTATGATATCGTAGTTTTGAATGCCGGCAAAAAAAATTACCACAATACCTAAGTTAAATGGCTACAACGTACACAACTGTTTACTTTGCAAAGTCGAAATAATGCTGCTATAATAGCTTTATATAGACCTCATATACACATATTGACAATTTTATAAACAGACTGGACACTATATTAACATCTCTTTCTAAAATGCTCCATATTGCCCTAGTAGGTAACATCAATATCGACATAAAATCTGACAATAAAGTTAGGCACTCTAATACCTCACCTTCGGTGCCTCTCACGGAATACTACCTGGGGGTAACCATCACCTCTTGTACCAGTATTATTTCAATATTACTTCAGCGTGAGAAAGAGATGGAGCTGTAGGTCCTGTATAGCTCCATCACTTTCACACTGTAAAGTAATATTATAATAATACTGCTATAAGAGGTGATGGTTACCCCCCTGCTCACCTGTACCCTATCAGACTAAATAACTGCCTCGTCTACGTCTTATTACGAACAGACCAGCCAGGGACCACTATTGTGATAAAGACCCAAATAACCACCAACCTACCTGTACCGTTGACCATAAATTTAGTCACACCTAAACCGAAATCTACGTGTGTTACCAAAATTGTTGACATTATAAGCATCAATTATGACATAGATAGAAGTGACTTTTCCCCGGTCCTAATGACAAATAACGCAAACAAACCAGCAAACGTTTTGTTGTCCATTTTAAGCTTAATAATTAACTACTATGCTCGACACATTAAGGTCCCAAAGAAAAAAACTAAATATAAAGCCATGCATGGTTCACTCCCGGTTTTCTACACTGTATCCGTAACAGAGATAATATGCATAAAAAACAAAAATATGATCCAGATAATGCTATTTTGAAAATAGTGTACTCACGATATCAAAATGTGTACAACTCTTTGTTACGCAAATTAAAAATAAACTATGTGAAGAACGAATTTAAAAAAAAAGGATGACCTTAAGGCCACCTGGGACCTTTATAAAAACAATAACACGTACCAAATCCACTCCATCTTCACCTATAGAACTCCTGAGAACTGAAACAGATGAACGAAGAGCAGCTAACTCAGTCAACAAATATTTTATGAGCATAGGAAATAACTTAGCTACTAAAATACTACACGGTAGCTAAAAATCGCCAATCCCTACCGGTCCAACACCACCGTCCAATTCCATTTGTATTCTAGAAACTGACAATGAAGAAGTAGAAAAGATTTGAACAGCCTAAAAACAGATTTAGCTGTAGGAATTGACCGTATCTCCACCAAAATTTTTAAATTGTCGCGTAAAATCTAAGTCTCTTGCATCACTCATATCTGTAATCTAGCAATTTCAAGTGGAATTTTCCCCGACACCTTTCAAATAGCACTCGTTCATCCAATCCATAAGGGGGGGAAAAGGGATAGTGTTGACAATTACAGACCAATTTCCCAACTGTGTCTAAGATTTTGGAGAAGATCCTAAACAATCGTTTGCTTGGCTATCTGCGTGCAAATAATATTCTTTCAGACAGTCAATACGGTTTTAGAACCGGTATTTCTACTGAGGATGCGGTTGTAGCGTTCTCTGAAAAAGAAACTAGACTTATGGATGGTGGCCAAAAGTGTCTGGGAATATTTTTAGATATATCTAAAGCTTTTGACACTGTCCCTGTCCCAATATTCTTATCGAAATTGGAACGCATAGGTATACGCGGTATTGCACTGGAAATGTTTACGACTTATCTCAAAAACGTTACTCCCTTTCTTCTCATAAAATTGTTTGTCTGAACATCATTATCCATAACACGCTTGCTATAAACTTCAGTAACCATAATGTTCAGAAATTCGAAATTGTGTTTTACATAATTATCTTTACTTCTAAAACTATTCTGTCATGATATCGAATACTATAATAATTTAATCTCCTAATTTTGCATGAAATAAAGTCATATGTCCTAAGTATTGTATTATATAATGTTTATTATTCCGAATGTTCATTTATAATAGAACTGTTTGCTGCATTTGCTAAAAATTAGGTTTTAGTAACAGAAACGAATCGCTGTAAGTCCGACTCCATGCAGTCTTGTATGCCCTACCCCTAGAGTGTAATTTAGAATCACGTAGGCGCGGAGAGGCGAGGCGGCCTGCGAATTGAGAAGCAGGTGGTTGTAACGCTTGCCACCGTGGCTGAAGCTGGCCGGCCAGCAAGACGAAGCTGCGGTGGTGAGCGTTAAACCACCTGCGATGATAAGCTCGCGCGGGACCGCCGGAGCCCCGCAGCGCCGGTGCCGTGACAGAAACCATGCCTGCTGCATTTTGCATGCTCGCATGCATCCTGCATGCTTGCTTGCATGCTCGCTTGCATGCTGCATACTTGCTTGCTTGCTCACTGCATGCTACATGCTTGCTGCATGCATGGTGTATCCTTGTTCGCATGCTTACATGGAAAAACGGTTAAAGAAAACGGTTTATGTCTTTTGTATATTATTGATTGTAATATTTATGACAAACAAATTTAGGGCATATTGTATTTAGAGATTTCAATTTTATGGAATGTGATATTATTTGAGGTCGGGCAAGTTATCATTCGGACAAATGAAGAAAAATATTGCACTTCAGATTATGGATAAAAAAGTTAGGGAACACAATAGAGAACCCTCAAAAACAGATACTATGTAAAAATTGGAAGCTGTGAGTGATAATGCAAGGACTGGTTACGGCGTCCCACAAGGAAGCATTGTGGGTCCAACGCTCTTCCTAATCTTCATAATATTAATGACCTATGTTCTCTAGCCTTCACTAATTGCTCCGTATTTACCTACGCTGATAATGCAGCACTTCGTATACATGGCACGGACTGGAGAGAAACTGAACAACGTGCTCAGGAGGCAGTAAACACCGTAGTGAATTGACTCACGAAGCATCTTCTAACTATAAACACAGAAGAAAAAAAAAAATAGTAACCTTTTCTATAAGCAAAAAATCTCAGCCCACCATACCACTTGCTATTAAAGGTCATACCTGCCCAGAGCACTCAAGAATTCTCTCATGCACATGTCCTGCTCTGGCAAATATAAAGTACTTGGGTGTGCTGATAGACAGGCATTTAAACCGGTATATCCACGTAGACAAATTGGTAGCCAAAACGCGAGAACTTACATTTTTAAACAACTTCGCTATTCAGCTGACATAAATACCCTCAGGTTGGTCTATATGTCTACGTACATAAACTTGACATTCTTCTTCATACACAAACAAACAACCTCACACACACACACACACACTTACACAGAAAAACATGATGGTAATGCCTCTTGAGTCATCTATGGAAATAAAAATGAATGTCTATGGTTAGATTAGACTGTTTATGAAAAATCCCGTGAGTTAACAATCTACTTTTATGTTATCTTCTTTTTAGCGTATCGATGGCCATTTAAATGGATTCGGCCCAGAATTCTGCTACGTGTTTGGCGCCATCTCTAGCGTCCATCAGTTTCTGTAACGTACAGCTGACTAGCACGTGCCGGACATGATAATAAGTGTCCCATCGTTTGTGGAACAGCACCACATTTATACTCCAAGGCGGAATCAAAATCAAAATCAAAATCAAAATATTTTTATTTCACATAAACCTACATGGGCACTTATGAAACGTCAGAAGCTAGGTGCACGGTTCCAATTGGTTGTTTCCTATGGAGAAGAGCCGGCAAGAAACTCCACGGTTACTCTTTTAAAAATAATTGGCTTTTACAATGTTTTCAATTTACACAAATTAAGTATGGGAGAACAGTGTAGGCCTGTCGAAAAGTACTTAACAAAAAAAAAAAAGAGAAAAGGAAACGGTCTAAAGAAAAAAAGATCTAGTCTATTAAGCCTACAACGTTCTCACATTCACAACGTACACAAGAATCCATGTAAAATAATATTAATAATATTAAGTCTGAAATATAAATTGTAGGTATATAATGTCAAATAGTGAAAATATAATGTCAAAAATGTATGTCTAAAAAATAATAATAATAAACATCGTAATTTGGGAGCAGTTAATAGATATTTCCATAGTTATGCCGTTTCTGGTGTACCAGGGAAGCCACATGTGCAGAAGGAATTATTGCCAAACTTCCTTGTCTTCAACGTAGTCTTTAATCTTGTAATATGCGTTTTTGATAAGGACACGTTTGATGTGGGTTTTGAACTTACCATCGCTAAGTTCTGTAACTGACTTTGGCAACTTGTTATAAAAGCGGATACTGTTAATAACAAATGATTTGCTTGTTTTTGTTAATCTAAATTTGGGTATCACAATTTCATGTTTACTACGTGTATTTATATTATGGAAATCACTTCTTGTTTTGAAAAGACATAAGTTCTTGCGAACATACAAAATACTTTCTAAGATATAAAGAGAAGGCAGAGTAAGTACATTAATTTCTTTGAATTTGTTTCTAAGGGACTCACGAGGACCCATTCTATATACTGCGCGGATTGCCCTCTTTTGTAAGATAAAAATTGAATCTACATCAGCTGCCGATCCCCACAGCAGAACGCCATAAGACATAATACTGTGGAAATAAGCAAAGTATACTAACCTAGCTGTGGCTATATCAGTCAACTGTCTAATTTTTCATACTGCATATGCAGCTGAACTTAATCTACCTGAAAGAGCTCTAATGTGGGCTCCCCATTGTAATTTTGAATCTAGAGTAATTCCTAGAAATATAGTTTCTGTAATAGCATCTAGTCTCTTGCCATCAAGTTTTAAATTTAGATCCACTTGGGGTACATTTGGTAGTGAGAACTTTATACATTTTGTTTTGTTCGCATTAAGTAAGAGATTATTAGCTGCGAACCATTTCGAAAGAATGTCCAGACTATCATTGACGTGTAAGACATCCGGATTTTTTCTATCTATTTTAAAAATAAGAGAAGTATCGTCAGCGAATAGAATTATATCCGATAAGTTTGCCATCATGTAAGGAAGATCATTAATATAAACTAGAAAAAGGAAAGGGCCAAGAATTGAACCTTGGGGCACGCCCATCTTTACTAGAGACCCCGAGGACGTCGCCCCGTTAACGTTTACTTTTTGCTGCCTGTTTGATAGATAGGACAGAACAAGATCAGCAGCTTGTCCACGAATTCCGTAGTGGTGTAATTTACAGGTCAGTGTATTGTGGTCAACGCAGTCAAACGCTTTTGAGAGGTCACAGAAAATGCCAATGGCATCCTGGGATTTCTCCCAGGATTCCAAAATGTGACTGATGAGTTTTACTCCTGCGTCAGTCGTCGACCTACCTTTCGTGAAACCAAACTGGCGACTATGTAAAATCCCATTAGAATTGAAATGTGACAGCATCTGGTCTAGCATGATTTTTTCATATATTTTACTCAATGCTGGTAGCACAGATATAGGTCTATAATTAGAGGGATCACTCTTACTACCCGATTTGAAAATTGGTACTACTTTACTATGTTTCATTAAATCAGGAAACGTACCGCTGTCTAAACATTGATTAAATATGCCTGTTAGGACAGGGGCTATTGTGTCAATGATATCTCCAAGAACCTTAACGGAAATCCCCCATAAGTCTTCAGTTTTCTTTATGTTAAGACTTTTAAATGCCCTCTTAATAGTGACAACAGAAATGGGCTTGAATTCAAAACTTGGAATGTCCTTAGAGAAGTGTTGTTTGAGAAGAGATTCAGCTAAAATAGGTGATGAGGGAAGAGATTTCGTAACCTCTATTGGGATTTCGGTAAAGAAATTTTCTAGTGTCTCAGCAACTTTTAACTTATCTGTAATGGTTTCATTATTAATTTTTAAAGACAATTCATTTTGATCTCGCTGTTTTGTGTTTCCAGTTTCTTTGTTGATTACCTGCCACACAGCTTTTATTTTATTGTTAGACATACTAATTTTGTTACTTATTAATTTAGATTTAGCTTGAGCGCAGACTCTTTTGAATATCTTAGAATAATTTCTGACATAATTATGAAGGGCTTGATCAGAAGTCAATGATTTCTCGTAGTACAAATTATATAAAATATCTCTGCTTTTTCTAATGCCAGCAGTGGCCCATTCATTAAATTTTGGTTTAGTATTGATTGCGACTTTTTTCACAGGACAGGCTTTATTGAATTCTTGGCAAACTGAAGAAAATAATGTACGATAGTTTATATTGGGGTCTTGTGAATCAAAACTAGCTGTTGAAAGATTACTAAGAACATTATTATTAAACATTTTCAATTTATTTTTAGTGAGGTGTCTTAACTGAATGGTTTTATCTATGTGTAACTTTTTATCTAGGTCAAATGATACAAGTTGACCAGTATGGTCAGACCTGACGCCACTAATTATGGAAGAATCTTTTATTTTACAATTAGTATATACATTGTCTATGCACGAAGCTGAGGTTGCTGTTATTCTAGTTGCTTCTTTAAATATACACTTTAAATTGAATGATTTAAACAATGATATAAGCTTACTTTTATCCACCGAATTAACTAATAGATCAATATTTAGGTCACCACAAACAAAAACGAACTTATTATCTTTAAAAAGTTTGCCTAGTATTTCTTCCATAATTATTAAAAATGATGACAAGTTTGATGCCGGTGGTCTATAAACACATAAGAAAGTATGGCCTTCAACCTCTGCACATGCTACCTCACATAAGCGATCAACAGAGCAAGCAGTGATATCCTTCCTTTCCTTATGTCTGAAAATACTTTTACATAATATCAAGGTACCACCCGCTATTGAGGACCTGTTGTACGCACTGGCAACTGAAAAATTATTTACATTAAACAACATCCTATCCGGTCTTAACCAGGTTTCACAAAAACATAAGATATCCATATGATATTTATCTATTAACAATTCCACGTCTAGGATTTTGCCAGAGAAACGATTTATATTTTGGTGATACAGTAAAATATTCTTGTTATGCTTCTCTTTTGTCGAGTCTAAAAGTTTAAAGAATCTATCACAGTATCATTAGAAGTACTAGATAATACTGTTTCGTCACTTAACCTAGTCTCAGTTAAATTATTAATAACTGCGTGTATACAGTAAGCTAACAAAGTAGCCAATACATGTTGACTTTTCTTGGGAAGAAACATATGTTCCCGAGTTAAAACAAAATCTCTAACAAAATTGTTAGTATCAAAATACAATAAACGGTCACTATGACGACATGTCAAAATATGCATTAAGTTGTTTAAACTATAAATGTAATTGTTTTCTTCATCATGCAAATTATCTGAATACGGCAATGCACATAGTATTAATTTACCTAATTTTAATTTAAGTAGGGTATCGACACCATTAACTATGTCCCTTTTATTTAAACTCAGACTATTTCCAATTAGAAGAACGACAGTAGTCTGCTCATTCATTTGTGTGTGTTTTATTTTATAAACAAGCTCATTAAAATGCAGGTTATGGTAACAACAGTTAACTATAGTATGTTTAGAGCGATTATTTAACAATGATCCAAAACCTGAACCTATTCTATCTGAATAGACCAAAACATTACTTTGAGTGGGGTTGACGGTTTCTAATGTATGAGTTAAGATGGGTAAAGCTGTAGGTGACAAGAGAGATGGCAGAGTGGGAGCACAATTACAGGTGAGATTATTAGTCAGTGACTCACACATCACTGCATTGTGATTCACCAGGTCCACCAACTCACATGCCCCTTGTAAGCGCTCACTTAACATTTGTTGACTAGACTCATACTTACAAAAGATTTCCTTTAATGAATTTTCCCTGCTCAATAATTCCTTCTGAAGGTTCTGTATGTCCACATCATACATTTGTCTGCAACTTTCCAACTTATTATTACACACATTTAATTGAGTCTGTAAGTTGATACGCTCTTTCCTAAGATTAATGTTACACTTATAAACATTATGTGTTTTCAAGAGTTTCTTGTATTTTTTTATATTTTTACCGAGTTTAATATATTTCTTAATTTTATTATGACTAGTTAGGATAGGACATTTAGTTAAGGTATCTTCCCCAGTCAGGTCTATTGTGATGGTGGGCTTTTCACACTCCAGTCCGGATACACTACCAAGCAGCTCGTTGAAAAGGTTATTGGTGTTGGCAACCTGTTCGCTGGCTTTCAGAGAATTGATGGTGGAAATTGTGTTGTGTGCTTTGCACAATTCCACTTCAAGGCCTGATATGCGTTTCAATGCCTGGTCATGAGTGTCACTGCACTGTTGGAAGTCTGACACTAGTTGACGGAGATGGTGATGCTGGTCAAGTATGTCCATGTGCTGGGTGTGAAGTTCTACAAGCTGGCTCTTGAGTTGAGTGTTTCTGTCATTGACCCTCTGGACTTCAATCTCGCTGTCCTCTCTTTCCTGCAGAAGCTGGTTGCAAAGATTTTTTGATGCCTCCAGCTCCTTAAGTGCAACATTCAATTTGTCATTTATGTCACGAACTGTGGCTCCGCGGGTCATCATATTCACTAGTTTCCCCAAATGGCACCTGGAATGTGACAAGAAACAGCTGAGTATAGGGAATTAGCAAGTTGAGGCAGTTAGCAAGACTTAGAAAAACAAAATATGAAGTTTTAGAAAAGATTATGAAAGTATGGAGGTAGAAGTGAAGTGGTGAAGTAAGAAGTTACTTTATTTAATCAGAGTTTATCACAATTTTTATGGTTTGTGGGAAGACTCATTACTTATTCAAATAGCATTTAAATTAATTATAGGGCTAGCTAATTTCTACTAAGAAAGTTATGAACAGACTAAGATTAAAAGTAATAGTTTCGTCAATTAATCAACAAAACTTATTGGCTTTAAATAAAAGAAAATAGCAAATTAAGAATAACTACATACATATGTGTAAAGTAAAGTTTGTAGTGTATGTTCAGTGTTTGAGGCAAGTGTTTTCGTCGTCGATTTTGCTTCCACAATTTGTCAAGCAAAACGAGACATAAACGGTGCCTGTGTGTAATGGACGTAGCTCATAACTCTGTCTGAGCAGTGTTTACAAGTGTTGTATAGTGTGTAAATAAAACTACAATAATTAATAGTTAAAACAAAATACTCCCCGGGTTCGATGAATTCAAATTTGCAATCCAAACGTTGACAGCCGGTAGAAGTCGTATCGAAGTATCGATTATTATGCGTTATCACAACGAAAACACGGTACAAATACTGAGTCTAACACTTTCTACTTAGATTTTATGGAAAAGGATTGATATAGACAAAATAAACACTATTTATTAATAATTAAAAATAATTTAAATAAGAGGTCGTTTTTTCACGACCTGTCACAACCAGTGTTGCCAGCCTACCCATAATCGTCTATGAACCACCTGAACAGGTTTTCCTTGGTTCAGCCAACCTGGGTCCTGACTCTGTTTAAAACTAACTTCCAGGTTAACCAATGCAACTCATGTCCAGATGGGAGATCTTCAGCAGGTGGGACAAATGGTTTGGGTAAGAAGGTACTGTCTCGCCACAGCTTCAGTATTTTTTCTTTTGATCCCTCGCTAGTGGCTAGTGGAACGACACACTTCAAAAAACTATTTCGACTTTTCAGCGTGACAGTCGCGTGAGGTCGGGTGACATCACACACCGCACTCAACATTATCGACGCATCACGTGCGAGGAGAAGCAGTAGTACATCCGGCAGGCGGGAGCTGCAAAATGCGGGCTGATAACAGCAGCCATTCAAAAAGTGTTGCGTGTGGATGCGAGCAGCTTATCTGCAGACTGTGGGCAATTACTGACACGCAACCTGCGAGCGGCGCCGGCTCGAGCCACTATCTGTCACGATCAGCTCGCCAGCGAGTCGTAGTGAGTGGACACATTATTCAGTGCTGGACTGCGGGTTCCGGCAGTGACGCGAGACGACCAATAGACAATCTGTCTGTCATGTCTCTTATTGACAGTCAACGAATGAACCCTTTCCATCAGCGGCGCCGCTGTAATGTGACGTGCGAGCCCCCCACAAGGTGGCCACCCAGCCAGCTCGACAACTAATTACGTTAATAATTATTCTGACCGCATAAACTTGGTCGAACGGCCGCCTCGAGCTAGATAATATTATTATATCCAAACGAAGGCACCTAAACAAATAGTTCTCTCTAACTCTCAAGAAAATGTCATGACAAATGTCATGATTTAGTGGCGGATTTACCAGTAGACTGAGTAGGCTTGAGCCTAGGGTGGCAGATTTTAGGGGCGGCAAATTTGGGCTCATTTTTTTTGTAAGACGCTTTACTGATGTCTTGCAGACAAGTCTACAAGACATCTTTCCGACGTCTTTTTCCTTTACCTTTTCATAGTACATTCAATGGTACCGTGAATTTCTATATTCTATGGTAAAACATCCAGTTCCCGGTCCCCAACCAGTAATTGGCCTCTGTCATACTTTGTATGAATGACAAGAGAGCGAAATTTTGGAAAATATACAGGGTGGAAGTGAGTTCGACGCGCAAACTGTTACCTTGATTTTAGACTCCTAGAGTAGAAATATTTCTAAAGGTTTTTTAGAGGTTAAGGAATTACGAAAACGACCTCGAATCACTCTCTCCCGCAAACTTGCTTTTCGGTGAAAATGTCAGTGAATACCATTTTTTTATTGACTTTATTAAATTTCTGCAAAATGTTACTAGTAATACTCGGAAGACCGGGGAGCGGCGTCATTTTGTTTTGCCGCCTTTCATTACCCCACCTTATTATTAGTCGTACTTATTGAGCTTTGACTAGCTCAGATATTTCAACCAAATTGAAT